>JANUYF010000001.1:38248529-38848529 GCA_026167975.1 Phrynosoma blainvillii | reverse complement strand
GTGGGGAAAATGCTATAATGCTCCAGTTTGCTCTTTCTTGCTAAAATCCTCAATTTTCTCCTCATCTTGCTATAAAAAGAAGGCTTTCTTTAAATATATCCCTTCATTGTTAGACACAATATTTGTGAACTGTTTGCATTTCTTTAAATGTATAATTTGGAAACCTTTAGCATGGGAACCATATATGAACTCCTTTAGGGATTATGATTATAAATTATTCTTCAGTGCATGTTAGCTCTGAGAAAACATGGAAAGTTGTTGAAGAATTTACACTGTATACCCATAGTCCTCAGATGTGATGTTGAAGTCATGATAAATGAGGAATGAAAAATGACTTTGCTTCCCATGGGCTCCTTATGGCATCTGAAGAGATATGTTAAAACTTGGGTGGGAAGCCTAAGATTGAGAGCCCACTGAAAGCTGTCTCCTGTATGATGGTGGCCAAATGTTTTTCCCAGTTTCCAAAGGCAGCTTTGTAGTCTGAGACAGAGAAATGTTGTCTTGGAAAAGACAGGAAGGATAATCTTGGCTTACCCTTTGTACTGGCAAGATCCCAGACTTCCACACTATTGTGTATTACTGTTGTTGTTGTTGTTGTTGTTGTTAACTATTATGTGTATACTATTTGACCTGCCAGTAACTGATAAGATAGATGGATGATGCTTTTGTATCAACACTAGACTCGCAGGCCCTCGCTAATGATCTAATATGTAAATTTTGATTCTGTTCTCAAAAGTGCCTTCACTTTTGAGGCCAAAATGAAAACATTTGCATAGGTGAGGGGGGTGTTGCCAGTGTACCCATGAAATTTGACAAGTACATAAAGGGAAGAAAGCCTAAGTGTGTGAGGTGAAGTTCAATAATAAAAAAAAACCAAAAAAAGAAAAAAAAACCTCACAGCCAGTAGTGCAAAAATATACTTTCCCAAGGTTTGATGCTCACTGATTGTTAAACATCAGAAATCTGAAAACTCTGTGGGAGGGAGAATTTATTTTTTTACTTATTACAATACACTCGTCCCTCCACATTTGCAGCTTTGACTTTTGCAGATTTGATTATTCACGGATATTGTTAATATGTTCTCCCTAGGAATACCTAGGTCCTCCAGCACAACTCTATGGTCAACTTTAACCAAAAGTCACACTGAAGGTCCCTAGTGATTCCTAGAGAAAACACTCCACTAGGCATTTGTAGCTCCTCCAGTGCAATTCTATGGCCAATGTCTGGCAGATGTTGAACACAAAGTTGCATTGGAGGACCTAGAGATTCATAGAGAGGTGTTCTTTCAGGTTAAAAACATAATGTTTTTGTTATTTGTGGTTTTTCCACATTCACTGGTGGTCTTGGGTTAGAACAATGTTATTTTAAACAGTAGTAAAAATATTTTGTATGGCTGAGATTGCGAAGTCATAGCACCTGACATGATGCAAAGGTTTGCAATAGAGATTGCATCATGTTATGTGGCAACAAGTGATGACCATTAAGCAACTCTATATATAACTGCACTGAGATTCAGTGCATGTGTGGGTTGATGATAATAGATTGTTGATGGTTGAACTGTTATACAGAGGGTGAATGTTGAGAGGAGTCATGAGAAGAGTTTGTACATATTTGTAAATATTTCTATTGCAACTTTTGATAAGGAATATCAAACCTCCAAAGGCTTGGAAGATATTAAGTATCTGTGAGTTTATTAACGTGGTCAGTGCATTGCCAATACTTAAAATGAACTGGTGCTTCCATACTCTGCTACTGTTAGCTACTTCTGAGAGCATTTACCTCAGACAGTGCTGTAAGGTGGCAACTCTGGTGGGCCAAAAGTTTTTGGTTTTGTTACTGTACGTCAAGCAGGACAGAAGAGAGCCAATATCCTGTTCCCCTGACAACAGTGAATGTGGAGGTATGAGTGTATTTATATTCAATTCTATATCATTAGTTCTCTGGGCAGTTTATAATAAAATTAATTTAAACAGTTTAAAATGTAAAATAATAGATTCCAAAAACATATTAAACAATATATATATATTGAAACAAAACAACTTAAAAAGTGAAATAGTCTTAGTCCTTGTATGTACACAAAATTGGGCAAAATCTTTATGTTCCAAAAGTTTTAATACAAAGCCGGGTTTTAACTAAAAGTCAGAATGAGACCAATGCCAGCATCACTTGGGTCTCTAAGGGAAGGGCACGCCACAACAAGCGAATGGAATGGCTGAACAATAACTTGCCTGTTTGCTTGCATTCTTGCCAGCTGGTGGCCCCTCTGGATAGCCTCCTACCTGAAAAAAAGTTACAAAGACCCTCCTTCAATATTTTGTTGTCATCCTCCCTTCACCCATAAATCTCAAGAGGTGTGCAAGCAAAAGCAAGAGCTGTTTGACAGTGGAGTGTGGTGGAGTCTCCTTTGCAGGTTTTTCAACAAAAGCCGGGTGGCCATCTGTTGGGGGTGCTTTGACTGTGTATTCCTGCATGGCAGGGGAGTTGGACAGAATGACCCTTGGGTATCTTCTAATTCTATGATTCTTTGAAAATGTCAGAAAGAAATACCAGGCTCCCCTGTACCCCAAAATGAGCATGCTCAATCAACATAGAATGCTAACATTTTTAAAAAAAAATTATTTTTTTTTATTATATATATATATATATATATATATATATATATTGGTGTTTGGGTGGGCTGGAAATGGGGAAGGAAGAGGAAAAGAGTAACTGGAACTGTTTGGGTGGGCTGGAAACCTGGAGGGAAGAGGAAAAGAGTAACTGGAATCATGAGGCCCTCTGTATTTGCGTATCTATATGATTTATGTTTTAAAACTTAATAAAAAAACATTTTAAACAAAATAAATAAAGTTATGCTAACATCAGTATCAGTGAACTCCCAGAATGGCAACACTAGCCAAAGGAAGAAGAGAATATTAAAGAAGAAAGGAGCCTTCTACTTGAAAAGTAAAAAGGAGTTACAGTCAGCTCTCCATAGCCACCAATTTTTTTTTTATCCATGGATTCAAGCATCCATGGCTTGAAAATATTTCAAAAATATATAAATTCCCAAAAGCAAACCTTGATTTTATCATTTTATATAAGGGATATATAAAATGTATTCAATGGGACTTGAGCATCCATGGATTTTGGTATCAATGGGAGGGTCCTGAAACCAAACTGCAGTAGAAATAAAATTGACAGACCTACAGGAAACCAAGAGGACATCCCTTCTCACATGTTAAGATTTCCAGTTCTCATCCTTAGGTAACAACTCACTGTTTATCTTTGTTCCTGCCTCTTAAATTTCTCCACATTTTTGAGAGGGCGTGATGGACAATGGGCTGTTATTTGATGGAGGCCATTAAGCAGAAGCTAGACATCCATCTGTTGGTGATGCGCCACCTCTGGATTTCCTGTATTTAGCAGGTGAAGAAGGCCTATAATATTCTTTCAGTTACATTTTCTCTTGAAATTAAACTATGTGATAGTATGTACAAAAAGTTAATTTCTTGCTTCTTGTTCTCATCTTGTCACAGTAGACATATGTGAATGCTGCAGGAAGAAAGTGTGCAGAGCCAAGGTCAAGTCAGGGCCTTTGCAGACTGTCAGAAATAGTGCACATTAAATTGAGGCACTGCCCTGGCTCAGTGCTAGGGAATCATGGGAACTGTAATTTATTGTGGTACCAGAGCTCTCTGACAGAGAAGGCTCAATGTCCCAGAAAAAAATACAATTCCCATGACTCCCTAGCACTGAGCCAGGGCAGTGCCTCAATTTAGTGTGCACTATTTCTGACAGTCTGCAAAAGCCCTCAGTTTCCTCTCAGAGGTGACAAAATGGCACCCAACATGCAATCAAGTCAAGGTATATATTTTCCCACATCAACAAAATTATTTTGGCACAAGATGGAAAATCCTACACACACCTTTCAGTATTCCTGGCAATAAAAAAAATACAGTAACGAATTACATAAATGACAATTTTGTGCTCTTCAATGACATTCCACATCTGCTGCCTGTGGTGTACCTTCACTCTAACTAATACTAGGGTTGGTCCTGAAATTGTATTTTTCAACTATTGCTGCTGCCACATCCTCTTTCTACTATTGATATTGGTTGACAACTATTTGTTTAGTCTCCACAAGAATGTCACCGCTTGGAGTTATTACAGTATTTGCTACCTGAGGGAATGTCTAATAGCAATGATGTAAGGTTCAGCAAATGGCTGCTCTTATAACACAGGTACTAGTTTGTGTACATGTATACGGTGTGTGTATATGAATTTCCTAAGTGTTTCTTTCCATTTATTGCTTCTGATGGTAAATGTGTGGTTTCTTTAACATAGGGTAAGTAATGTTATGGAGAGTGACCTGACCCAACTTAAAGAAAGTACAAGACATGCATTATTCACAGCCTAATACAAATACAATTTAATTTCCAGTAGAAGTGCCTGGACAGCTCTGTACACTCTATACAAGCAATTATATACTCCTCTCCTGATGTGGCAGCTAAATGCAGCCAGTTGAATCTTGGTTTTGCCAAGAGAAAAGTTAACTCTTACCAAAACAGCCACATCGCCATTCTGTTCTGCTAAAAGAGAGCATATAAATAAGCTAAACTCCATATTCATAAAAATGAAATTTTTAGAATCCTTGGGCTACACTTTCCTTATTACCATGTATGGATGTGAAAGCTAGACAGTTAAGAAAGAAGAGAGGAAGAAAATCAATTCATCTGAGTAGTAGTGCTGGAGAAGAGCACTGAGGATTCTGTGGACAGCCAAAAAGACAAAACAAATGGGTCCAAGAGCAGATAAAGCCAGAAATCTCCTGGTAGCCAAGATGACAAAGCTGAGGCTGTCGTACTTCAGATGCATCATGAGAAGACACGAATTACTGGAAAAAACAATAATGCTAGGAAAGGTGGAGGGAAGTAGAAAGAGAGGAAGGCAACATGCTAGATGGATGGACTCTGTTAGGGAGGTCATGGGCATGAGTCTGCAGAAACCTAAGCAGAGCAGTGGAGGACAGGGAGTCTTGGAGATGTATAATCTACAGTAGGGGTAGGCAACCTTTCCCCTTTACGGGCCAAGGGACTTCAGCTCCCAGAATCCCAGGAGCTATTGGCCAACATGGGACTATTGGCCAACATGGCTGAAGCTTCTGGGAGCTGAAGTCCCTCGGCCCTTAAAGGGGAAAGGTTGCCTACCCCTGATCTACAGGGTGAGACATGGGTCAAAATCGACTCGAGGGCATTTAACAACAACAAAGGGCTATAGTGCAAGAGCCAGTATGATGTAGGAGTTTGAATGTTGGACTATGACTCTGGAGGCCAGGGTTTGAATTCCCATTCAGCCATGGAAACCCACTGGCCTTGGGCAAGTAACACACTCTCCCTCAGAGAAACTGAAAGGCAAACCCTCTTTAATTGTTTCCCATAAAAACCTAGTGATAGATTCATCTTAGGCCCTCTTTGAACAATTGTTTCCCATAAAAACCTAGTGATAGGTTCATCTTAGGGTTGCCATAGGTCAGAAATTATTTGAAGGCACACAATAACAACAAGGCATCAACATGTAGGTGTCTCCTGTTTGGTTTGTAACATCTTGTCTGATGAAGAAGCCCATGGAGCTTCAAAAACTTGCAAAAAGTATGTTGTACGTAGGCTTTCATGGCCGGCATCCATAGTTTTTTTGTGGGTTTTTTCGGGCTGTGTGGCCATGTTCTGAAAGAGTTTCTTTCTGACGTTTCACCAGCATCTGTGGCGATCTGTACCTATTCAACACAGACAACACACAGTTCACCTGGGAACCACCCCTCCCTACCCAGGATCTCACAGTAAATATACAACCAAGCTTTTCCATTTCAGTTTTCTCTGAAGATGCTAGCCACAGATGCTGGCGAAACGTCAGAAAGAAACTCTTTCAGAACATGGCCACACAGCCCGAAAAAACCCACAAAAAAACTATAAAAGTATGTTGTACATTTTGGTTGGCCAATAAAGGTATCACTGATGGATTTTTGTTTGAATTTGCTAAATGGCCAACACAGCTACCCTGAATGTTTTCTGTATTGTGAGATACCGCATTGTAGTTGCAACAGGGGAACCAGGAAGAATAGCCTGTGGACTGGGAACTTCAACCAAGGTAAAATAATTTTTTTCTTCTTAAATTTGGACTGAATTTGCATGTTTTACCTCTACATGCACCAAAATATTCCTGACACAAACACATGGAGATTTCTTGAGGAATCCATTGTTCTCTGCCACAAAGAGGCCTGTGACTTCACTGGAATGGAGACATATTGGATTGCAAAAGAGGGGTCCCTGGCAAATGGATTTTAAATTTCCTGGACTTTGCAAATCTCCTTATAACCATAGGGCCAGAAGGAGGAGGAGGAGCTTGCTTGCAAAAGATATCCTCCCCACCATATACCATCTTAACTAAGGACTGAAACAACATGTAGGTATCTGACTAATATCTCCAATTGTTTTTTTTTTCCCTGTTTGGTTTGTGACACCTTGCCTGATGAAGAAGGCTATGGAGCTTCGAAAGCTTGCAACAAGTATATTGTACATTTTAGTTGGCCAATAAAGGTATCACTGGTAGAACAACAAGGGTTATACCATTTCAAATTTCAAGCAAAGGCCTATGTCTGCATGCTCTATGTCAGGGGTAGGCAACCTTTCCCCTTTAAGGGCCGAGGGACTTCAGCTCCCAGAATCCCAGGAGCTAATGGCCAACATGGGACTATTGGCCAACATGGCTGAGGCTTCTGGGAGCTGAAGTCCCTCGGCCCTTAAAGGGGAAAGGTTGCCTACCCCTGCTCTATGTAAACCACACTCATCTATCATTGCTATATACAAATCCTATCTCTCAGTCCAACTGTTAGAACCTCCTCCCCCTGAGAGAAACTTAAATTATATAGCATAATCAGCATACATGATGAACTGAAGCATAAGTGGGCAAGTTCCAGGGGGCTGGGGGAATTTTAATTTTAATTTTATCCTAGGACCCTCTGTGGACAATACAAACTCCACTACTTGAAACATGAAGTAAATAGAAGGTTACTTCCAGTGGGAGGGAAGTGGTGGGTGAACCACTTCCATTATCTAAGAAGGCACCATCACTGCCGCCGCCACCACCAAATTTTGGATAGAACAAGATGTGGGGTTGGACTGAGTATCACACATTGAAAGGCCATACCTAGAGGCTTCCAGGAACAGAAATTCATATTTCTGGTTTATTAAAAAAAAAAAAAGTCTAGTCTAGTTGAATGGGCTAAGGAGTATCCCAGGGCTGCAAAAACAAATAAAAACCTATGTGGGGTCCATGATTCACACTCCTGTTTTATTTAGTAAAAGACAAGATCCTGCTCTGGTGAGCTTCTAATATAAAATTTGATTTAGGTTTCCAATTGGCAAGGGTGTCAGAGAAGAAAGCATTTTATCACCTGATCTGTCTAATTTATATGTAGAATATATTATACAAAAAACAAGGTTAGACATAGATGAAGGAGGTATGAAACATCAATAATTTAAGATATACAGATGACATGACACAAAATTACTAGTAGATAACAACAAAGACTTGGAAAGACTATCAATAAAAGTTAAAGAAGAATAATCTAACGTGTGATAATGGGCACTCTCATTAAGTAAACAGATGGTTAATGTGATGTTGGGTTTTAAATTGCATTTATTGGTATCAGGGTCATAAAGATGACAAGAGACAGTTGCCCAATGGGGATGGTCACTTGGACAGCAGCATGAAGCTTCAATATCTTTCCTACAAGAGGTTATAAAAATCCCTAGGGAGACAATGAGGAAGAATCTAACAGAGAACAAAGAGGGACGATGGATGGCAGGGGTCCCTATCCCACCTAGGGAAGCTGGTCAACATTGAATAAAACCATTCAGATTCCCAGATTCCACCATGAACACTCAGGACTCGGAATCCCATCTGTATCATGAGTAAAATAGGAAAATGTTTTAGATAGACTTGTTATGGAAGTTATGTTTATTTTTGTTAACCTTGGCTGAATATGATGTATGATTTTGTAATTCTGTAAATGTAAGGAACTGTAGAAGGGAGGAGCTTCCATGTAAACAATATCTTTTCTATTTAGATTGCTTGCTCAGAATAAAATCCTCTTTTAAAGAACTCCTTTCTTCTCACACTCTTTCACTTGCTTTTGCTCAGTGTGTGTGTGTGCACACAAGCCAAGTCCCCCAGTAACTTCCCACTGAGTAACTAAAAAAAGGGGGGGAAGTAAAATCAGTGGGTGGTAGCAGCTCAGATAGATGGTCTCTAGAGGATCCATCATACTCAGCAGAAGCAGGAGGGTTCCAGCTGAATATTCAGAAGACAAAAATGATCTCAGAATATTTACATAACTTTAAAGCTTATGATAAAGACATCAACATTGTGTAAAGATTTTCCATATCCTGGTTCAGTCATCAACCAATATGAAGACTGTAATGTAGAAATCAAAAGAAGACTAAAACTTGGAAGAGAAGCTATGGAGAAACAAGATAAGGTCCTCAAGCATAAACATATATCACTGAGCATTCCATAGTTATGATCCATCCTTTTGTATATACAGTTTCTGTGTATGGATGAAAAAGTTGGACAGTGAAGAAAGATGAATGGAAAAAAAATGAATTCATTTAAAATGTGATATGGAGGAAAGTTCTTAAGTTTTAATGAATTGCCAAAAAAGACAAAGGGATCCTAGAGAAAATCAAACCTGAACCCTTACTAGAATCCAGAATTATTAAACTGAGGATATTGCTTTTGGGGCATATTATGAAAAAAATAAGTTTATGGAAAAGACAACAATGTTGGGAACAGCTGAAAGCTGCAGGAAAAGAGGAAGGCTGCATTACTCAGTAAAGATAACAATAGTACTAAATTTGCAAGCAGCTTTGTTAATAATAGGACCTCTTAGAGTTCTCTCATTCAAATAATTGCCAGAAGTCAAACCTGATTTGACAGCACATAACAACAACAAAAACATGGGAAACAACACAGATATGGAAGTGGAGGCTGAGGCAAAAATTGAAATAATGTAGAGTTGTTTCAGTGCATGTGCACTAAAGAGTACAGTATGGGAATCAGGGAATGGGAATCAAGAAGTATTTGTACATTTACATCTGGATAAACCAGGTGCTGTATACATAAAACTTGCCAACTGTAGTCCAAATGAAAAAAGTTTTACTTTTGTTGGTGGCAGAAACCTCAAAGAGCTAAAGTCTCAGTCCAGGGGTCCCCAAACTTTTTGATCTGGGGGCCAGTTCGCTGGCCCCCAGATCTTTGGGGGGGGCGGAGGCACGCGCACATGTGCACGACTCGGGCACCATTTTGTTTTCCAAAATGGTGCCCGGAGTCGTGCGCATGTGCGCGCAACACCGGACACATACGCACAACTCCAGGCGCCATTTTGGAAAACAAAATGGTGCCCCGCATCGCGCGCACATGCGCATGACTCCGGGCGCTGTTTGGTCTTCCAAAATGGTGCCCAGAGTTGTGAGCATGCGCACGAGACGCTGGGCGCATGAGCACAACTCCTGATGCCATTTTGGAAGACAAAATGGCACCCGGGGGTGCGCATGAGTGGTGGTGGCGGCGGCGGCAGGGTCCGGCCCGCAGGCCGTAGTTTGGGGACCCTGTCTCAGTCCATTAGTCCCCTTTTGTTAGAGGTTCCCCTGTTTTGGTTAAATTTAGTACCTTATAATCCAGGAAACATATTCAGTGGTAGAGAAGTTGATCATGAAGCAAACTACAACAAAAAACCCAAATCCACAAAACAGTGATGCCTTTATAGGAACAACTAAAAAGCACAAAATGCATCAGACAAGCTTTCAAAGCTTCAATGGCTTCTTTCTCAGGCAGAGATGTTAAAAATCATACAGGAGAAGAAAAGTGAAAATGCTCAAGTCACAGGTCTTCATTCAAATGTTATTTCTGTTGTCATTTTAGATCAGCAGTTCCCAACCTGTGCTCTGTGGAGCCCTTAGGACTGTGCTAGTCAAAAAGGTTGGGAACCCCTGGTTTAGATGGTATAGGAATATCAATGCAGGCACAGGGCACTTCCCTTCTCGGCCATTAATTTTGTTCTTTTTAGTTGGCTGCATAAAGGTATCACTGTTTTGTAGATTTTGGATCTCTTCTTACTACCGTCATCTCTCCCAATTTGTGGGGAATCTGAATTGGGAAAAATGCAAATATTCAAGTTCCATTGAATAAAATGGCAGCATGAGCCTGCGTGCGCTGTTGCGCACACACAATGGGCACACATACCATTTTGTCCCTCCTGGCTTCCCGTCCACAGAAACTTGAAACTGCAAATGGGAAGTGAGCAAATCCAGAGGGACAACTGTATTGCTATATGTGGTGCTACATTATATAAAACAGACAGAGGGAAACAAGAGAGGAAGGAGAAAGTAAATACAGATAAACAATAAGCAACGATTTCAATTACATGCAGTGTGGCTTAGTTACAATAAGGTATAGAGAACAAGAAATTGAAATTTAGCAACATGTGACCCTTGAGTTGTTGTTGGACAACAACATCCACCAGTCCAGGGGTCCTTTCCACATTACACCATTATAGTGTGATGATTCTACTTTAACTGCCATGGCTTCATCCTATAAAATCCTTAGATTTGCAGTTTAGAGAGGGGGACTTTGATCTATACTGCCTCCTCACACTACAAGCCCTAGGATTCCATAGGATGTAACCATGGCAGCTAAAATAGAATCATCACCCTATAATTGTGTAGTGTGAAAGTGTAGTTACTGGTCAGGGTTAACTGGAGTTGCTGTCTGGGGACATTTGGAGTGCCACCAATTGCCCACCCTTGGACGAGGGACTAGGATAAGTTTTGAGCAGGGATTTGAAAAGAGATAAGAGCAGTGATCACATTGGGAAGCAATTCCATGCTAAAGCAGGAACAAGGGAAAATGGGTGCAGCTGTTTCAAAGAACAAGAGCTGAGGGTAGGGGAGTTGGGTGAGCAAAGATCTCAGCAAGCAGATGTTTGTTTCTTTGGGGGTTCTGTACTCTCAAAAAGATGACAACAGAGTATGCCCATGTTTTGAAATCTTCTGGAATGGTCCTTCTGTCTATGCCACCACTACTATTGGCATATTTGGTAGGAACATGAGAGAGGGTCTTCTCAGTGGCTGCTCCCAGGCTTTAGAACTCCCTTGCTAGAGACCAGCACTCTCCTTGTTATACTTCCAGAGGCTGGAGAATACTTTTTGTAGCTACAATGTAGAAATAATGCTTATGACCACTTTTAATTCTGTTGTTTGTTCAATTATATTTCTAACTCTTGTGTGATATTAATTTTTTTCTTAGCTGTACCCATTTTAACTTTTATAAGCCAAACCCCAGACTGGGGAAAAAGTGATATATAAATAAATATAACACCAACAAGCACATTAATGGCTATTTTTCTATAGCAATGGAAAGCCCCCTGCTACAAGGCTATCTCCCACTTCCTTATATGTATATTACATATCACATTCTCATCATTGCAAGGGAACTTTAGAGAGTAACATCCAAAAGCACTTGGTACAACTTTTGACTGTGCGGAAAACTCTTTGGTTGATAGCTATTAACATTCCTATCGTTCATAAATGTGTCTACTTCTTGGAACACAGTTAAATTGCTGGCCATAACCAAATCCCAACTGTATAATTATGATACATTACAAATTCTGGAAACCATTTTCAAGAAACAATTTTCAAGAATTCATGAAATGTCATGGAATATTTCCTAGAACACACTGACATGCAGGCAGTTTGTGATTACAAAGACAAAATTGGATTTCTAATAATAACTGAGATAGGGCAAAGTTTGAAAAAGTTACTTTTTTATGACTCCCAGAAACCTCCAACCAGATGAGAGATTCTTAGAATTGTAATGAAAGGAATTTGTTTTTTGATCTTTGAGATAGAGGTAATAATGGGAAATAGAATGTTCAACCTGCAATCTATGAATAGAAAAAGAATTAATTTTATTTACATGCAAGTAAAATAATGGTATAGTCTTCCATTTCTTTTCTGTCTCTGGTCCTTTTTTGTGCATACTTTATGTACAAGCTCCTTGAGATTAGTATTAACCTACTCATTTTAATTTAAGTGTCATGTACACAGATGGTCATATATATCTATATCTCAGGGGAAGGCAATGACAAACCTTCTCTGAAGAAATCTTGCCAAGAAAACCCTATGATATGTTTGTCTTCAGGGCCCCCATAAGTCCGAAATGACTTGAAGGCACACAAAATAAACAAATCTCTCTCAGCAGATTCAGGACTATAAAAGCTCATGCCACCAGCTTCTTTCTTTCAGTTAGTCTCAAAGGTGGATCAAGAGACCTACGCACATTAATTTCCCAGACTAAAATGATTGTATCTTTGAAATAAGTAAATTAGTTTACTTTACAAAGGTCAAATGGTATGTGGTAGAGACAACTTGAGAGGGAGAGGGTTTTGAGAGAAAACCTATAAGCAGTACTCTGAAGTGTAAATTCTGAATTGTTGTGTGCCTTCAAGTTGTTTCTGACTTATGGTGTTTTCCTGGCAAGTTTCTTCAGAGGGGGTTTGCCACTGCCTTCCCCTGAGGTGAGAATGTGATTTGCCCAAGGTTACCCAGTGGGTCAGCGTAAGAGGGGTGCTCCAAAAAAGCGATACAAGGACTCCCTGAAACAACATCTCAGGCTCGGCCAAATTGATCACCAACAATGGTCCACCCTGGCCTCACATCGGGAGGCATGGAGACGCACTATCCACAATGCTGCAGCCTTATTTGAGAAGTCATGCCAAACAAGTCTCGAAGAGAAACGACAATGCAGAAAGAATCACAACCCGGAAACATCACCCAAGGAGATTGTCTGCTGTGCTTTCTGCAACCGGACTTGTTTATCTCGGATTGGCCTTTTTAGTCATCAGCACACTTGCAAAAAGCATGGGATGAGTCCTTCCTGAATCTTTGTTTGCGAAGAAAAGCCAGAGAAAGAGTGGGTTTACATAGCCAAGCTAGGATTCAAACCCTGGCCTGCAGAGCCATATAGCCCAATGCTCAAATCACTACACTACGCTGGCCATGTATCCTTATAAATGCATCCTCAAAACTAAACTTAAATATGTATCCTTAAAACTAATTCAGTAATTTCAGTACTATGTAACTTTTAGGGATGGGTGAGAATGTTATTGTTTTTCACAAAGTTTATTGGGACTTGAAGATTTCATCATTTTTCTGATAGAAAGAACAGAACGCTTTATAAAACTTAATATAGGTGAGAACAACATTGATTTATCCATTCAGAAAGCTGGCTTTGAGTGCTAATACATCTGGGTTTGAACCAGACTTAGGAGTTTATCACATGGGGGAAATCCCGTGCGGAAATGGGGCTTTAAACAAAAACCGCAAAAGTGGATGTTTTTTCAGACAACGTCACTGTTAAAAGGAGGTTAATCTGAATGGAAATTAGACAAAAACTGTTTCTTTTTACTTTCGGAAGATCCCGAAAGTAAAAAGAAGCAGTTTTTGTCTAATTTCCGTTCAGATTAACCTCCTTTTAACTGTGCTGGAGTTTATCACATGGGGAAATCCTGTTGATAAATTGCTTCCGCTTTTGCGTCCCCCCCCCCCCCCCAATTTAAAGCAGCGTTTCTGCACGGGGATCCCCGTGTGATAAACTCCTTAGGGAATTGAATCATATTGGTGCTGAATTTGGGTCGCCACCTGCTTTCCCCAAGAGATTCCTTCCCTTGGCATCTGTCTGGCCAGCACAAGGTCCTGTAACTGGGGTCTAAATGACACTGCAGAAATAATCCAGTTTGAGACCTCTTTAACTGCCCTGGCTCAATGCTAGGGAAATCTAGGAAGTGTAGTTTGTGAGACATTAGCCTTCTCTATCAGAGAGCTCTGGTGTCACTATAAAATACTTTCCCCAGGATTCCCTAGCACTCAGCCAGGGCAGTTAAAGTGATCTCAAACTGGATTATTTTGCTCCATTAGCCATCGTATGTTTGCAATGTGGTCCCTTGTGCCTCTTCCTTTCCTGAACCCTGCTTATAGTATAGCTGCGTGCATTTTCGGTTGGCCAGCAAAGGCATCGCTTTATGGGGTGGGTCTTTGTTTGAATTCATTTGGAAGAGTTCCCCCCCCCCCCCTTCTTCTCTGTCGAGAGAGTTCTGGTGGCACAGCGAGGCAAACAAAAGTTCCCAGGGGTTCTTCCCAGGGCAGTCGAATAGGGGTTGCAGACTGCCAGAAATAGTGCAATTTGAGTCCACTTTTAGGGTTAGGGTTAGTGCTAGGGAATCATGGGAATTGTTTTTCTTCTGAGACATTGAGCCTTCTCTGTCAGAGAGCTCTGGTGCCACAATAAATTACAGTTCCCATGATTCCCTAGCACCGAGCCAGGGCAGTGCCTCAATTTAATGTGCACTATTTCTGGCAGTCTGCAAAGGCCCTCTGTCAGAGAGCTCTGGTGCCACAATAAAATACAGTTCCCATGATTCCCTAACCCTAAAAGTGGACTCAGTTTGCACTATTTCTGGCAGTCTACAACCCCAAAGTGGACCATTTTCTGCAGTGTGTTTTGGACCCTCCTCCTCCTCCTCCTCCATGGCTGGAGGGGAAGCCCTGGCTGCCAAGTGAGGCGGAGTCGGAAATACGCGAAAGCAAAGCGGGCGGCAGAGAGAGAAGAAGAAAAAGAGGAGGAGGAGGAGGAGAAGAAGCGGCAGCTGCTGCTGCTGCTGCTGAAGAAGTCGCTTGGTGCCTCTGGAAGAGCCCTTGGAGGAGCCTTGGAGGAGCCCTTCTGGTGCCTTTACTGCTGCTGCTGCTGCTGCTGCTGGTGCCACATCTGTGCCACCTCATGCCCCAGGCAGGGCAGGGGCAGCCACTGTTGCTCCTCTCCCCCAGCTCTCCTTCTCCTTCTTCTCCTTCTTCTTCCTCGTCTCAGCCACCCAGCCTTCAAGATGGACGGGTTCACCGGCAGTTTGGGTGAGTTGAGGGGGGAATGGAGGGTATATGGACCCCAATAAGAGCTAAACACCCACATACACCCCCCCACCCACACACACACCTATCTAGGTAAATACATGCTGCTTCGGACCCCAGACTCTCTCTCTCTCTCTCTCTCTCTCTCCCCAAGGACTCCAGTGGCCAGGGGGACCCAGTGTCCTGACTGGGAAGCAGGCTGTGGTGGTGGTGGTGTCAGGGTGACCAGGGGTCCTCCTTGCCAAGGAGGACGAGGCACTGCCGAATGTAAGGACCTGCCAGGAGAAATAAAAGAAAACAAAACATGGAGGCCTGATAAAAGAGCTAAGCACACACACACACACACATACACGCATAATCCTGTAAAGGGTAAATGCATGCTGTTTGAAAGGGAGGACCTGGGTTGAAATGGAGGACGTGGGCAAAGAAAAGGTGGACACGGTCCTGGAAGGATAAATGGGCATGCTGCTTAGTGCTGCTTGAAATGGAGGACCTGGGTTGAAATGGAGGACGTGGGCAAAGAAAAGGTGGACACAGTCCTGGAAGGATAAATGGGCATGCTGCTTAGTGCTGCTTGAAATGGAGGACCTGGGTTGAAATGGAGGACGTAGGCAAAGAAAAGGTGGATACAGTCCTGTAAAAAGGGGTGCACCCACACTGCAGGAGTAATATGCTTTGACCCCACTTTTAACTGCCCTGGCTCCATCCTGTGGAATCCTAGGAACTGTAGTTTTAGTGACACCAGAGCTCTCTGCTAAAAATGGAGGACCTTGCTTGAAATGGAGGACATGGCTAAATAAAAGCTAAAACCACACTCCTGTAAAGGTAAATGCATGTTGCTTAGTCTAGCTTGAAATGGAGGACCTTTTGGAATTTCTCCTGCACAGTTAAGGGTGAACTGGAGAACATGTGCAGGAAAAGGTGGATATCTGGTCATCCTGTGCGGACCACAGCAGGTGACACTCTTAAGCAAAGGCAGGGTGACCAGACATCCTCACTGCCAAGGGGAATGGGGCACCGCACCGCCAAATGTAGGACTTTTCAGGAAAAATGGAAGACATGGCCAAAGCTTTAAAAAAATATGTAAATTTATACCTTAGTCCTGCTCCAAATGGGGGATATTTTGGGATTCCTCCTTGACAGAAGGTTGAAATGGAGGACAGGTCCTGGAGAAGGAGGAGGACTGGTCACCCTGTGTTGTTTGCCTCCAAGTCTGACTTACGTCCATCCTATCATGGGGTTTTCGGGGCAAGTTTCTTCAGAAGGGGTTTGCCATTGCCTTCCCCTGAGGCTGAGAGAATGTGATTTGCCCAAGGTCACCCAGTGGGTTTTGCCATGACTGAGCTGGGCTTCAAACCCTGATCTCCCAGTGTCACGAGTCCAGTGCTCAAACCACTATCATGCTGACTTTCTGGATAGGAGGACGTAACTGGAAATGTTGGACATCCGAGAAAAATGTTTGTTGTTATTGTAGTGGTGTGCCTTCAAGTCGTTTTCCGACTTGGATTTGTTCAGATTCTGGGTAAGATTTGTCCTGTGAGGCTTTGACTGTGTGACTTGCCCAAAGTCACCCAGTAGGTTTCCATGGCAGAACAAGGAGGGATTCGAACCCAGGTCTCACAATGCCCTTATCCAGCACTCAAACCACTACACCCTAAGTGCCTCAATCTTGTCTACTGGATTCCCTCCTTGTTCCACAAAATCTAAAGGGAAGCCTTTGAGTCAATGTCACAAAAATAAATAAATGGCTTTTATCTCTTGGGTCCAGAACACAGGGCCGAAATAATCCAGTTTGAGACCACTTTAACTGCCATGGCTCAGTGCTAGGAAATCTTGGGAATTGTAATTTATTGTGGCCCTGGAACTCTCTGACAGAGAAAGCTACATGTTTCACAAAACTACAGTTCCCAGAATTCCCTAGCATTGAGCCAGGGCAGTTAAAGCAGTCTCAGACTAGATTATTTCTGCTGTGTGCATTGGACTCTTGGTTACAAAGGTGCTTTTTCTGAAAGAAAGGAGTAAGGTTTATTTTAGGCTTGTGTCCCCATGACCTCTTCCTTGCTTCTTTTCAGCAGCATGCCTGTTGTTTACCCAAATCATAGGATGGATTAAAATTTTGGGCATGGGAGGGGAGGGGAGGGGTGAATCTGGATCTGGATCAAGTGATTATTATTATTATTTTGGCCATCTTGGTAAGACTGAACTGTCTCTGTGCCTCTTTTTTCTCAGTGGTATAATAATTGCTCTCAGCACCTGCTTTTTTGTGCAATCGCTGCAAGGTTTGGTGTGTGCACAGCTAGAGGTGTTTGCATGGGAATTACTGTGGGTGAACCTGTTATTTGCCCTTAGGCAATGAAGCTAAAGAGCATTATCATTCCTTCTGCAGCCTCTACACTTTCTCTTTCCTCCACTTACCACTCACAAATTAAACCTTTGTATGAGCATATCCAAGGGTAGCCGTGTTGGCTGTATATCAAAGGACAGTACCATCCAGAATCCACAAGACAGTGATTCCTTTATGGGGCCAATCAAACTGCACAGTGTATGTGTTGCAAGCTTTTGAAACTCCACTGGCTTCTGCATCAAGCAAAGTGTTAACAGTGATATAGGAGAAAGAAAAATTGACCACGGCCCAAAACACACTGCAGAAATAATCCAGTTTGAGACCACTTTAACTGCCCTGGCTCAGTACTAGGGAATTCTGGGAACTGTAGTTTTGTGAGACATTTAGCCTTCTCTGCCAGAGAGCTCTGGTGCCAGTATAAACTACAGTTCCCAGGATTCCCTAGTTAGGTTAGGGCAGTTAAAGTGGTCTCAAACCATATTATTTCGACAGTGTGTTTTTGGACCAATTAGTCATAGCCCTGCATTTGGTCAAGATGTTGGAGTTGTTGTACTCAGTTCAGATGTTATGGAAGGGTATTCATTCAGGTAGGCTTCTCTATCTGGACATGTGGGTAGATTCAATCCAGGAAATAAACCTTAAATTTCATTTGCAAGACAGAAAACTACTGCCTTTGAAATGCAATTTGTCTCAGTTTAGGATACACTTTAGATGTGATGATCTCATGAACCAGCAAGGATTGTGCTAGTTCCCTATTGTGCGTGTGTGTATTAAAGGTACAGATATATAGGGGAACAGAACTCCTTTCTTGCCCTTCTGAAATTTTGTTTCTCTGTTTATTTGTTTGTTTCTCCTGGGACTGAAGGCAGCTCAAAACAACATCAGAAGAGGAAGAGATTTTTAGAAAGGGAACAGTTACAATGTTAACACATATTGCAACACTGTTAATATTTATAAACACATCAGTTGAAAATGTACAACATCAGGCCATTAAAAGCTTCTTCCTTCCACCAAACCTGATGCCCTTGAAATGGACTTTGAATTATGATGCCAATAATCCAGTCAGCATGGTTGGTAGGATTGGTGGGGGTTACAGTCCACCCTGAATGCATCTGAACTTGTCTGATTTCTGAAACTAAGCTGGGTTGGGCCTGGCTAATATTTTGGTGCTAATATTTTTAAATGGGACATATGGAGAGAGAAGTGGACATCCCAATATTGTTGTTTGTAACTCTTTCAGATCAAGCAAGACTAAATCACAGTGAGGAGCCCTGAAGCTCAAGAACACTCATCCATTTTCCTTAGGACTGAAATTAATTAAATTATCTGGCAAATTTCACCTCTCCAGTGTCTAGGAGAAATGGTTGCAATTCAGACAGGATTTGAAATTGGAGGCAAACTATAATTTAGCTCCCACCCTACCCCACCACTAGTTAACATTGCATTTTGTGGTCCATATATTTAACTTGCTTTGATGGAAATGCCTTTAGGGTATTTAGGCCTCTTTAGCCTTTGGTGAATATCCAAAAGGCACAAGATCCTGTCAGATCTTGGAGGCTAAGCAGAGTCAATCCTGGTTAGTACTTGGACAGGAGACCACCAACAAATGCCAGACGCTGTAGGCTATATTTCAGAGGAAAGAACTGGCAAAACCACCTCTTGAGTATTGCTTGTCTAAAAAAATGCCATGAGTCGACCAGTAACTCGAAGGCATATTTGTTGTTAACTGCCCATCACAGACACAAAGAGGCCATGCAAATTTTGTAATTTAGTGAGTGAACTCTCTTAGAAGTAATTTCCGGATCTTAACCTAACATCTGCCTACAGGCCAACATAATTCTTTCTCTGGCCCTCAACTCTACAATGATTCACTTTCAACACATCTCCTTGTATAGTTACCAAGCTACTAATAACCAGAGGTAGTGCCATAATGGCATTAAGGGACATTCTGTCTCTCTTCAAAAACTCAACTTCTGTACAGCCTTGAAATACAGAAGCATACTCTTCTGTTTTCTCTCCTGCCTCCTCCCATCTCCATTCATGTGATCAGTTTTAATCTTCATGGAGTTGTATTTCATAAATCAGCTTATCTTTTTATGTAAGAATTGGTTGCAAATATAGTTTGTTTTAGGCCATTTGGAAAGATTCCCAGGAATACAAATGCATCTTTTCACCCTGGAAATATGGAAGGAGCACTGACCGTCTCTTGACCTTTAATGGTTAGGTTGTCCTATAATGCGGTTGTCCTATAATGTGTACATACTCTAGTTCTCTTGAAATCAGAGACTTGCATAGCTAAGTAATTCCAGCCTTAATTAACTGCACAGGGTTGGTATTTTAATGTGGCTGACTGTATGTCCATGAGGATCTATGGAAAATTATAGACAGGGGATCAAGTGTGTTAACACTGCTCCACACACACAAAGCTCTTTGTTGATGTATCACAACCCCACCTCCTCAAAACCTTGGATGTTGGTGGAACCAAGGCTATCTTTTTATGTGATGCTCCCAACTGCAGTGTGAAGTGGTACACCTCTGACAAAGGGTTACCCCTCTCAGCACAAAGTTGGCCTCTTGTCAGATGTCTGGTACACAACACAATTCTAAACCAGTTTTCTCAGAAATATATGGCACTGAGTTAATTAGGTCTTGTTTCATTGCACATGAAGTTTCCTCCCTCAGAAGGTAGTCAAATGCATGACAAGTGTAATTGCCAATCTTTTCTTAGGCTGCATCTGCACTGCAGAATGAAATGCAATTTGACACCACTTGAATTGCCATGGCTCAATGCTATGGAATTCCTTAGTTTTGTGAGTTTTATAGTTTTGTGAGGGATTTAGTCTTCTCTGTTAGAGAGTTCTGGTACCACAACATATTATAGTTCCCAGATTTCTGTAGCAGTCAGATTATTTCTGCAGCGCAGATGCAGCCTTAGTTTCTTTAAAGATTTTGGTACATTAATTTCAGGTGCTGGTGGAGAGAGAGGTTTAGAGACTCAGGGTCTTTGCAGACTGCTAGAAATAGTGCAAATTGAGTCCACTTTAAGGGTTAGGGTTAGTGCTAGGGAATCATGGGAATTGTTTTTTTTCTGAGACATTGAGCCTTCTCTGGTGCCACAATAAAATACAGTTCCCACGATTCCCTAACCCTAACCCTTAAAATGGACTCAATTTGCACTATTTCTAGCAGTCTGCAAAGGACCTCAGCAGGTTAAATTTGGGAAACTCTACTTGTTGCTTTTTACAAAAAGAATTGGACCTGGTATTTGTGTGGGGAGGGGAGCTGTGAAACTATTGTAGAACCAAACATCTCCTTCCCAAATTTTAAACTCATAGTCTTTTGCTGTTGCCATAGAGGAAAATGCAGATATGGATTAAATTCACAGACTTGGAGTGAATACTGTGGAGAAAAAAATGTGTGTACTCACTTCTAATTCCCAGTCCAGGAAAAAAAAACTGAACATAGCCCAATAACTACTTACATATCTTTGCTGGGAAATAAATTACCATGGGCTTCAGACCTTCTGCAGGGAAAACTGCCTGGCTACCTCTTTCAATGGGTCTTGGCCACAGTTGTTCAAAAGAGTAAAGGACAATTATGGATAACATTTGCCTACCTGGTACTGTTTCACATACCAGAAACAGGCTAGTACATACTGATTGCTTCTCTTTGCTTGCCTTTGGTAGGATGAAAATTTATAGCACTGGCAAGAATGGTGAAGTCCATGTGCCACTTGTGATCTGCAAAGCTCCCTGCCTGGTCCGTGTAGTCTTCCAAGCTCTCCTGCCCATGTTTTTGGGGTCCAGATGGAAAACTATGGTTCCAAGGGGTGTGGTATTTTATTTTAAGAATGTCCCCCTTTTATGCTTTTACAGGATACCAAATAATATGTGTTTGTTTGAAAAACAGAAGTAGCCATGTTGTCATTTCCAGTTCAAAAAGTTGGTGGATGCAGCCTAGGCATGGTGGTCAGAAGGTCAGAAAAATGAGCACATGTGGTCCCTAGATCTTCCTCTTTACCCAATTTCAATTCAATTTATTCGGTCTTTGACCAGTATAACCTCTTTACCCATCCTGAGCTGCAGTAACTAGGAATCCATCATCAAGGTAATGCTTAGTATTGTGTCCAACAGTATTCCTGGCCTGTTGATCCACTGGGAATCAGAAACTCAGATTTTTTGTTAGAGCAGCAAACCCAGGAGTCTTGTCTTGAATGTAGTACTAAGTTTCGTCCTAATTGTAAGTTCTTGTTTAGTGTAGCTAGTCCTGCTGGTGGAGGAGTGATCAGACCCATGGGCACCAGTATACTCCCCATGAACGGTAAATCAGAATTGTGCCTGTTTTGTTGTGGGAAGATGGCCACTACAGTACAAGGGTGTTTCAGTATTTTTATTATGGTATAAATTGTTCTTTTTGTACCAGGTGTCTTTCAGTTAATATCTTAACATCTGTTCATCTTAATCTTTGTAAATTTTAATAGAACTATCCTTGTTTTGACCTTGAAGTATTTTACTCAATAAAAACCAGAAAATATAATATGGATGAGACTGTTGAAAAAGGAACATCAAACCACTTTTCTCTACATTAAGAGAGTCTTTACAGTCTTTGTGAAGCAGGTGTGTGCATGCGCTGTTCTAAAATCTTTGATGGGGGTTGCTGTGTGTGTGTTTACTTGTATGTGCCTTCAAGTTGCCTGTCAACTAATGGCTACCCCATGAATTCAATAGGATTTTCTTAGGCAAGAAATACATATCTGTATCTATTTCCTGGTTAGCAGAATATCTATCATCATACTCTATAAATCCAGTTCAGTAGCTCTACACTAAAGCACTTAAGAATTTAATGTGGGGCTTTCTGGAAGATGTTACCTGTAGAAATTATCTTGAGTGTGAACCTAAACCTTTAAGTTTTAAAATGTTTATACTAATAGTTGGGTCATCTGCCTGAACCAAACTGGTGAACCATAATTAACTGTATGCTGCTTAAATCTAGTCCTGTGCCTGTTATTCCATTCCTTCTCAAATATTTTTCCTGGGCATTTGGTGCCTTGTGATCAGAAAAGGTGCCTAGAATGAAATTATAATGGCTTTATTCCTTTTTTCTTAACAAGATATTCTGCCTATGGGTGACTCATGCAAAGAGGATAGTTAATATTTATGAGCATTTTTCTTTCAGTGTTGGAATTAATCAGCATATCAAAGAGCATTAGTATTCAGTTAACCCCTTAAATATCCCCTCCTACCCTCCTTGTGTGCTAAAAGACAATGCATTGTGGGTTTTTGAAAAAAAAATACTAGGAGAATATAGTATGTTTGTTCAGTGTTATAAATTACTGCTGTTGAGATACTGGGGTTTTGTATGGCCCCGTTTTCTAACATTTTTTTTTTGTTTCATTCTGGCATTTGTGTGAGAGGTTCCTCCCTTTGTCAGCAGTTCTACTGGTGATACTGGTCGTATTAAGAAAGGATGTATGGCACTGGTGAAGAGCTACAGGCCCTGAGGCCAAATTCAGCTTCCTGGGCTTTCTCAGATATCCATGTCCTCTTCTGTATGAAGCTATTGTGTGATGGTTTCCTGATGAAGCTATTGTTTGATGGTCTCCCTGCTTTCTGAAATACTGAAATGTCTTTTAGCAACTAGGTGAAGAAAGTTTTAATAACTGGCAGGAAGTGCTTTATGCTAGTATTTTTTGGTTCAGTAGCCCCTGACCTTGCTTACAACTAGCATGTGGCTCCCTGCAAACTGATATAAAACTGGGTTTTAGCAAGGAAAATGTTCCTCACCCTTGATATTTCTAGCAGGCACTGTGAGATTCAATCTTCTAGTTCCAATTAAGAAACAATATCTCTTCTGTTGTGCTCATTTCTTAATTACCTCTTAAATCCTCTGTTAATAGTCAGACTTCTAAAAATGTACTGGAGCCAATTACTCTTCAGTGAGTATTTTGTACATAAAAGGGAGGTGCTTTTATTTTTAATAGTTTTGAGAAGAATTTTTTCATGAGAACACTTCTCTCTCCCCTCTCCACTTCTTACTCTTCCTCCAAACTGGAGATAATATCATGTCATTTCTGGAGCTGTCCTTGCAAATTTGACAATCACAGATTCTCTTTTCCTTGCTCTGCACAATTGATGTGTCTATAAGTTTGTGATTGAGCTGAGATATGAGAATGTAGTTATTTATCAATCTCTTCCCCTTGCCTTTCACTGAGGAGCTCAGGATGTTCTGATAGCAACCCTGTGAGATAGTTGGAGGTGAGAAATGGGAAGCATTATATAGTCAGTCCAGTATTACAGTGTATGAGAATTTACGTTTCAGGTAGGAGCTTTTCCTGCCTCACCTAAAGATGATGGGGATTGTCTGAGGGAACTTCTACATGGAAAGCATGGGCTCCAACCCTTATTTACAGTCTACTAAGCCCCCCCCCCCCCGGGTAAGGACAAGGGGCCATATCAATTTCATAAAGTACACCTACATTTGTAGGTCATGTAAAGTGCTATTGCTTTGTCTAGTCCAGTATTGTTCTCTTGAATTTGTAGTGCCTCCCCTGGATCTTTGGTACTCGTCTCTCTCATCACTTATGACCTATTTCACATACCTCATATTGGATCTCAGACTTTCCATGTGCTATGGCTTCTCATGGTGACTGCCTTGCAGACATCATTATGCTTTAGCTTCTGGTTCATAGCTCTGTCTCCTAGCCACAAAGCAACACCTGCTCTGTTGTATTAAATCACAAGAAGCACAATAAGAATCCTGGTGCACGCAGTCCATTTGCTCCTGCTTTGTTGCTTCATCTGTTTACATGAACAGATAGAACACATGCACACAGACACATGCTTGCACATACAAGTGCATGCACATGTGCACACAGGACATGAATAGTTTGGTTCTGTCTTTTTTTGGTACCTAAACAAGCTCATATTGTAAGTCAGTTTTAAACCAGAGCTGGAAGTTGTTTCATGAATTGTGACTTTCTTTGGGTGCAATAAAATATAATCTAGGACAGGGATAGCAACCTTTCCCCTTTAAGGGCCAAGGGACTTCAGCTCCCAGAATCCCAGGAGCTATTGGCCAACATGGGACTGTTGGCGAACATGGCTGAGGCTTCTGGGAGCTGAAATCCCTCGGCCCTTAAAGGGGAAAGGTTGCCTACCCCTGATCTAGGATTCTGACACAGTGTTTAACTAGCATCTGATTTGAGTGTGTGTTTGAAACTACATATCTAAGCAAGACTAAAAAAGTGGGACAACATGGATTGGCCATACCAGCATGTATTTTGTGTAGTCTGTGAGGGTTTCTGGCTTACTGTTGTGTGATCATGACTAAGGTCTGTGTCAGAAGTGACCAAAAAGCCTTCCAGAAAAGAAGAAAACAAGTTCTCAGAGCAGAAAGCAGAACCTTGTGAGTAGGTTTCCTAAAAGACTGTGGACACAAATAAGCTTTTGTGGTCACATTGGTAAATAATTGTCAAATGTATGAATAATATTAATCTCATTATTCTGATGGATAAAGCTAAGGTTGGAAGTTTTCCCAGGCAACAGAAGATCTTAGAATGGTTGGGGGCAATGGAAGTTGTAGTTCCAACACCTCGAGAGGGCAGGAATTTGGGGTTGATTGACACGGGGCATCCAAAATGAAATGGGATTTTTATCTAGACCACCCACATTCTAGTCCAATTTTGTAATAAGTGATTCACTCATCATCCTTCTGTTCAAATGGTTGAAAGCATTTGTTGATGGCAACAGTGCCAGCATATCTCAAAGATGAATCCATTATTACTTCAGCCACTGCTACCATTTGGCAAAGCCATTTCAAAGGATGGACATGATAATTGCTATGCTAATGTGTTACCTGAGATTCCATTAAAGAGAGATAAAAAGTAAGCTATTAATTTAACTGTGAAATTTAGTTTGCAGCATATATGCATTTTTACCCTCCCTGTTGCTCTTTAGATTTTGTCGTTTTCCCATGGCTGATGCACAATTTTGTACTTCTTCTGATTGCAAGGAATTATTTGGCAGAATGGCTTTGTTTGATCTCAGAAGGTCCCACAAAAAGTCCAAATTTGGAAGACAGCTGTGTCAAATATTTCAAACTGCCAGAGACATGCGAGGAAGCTATTTCTGCCTGCTCTGTGGGAGCACCAACTGCAATAAGGTTTTTGACACTCAGATAACAATGACAGGAGAAATTGAGGAATTATTAATGAGCCAACTGGCTCTTCAGAAATCTGGCTTTACTGGCAAAACAGACACTCACAGCATCTGTGTCAACTTATTTTCAGATCGCTAATTAGTGCATAGAATTTGTGGCTTTCCCAGGAAAGAGTGTTTAGGGAAATGTAATTGCAAGACCTGGAGTCTCAACAGAGTTTGGAAATCTCAAAGCACATAAATGGCCTTAGCATGTAAAAGCTGCACACAATGAAAATATGTACAGCACAAGCTTTGGGCAGTACTTTGGGCGTTCATTATAGAGAATTCTGTAAAAAGTCACAAACCAGGATCCAGAGTGCTAAATGAAAGACACAGAGGAGGGAGGGATGGTGGGGATGGAAGAATACTCATAAAGTTTAATGTGCAAAAGAATGCACACTTAGCTTGGTCAAGGGCTGCACAAATTAGATACGCAGTTTGCCGTCTCCATATGCAGGAGCAATTAACTGGATGTGGTCCAGTTTTCTTCGTGCAAGATTCTTACACAAGCAGCTTCTGGCACTTGGAAGACAGCCATTCTGCTTACAGAAGAGAGTGTCAAAATCCCAGTCACAGCTTTTTTTCCCCTTTTTTCTTTTTAAAGCAAAACACACAGCCATCTGGTCATCAGCAAGAAACAAAAGTGGGGAAAAGCAATAGCACATGCCCTGGTGCTGAAAGTAGAGAAATGCCTGCAGAAGACTCCAAATGAGGAGAGACAGATGGTACAGGTTCCTTGCTGTTGCCCTTATGCTGGCATGAAAATCATGTAACCCTCCAGATATTATTGAACATCAATTCCTAGCATACCTCCCTGTCTGGCCTCATAATTCTGGCCTCACAATTCTCACCTCTGCCTAATTGTAGGGACCACAACTGCAGCCACTGATGCCCTGCATGAAATGAGAAAGGTTCTTGATTGCTGACATATGCTGCATAAGTGTTGACTTCTTGTTCAGTTATTTCACTGAATTTATGAGGTATAATAGTTTGAGCATTGGACACTGGGAGACCAGGGGTCAAATCTCAGCTTGGCCATGGATGATCTTGGGCAAGTCATACTCTCTCATCACCAGAGGACGGCAATGGAAAAGCTTCTCTGTACAAATCTTGTCAAGAAAACCCAATGATAGGTTCATCTTAGTCGGAAATGGCTTGAATGCACACAATAACAACAACAAACAACAACTCTAGGCAAGATTAGCAATTAGATTTAGTCCAATGATTCAAAAGAAAGAGCGGTGGTAGTTATGGGGAGATGTCACAAGCCTAAATGGGAAAAGTAAATCTGTGTATGAACAACTGGAGCCAGCCAATGTGGGGTAGCAGTTTGTGTATTGGACTAAGACTTTGGGAGCCTCAACTTTGAATCCCTGATCAGCCATGGAAACCTTCTGTGTGACCTTGGGCAGGTCATGCTCTCTCAGACTCAGAGGAAAGCAATGGCATGCCTCTCTGAAAAAATCTTGCTAAGAAAATCCTGTTTGCTTTAGGAAATGACTTGAGGGGATACAACAACATATGAACAACTGTTTTCTTCTCTCCCATCTTCCTCTAATGTTAGAGACAATTCATTATGGCTCTTTGTAAGGACTATATATGCTACATGCACTTGGTGAACTCCATTATGTTTTTCCTTCACTCAAATAATTTTTGCTTAGCTGTTAGCAAAATGCATTCTATCCTTTCTATCCTTTCAGCTTTGGTCAGTCTTGTTTTACTTTGAGCTGGCTCTCGTGAAATCCTTTTGTGCTAAGTTATGCATGCTCAAATACAAGATAGCATGTATGGTATTTCAAATATGAAGCATGCATTGTGTATTTTTAGCCCTGATGCTCCTTAAAATATATGAATCAGGTCCCCCACTTATTTTTATTTAAAATGGGAACAAAACTAAAAATAGATACATGTATGCTTCATATTTGATATGCCATACGTGTACTTTGGTATAAATATCTAGGTATTAAAGACTTGTAAGCCTTAGTATTCCATTTTCCTTGCTTATCTGGACATTTGGAAAAGGATTTTTGATTTTATTTATTTTTTTAGAATCAAATGGTATAGCTGTTAATCCTTGAGGTTCAAAGATGAATCTACGTATTTCTGTTTGTACTTGCTGATATTACAGATTTCGGAATGGCTGTCACTGAAAGCTTCTTTCATGGTGTGAATCTCTTAATTTACATTTTTAAAATTTACCATTTCCCTGGTCAGACCCTGAGATAGGAGCAAGACTGACTGCATGTAAGAGTGCTTCCCTGGTTCCTCCCCAGAAAATGTCTCCTTTCCTGGCATTCATACTAACGGGCAGGTGGTCTGGAAACCATGGGGTAACATGCAGGTATAATGCCATTAGGCAGGGGTAGGCAACCTTTCCCCTTTAAGGACCGAGGGACTTCAGCTCCCAGAAGCCTCAGCCATGTTGGCCAATAGTCCCATTTTGGCCAATAGCTCTTGGGATTCTGGGAGCTGAAGTCCCTCGGCCCTTAAAGGGGAAAGGTTGCCTACCCCTGCCATTAGGTTTAAATTCACAGGTACTGGTGTCATCTTTTTATGGTGACAGGGCTAGAATACCCCTGCTATTTCTCCATCTTTTAAAAATGTAAACTGGAAGATATAGTGAAGATTAAAAAGCTGACAAGAACCTTCTGACATTAGCAGAGTTTGCCTGTGACTTTGTATGTGTGTCTCTTTGTGTGTAGGGTTAGCCTGCAGCAGAAACAGTGAACAGTGAATGCATGGTTGGAACAAATTGAATGTTATCTTCTGTCAAACAATTAAAATAAGGTCAAGTATGAACCTGCCCCAGTTTTGAGGTCTTTGTGGGGAAACCCTTCTCTTGGTACCACTTCCTTCACAGGCACATTTGGTGGGGGGCCTTCTCAGCGTCTCATCCTACACTCTGGCTCTCTCTCCCATGGGAAGCAAGGTTTCCCCTCTTCATTCCCCTTCTTCTGTCAGGTGGAAGCCTTCTCATTTGGACAGTGAACCTGGATTGGTGCAGAAGGATGTTGTTTTTAATGGAGAGGACCTGCACTTAGGTTTCTTATATTTTTCATTGGTTTTGATTATTTATTTTATTTTACTATATCCCGCCTTTCTCCTAATATGGGAACTCAAGGTGGCTTGTTTAGTACTGCTTTAGTACTGTTAGTATTGTTTAGTACTGTTTTAAACAAAATAGCTTAATTTTGTTTTTGTTATTTAAAGAATTATTGATTTTAGCTGTTTTTTGTTTTGATGTGAATTGCGTGTCACCTGGGGAGAAAGTTGGGATTTTAAATAAATGATTACAATATGTGGATTTCTGCATCGTCAGAGGGTTCAAATATACAGAATTGATGTACTGTAGATGTAGTGTTGCATACAGGAGCAAAAAGCTGCCCGCATGAAATCATATGCTCTCCCTTTACCTTCATTTGTGTGATTGAAATCCTAGTAATTCATTGTGTGTGTGTGTGTGTGTGTGTGTGTGTGAATTTTAGCCATGGGGCCGAGCCCTTTGGATGGGAATGGGGCCACACAAATGGCCTTGGAGACAACCTCTGGGCCTCATGAGACCCACCTTTGTGCTAAATTATTATTCAAACAGTGTTGTAATGTTTTGCCCTCTGTGTGGATCACAGAACAAGAATGTTAGCCCAGGAAAGGATCTGAAAGGTATCACCATCTGGTTCCTACAAGACAAGAACTCTAGATATTTGTAATTAGGGTAAAGGAGCAGGGGAGAGATGTGCAGTGCCTTTCTGACTCCTCCAGCAAAACTAAACAATGATTATATATTAACTGGTTAATTTGTCTTATTACCCTGTCAAAGAGATAAGGTAATGTGTGTAATTTAGGATATGTTGTTTTGCCAGTCTTTAATAATGTATATTATTCGGTGCCAAATGAAAACAGCTGAGCCAAGTAAAATGAAAAGACTCTGACTATTCCCAAACCCTTTTGGTTTCCTTGCAGAGGCTTTTGTTTAATACTTTTGGGAGACCTGTATCACTGAACTGTAACTTGAACAACCTGATCTGAAGTGTGACATTGATGTCACTGACAACTTCAGTATAAGAAGTCTGTTGTTGTTATGTGCCCTCAAGTTGATGCCAACTTACGGTGGCCCTGTCATAGGGTTTTCATGACGAGGTTATTCAGAAAAGGGTTTCCATTGCCTTCCTCTTAGGTTGAGCAAGTGTGAGGTCACGGAAATCACCCAGCATTTTTCATGGCCGAGAGAAGATTTGTACCCTGATCACCTGGAATCCTATTCCAACATTCACATCATTATACCACATGGCTTTCGTCTACGAAGTGCTGAGTTCCAAATCATATTTAATTTACAGTCTCTAGATTGCAGCTGAATGCAGACAGATCCAAATGAAATCAGCATTCAGTATATTGCCAATAGATCTACATGTGTCCAACTATTCTTCACATTGTGTCTTTTTAAAACTAACTAGAGTATTGGATTTCCATGCTTGCTGAACACAATCTATTGGAAGTACTCAGCAGCAAGCTGTGTTAAATTCAGTGTGATTTACTCCCAGTTGCATTTATATAGATTACAACATCAATACAGTTAAATTCAAACACATGCAAAGTTTTTCTTGGATACTTATTAACTTAGAAATTAATTTTTTTGGGAAACATTCTGGAGCCACAAAATAGGCTTATGCTAGAGCATCTTACTGTTTAAACCAGGGGTAGGCAACCTAAGGCCCAGGGGCCGGATGCGCCCCCCCCGAGGCCTTTGGACCGGCCCCAGGCCGGTCCTGCCACCTCCCCTGCTGCCCCCCTGCCATGATGATATTGATTATTGTTGTTATTACTTGTTCTTGGGGGTTTCTTGGCAAAATCTCCATAGGGGTTTTGTCATGGCTTTTCTGGGGCTGAGAGAGTGTGCATGCATATTTTTTAATTTTTTAAAAAATATATATTTTTATTTTTATTTTTATTTTTATTTGTTCATTTATTTTTGGTGCTTCGCCCCCCCCCCCCCCCAGTTATCTGAGGGACAGCAACCCGGCCCCCGGCTCAAAAAAGTTGCCTACCCCTGGTTTAAACTATCTACTGAATATTCAACAGTCGATGAAATTTGAGTCACAGCCCAGGATTCATGCCTCGTCAATGGTCACTATGATGTGTTCAGATGAGTGGCATCGGTGATTTCCCCCCTTCCATTTTTCTGGTTGTACTTATTTACAGTTGGCCCTCTGTTTCTACTGGTTCTGCATCCATGGATTCAACCAACCATGGTTTGGAGATGTTTTTTTAAAAAAAGAATTCTAAAAATCAAATGTTTGAGTTGTTCATCACTTAATACAAGGCATATCATTTTATTACACTTTTGTATATAATAGGACCTGAGCATCCATGGATTTTGGTATCCACAGGGTCTCCTGGAGCCAAATCCCAAGGGTCCATGGTATTATTCTTTATTGTAATGAATATTTTTAAATAAGTCTGGTGCTGAACATGAACATGGATGATATTACAATATCAATATGTTTGTACATTGCAATAAACTTTTTTTTTTTTGTTAACCATGGTTTGTTGCTTAATCCATGAATTTAATTGCAGACAAACAGACTTTGGCTAGTTTCCCTTATTTTCACTTTTTTTCTGTGAGACCTATTCCTCAGCACAGCTGTGTAGGATTACAGATGCAGATTACAGATGCAGCATGATTAAATTCAATCTAATGTTTAAAAACAAACACCCTCCCCAACAGCACCCTCTTTAAATCCTAGCAACTTGAGTAAAAATACAGAATTTAATGTTAATATTTGTGTATAACTAAGAAGACAGAGAATTTCCCTCCCTTCTATCACCAATAGTGGATGTAAACAACTGCTTGCATGCAACATAATTTGTGAGAATGTGACTTAACACTTGCCCTCCCCCCCATTAAATTACAGGGATAATAAAACCATTTAGCTCTCTTGTTTAGACTTGAGGATGTGTCTTGCATAAACTGAATCTTCATAGTTTTCCCACATTAAATTAGTGCATCAGCACTTCTGCTTTAGGCTGTGCAGACACACCTTGCTCCTTGCAAAGTCCCCACCCCCCATCTTCTTCCTTCTGGTAACACGTCAGCTGATTTAGAGAGTAGATTTTTTAAACTGGTTATAATTATAGGGCTGCTTTTCAGACTCCTGAATCTGTACGAAGTTGTTTGAGAAATATAATTCACTTGGTCAAGAGAAGAACAGTTGGAGTGCTTTTTCAGTAAATTTTATAATCAGGTAGTAAGGATTGCTGGAGCAATGGATTGATGGGCAAAACTTGTCAATCCCTTTCTCTGTTAATGCATATGTGATAAGTTCCTCCTGAAGTAGTTCTGATATGCAGTCAGTCAAGTTCCCCTCATATTCCCAAGCAGGTTATTTCTCCCCTCCCTTTCTTTTCTTTCCTTGCTTAATGGATTGCCATGATCATGCAATTGCATTAAAAATAAATACAGACTGAAGGGGGCATAGGGTAGGAAGGTGGCATTGGAGGCTAGTGTGTGGAAGACAGAGGCTGGGACTAACAGCACCATGGTAATTTGGAAAAGATGTACAATAATAACTATTCCCAACCCAGTATGTATGTGTTTTCTAGACGAACATGATGGTAGGGTCTTATGAGCCTGGTGTGATGAAGTCCTAAGAGAGTGGGGGGAAACTTGATCAGGTCTCATGTTTCATATTGTAGGAACATGGTCCATTTTCTCGTGCCTTCATGGAATATAAGATGTCCACATAAGTATAAGTATGCCCACAAAATAAATATACAGATAGTCCCAGGCTAGTGACACAATGCTGGATAGATTTTTTGTTGTGTTTTCAGACAGTGTTTTGTTCTTCTTTGCAGATGGTATGAAGAGGCAATATGCATTGTGCAAATCTCTCTAATTATATATATTTTTTTGCAGAGTATAATTGTTTTGAAATAATGTTTTATAGAAAATTTCACATTCAGAGATATCATCCCTTCTCCCCTCTCTCATGGGAGAGTTCACCATTATTATGAATTGCATATGACCTCACTTATAGAGATGTTGGACAAATGTGTTTTGCACAAAAACCTGTAGCAGTTAGTTTTTAATGAGGTTGTCAGCAATAGAATCTGTGGCATATACTTGCACCAGAATATATGCTACTAAAAATGAAAATGAGATGGGCCTTCTCTTCTTCACTTTTCATTATATTCAGACCGTTGGAAGCATTTTATCTTAGCTTTATGATAGCTGTCATTGAACCAGTTAGAATATTCTGTTGGAGGTTGATGTGTATAATTTAACCTTAAAAATGGATGCTGATTCAGCTTGTCTTCTGTGAAGTGAGCTCTGCCTTCTCCTTCCTTTCTCTTCTCATAAGAACATGGAACTAGATTCCAAACTGAATGCTGATTTTCACTTATCCATGGATGGTCCCCTTTTGTTATTCCTTAAGCAGGATTTTCTTCAACTCCCCAGCACCATCCTAATCTGTATTTGTTTAAATACTTGTTTTATTCTTTTACATTCTTTTTTTTTAAACTCTTGAAAAACTGCTTCTAAAAGGGGCAGCAGCTTTTTGGTCAACATACTGTATTGCTGCACACTGGAAGGAACAGACTTTCTCTTGATTTTAGAATTGTACATATGACTAAAGCGCTATGTGCAACCATTCCCAGTGGGTTCACTTTGTGGACTATGTGTTATACAGGTTGACCGTCCCTTATCCAAAATGCTTGGGACTGGAAGTGTTTTCGATTTTTTCAGCTTTTGGAATATTTGCATATACCTTGGAGATGGGATCCAAGTCTAAACATGGAATTCATGTATGTTTTGTATGCACCTTATAAACATAGCCTGAAGATAATTTTATACATAATATTTTAAATAATTTGGTGCATGAAAAAAAGTTTGTGTATATTAAGCCATCAGAAAGCTATCTCAGCCATTCATTTGGACAGTTTTGGATTTTAGAATATTTTGGATTTTGGAATTCTGGATAAGGGAGACTCAAATTGTACCTTAGTTAATGCCATAAATATGTTCCTTGATGTTACTTTTTCAACAGAAAATTTGGTACCAGAGGCAGAAGTAACATGGAAAGAATAGAAGGGATAGGTTCCTATATCACAAAATAAGAACATTTTTTTAATTTATAGTCATTCATTCATTCATTCATAAATATTTATTTATTTATACACCAATATTTATTTATTTACATCCCCAAAAGAGAGTAGTTCAATATGTTTCAGCATACTTTTTATTCCAAACTGACAATATGTACATGTGAAAAGAAACAACCAGGTCAGATAAGCCTTGCATAAATGAACAAAAATGAACGTTTTGAAGCTTCTACAGACCACTTGAAGGCTTCTTCCAAAATGCATATAGAGATGATAATTTTGTTCCTCAGTCTTCACTTTTGCTATTTCCATTTCCGTGGCCAAACTTATGTGCATCTTTAACATCCTAGAGGTGTTGGTGAGGCAGGCTTATCTCCTTTCCCCTTGTCTTTCTATTTTGCTGTTCATGCATGCTCAGTTAAGGGATCCTGGAAGAAGCTGTTGTTTATCTTGCCTGTTGTAGACAGACCCACACAACTAGAGTATGATCAGCTAGATCAGAATCCCACTCTTTCCCAGCTCAAACATTATTGCATAGTTTACTTCAGACACTCTGTAGCAAACTGACACTAAAGGTTTGTGTTTCTTTTTCTTCCTTCAGTATCCTTCCACACAGATACTGTTAAAATGCTTTCAGCTAGATGGAGGAGAAAAAGGGAAAGGGGAGGGAGGCTTCTTTGTTAGATGCTTTGATAATTGTGGTATGCCTGTGCACTTTCCAAATCACCCCCCCCCAACACTGACCATGGTGGCGAGTTTCTGGGAATTGTAGTCCAAAAATAACATTCCAGGCCTTGTTATGGTCTCCTGAATACATCTGTTGCCTCATACTGTATCAGAGTTCTAGAAACAAATGGAAATGGGGACCCATGCAGCATCACTCCCCATTCCACCCATTATTTCCCTGCGGTTACTTGGGAAAGTCAGAAAGGAAAATGTGACTATGGAGTTTATCACATGGAGGCAAATTGCTTAAATCTTGTGCAGAAACGGGATTTAAAAATCTGAACCCCCCCCACAAAAGTGGGTTGTTTTTCAGACGTGTTTGTGTAAAGGAGAAATAATGCAACATTAACCTGAATGGCAAGTCACCAAAACCTGTTCCATTTTACTTTTGGAAGTTCCCAAAAGTAAAAAGGAGAAGGTTTTGGCTACTTTCCATTCAGATTATTGATGCGTTATGTCTCCTTGACACCAATGTCATGTGAAACACAACCTGCTTTTGCAGGTTATTTCTGCTTTCTGTTCAGGTTAACCCTGAATGTTGTGTGAAAAACAACCTGCTTTTGCGGGCTTTTTTCACTGTAAATGTAGTTTTTGCACAGGATCCGTCCTGTCTGATAAACTCCAATCATTGTTGGTTAGGGCATTACAAAGTTCTGCACACTGGGGATTTTTAGAAGACACTTGATATGACTATATGTTATGAAATCTGGGGGGAATGTGGAAAAACTGTATGAACAGGAAAAAGTTTGGACTGAAATGATTAAGCATACTTCAGAGAAGGTATATTGGATATTCAGATTAGTTAATTAAAGTAATACATTTTTGAAATCTGAATTTAAGGAAGAAATCTGCAAATAAGACATACGGGGGAAGCAGACGAGGGCCTCTGGGACGCCGCGGGACAGTGCGCCGTGGGACCGAGGCATCCGCACCGCAGCACCCCGTCGGCGCCCCTGAAAGGAGCGCTAAATCAGTGCTCCTTTCAGATGTCAGTGAAAGTGTGCCCCAAAAGCGTAGGGCGCACTTTCACTGACTTATCCGCTGCAGCGTGTGCGGACGCTGCGGCAGGAGGTTGCCCTGGGAGCACTGGCCATGTGGAGGGCGGCTGCTCCGAGGGCAACCTCGGGAGGAGGAAGGGGCGCCGAGCGTGCAGCTGCCCTTCCTCTTCCCTGCCTCGGAGACGGCTCTATTAGCCGTCTGCCGAGGCCCATAGTGGTGAAGTCTATGCCAAAAGAAGAAGAAAAAAATATAGAGTGAATAATATGTAGAGAAAAAAAAAAAACAAAAAGAAGGAAAATGAACAAAACACATGCAGAGGAACTTGCAGAATTTAGATTTTATGTAATGGAAGAAATGAGGATATTACTAACAATAAACAAAAGTTTGGAAAGGAGAAAATGTATGAAGATGTTGAGAAAGTTTCAGATGAAATCAGAACAAACAGTAAAAAGAAGTATACAATAAACATATGGTAAAAATATTTTTTGTTTTGCAAGTTTGTTTAACGGCTGAGGTACTAGAATTAAACCAGGCATCAGAAAGTAATTTAGATGTGAGGTTAAGAAGGGATAATGATTTTTTTTGGGGGGGGGATTCTAAAAGGGATTTCTGAATTAGAAACTACTGTTTGTTAATACTGGGTTCAATCTGTTGTGGGAGGAGAAGGAAAACAAATTATTTCATTGGCTGACACTTATAAAATTCATATGGACTGCACAAAAATTTCAGACCAAAAGAGAGAGTGCTTAAGTTTACAGTTTTGAGTTAGAGATTGGGAAATTACAGAATGTTTTGATTTAAATCAAAGACACATTAAAAAAAGAGAGTATGGGAACAATTGAATTGTGCCATGAAATCAAGTATTGCTGAGGTTTTCTTCTTCAAATTATTAATATTTCATAGAGGCAAGAGAATGATTTGTACTCTGATAAATGGAATGGAATTTTGGAATATATTTTAGAAATGCTACAGTAAAAATGTTAGAAATAAAAGAAAAAGCAAAGAGAAGCTTACATTAACATTAAAAAAATCTAGTTAAGTGTGAAAAGAAATCGGATTAGACATGGCAGGACTGATCAGAATAATAAGGAGGGGGACCAAAATCTCAAATACTGATAGATAAATTAAAAGTGAAATTAGATCATGTGGAGAGAAAGAGATATTCATTATGATTCATTACAAAAAATATTGTGGAACAGTATGAGAGCAGAAAGATTACACCTCTTAATATTAAAGGATTTAAGATGAAGGATATTTGAACATTGAATAATGAAAGTGTTGATATGGTTTGTGATACCATGCTCTGCTAGTTTTCTGCTGGAGATATTTAATTTTACAAATCCTGTCTGTGTTTTCAAATTGTACAATTTTATCAATTTAGAACTCCACCATTTCATCCACAAGTCACCATGGTGTGTGTGTGTGTGTGTGCGCCCATGTGTGCCCATGTATTGCAAGTGTGTTTTAACCATGCTTTAGCTTTTGTTTTTGCCCTAGTCGACTGAAGCAGAGAAAAGTTTGTGCTTCAGGCTGCAATGCTGGGAACTGATTTCTGAATAAACGTATATAGGATTGTACTGCAAATCATTTAATCAGTACAAGCTGCTGCCTCATAGTTCAGCAATTTCTTTCTCTGACTTTTTGATATTAAACATTCCTTTAACCTTAGTCAAATGATAATCCAACCTTGTTTGGAGCTTTAGGAAATATCTGCCTGAAGTCACTTACAATTGTGTGGGAGTAGTTTGGGTTAGGAAAGCTGGGAGATGCTCCTTGGGGAGGCAAGGAAATATTGCCAGGGCTTCAAGAAGGGCCAGAGTGCCAACTCTCCTTTTCATTACAGTAGAAAAGAATGAGGAGGATTCTGACAGGGTTTGACATGGTGTTCTCTGAATGGCATACAGTGGCTTTTATATGAGTTCACCAGAATCCTGATTGCAAATTCAGCTTTAGTGTTGTGGCTTAGAATTTTCTTTCTTCACAGTTCAGTCTCCAGACCCTGAAGTTCTGATAGGACAAAGCCAGGATTTCACACCATCTGGCTGCTGTTCTACAACATCTTCCCTTTTGTTAATTCTGGGTGTGCTTGGCATGCTTTTCATATTCCCTTTTGCATGCTAAAGGCTGTCGTGAATTCTTTTATGTCATGTTAGATAATATTGTGGTGTTTCTATGCTAGTGTATATCAGAATTCTGATAGTTTAACTAGGCTCTCTCACTCATATTAAAAATGGGTACCTACTTCATTCTTGTACCCTCTCCAGCTTCCTTTCTAGAGTATGGAAGAAAAGAAATCACCCTCTTGTTTAATACTGGAACTTGAGGGTTATCCAGTGGTATATTTTTTTATTCCGAGAGATTCAGGACAGAAGAAGGGATTTTTTCCCCCTTGGCATGCACTTAATTTATGTCAAATCTGTACCATGCAACTTAGTCTTCAACAAATAATTAATTTATGGCATTCCTTGCTCAAGATGGAGTGATAGCTAGATCACAAGTGAAGTGGCTGCCTTGAGCACAAGGTGCTGGGATATAGATATAGAAAGATATAGAAGAGGAGAACTTTGTGTCATGTGGTGTGGCCTTTTACTTCTGAAGATAACCTGCTCTTGTCAGTAATCTGAGGGAAAGATTTAGTTGCCAGTCCATACAGAAATCGTGGTTGAGGCACCATCTTTAGGCCAGCCCTCATAGGGCTGCTAACCTGGAGGAATACATGGAACTCAAAGGTTTAGCGCTGCTTCTGTTGTTGTGCCATCACATTGACTTTAATTTAGGGCAATCTTGTCCTAGGGTTTGGTTTTGCCATTGCTTTCCTCTAAGGTTTGGAGCAGCCTTTCCCAACCTTTTTATACTGGAGGAACCCTTCAAATGATTTTCAGATTTTGGGGAACCCCTGCATAAAAATTATTATATCCATAGCTCAAATAAACTTGGCTTTTTTGTTGAATCACAATTTCTTGAGGAATCCCTAGTGACCTCTCATGGAGCCCTAGGGTTCCAGGGAACCTTGTTTGAGAAACCCTGGTTTGGAAAGTGTGACTTGCCCAAGTTCACTGGGGGCCGAAACAGACCGGTACAATACGTTGGCTTAAGGGCAGTATGGGAGCATGGCGTACACATGATGCATGCTCCGAAGCTGCCCTGAAGCCAGTGTCACGTTGCCACACTGCCTGCACGGGCAGCTTTTCGGCACTCTGGTAGCATGGCATTAGACACCACATGCTGCAGGAGCACCAAAAAGCTGTGATGCCAGCAGAAAAGCTGGCTTTTTGCTGGCACAAAAAGGAGCGGCTTTCTGCTGCTTCTTTTTGTGATGGCAAACAGCTGGATTGGGGTCATGATGTGCAATTGCTGTGGTGCCCACCCAGCTTTGTCAGGGGCAGCATGATGCCACCACTTCGAGGCAGTCTGCTTTGCCCCCCAGTGGGTGTCTAGGCTGAGCAAGGATCTGAATGCTGGTCTCCCAAAGTCCTAGTGCAACACTAAACCATTGGGGAGCAATAGTGGAAGAGATCTTTTTGCCTTCATATCCCATGTCCTAGAGACATCTGATTCAGCCACTGAAGTTGGTTGCTACACAAGATGAGTAGACATGAGTAGGCATTTCACTTTTTCCTTATTTGAGCTGAAGGGAATATAGGTGGAGCTCCTGCACTTTTTCCTCACAAAAGCAATGTGAAGTTAATTTGTTTATTGACTTTGTATGCTGCCTTTCTTCCAGGTTGAGATCCAAGATGGCATGTATGTGAGAAAGAATGATTGGGTCATGGTCACTTAGTGAGTTTCATGGCTCTGTGAGGACTTGAAGTTGGATCTTATTATTCATAGCCCAACACAGTAATGACTATATCTCTGTCCTAGTTGGGCAATTTTTAAGTTCTGTATATTTGTATATTGTTCTGCATATATTGATGAGCTGGGAATCATGTGACCTTTTAGATGCTGTTGGATTATATCTCCCAGTGTTAATTGCTGTTGGAACATCTAGAGGGCCTCAGGATCCACCCCCCCCCCCCGATAGTACTCTTACACTTCTGCATGGTGCATGCATGGAGTAGTCCTGTCTCAAGAAAACAGAACAGAATAATCTGTATCCATCTCACCAGAAACAAGGCCAGAGCAGCAAATCATGGCACGATAAATGAACTATTAACTCCCTAGTTTGCTAACCAGCCTGGCTATGCTAGCTAGTGATTTTCAGAAGCAATCCAGGTTTTGGGGATACAGAAGGAAGTTTCTTTTTTATGGTGCATATTTTGGGAATGATCTGAGAAACTTGGTAGAAGCAGGTAACAATTGTAAGTTGTTGCTGAGAGAGACTGAGCTTGCTAATTAAACTGTTACAGCTTTTCTACTGACTTCCACTACTCTCTTTTGGGCTCGTAAGACTTTAATGTTGTCACGTTGTGTCGTGTTGACTGAATTTCTAGAAACCTCTGGCCCCTAATGTTTGATCCCAACTGCCTTGTACTGACAATGAGTGATATTTATGTACCTAAAATTAATCTCTGGATTTGCTAATGTAAATACTGTAATGATTCTCCTTACATCTGCTTCCTGCCTCTTCAGAAATCTGTATGCTTCACTCAAGGCAAGAGATGGATTAAGGTTACAGCTGGCCTTTGTTTTAAGAAAAGAGGTTCAGCCATTGGTTCTATGTCACAGAATGCTAGGTAATCTGATACCTGCAGCATTTACTAATACATCAAGTCTGCAGTCTGTGTCCTGAATCTAAACTGACCTCATGGTCATTTGGCCTAACATCTGGAATTTACTGTTTCTGCATTCATCCCTTGCTTTTTGTACCACACAGTAAGATCTAGAAAGCTTAAAAGTATACTCACTTTTCAGTAACATTTTGTTTCAGTCTCAAAAAAGTCTTGTCCAACTGTAGATTTTATATGTTTCAATATGTTTTCAAAGTATTTTCTTTCCCCCCCTTTTCTGTGGATAATTATATTCATAGCTGTTTATCCTCCTGCAAATTACTGTAGATTTAAAAGCAGTCTTCGTTAAGAATGTAAATAAAAATTTGTATGTTTCCTTGACTGCTGCAAGAAGGGTGGTCAAGACATCCCTTTAAAACACTGGCAACTATTATTATTATTATTTTCCCTCACCTGTGCAGGACCAGAAAGATGTACAGTTTTTCCTGTCAAACTGACCACAACTTGCTCAAGAAGCTTCAGCACAAAAGTAGCACCCCCTTTTTTTGAAGCAAACCATGCACAGGCAGCAAGCAAAGGAGAGAGGTATTCATCAAAAAGATATAAACAGTCCATTCAGTGATTCTCCTTTTTAAAAGACCATGCAGTAAGGCAGCTGTGGTAGTAGTTTCTGCAAAAATCATTTGTGCAATGAGTGTTTAGAAAATGGTTTGAATGCAAGAAACTGCAAAAAATGTGCAAAAACTCTTAGGATCTCTTCTAGGGGAGAAAAATACTGAGTTTTTAAATCTTGGTTTTTGCAAGCATGAATGAGATAAGCAAAGATTTACATCCCTAGTCTTTGTTAGCATTCCCCAAATTAAAGGCCAACTTTTATTGATAGCCAGATGTCTTGTTTTGTGTTTTGTTAATATTGTAGCTTTGAGTATTGAGTGACACAGCAGTTGTAATCTTTGTCAATGACTGCAACAGATCACCTGCTTTCTTCTATAAGCAAAGATTGCTTTGGACACAATGTACTGTGCTAAAATAAGACAACAATGCTATGTGCTTTCTCTGCCTCCATACAGTAATCATTACATTCATTATGTTTAATGAAGGGATGGTTGTCATGTTGTTGGCTCTTTCTTTTTCTCCATCCATGTGTTAATAATATTGGAAGCAATTTCCAGATTAGTTTTAATTAGGTTTAACAAATATGCTTCATTTTCAGAGATGAGATAAGAAGGAAATTATTCCATGGACAGCTAATGTTGAACAACTGTTTGGGTTTCCCCCCCCCTAGCAGTGGGCTGTATGGCATTAAGCACTGCACAACTAATGAGACATGTGGCCTTGGCCCTGGCACCATAGAAATAGTTGGCAAAAGCCAAGCATAAGTAGCAGCTCATTGAAGTTTTAGAGACATGAGATAATTGATGATTACCTTCGCAGACATCAATATGTTGCTTACTCCACTTCTTCAAAATGCATCCATGCACACATATTTTATTTTTAATATTTATTATCAGTTCCATTAACAACGAATACCATATTAATCCTCAATCTTACATCATGTTCTTTATTCTATTTTACTCATATATAATTTTAGCTCTCTTCCAAAAAACCCACAAAAAATCCACCCCGATATCTATATAATAAGTTCGCTATACAAAGTCCTTTACTATAATGCTTATGTAGTCCTTTACTATGTAGTCCTTTACTATAATGCTTATATATTATGTCTTTTGATTTGATATGTCATTTCCACATAAAGTTCCATGAATTTTACTATTTTAGCTTGCTCTAGTCTGTCTTCTCTTATAATAATCATCCAAAGGAGACCAATCCTGACCTACTTTTTCTAGATCCATATGATTCAACAAGCTATTAACCTATCCATTTCTCTCATTTCATATATATATATATATATATATATATATATAATCATCATCTTTCTTAACTCTCACATCCATACAAGATAATAGGGAATACTGTGGCTTGTATGATTCTAACTTATGTGCTGAGTTGTATATCTTTGCATTTTAGAATCTTTTCTAGCTCTTTCATAGCCACCCTCGCCATTCTTAATCTTCTGATTTCCTAATTGCAGTCCCCATTTCTATCATTGTTTATCCCAGGTATGGGAATTCTTTTACTATTTCTATTTCTTCATTGTCTAGATTGAACTTGTGAAGGCTCTCAATGGTCATTATTTTTGTGTTTTTTTTTTAATGTTCAACATTAAGCCTGCCTTTGCACTTTATTCTTTGATCTTCCTTAGGAGATGTTCCAGGTCTGTGAGGTTTTCTAGTATTATGGTGTCTTCTGCATATCTTAGATTGTTGATATTCCTTCCTCCTATTTTCACTCCTCCTTCTTCTGTGTCCAAGCCTGATTTTCTTAATAATGTGTTCTGCATATAGGTTGAACATATAGGGTGAAAGGATACAGTCTTGTCTGACTCCTTTGCCAATAAGGAAGCATTCTGTTTCTCCATGTTCTATTCTGACAATAGCCTCTTGTCTTGAGTACAGATTTCTCATCAGGGCTATCAGATGTGTTGGCACTCCCATGTCCTTAAGAGCGTTCCTTAGCCTTTCATGGTCTCTGCAGTCAAAGGCTTTGTTATAGTCTATACAGCACAAGCTGATTTTCTTTTGGAATTCCCTAGTGCGCTCCATTAGCCATCATATGTTTGCAATGTGGTCCTTAGTGCCTCTTTCTTTCCTGAATCTCACTTGGGCCTAGGAGATTTCTCTCTCCATGTATGGTTGGAGTCTATGTGGCAGAATTTTGAGCATGATTTTGCTTGTGTGGGAGATCGGTGCTATGGCCCTATAGTTGCTGCAGTCTCTTGTTTCTCCCTTTTTGTGGATGAGGATATATATTGATTACTTCCAATCTGTTGGCAATCATTTTGTTTTCCATATCTGTTGACATATGTTGGTTAGCACTAGAGTTGACTCTGTCAATGTGGATTGCAACAGTTCAATTGGAATATCATCTATTCCTGGTGATTTGTTTTTTGCTATTTCTCTTATTGCAGTTTCCATTTCACTTTTTAGAATTTGGGGTTTATCTTCATATGGCTCTTAGTTCCATATGTCTTTCATTTTGTCATTTCTTTTGTATAATTCTTCTGTGTATTGCTTACAACATCTTTTTATTCTTTCCTGGTCTTGAATTATTTTTATTGTCATAGATCATCTCAGTCCTTTGTTTGAATTTTCCTTTGATTTCCCAAAACTTATGAAATAGATCTCTTGTGCTTCCCTTTTTGTTGTTGTATACTTTTTCTCTGCATTAGTCATTGTAGTAATTTTCTTTATCTTTCCGCACAAGCCGCTGTACTCTTGCATTCATAATTCTTAGTTTGTTCCTATCTTCCTTTTGTTTTTCTTCTTTTATTTTATTTTATTGCTTGTGGTTTTTTTCTGTCATCCATGGTTTTTTCTCTTTCTTTTTGTTTGTTGAAAGTGTCTGTCTGCATTCTTTTATTATGTCCCTGGCTTCAGACCATAGTTCTTATGGTTCTTGGTCTATTGTGCTTAGTAATGCGAATCTGTTTCCTATGTTGTCAGTAAATTCTGTTGAGATATTATTTAGATCATTTTTTGGTATAATCACTGGTTTTGCTTTCTTCTCCCTGCAGTGTGCTTTGGGAGAAAGTATTCATTTCTTCAGACTTCAAAAAGGATAGTCGCAGAAAAGTACCGTTGTGCATTTACATGTGGCTGGACTTCACAATTGAATAAATGATTTGTTTGTATAATCTGAGGATTTTTCTTTTTAACAGTCATTTTGCTGCATGCAGGCAGTCTTGGAAGGAGAAGGAGTGATAAGAGAGGCAACCATAGCAGAAGGAGTAATAAAATCCAAGTGTTCAGAGTCTACTTGTAATGGTCTAGAAAACTGAAGTGTGCAAGACCGGAATGACTAAATGATACTTGTTTTATTCCTGTAGTGGGGTAACTATAGTGTAGTGCATAAGATATTGACTGGGATAATGCTGTGGAAATTTGCTGGGTGAAACTGACTGGGATGGGTCACAGTCTTTCACTGTCTACACCAATGATAGAGAAGTCCTCTCAGTCTTAGATTTGGAAAAGTGTTTGGGTGCTGCATTCCATCCATACATAGGCTTGCCTTGTTCTTATTTTGTGTCATTATTATTATATCCCCTCCTCCTCCTCCTCCCCACCACCACCTTACCCTCTGTATAAATAATTATGATTATGATAAAGATAAAGCCACACTGGCTTATTGCCTCCCACTTTACCAGGCATTATTGTCTTTTTAAAAGTCTTGTTGTCTCATGAAATGGCTAAAGTATGATAATCTCAGTTTCGACATTTTGGCTTCTAGGGAGAGCTCTATAGAGTAGCTGTAGTGCAAAATAGTATGGGATAATACTTTAAATTCCCTGGGGATCTTGGACCTCTGGTGGGATAAATATGTAATTAAACAGAAAAAGGGTGATAGAAATTGTTCTGCAACAACACTTTTTTATTGAGTTACCATATTTCTGGCATATAAGATGACTTTTTAACTCAGGAAAATCTTCTCCAAAGTTGGGGGTCATCTTATACGTTGGGAGGAGGAGGAGGAGGAAGAGGAGGAGGAAGGGGTGGCATGATGTGAGGCGGGAGGAGGAGGAAGTCAGGGGTCTTCTTATATGCCGGGTGGAGGAGGAGGAGGAAGGGGTGGCATGATGTGAGGTGGGAGGAGGAGGAAGTCAGGGGTCTTCTTATATGCCGGGTGGAGGAGGAGGAGGAAGAAAGGGTGGCGTGGCGTGAGGCGGTGCGATGCAGGAGGACAAAGAAGAGAGGAAGTCCTGGTTAGAGGAGAAGGAGGAGGAGGGGGAAGGAGGAAGGGTTGGCATGGTGTGCTGTGAGGCAGGAGGAGGAAGTAGCAGCGGATAAGAGGTGAAGGAAGCAGCAGCGGATAAGAGGTGAACCCCTATCGTGGGGTTTTCTTGGTAAGACTGGTTCAAAGGAGATTTGCCATTGCCTTCCCCTGAGGCTGAGAGTGTGTGTCTTGTCCAAGTTCACCCAGTGGGTTTCATGGCAGAGTGGGGAATCAAACCCAGGTCTCCAGAGTGGTAGTCCAACACTCAAACCACTACACCATGCTGGCTCCTATTCCCATGTACTACCTATGAAACAACTGCAGACTTTTTTGTTGTTCTTACATGTCTTCAAGTCCTTTCCGACTTATGGTGACCCTAAGGCAACCTTATCATGGGGTTTTCTTGGCATGTTTCTTCAAATGGGGGTTGTCAATACCATCCTCTGAGGCTGAGAGTATGTGACATGCCCAGTGTCACTTACTTGGCCACAAATTGTACATACCCCAGAATGCATCACCTAGTATATTGGAAAAAGCAAAAGCAAAGCAGCTTATTTATATACCGCTTCATATCACGCTATGGGATGTCTAAGCGGTTTACAACTGTGAGCTGATTGCCCCCCAACAAGCTGGGTACTCATTTTAGCGACCTCGGAAGGATGCAGGCTGAGTCGAGCCTCAGCCCTGGCTGGTATTGAACTCGCAACCTTGTAGTCTATGAGTGAGTGGCTGCAGTACAGGCATTTAACCACTGCGCCACCAGGGCTGAGTAAGTCCTTCTCCCCAACACTTTCTCATTCCCCCCCGTTGGAAGAGGGGTAGTCTTATACGGCTAGTATATCCCCAAACTCTATATTTTAACTTTTTATATGCCCAGTCATTTTATATGCTGGCTACTGGCACTGGTTAAGGGCACATTGTAGCAGCACATTTATATGCGATTACTAAATGTTCCATAAAACATCTTTGATGCCCTTAGGATAAGGTGTAGCAACCTGGTACTCTCTTGGTATTTTGTGCCACAACTCTCAGTTTCTAACCATTGGCTAGCCTGATTAGAATTAATGGGGATTGTAATCCCAAACCATTGGCTATGCTAGCTAGGGTTTATGGAACTTGTATTCTTTAACCTGTAGAGGGTATATGTTTGCCAACTCCTGTTTAAAGGTATAGCTTTTAATACAAATGGATACAATTTTTGTGTGGGGTCATTATTTGCATGTATTAATATGGCTGTGCAATCCTGAACCTTAGATCTCATTACATTTGTCCTTCCCTGTTCGTGGACTTGAGGTCCACAGTCTCTCTCTTTATAGGGAAGGACAACAGCTATACCTAAAATGGCTGCGTGCGCCACAGGTGCACATGCTATTAGTTTCAATGGTGCTCGATTATTAGTGAGCCGCCATTTTCACGGGGTGGGGGGAACGGATCCCCCATGAATTGGCAGGGACAACTGTAGTTTATTTAATGAGAAACATTATTGTACAATGTGAACAAACGTTTGTTCAATTACACTATTCTCCCATAGGTGGTTATTTTATACTAGAATTTAGGTTCCCACCAGCAAATCTTTGCTTTCTCTTCTACAGCTCTATTCTCCTGGTCACTGGATGTTGTTGTATATAATTTAAGATGAAATACCATTTTCAACAAAACAACAGCAACAACAATGAAGAAGAAAAGTCTTAGGAATATACATTTTCACTGTAATAGGAAAAAGGAGCCAGCAAAATTAGCTTCTCCTTTCTCACGATTTCCTTATTAAAAATATAAAGTGATGCTGGCAAAGCTAAAAACGCAAAACTGCAATTTTCAATCATTTTGTGATAATAATTTTGGAACAAATACAGCTGAAAAATTGTTTCGGAAAGACATAATTTACACTGACTTGTCTCATTGAAGTATTTTCTTTTTAAAAATCTGTTAATACAAAGAAAACATTAACCTCTGGATGAAAAGCACTGGAGTATGTATTTTTCACTATAGGTAGTTTTGCTTCTTCGTTTCTTTTGAGGAGTGAACACATGACCTAATTGTATTCCAGTATAGGATTTATGCCAATTCTTAGTTAATGATTATCTGGTTGATTAGGTTTTGTTTGAGATGACTCATTTTTCAAGGACTTCCATTACTTCAATTTACAACAGGAAATCTGCAAGGAAGTAGAACATTTGAGTGCTGAAGATTGTGCCCTTTTTTACATATATAACCACCTTGATTATAATCAACTACTGACATTAAAGTTAATCATTTCTTAACTGATACTATGTGAAAGGCTCTTCTGTTTGCATAACTTGTTCAGTGGAAATGGATGTCAAAACTCTCCCATGGAATAAGCAAGACTTGAGACTCTTTACAGAACTTTGAGCTTGGAAAGAAATGGGAAGAAATGGTTCATTGTTCCTATGGATTTATGGTGGCAAGATATCTTCTTTCCATGCAGAGTGTAACATTTTCCTTGAATTCTAGCACAAGGCTGGGCAACGTCTGAGCCTTGGACTGTAGTTTTCATAATCCCTCACCATTAGCTAATGTGGGGCACAGTCCAGTAATGTTTAGAGATCCACATTGCCTCATCCTTCCCCAACAGAAGTATATGCACCTGCTTATGCATGTATTTTAACATCAAACCCACATATAACCTGGCATGTTTGTGTTATATGCTTGTTTGCAGTGTCAGCAACTGACATTATTGTCAAGCCTGCTGATATCACCTATGAGGCCCCTTTTCACTTCTTTTCTGGCCAAGGCATTCTGTGCAGCAACAGGTGGCATCAACATCAACAGGGATGTTAGTGTGGGAGTCTACTACAGACCCCCAACTCAAGCAGAAGAATTGGATGAAGCCTTTCTAGAACAGATGACCACACACTCAGAAAGGAGAAATATAGTAGTGATGGGTGACTTCAACTATCCGGATATTTGCTGGAAGTCAAACTCGGCAAAATCCTCAAGGGCTAGCAAATTCCTCACTTGCCTTGAAGACAATTTCATTGTTCAAAAGGTGGAAGAGGCAACGAGGGAGTCAGCTATTTTGGATCTGATCCTAACTAACAGGGAAGACCTAGTTAATGGGGTGCAAGTGGTTGGATCCTTAGGCGGGAGTGATCATGTCCTCCTGGAGTTTATTATACAGTGGAAAGGAGAAGCCAGGCAGAGTCAGACACGCATTCTAGACTTTAGGAAAGCTGATTTTACTAAACTTAGAGAAATACTGAGGGTGATCCCATGGACAGGAATACTAAAAGAGAAGGGAGTTCAAGATGGATGGGAGTTTCTCAAAAGGGAGATACTGAAGGCACAATTTCAAACCGTGCCAACAAGGAGGAAGAATGGGAGGTGTCTCAAGAAACCAGGATGGATGACTAAGGAACTTACAACTGAACTATGTTTTAAACGGAACATGTATAACAAATGGAAAAATGGGGAAATCACCAAAGAGGAATTCAAACAAATAGCTAGCACATGTAGGGGTAAAGTCAGAAAAGCTAAAGCGCAGAATGAAATCAGGCTTGCTAGAGAGGTTAAGAACAATAAAAAGGGCTTTTGGGGGCATGTCAGCAGCAAAAGGAAAAAGAAGGAAATGGTAGGGCCACTATGTGGAGAAGATGGCAAAAAGTTAACAGGGGACAGAGAAAAGGCAGAATTACTCAACACCTTCTTTGCTTCAGTCTTCTCAGAAAAGGCAAAGGGTGCTCAACTTGAGGATAATGGAGCAGAGGACAGAATAGGAGAATTTCAGCACAGAATAAGTAAAGAGATAGTACAGAAACATCTGGCTAATCTAAATGAATATAAGTCTCCAGGGCCAGATGAATTACATCCAAGGGTATTAAAAGAACTGGCAAATGTAATATCGGAACCATTGGCAATAATCTTTGAGAATTCCTGGAAAACAGGAGAGGTCCCAGCGGACTGGAGGAGGGCAAATGTTGTCCCCATCTTCAAAAAGGGGAAAAAAGAGGATCCCAACAATTATCGTCCAGTTAGTCTGACATCAATACCCGGAAAGATTCTGGAGCAGATCATTAAACAGAGAGTCTGTGAACATCTGGAAGATAATTTCATAATCACAAAAAGTCAACATGGGTTTCAGAGAAACAGGTCATGCCAGACAAATCTGATCTCTTTTTTTGATAAAATTACCAGCTTGGTAGATGAAGGGAATGCTGTGGATATAGTTTATCTTGATTTCAGTAAGGCCTTTGACAAGGTTCCCCATGACATTCTTGCAAGCAAGTTGGTAAAATGTGGGCTAGACAAAGTAACTGTTACATGGATTTGTAATTGGTTGACTGGTCGAACACAAAGGGTGCTCAACAATGGCTCCTTTTCAACTTGGAAAGAAGTGACCAGTGGGGTGCCACAGGGCTTTGTCCTGGGCCCAGTGCTATTCAATATCTTTATTAATGACTTGGATGATGGTATTGGGGGCATAGTTATCAAATTTGCAGACGACACCAAATTAGGAGGAGTAGCTAATACCCCAGAGGACAGGATCAAAATTCAAAATGACTTGAACAGACTAGAAAGTTGGGCCAAAGCTAACAAAATGAAATTCAACACGGAGAAATGTAAGGTACTGCACTTAGGGCGGAAAAACGAAAAGTACAGATATACGATGGGGGACACCTGGCTGAATGAGACTACCTGTGAAAGGGATCTAGGAATCCAGGTGGACCACAAGTTGAACATGAGTCAACAGTGCGATGCAGCAGCTAAAAAGGCCAATGCAATTTTAGGCTGCATCAGTAGAAGTATAGTGTCTAGATCAAGAGAAGTAATAGTGCCACTCTATTCTGCTTTGGTCTGGCCTCACCTGGAATACTGTGTCCAGTTCTGGGCACCACAATTCAAAAAGGATGTGGAGAAACTGGAGTGTGTCCAAAGGAGGGCAACTAAAATGGTGAAGGGTCTGGAAAGCAAGCCCTATGAGGAACGACTTAGGGAGCTGGGGATGTTTAGCCTGGAGAAGAGAAGGCTGAGAGTTGATATGATAGCCATGTTTAAATATTTGAAGGGATGTCATATCGAGGAGGGAACAAGCTTGTTTTCTGCTGCTCCAGAGACTAGGACCCGAAACAATGGATGCAAGCTGCAAGAAAAGAGATTCCACCTCAACATTAGGAGGAACTTCCTGACAGTAAGTGCGGTTCGAGAGTGGAACACACTCCCTCGGAGAGTAGTGGAGTCTCCTTCCTTGGAGGTCTTTAAGCAGAGGCTGGATGGCCATCTGTCAGGGATGCTTTGATTGGGAGTTCCTGCATGGCAGGGGGTTGGACTGGATGGCCCTTGTGGTCTCTTCCAACTCTATGATTCTATGATTCTATGATTCTATGATTCTATGATTCTAACCAAGGAGTCCCCCTTAATTTTGCAAAATGCCTTGACCTAGTGTTGTTCTGGAAGATTGTTCAAAATAGAAGGGGTGTCTAGAACAGTGATATTCCAAGTGGTGGTCCTTGGATCAATGCTGGTCCACAAGATATGAGTTGCTGGGCCCTGGAGAGTTTTCAGAAAAGAAAGAAACCATTGATGCCAAAGGACACAAATGCCAATCCCCGGCACAGTGATTTGTTCTGCCACATCAGTTTGCTTAAGAATCCCTGGTTTAGAACGCGCTACACAGAATTGCTTGGAAGACAGCCTCTCAAGATGCCATTGATAGAGTGACAGTCCATAAAAAGAAGCTTTGCCCCAAACTCCCTCAATCCTAGAGTTGACCTGAGAACAGATATCAAAAGGCATTTCTGTTTACATGTAGGAAAGACAATTTTACAGATATATATGGTCTATCACTTAATGCTCCTTTTCAGCATTAGCCAGTGAAAGCCCTTGGTTTAAAGCAGGGGTAGGCAACCTTTCCCCTTTAAGGGCCGAGGGACTTCAGCTCCCAGAAGCCTCAGCCATTTTGGCCAATAGTCCCATGTTGGCCAATAGCTCCTGGGATTCTGGGAGCTGAAGTCCCTCGGCCCTTAAAGGGGAAAGGTTGCCTACCCCTGGTTTAAAGGGAGTTGTTAGCCTTAAGTACGGTAGAGCAGGCTAATTGAATAAATGAAACTTACATAGCTGATGATTTACAATTTCCTCATTACAACTGTTTGACTGGCTAATAGTTTGTTTCTAGGCACATTCACAATGCTGGTTATGATCTATAAAGCCTTATATGGCTTGGCCCGAAACTGTTTGACAGACTATACCTTCCCATATCAGACTGCCTGAACCCTGGGATCTTCAGGCAATCTTGCTTTTCACAGTCTCACCATCTTCATGTTTGGAGATGTGGAACAGCATCTTCTCAATTGCTGCTCCAGTGCTGTGGAAGTCTCTTCCTAGGGAGGCTAGAAAGAGGCCTTTCTCTTTTTAAAATTCTGACAAGCTTTCAAGAATTAAATGGTTTTAAAGAAAGAACTTTAAATAGAATGCTATATTGCTTTTTAATTTTAATTCAAAACATCTTTCTATTATTTTTAATTGTATGTTTTAATTTTTTAAAAATATTGAAGGTTAATTCTATTTCAATGTTCTTTTTTTGTAAATTTTATCTATATTTTGTTTAATTTAATTTGTAATCCATCTTGAGTCCTTATTTGGTGGGAAAAGAAAGGATATAAATAAATTGATGATGATGATGATGATAGTTTCCAAGTTTCCATTCAGCAGATAAGGCTTGGGACTAACAACTGGATTTCAGCCTTTAGATAGTAAGCATTTACCAAAAATGCATCACGGACTGTGGTAATCTAAAATTGTCTTTAGTTTCTGGGAAAAGGGTTTTCAGCAGCATTTTTAAAATCGTTTCTGGATCTAGTCAGTCCTTTAGATAAGTTAGACCCAAACTGTTAAGAGATCCATAAAATCATAGAATCATAGAATCATAGAGTTGGAAGAGACCACAAGGGCCATCCAGTCCAACCAGTTTTAAAAGTTGAAACCAACACTTTGACTGGAACTCAGAAACTCATAGGAAATCAGCATACTTCAGATATAATTGGTGTTGTATGCATAGGCTACCAGGATTGCACAAACCACACAACAGCTGTACTGTTATCAGATAAAGCTTCTGAACTGTTTCAAAGGGCCTTTGCAGACTGCCAGAAATAGTGCAAATTGAGTCCACTTTAAGGGTTAGTGTTAGTGCTAGGGAATAATGGGAATTGTTTTTTTTCTGAGACATTGAGACTTCTCTGTCAGAGAGCTCTGGTGCCACAATAAAATACAATTCTCATGATTCCCTAACCCTAACCCTTAAAGTGGACTCAATTTGCACTATTTCTAGCAGACTGCAAAGGCCCAAAGTTGGCACAATGTAGTACAATCCTACTCACATTGCTAGAATTCAAATATATAGGTGTGTTAGTCTGTAGAATCAGTATGTAGAGCAGGGCTAGGCAATCTTTTTGAGTCGGGGGCCGGGTTGCTGTCCCTCAGACAATTGGGGGGGCCGAAGCACAATAAATAAATAAATAAATAAATAAATAAAATATTTTTTAAATAAAAAATATATGCATGCACACTCTCTCAGCCCAGGAAAAGCCATGGCAAAACCCCTGTGGAGATTTTGCCAAGAAAATCCCAAGAACAAATAATAACGACAATAATCTATATCATCATGGCGGGCGGTGGCGGCGGGTGGTGGTGGCGGTGGCAGCGGCAGGACCGGGCCTTAGGTTGCCTACTTCTGATGTAGACAGATCTTGTAGCATGCTTGAGTCTAATTGAAATAAAGAAATTGCCAGCATGAGCTTTCATAGACTTCAGTCTACTTTCTCAGATGCATATAGTGGAGTGGAAACCAGGGACAGACATATATATGCCGTTGGTATGTGAGAATGTCAATTCAAATAAAAAATCCTTTGTGTATGGAAATGAAGTAGCAAGTCCAGTTTTAACTATGGTTGTTAGTGAACAAAGACATTGTGAACTGGCCAATGTGCATGGAAACGAAGAGGCAAGACCAGTCTGGCATTGGTTACTAGCCTATAGGTGAAGAGAATAGATGAGTGTAGGACACACACACACACACACACACACACACCAAGGATGGTGCCATATAGTGTTGATGTGTGTGTAGTGAGTCAGGAAGCTATTATCTCTGTTCAATCCATTGCTGAGGGACTATTGTTTATGGATGAATTCCAATTCTGCTGTTTCTCTTTCCAATCTACCTTTGTAGTTCTTTTGTTCAAGGACCGCTGTCCTGAAGTTTGAGATGGAATGCCCAGGGGGATTGAAATGTTCTGCCACGGGTTTTTCTGTATTTCCATTCCTAATATTTGATTTATGTCCATTTATCCTCTGGAGCAGTGACTGGCCTGTTTGCCTTATGTAGAGTGCTGATGGGCATTAATGACATAGTATGGCATAAATCACATTGGAAGGGGTGATGCCATTAGGTCTTGTAATGACATTTCCTGGATAAATGTGTGGGCAGAGTTGGCATCATTGTTTGTGGCAAGGCTTAGTACCTGTGTCCTTATTGTGTCATGTCTTCCTGTAGGTGAGCACCTGTTTGAGGTTAGGTACTCATGCTGCCAATTTCTTTATTTCAGTTAGTCTCAAAGGTACTACAAAATCTCTTTACACACTGATTCTACCCACATTGGTAGTCTATGGACTGTTGCTGGTCCCCAAACCATTGTCTGCTGGTCCCTGAGAAGTTTCCTGTAAAGAAAGAAACACTTGTAGCCAGTAGGCACAAATATGGTACAAGTTCCTGGCACTTTCAGGGGAATAAAATGCTGCTACATCAGAAAGTTCCTGATGCACTGGTATAGGAGAAGCTATAGTTGTCTATATATCAGAGAATCACAGAGTTCTGTTTAAGATGATTTCACATTTACTGTTTTATAAAATTCTTCCTCCAAGAATAAACAGAATGGAAGCTTCACTATTGCAGACACACAAGTGGTGTGACAATGATTTGAAGCCTTTATATCAATTTATCCTTATCTGGTTAAGCAACCCATATAAGGATCAAGTTTTTCCTGTCGTTTAAGCCATGCATCATTTCACTTTTAGCTGTTACTTTATGTATGGGATACATGCATGCACACATTCATCTACATATATGTATCTGTGTGCATGCTTATTAGACTGTGGAATAAATTGATCATCCGATAGCTGCATCTTATCAGCCTTATGTTTGTTTTAATGTATGATGTGAGCTACCTAGGGTTCCATGTTGGAAGAAGGTAAAGGTAAAGGTATTCCCTATTGACAAGGTTGTACCGTCGTGCCTGACCGTAGGGAGCGGTGCTCATCTCCGTTACTAAGTTGAAGAGCCAGCATTGTCAGAGACTACTCTGTGATCATGTGGCTAACATGATTGCACAAAATGCTGTTTACCTTCCCACCAAAGTGATACCTATTTATCTACTTGCATTTGCATGGTTTCAAACTACTAAGTTGGCAGAAGCTGGGGCTAGTGACAGGAGCTCACTCCATCATGCAGTACCCAGGCTTTGAACTGCCAACCTGCTGATCTTGCAATCAACAGAGTCAGCATCTTAACCACTTGAGCCATTGCATCCCCCATGTTGGAAAAAAGTCAGCCAATAAATAAAATAAAACAAACAAATATAGGATGCAGGTTTACAGTAATTGTTGTTTTGCTCAGAGTTGTATAGTCATGTAGCTTGTAAAAGGGGATTTGTCTAGATGGTGCTTGGAGGGGAAAAAAGGTCTTCTAAGATACTCAGCAGCAATTTCATGCTCTGAATCTTATGATTTCAGCTGTATTCTGCTAACTTAATTTCCATGTGCCTGGTAGTATATTTTAATGTGCCAACTAGATTATTATATATCAGGGGTAGGCAGCCTTTCCCCTTTAAGGGCCGAGGGACTTCAGCTCCCAGAAGCCCCAGCCATGTTGGCCAATAGTCCCATGTTGGCCAATACCTCCTGGGATTCTGGGAGTTGAAGTCCCTCGGCCCTTAAAGGGGAAAGGTTGCCTACCCCTGTTATATATCTTTTAATTTGCCTGATGAAAGAAGTAGGAAGGTTGTGAAGTTGAAGGCTTTCATGGTTGGCATCCATAGTTCCTTGTGGGTTTTTCAGGCTATATGGCCGTGTTCTGGAAGAATTTATTGCTGCATTTGTGGCTGGCATCTTTAGAAAAGCAGAATGCAAGGAAATGGGAAGAGAAGTAGGAAGGTTGTTTGTTTATGGAGTTGTGAACTCAGGCTTCCTGTGCACAAAGCTCCATGAATGTAAATGAAGGTCTTCACCTTTGGATTTAAGGTTAGACATTGACTTTCCTTCAGCCTCCCTCCTCCTCCCCCATAGGAAAACTTGCCCTGCTCTCTCATTGTTCACAAATTAAGAAGCAATTTTTCATGAGATGTACCATGGATTCTCAAGCAGGTACAGAGTAGTGGTTATGTCATATTACATACCGCTGCAAGAAGACTTACAAGCAAATATATCATGCACCTCTAGGCAAGGAATCCTAAGTATTCTTGTTAGCACTGAACTATCATTTGTGTTCCTAATTAATTTTGTCTAAACATTTCAATGTTTTTCTATGACTTCAAAGTAATATTCTTGAAAATTATGTTCTATAAACCTGAGATGAATTATTATAGAAGATGATTATCTTTGCAAAGACTGCCTACCTGTTAGACTTAATTATGGTTGAAGTTTGTTAAGAGAAGCATTCAGTCCTTTGAGCAAAGGCCATATTTGTGTTTTTCTCTCTGTTGGCAGCTGTCGAAATAATCCCAGCATGGCATTACTGCCTCTTTAAAGGATTCTCTGAACCCCCACCCCCACCCCATTTTGCCTGTCTGTTTGGTAATGCTAGAATGTTGAAGTCCTTTTGAAGTGAAGCTGTTTGTATAATCTTCTTTTGGGGAAAATTAAACATGTGCATGTACTTTATCCCTCTTTTCTCTCCCAACTCCCTTTTCTGCCTGTACTTTTGCACAGTCTGTGTTGCTTTAGAATGCAAGGCTACGTTCTAAATCTCTACTTCCAGATAATTTTTCCAGGTGGAAAGCTCCTTTCCCACAACAGAAAAACTTATGCAAATTTATTAGATTTTAAAGTTGATGTTATCTATATAAAACAACATAATCCTGTTTGGATAAGAATGTGGACATTGTAAATCATGTCTGTACTAATCAAATTTTACCAGACACACAAACATATGCATAATGTCTGCATATACAAGTTTAAAATACATTTAAAGACTGCATTCTAAATGATTCTCTACTAAGAATCACATTGGAAGATGAACACGTGAAGGTTCCCCCTCCGGGAACTGCTGTTAACCATAGCAAGCACAGCCAATGGTGAGGGAGCATAGGAGTTGCATTCCAGTGGAACCAGGAAGGCCATACATTTCTCACCCCTTCTAAGAAGATACTAGCTAGGCTCTGGATCTCATTTTGAAAGCTAAGTGTAAGGCTTCTATAGGAACTTGTGGTACCTTTCCAGCACCTTGCTAGATAGGGAGAAAGAATGAGAGAAAACATGGCCTCAGAAAGAAGAAGGTTGTGCTCATATGTGTAACTCTGGCTCTGAACACAGTGGTTCCATTTCTGACAGGTGCCATTCCCATGGTAGATTGTCCCTGAGGAGATGCAGCCTCAAAAGGAAAAAGGTATGCAACTGCAAATATGAAAAAGAATAAAACAGAGGCTGTTCAACCAGAATCAGCTGGTGGATCAGCAGATGGTCATTGACTAGCATTTGCGATGTAGAGAAATGGCTTATAACACATTTGTTTTGCAAGCCTAGTTCACAAAGGATACTAACACATGAAAATATTTTTGCTGCCTGCTTGGCTGATACGTAAATGAATCTTAAAATCTACTGTCATCACCATCATTTTAATATGTTAATATTAGTAAACAAAGGTTTTCGAACACAGCTGTTTCAGGATTATAATATTAAAATAAAACTGCATATGGCTCTGTGTCACATGAAGCTTTCCTTCTTGATTCAAATTGATCAAATGATAAAACAGACAATATTTTTGTTCAAAACAAAATGAAAGTTTTGTTTACAACAAAAGTCTGTAGGGATTTTGATTGGGTATCCAAAGATGGCCTTCTTCTTCATCATTGGTAATTTAAACCACAAAGTTTTACTTAAATAAATAAAAAATATTTCCTGAATATCATACCATTCTTCTCACAGAATAAAAGCATGCAGCCCCACATCTAGTGTTGTTTGCCTCAACCATGCTAGAAAATGTTTGTGCTCATTTCCTCAAAGAAATTGAATAATTGAATATAGAAAACGGATCTTAATATCATGGTCTTGAGCAGACATGATTAGAATTCAGTCTGATTATTCTAGAGGAGTGAATGGCTTGGCCTAGTGTGCGTTTCATATTTTTTTAAATATAAAGTACTCTTCCCTGTGGAATACATGAATGTTTCTTTTGTTCTAGTCTCCAGGTGTAGACATCAGCAATCAGAGCAGCTATTTTTAAAAAAGTTCCAAAGCCATAAAAATACAAAGCCAGCATCAGATTGCTGATTATTGTAAAGGGACAAAAGACATATTGTAATCTGGATCCTATTGTTAATCCTAACCAGAGTAGACACCTTGAATCAATGATGGTATAGTTAAGTTTATCACACCAGTACCTGTAACATTCCCACCGAGCCCTGTAAAGGTAATGGTATGGGAATGGGTGTTACTGCATTAGACTAGTGATAACGCGATAATAATGATATAAGAACACACATTATCACACTGCATTTACTGTTGTACTGGTACTGGTGCTCAGGTCGTTCCCCAGCTGTCCTTCTTTAGCGCGTGCGTACTGTTGTGACAAGGTTGTATGTAAAAAAAATATTTATAATGTATGGCAAAAACCCCTAAGTCTGGATTGGAAAGAATGCTACCAAGAGGTTTAGGTTGTGAGCATTCATCCCCTCCCCCCCCCCCATAAACATGATGCAATTCCATCTATAAAAATAAAAGAAAATATTTTTTTAATTACCTGTGACAGCCTCCTTGTGTCGGCACCGGAAGAAGATTTGAGTTTGTGGATGTTCTTGGACAGGAGGGCAGGAAGTTGTCTTAACCAATCAGAACATGAGGATGGATTGAGACTGGGTGGGATTATAGCACACACATCATGTGGAACGTTCTGTAAGCATTCTTGCTGGCTGAGGACACATTTTTGCAGTTCTCCAGTTGGAACAGAGCATGGAATGGGAACTTGATGAGGATCATACCGTGTGATAAAATTTATTCCATTCGTTTCACATTACGTACCAAGTACGTTACGAGAACACCATGCGATAAATTTATATGAGTGAAAACATAAGTAAATCCCACTGATTCAATGAGTCTGCTTCAGTAGGGACTAACAATAGGATTCAGCTTACTATATGGATGAGATCTTCACACAAGGGCTGAGTATGGCCTCCACTATCAAGGATATTGTCTGCTATTGTCTGCTGAGAAAGACCCTGACCCTGGTTGGTTTCCCATTTGCATTTGCTGAGTGCTGATTTTCTTATTTTGTAGGACTGGTAGCCAAACCTTGTTTACTTTAAGGGTTTCTTCTTTCCTGTTGAAGTTATCCAAGTGCCATTAACAACAGAACAATACCTATTCAACACAGAAAAATACACAATTTACATGGGATTAGCAGACAATATCCTTGATTGTATATCCTCCCACCCTGAAGCCATGCCATTAACAACAGAACAATACCTATTCAACACAGAACAATACACAGTTTACATGGGAATCACTCTTCCCTACCCAGGGTCTCACAGTATATATAGACCCACTCTCTTCCATTCCAGTATTCTCTGAAGATGCCAGCCACAGATGCTGACGAAACACCAGAAAGAAACTCTTCTAGAACATGGCCACACAGCCCGAAAAAACCACAAAAAACTATGGATGCTGGCCATGAAAGCCTTCGACTTCACAAATAAATCTACATTAGTATTGGCTACAACAGAATCCTGTTTTTCTCCACCTCAAACGTTTATTTCAGGAGTAGGCAACCTTTTTGAGCCGGGGGCCAGGTTGCTGTCCCTCAGACAATTGGGGGGCCAAAGCACCAAAAACAAACAAACAAACAAACAAATAAATAAAAAATAAAAAATAAAAAATATTTTTTTAAAAAATATATGCATGCACACTCTCTCAGCCCCAGAAAAGCCATGGCAAAACCCCTGTGGAGATTTTGCCAAGAAAACCCCAAGAACAAGTAATAACAACAATAATCAATATCATCATGGCAGGCGGCGGCAGGACCGGACTGGGGCCAGTCCAAAGGCCTCGGGGGGCCGCATTCGGCCACCGGACCTTAGGTTGCCTACCCCTGGTTTATTGCATTGATTACTGTAGATATGCTGCTGAAGAGAGTCAACATGGTATAGTGGTTTGAGTGTTGGGCTACGACTCAGATCAGGGTTTGATTTCCTGCAAGCCCATAGAAACCCAGTGGGTGACCTTGTGTGAATCACACTCTTTCGGCCTCTAAAAGGTTCGCCTTAGGGTCATGAATGACATGAAGGCACACAACAACAAAGTGCTGCAACCCAATACCAAAAAGTCTGTGCTTCTCCAGTTTTACCATTCTCCCAATGCTGATGCTGCTAAAAACTGTGATAACCATTCACTACAAATTCTGATTACAGACCATTATATGTTATCCTGTACTGTCTTTTTAGGTGCCTGCCTTTTGAGCTGTACATATATATATCCAGTGACTCTAAGGAACTTACTTTTGAGTAGATATGTATAGTAGCGCAGTGACATCCACCAGGATCACAGCTAATTCCAAGTAAATGTACTTAAAATGAAACTATATTTCAATAATTACTTAGGAGATTATTGCATGAAGCTTCTCTCCTCATATAATTGCACATTTTAAACTACTGAAACAGCAATGCTTCTTTTCTCACAACCACGTAATTCCAATTGATAACAGGTTGGCAACAAATTTTCTTACACACTGTTCCATTCAACCGCTGCATTCAGATTCACTCATCAGCTATCCGAGATTAAACTCACTCATGTATTTGTGGTTTTGCTCAATGGGAAATCTAGCGCTCTGTTTTCCCCATGGGAAAAAACACCTTCCCCTAAAGAGGTAAATTAATTTTTAAAATAATGTGTTTTTTTAACTTCCCTAGACGGTTTGAACATTTTTTGTGTCACGGAAATGTATTTTTGTAGCTTATTAACATTGTGCGATAACAGCTTTTAAAGAAACAAACAAAAAGGAGGCTTAGGAAAGGCTGTTGCTTTTGAGAAATGAACTAAATACTTCTTTTCTCAGCACTGGAAGTAGAATGGCTATGGATGTTCAGGTACATCGAGGGGAACAGAAGGGAATAATGTCAACTCACACCATATGAGATCATCAATCTCCGAATTATCCCAGGATGAGCAATCACACACATCCTCAATGACAGATTAACTGTGCAGTTGTTAGCTATTCACGAGATTTTCCCATTCATTAAAAATTGCAACAGAAGCACAGATTGGCTACAGGATAGCTACTGTCAAGCTACGAGGCTGTGCAGTAGGATCCTGTCATTCGAATGAACTTTGCGCTTCTATCCTGCTATTAAAGAGCAGTGCGATAATCTTCTTAGATGTAAGAATCCACGGGAAACCAGTTGAGTTTTTTTAGAATGAATGTGTTTCAGAACTGCAATAAAGCACAGTCGTCCTTCCTCATTCTCAGGGGATCTGTTCTGGACACACACACACACACACACACACACCATGAATGGGAAATAATGTGAATATTGGAGACCCCCTTAGTATAATGGTGGTGTGCCAAAGGCACATGGGCCATTTTGTCCCTTATGACTTCCCATCAGCGAAAGACCAAGGGATGTGAATGGGAAATTCGCGAACCACAAGGGACACCTGTAATGTAAACATGTAGTTTAAATTCCAATTCTCTGACGTTTAAAAAGCTAATCTATAACTATTTGTGAAGGAATTGAATTGAATGCTGCTCTGCTTCACTTTTGCTTTGAAAATGAGAAGATAGGAAGGAACTTCCCCCCATGCTAAGTCCTACTTTTTTCATAGCTGTAACTAGTTATATAAAAGAGAGGTTGTTTGCCTCACATTGACTGATCTCCACCTGTGACATTAAAACAACAACATGACATATGAAAGACAACAGAAATGCCTATTTAATGTACAAATTATAAAGCACACTTTTCTAATATGCAAGGACCTCACACATGGGGCTGTTATTAATAATTTTAGTGCAAAGTCACAAAATGTCTGTAAGAAAACTCAGTTAATTAATTCCTGACAAATAAAAAAATCATTCTAGAAGTTGCCAGTGTCAATAATGGCTTTTGTAATAATACGGTTATTAACAGCTCTCTTGCTAAGATCCTTGATAATTATAAGTGTTCAGCTGTTTCTTGTTCCTACATTTACTTTATATATTTCACTCTACTGTGTTCATAGTGTATTTGTTTGCAGCTACTACACCCTGTTACCTAAAGAACAGGTGGTAGTGGGGTACTGGAAGGTCCCTACGAACTGTCAGTGTTTCTTCAAATGTTGGAGAAATTAGCTTTGTGAGAGGTGTGATTAACCTTTGGACCATGTGTACCAGTGTATACCAGTACTAACTGGGAGGACTCCAGGTTTTGGGTGAATTAAGGTTTTATTTATAAAAATGCAGAGTGCAATGAAGAGGTTTGGCTGGGGACACAACAGGGGTAGGCAGAGAGATATTGGCTTATTGCTTTACTGTGACAAAATCCTTTGGGTCGTTACAGACTGCCAGAAATAGTGCAGCTTGAGGCCACTTTAACTGCCCTGGCTAAGGAATCATGGGAACTGTAGTTTATTGTGGCATCAGAGCTCTCTGACAGAAAAGGCTCAATGTCCCAGAAAATATTACACTTTTCATGATTCCCTAGCACTGAGCTAGGACAATTAAAGTGGCCTCAAGCTGCACTATTTCTGGCAGTCTGTAAAGGCTCTTTGCCTCAGGTTTTGAGAGGAAATGCAGATTACTTGGGGGAAGGAAGGAGCACTTTAGATTTGATGGTTTTCTTTATCTGGATATATACATGCCTCGGGGGAAACAAACCTTTTTTCCTGGGAACCTGACCTTGTGTTCCTGAAAAGTCATCTCTTAAAAAACATGCTATCTCCAGATATGAAATATAAAAATATGAGGACCTCAAAATACAGTTCAATGTATGCAAGGGAGCTTAACAACTTCCTGTGCCTGCCCATCTCCTATAGCTTTGAGACAGTATTTGTCCTCTGTTCTATTTCTTATCAAATAATCGCAATCAGTTGGGAGTTACATATTTGATGTGATATTACAATCTGTGTGTCAGATTTGGCTATATGTTGTGCTACTAGTGGTAAATGAAGCCCATTTGACTCAAGACAGTGGCTTCCATTCTGCAGACAATGGCTTCTACTGTGTTTATTCAGCAGAGCTTTCCATTCTTCCCATTCCCTCAGAAACTATGTGAAAGCTCCACTCTTAGGTTTGAGGAAAATAAAATAGAATGTAGCATAGGATATTGAATGAGAACCAGCACGGTGTAGTGGTCTGAGACTACAACTCTAGAGATTGAATCCCCACTCAGCCATGGAAACCCAACTGGGGGATCTTGGACATGCCACACTCTCTCAGCCTCAGAGAAGGGCAAAGGCAACCCCCCCCCCAAAACAAACTGTGCCAAGAAAACCTAGGTTCATCGTAGGGTTACCATAGGTCAGAAAGACTTGAAGGCATACCGCAACAACAACAGAATAGGAAATGCTACCCTTTGTGCATCAAAAGAAGAATCTTTCTCCTTATGCAGAATGTCTTTCTATGTAAGCCAGGATGGACGACTTTCAGGAATTGGAGACCGCCCCTCCTGGGACTTCTGAGGGTTGCATATTTGAGGATTAAACAGTGATGTAAACTTTCATGAAACTGGGCACCTGCCCCCTTTGGGTGAGTCCTAGTTTCAGGGTGAGTGAAGTATGAACTTCAACCATTCATATTAAATTTGTTCTTGCAGCCTCAGAATGCTTTGCTGATGACTTTAATGTGAAGAGAGATCAATCATTCCTCATTTGCTTTGATAGTCCAGGGCTTATTTTAGTAGAGCATGGTAAAAGATTAACTTTTTTTAAAAAAAATAGAAACTCAAAAATAATAATGGCTAAATGGGCTAAGTTCAAAGCCGTAAAGTTGCCTTTAGGCAGAAAAAAAATCAAATACCCAGATTTTTAGGTCATATGGATGCAATTTGTCAAAGTTATGAGTAAGTGAAAAAAAGTTTGATAATGACATGTTGTTACTGGCTCTTTAGCTATAGAGTATACCTTTATGTGTGCAAATGGTATATATTCCATGAGAAAATGGAATGGATTTAATTACATAAAAATGACAGCATTGCTGTTTCGTTGGGTGTAATATTAAAATAATATTAATAATTAAAATATTAAAATACAGAAACGATCTTACACACTAGAAGTAGCATTGGAATGATAGAGACTATTCCATGCTTTGCATATTGCATGAGAAATTGTGCAGTGTAGTAGCTGAGAGTCTGTGAGAAGTCACTGGGTCACTTCCTGCAGGACATTTGGAATGGCCAAAAATTTCTGGATTCTGGAAAGACACAAAAACTTGTCTGGGGTCCACAGGCAGCTCCTAGGCTACATTTTCATCACCCTTGGTGTGCAGAGAGAGGCTTATGGAAGTGCCATTAAGAATCCCCCCAGCAACATGAATGCTTCTGTTTATGAGAATTTCTTCTTTATGCCTGTGTAGAAAATGGGATGACACCACAAACTAGGAATAAACAATGTGTAGAGAGATCTTGTAGCAACTTTGAGACTAACTGAAAGAGGTTGGCAGCATAAGCTTTTGTAAACTTCAATCTACTTCCCTCTACTACTCAGATGCTTTAAGAAAGTAGACTGAAGTCTATGAAAGCTAATGCTGCCAACCTCTTTCTTTCAGTTAGTCTCAAAGGTGCTACAAGTTCTCTCTACATACTGATTCTAGACTAATACAGCTATATCTTTGAATTCTAGGAATAAACAAAGAGGTCAAGTTTGAGTGTAATGTCCATCCATAATTAAATCTTGTTACTAGGTCCTGGTTTAGATGTTCTGATGTTGGCCTAATTTGGAAGCCATGAAATGTAAAAGAGTGAAACATCAGGGATAGGTTTTCCTTGAAGTTTGAAAGTTTTAGCTGCCTTGAATTTGAGATGTAGGGAAAAATGCAACAGTTTGTTCAAGCTGTGGCACAATGGGCCAGTGTGCAGACAAGATACAAAGTTTATCTCCTGCAGCTTGTTTCTTTATGAGCTTAGTATGTACAATCCTTGTGCATAGATTGGCATTGGGGTTTTGTCAGTCCACAGTCCACATTAGAGATGGATTGACTCAATCAAGGAAGCCATGGATCTTGGTTTGCAAGACTGAGCAGGGCTGATGAAAGGAAGGAATGTCAAGGGCATTCATAGGGTTGTCATAAGTCAGTTTGACTGCAAATAACAATAAATGAATAGCAGTGAAATAGTATCAAAAACAAACACTTCCTTTCTGAGAGGCAATTTAAAAATGAAAATGTGTTACATTACAGAGGAACCTCTGGTTAAATCCAGTTGTTAGAACTAGAACACTGAACATCCCATTTAACCAAAGAGTTTTACTTATGTGTTGACTTTTGATCTTGCTTAATAAAATCAATGGTTAGACCACTTCTGAAAAAGCTCTTCTTGGATCCCTGGACCTTAATAATTATAGACCAGTTTCTAATCTTCCTTTTTTTGGGCAAAATTATCAAGAGAGCAGTTGCTTCCAACTCCAGACAGTTTTGGATGGCCATTCTTCCTTGACCTATTGCAAACCAGCTTCACTGCAAAATGTGGAATTGAGATCACTATGGTCGCTTCAGTGGATGATCTCTATCTTAGAACTGGCAGGGAGAGTGTGTCCCTGTTGGTGCTTTTAGACCACTTTATGGCGTTCAATATCATCAACCATGGTATCCTTCTGGAACGCCTTGGGAGAGTTGGGAATCAAAGGCACTGTGTTGCAGTGGCTTCAGTCCTACCTCTCAGACAGGTCCCAGGGGGTGGTGCTTGGGGATAGTTCCTCCTCAAAAGAGAAGTTGTTATATGACATACTACAAGGTCTCATTCTATCCCTAGTACTTTTTAACATCTACATGAAACTGCTGGAAGACAGCATTCCAAATACATTCCTTCATAACTTTAAAAACAGCCTCAGCTAAGGATAGTGTGTCTCCACTGAATGAATGCCTGGAGGGAAGTAATGGTCTCAATGAAGAAAAACAAATTGAAACTGAATCAAGACAAGACAGAAGTGCTTATCATTAAGGGCCCTACTCTGGGGTTGGAAGTGTGTCAACCAGTTCTGGATAGATTACACCCCCAGAAAAACTGTGTTCAGAGTTTGGGAGTGCTCCTGGTTTCATCTGTTCAAATGTCAGCCCAAATAGATGCAACAGTCAGGAGTGTTTATTATTAGCTTCAACCGATATACCAGCTGCACTCTTTCCTATAACTGGAAGACCAAAAGAAGGTAGTGCATGTGCTGGTAAGCTCAAGGCTGGTCTTTTGCAATGTACTCTACATTGGTCTGCCTTTGTACCAAGTTCAGAAACTTCAGTTAGTTCAAAATACGGAAGTCAGATTGAATGCTGGTATGTCTAGGAGTGAGCATTTCACACCAATTATTAAAATCACTGGCTGCCACTTTGGGCCTTTACAGACTGCCAGAAATAATCCACCTTGAGACCACTTTAACTGTCCTGGCTGAATGCTAGGGAATCATGGGAATTTAGTTTTTTCTGAGGCATTGAGCCTTCTCTGTCAGAGAGCTCTGGTGCCACAATAAACTACAGTTCCCATGATTCCCTAGCATTCAGCCAGGACAGTTAAAGTGGTCTAAAGCTGGATTATTTCTGGCAGTCTATATAGGCCCTTTGTTTCTGGGAAAGGTACAAAAGTGTTGGTTATGTAAACTATTTTTGTTTACATGTTTAGACTGTGCCTGAGGAAGGAAACTTTTGTTTTCTGAGATAAATGGGACTTGAATAAATGTTGATCTTATAACTGTTTTTTACCTGTTTCTTTGTTGCTTTTAAGTTGATGATCCTGAGTTGGAGTGTTGGAAGGAGAGATAAACCAGAGTCACAAGGTCAAGATTAATGGATCCCTCTGTCCTTTAATCAGTTATGGCAGTTTTTCTTATGTGTGCAAGATCTATGGAACAAAGGGGGGGGGGGAATAGATCTTTAGTGAGGAGATTGTGAAGTTGCTAATTATTCCTTCTGAAGTGCTAAATATTCAAGCCCCACATTGAAATTTAACACTCTTCTATCTACACTTAAGTCTAAGGGATGAATTGAGTGAGTCATATATGTGAGTTGGGCTTGCTTTCTCTAAATTATGGAATTGACCATTGCAGGAGGATACAGCAGATTCTGTGTTTTCCTTATGCCGATTCTACTTTTTATGCGTATTTATTGTTGTATGCCTTCAAGTTGTCTCTGACATGCTGACCCTATCACAGGATTTTTGCGGCATACTTTGTTCAGAGAGGGGTTGCTATTGTCCTCTTCTTAGGCTGAGAAAGTGTGATTTACGGTCATCCAGTGGGTTTCCATGGCTAAGCAGGGATTTGAACCCTGGTCCTGAGAGGTGACGTGGTAATTTGAGTGTTGGACTATGACCCTGGAGTCAAGGGTTTGAATTCCCACTCAACAATGATAATCCCATTATAGGGTTGCCTTCGGGTCACTATAAGTAGGAAATGACTTGAAGGCACACATCTCCAATGTCCTAGTCCCAGCACTTAAACCACTATGTTAGGCTTTTGTATAAACTCTTCTCCTGCCTTACTCTGTTGCTTTATGAAAGCTTTTAATCTATTGCTATTCCTGGGTGCACATGTTTTATTCCAATCCATTTTCTGTAAAATCTTGAAGTTCTGCTTCCTACAGAACTTTGTGCATTTCAGTAAAGCAAGCAGTTTTGGCCTGTGGGCTAAAATAAAGTCAGTAATGATGTGATTTGGTTTGTTTGCATATCAATATGTGTGTGTGGGGGGGGGGGGGGAGAAGAGTGGAAATACAGTTAGAAATTTTGTGCAATCTTTTGAACTTTCATTTCCCTTAAAAACTAAAGGAATAGTTTTCTTTTGTTTTATAGTCTATCTATAATGATGCATGTCCCCCAAGGCTTTTGCAAGGGAGAAATTCTTTCAAAAAATATTTCCTCATAATTTTTGCTCTACATTTGTTCCGTAAGGTAGTTGAAGCAACTTACATCAATAGTATAAAATAACAAGATGAAGAAAAACACATAATACAATTACCAGTTATGACAGACAAGGAAATAATTAAACAGCCTCATAACTATCATTGTAATTTTGTAATTTTATAAGGTTGTCAATTAAATCAATAGGCCTTTTTGTAAGTGTTTATTGGTTATGCTATAGTTGGAGCCAGCAATTCAAGTTATCTTAATATGCTTTTAGATGTAGTTAGTTAAGCTATCATTTGTATATTTACATATTTTTACAGTGTTTTAATCCCAGACTCCTTTTTTAATAAAAGAGAAAGAGAGAGAGAAAGACAGATACTCTCCATCTGAAAGTAAATTATTCAGGATTAATCAAGTTTAAAATGGCACACTGTTTAATATTAACCTGGGGGAGGGGGTCAAAAAAGAAAAGCAAGAGATTCTAGTTACTGTATTTTGGTAAAACAGGATGGAAAAGGCAAATTGCAGTGACAAGAAGAAATCTGCATTCCTGTGGAATTTTTTTATGATGCATTTGTAGCAATGCTATTCTCCTTTTAACTTGTGAACAAGTTAACATTGATCCTTGTGAACATTATGTCCTTGTGAACAAGGATATAAATTTCCATTGAGCATTTCCCCTCCTAAAAATAATAGTTACTGTTATATTAGAAGAGAGAAAAAAGTATGATTGCAAAATAAGTGACTATTTTGCTATGTAAAATGAGACATACACTTTATCCCACCTGCTTCTACCAGCCTTGCAGATATGTCTAAAAGTTCCTATCCCACAAAAGAATTAATTAATTAATCTTCTTGTATGCATATCTATTGAACATTTTTGGGTTGAATGAGAGCCAGCTTTTGTAAAGTTTCCATTCTTCATTTCCTTTGGAAAGTGTTCACTTGACACAGGTTAATAAAGAATTTGTTTTATGCTTTATTGAGTTGAATACATTGTATCAAACAAAAACAACAATAAGCCATCACCAGACATACTACTTATTGTCCTTTCTCCTCATTCAGCAATTAATACAACAAGAAAGAAAAGGGGGGAAAAGAATGGCATTGGAACTGGTTCTTGTTTAGACCCCTTACTTTCACCGTATTGTATGACTTGAAGACATACAACAACAACAAGAACAACATACAAAAACAACAAGAACACAGAGGATACTCAAATTAATCCTCTTCCTTGCAATTTTTACACTTTAGCCATTCTGCTCTGTATTTATCTGGAACTCTGATGTCTGTATTTTCATCATTAACACATTAAATCAGGGGTAGGCAACCTTTTTGAGCCGGGGGCTGGGTTGCTGTCCCTCAGACAATTGGGGGGGCCGAAGCACCAAAAATAAATAAATAAATAAAATATATTTTTTAAAAAAATAAAAATAAAAATATGCATGCACACTCTCTCAGCCCCAGAAAAGCCATGGCAAAACCCCTGGAGATTTTGCCAAGAAAACCCCAAGAACAAGTAATAACAACAATAATCAATATCATCATGGCAAGGGGGGGGGCGGCGGCAGCGGCCCCAGGCCAGTCCAAAGGCCTCGGGGGGCCGCATCCGGCTCCTGGGCCTTAGGTTGCCTACCCCTGCATTAAATAAATTAAAGGACATTAGGTTAGATAAAATGCTGCTGGTTGAGTTTTTTCTTTTCTCCATAAAATATTATATGACAACTGTTGCATAATGGCTATAAGTATTTCTTTTTATACTACTCAGATAATGAATAGTTGTGATAATTCAAGGATTGTTCTATCCTTGTGCTAGTAGCAATCACGTTGCTGTACTGCAAAATCTCTCAAGGTCTTTATATAAAAGAGTGTTGTTATCTCCAAAAGGAGCTAGTAGGCATCATTTGGTATCCTTCATGATTGGCGTCTTGAGAACCAAGGAAGGATCTTGAATTATTAACGGCCTTTGCAGACTGCTAGAAATAGTGCAAATTGATTACACTTTAACTGCCCTGGGAATCATGGGAATTGTATCTTTTTCTGAGACATTGAGCCTTCTCTGTCAGCTCTGGTGCCACAATAAACTACAGTTCCCATGATTCCCTAGTATTGAGTCAGGGAAGTTAAAGTGGACTCAATTTGCACTATTTCTGGCAGTCTGCAAAGGCCCTAAGTCCCAGAAGGCAGTCTCACCACACATTCTAGTGTATGCCCCATAAATGCAACCCCCCCTAAACAAAATGTATCCTGAACCTTTAATTCTAGAAATTTGAAGTGTATTTTTGTGCCATTTGTCCAATAATTTAAATCAATTTCCCCAAATATGAGCTGAGACAGACATGCGTGGCTTTGGGGACCACTTCAATATTAGGAGGAACTTCCTGACAGTGAGAGCTATTCGACAGTGGAACACATTCTCTTGGAGTGTAGTGGAGGCTCCTTCTTTGAGGAGGCTGGATGGCCATCTGTCGGGGATGCATTGATTTTGAGTTCCTGCATGGCAGGGGGTTGGACCGGATGGCCCTTGTGGTCCCTTCCAATTCTGATTCTATGACCAAACATGGCCCAGGTATTGTCAGACAAAATTTTCTGTAAGGTTGTTTGGTCTTTACTGGTCTTTTGTTGAGATCATACAATCTGGATACTAGTCCCTTGGAATTACCAGTAATATCCAAAGCCATCTTATAAAATTCTGTCAATCTGTTCTCTTATTTTATTTAATGCTATTTGAGTGGAAAAGTTGTTCCAACTGCTTAAAAGATAAAAGTTTTGCTTTCTCACAGAAATCTACAAATCTATATAAATTATATTTTCTCCATAATGATTATAATTTTCTCTGTAATCTTGCCAAATGACCCTCCCACTAATGTTTGTAGTCACAAGTAAATATTACTTGTTACACCAGTATGGTAGCAATTGTAGTTGACATCTCCCCCCCCCCCCCCTCAGGTAATACAATTGTCCCTTCATTATCCCTCTTAGTATTGTATCACATTGTTACTTGTAACCAGAATGTACTTCAAATATGTTCATTTTGAGGATTGAAGTTCCTAATATCATCCAACCAACATAGCCAGGGATCCAAAAGATTACCTCTTCAATTGCTGCTGTTAACATGTTACTTCATGTTCTGCTGGGCAAGATGGAATTTTGGTCTGATTGGTAGAGCTGTTCCTATGGCAGGGAATTTGAGGGCTCATAGTTGAGTGACAAAGCACATGCTTTGCATGCAGATGATCTTGTGTTCCCTCCCTGGCACCGCCTGTTAAAAGGATGAGGTGACAGGTGGTGGGAAAGATCTCTGTTTGAGAGCCATTGCCAGACACGAGTACGAAGGGATGGCTCGACAAGTTGTCTGACTTAGCAGCTTCCTGCATTCCTAAATGAGAAGGCTCATATCTCAGTAGTAGAGTACATGCTCTGCATGCAGAAGGTCCCACGATTAATCCCCAGCATCTTGAATTGAAATGTTTTCAGATACCGGAGCTAGAAATGACTTCTTTGTCATTTGAACTGCTGCTATCAGTTTATGGAGACTATAGAGACTAATGGAATTACAAAACTTTTCATGTTACTACAGTGGGCCCTTGGTATCCGCTGGGGTTGGGGTCCAGGACCTGCTGTGGGTACCAAAATCTGTGGATGTTCAAGTCCCACAATGGCATAGTAAAATGTATCCCTTATATAAAATAACAAAATTGAGGTTTGAATTTTGGAATTTATATATTTTTGAAATATAGTTGCCCCTCCCAATTCATGGGGGATCCATTCCAACCCCCCCTGTGAAAATGGCAGCTTGCTAATATTAGAGCCCCATTTAAATCAATGGTGCATGCACACAAGCATGCACAACCATTTAAGGTATAGCTGTTGTCTCTCCCCATGAAGAGTGAGACTGTGGACCTCAGGCCCGCAAACGGGGAGGGACAACTGTATTTTCAAGCTGCAAATAGTTGAATCCCTCGATAAAAATCTATGGATATGGAGGGCTGACTGTACTTAGCGAATGATGGTAGGAGAAGGATCTGTTCAAGCTAGTTAAATCTGTTCGAAGTGATCCATGCACTAGTACCCTCCAGGCTGGATTTCTCTGATACATTATACATCAACATACCCTTGAAAATGGTCTGGGAAGTTCAACAATTGTGAAATTCAGCTGCTAGGATCTTGGCTTGTTTGTTGAGGTAAAGCCATATAACTTTATTTTGAAGGAGCTGACTATGTACTACCAATCCCAGTGAATTTGCCGTCTACAAAGAGAGAGTCTTCTCTGTGATGTGCCCCACCATTGGAATACTCTACCATCTCTCACTTTTCATTGGTTTAAGATAAAAACATTTTTATTTGAGCAGGCATTTAAAATATTAACTAAATAAATAAAACACAAGAGAACTACAAGTTGTTGGGGGGGGGGAGCAATTCAGATAAAAGTCTTTTGAGAACAACAGGACTTCCAGCGTTGATAATTTTTCTAATGATACAGCTTATTGTTTATTGTGAAAGTACAATTGCTGAAACTCTATGAAATGTCCCATCAAATTTATACCCCGCTCCCAGCTTTCCATACTCTTATTTAAAATGTTTATGACTCAGCTAGGTGATATATTACACACAGCTTCTTACAGGGCTTCATGACTGTCCCATCATGGCTTTGAATTATAAACACACCATTACAAACTCACATCTGTCTTTCATTATCATTGAATTATAGACTGGTGGCAGTTGGGTTGTTGAGAGTCAGGAGCAGGTGAACAATCTCTGTATTCTTCCATGCTTTCTGTGTATAATCATGTGGTAGTCTTTCTAGATTAAATAAAAGTGGTAAGGATGAATGTAAACAAATGTTCTTTGGGGTTGTTGTAAGGTATGCACATACTTTGTGGAATATTTTAGCATTTTAATTTTAATTTTAATTGATGAATGTCATTAAACTGTCATGTGCAGTAAATATTCTACATAACAAGATGATGTCTGGAGTTCAGTATGAATGGAGAACTGCCCTTTTCATAATGTTTTCAGAGTGCTTGACCTTTTCACATTAAGAGGATGCTACTTCTGTTGAACAACTGCAGTAGGGAACATTTCCATAAGCTGTCTTCTCTGTGTAGAGAGCCAGCATGCTGCAGTGGTTTAAATGCTAGACTATGACAGGGTTTGCATTCCTGCTCAGCCATTGAGACCCATGGTGTGACCTTAGGCAGGTGACACTATCTCAGCCCAAATGATGGAAAAGTCTAACCCTGTCTGAACAATTCTTGCTAAGAAACCCCCACAATATGGTCACCTTAAGGTTGCCATAAGTCAGAAATGCCTTGAAGGCACACAACAGCAGCAACAACTTTTTTGTGTCTTCTAAATTCTGTCACTCATTTTTTATTTGTGTTTTTTAAAAGTAGAATCTAATGGAGAATCAGCTTTTATCTTTTGCAACTCAGACAGGATTCTGAGTTTGCCAATTTGTCTGTGTGCTTTATTCTAAAATCCTCTTCCTTTTCCCCCTGCAACTTTTATCTCTCAAAATATATCAATATGAACCAACATGTTTATGATCCTTTCATCCGGAGGTTAGATATTGCTTCTACAATGCATTATTACTGCCAGTAGTACTTTAGTTCCAGCCCACTGTTAATCACTGTACATTACTCAATTTGAATTGCTTGCTGACATCCTTGGATCAATTATGCCTCCTTTTTATTAGCTTGCTTTAGGCTTGGAAATGCTAACACGAAGTCGAAATGTATTTGCATTTTGCCCAGCCATGCCAGCCATCTTAGAGTGAAAAAAGAAATGGTAAATAAAAGTGTTGACATTCTGAACAATTAAGGATTTGGGCTACGAAGTAAAAATAGATTTGTGGAAATCTAACTCTAGTTAGAGCTTGGTGAATGGATACCAATGTTTACCATGTGTTCCAAGCTGATAATGTCAGAAGACTAATTTACAGCATCAGTGCTGACAGCCAGAGCAATACCTGAAAATAAAACTTGGGCACAGTTCTGTAATCTCTACATTCATTTTGTCAGGCTACTAAAAAATATAACAACGAAACCAGAAGCTTTCAGTTAAAAAATATAGATACCTTAGACCCAGAATTCAGGGAAAATAAGTAGTTTTCCTCACACTATGCTTAAACACTACCCAAGCAGATTTAATCATAAATGAATATATCCTTTCTGGCTTGTATTCATGGATTAAGGGTTCATGGATTTGCATACAATAATTTTATTTTAAAAGATGTTGCAGTGTACTGTAGGAAAATTATTAGCAGTGCTTCCATGCTTTCCAGTCACTCAGAAGCAAGAGATCCCCGCTATAGCTTCTAACCTAATAAGAAACAAAGGCTGGTTTGGGCAGGTTTCCTCATTACTGGGAAATTTCTTCTGTTAGTATCATATGGATTTAATATGCCCAGAGGCATAGTTTTGAAATGCACTAATCAGGCTGCTGAGGCATCGCTGGATCTCCAAATACTCACAGCAGACGGTTGCTCAGTTTAATAATTCATTGTCCAACTGCTAAAGTGGGAAAAACACTGTAAAGCATAACTTCATTTAAGATTAAGACACGAGTGCCATCTTTTACGGGTGCTGTGTGCTGTGTGTGATACTCAAAAATACATTATCTGTGGACCAGGCTACACACTAACTAACACTAGCTTTATTGTGAAATAAAGCGTTTATTTTATGATTTATTGATTTCTCCCATCTTGTCATAAAGTGGGATATAAAATAAAATAATTAATTCAATAAATAAGTATTTCTGTATCACCTCCTGGTCTACGAAGACTCCCAAGGCAATTAACAAAAACCAATTTAAAAATACACAGAAGAGGTGTTTTTCCATATCTATATACATTTGACCAAGAACTGAAATCTGTTGGAGGGGCCCTCTCTGTGCCCCAGCAGTTGAGGTAATATGCTGTTGGACAACATGGGAGATGGTCGTCTCCTCTGTGAAACCAAGGTTATGGAATACTCTCGGCTTAGGAGCCAGATTGGTCACCACACTGGTGCCATTTTGGTGCCAAGACAAAACATGGCTTTTTAGTAAAGTTTTCAGGGCCTAATTCATTTTATCCCATTTTCACATGTCTTATAGTTTACAATATTTTAAATACTTTAAACTGATTTTTAAATGGTCTTTTTGTAAGTTTTAAATGGTTAAAAATGTGTTTTAGTCTTTTAAAATGGTTCTTGTTGATTAACACTTTTCTAAACTGATTTCACTGTACACCATCCTGGGATCCTCACATATAGCCCCCCTGCTGGGTCTGCTTTTCAGAAATTTATCTGAATGGTCATACAATTATAGGCACAGTTTGAAATTTTGTGTGCATTCCAGGCTGACTCGGCTGCAAAAATGTGTCTGGTTAATCATGTACTCCAGAGCTGTGGATAGTCAGTTTGAATTTTGCCTTTGGGCAACTGCCTAGCCTCCTTTCTCCATGTACATTTGGTTGAAAAATAAATTTCCTCCTTGTGGATACAGATAGACCAGATGTAGCCCAGATGTGGTTATCACAGCCTTGAGCCATACCAGGAATGCCTAGAAATATTTTCCCCCTGAGGATGGCATAAATCCTTGGGTCCTGACAAGTTTTCCATGCTGTGGTAGTATGGTGGCAGTCCCTGAGGAATCTAGTTAACGTTTGCCTGAAACTTTTTTCTACATTGCCAGATTAGGAGAGCAATTAGTTTATCACAGTGCCTTATTCATGTTTAACGTATACTAACAGTGATTCAGCTACTGATGGAGCATTCAGTTGAATGGAGGCTTCCTATTAACTGCATAATTTTCATAAAAAGCAGCTCCTTACATTACTCCACCAGTTTCTGCCATCATATCACACCATTTTTTTCTGTGTTGTGGTTTGTAATCAGTTGATGAAAATTAGTGGAATGTGCCTTGGCTCTGTGCCAGTTGTTCCTTCACTTTATTCAGTTGTTATTTGCTTAAATTGAGCCTCTACTCTGCATCTTCTGGGGTTGAGTCTGTCATCTGCACCAATGTGGAAGAGAAAAAAGGAAGTGTACAGTCAGCTCTATTTGTAACAAATAATTTTTTTGAAAGATAACACCACTTCGTAATTACATTCTGAATTAAACTGCATTTTAAATATATCAGACATGATAATGCCATGATAGACTAAAGTTTTATGTAATGCATTTTATGTTCCTAAAGAAGCATAGTAATTTTATATCTATAAAGGTTGCTAGTAATGCATTTCTCACATTTTCTAAAAAGTTGTTCTTTTATGGGGAAAAATAGAAGAAATTAGGTTCCCATTGCTTCAAAGATCTGAAAAAAATCACATCTCTAGGTGTGTGCTCTACTTTTTTTTAAAAAAAATAGTACACTTTTAAATAAATTCATTGAGTTTTTAAATATATTTTAAGTTGTTTAATTTTAATATCCTTTCATGAAGGGTGAGATAGAAATGAAATAAATAATCAAAACAATAAATAGCATCAATAACAACAACAGAAGTGTAACTAGTATGGATCAGAGTTTTGTGAAATCCAGATTAAAAATCCAATTCAGGTTTGCACTATAAAGGCTGTTTTTGTTTGCAGATAACACATTCTATCACTGAACACTAAATATAATTTATTTTTAGTTTTAAGAGAACTAAGCCTGTTTTAGATAGTGGAAAAGAGAAACATTCTGTTAAAAACCATACATGTAAATCAATGTGTTTGGTTCCCCCCTTCCTCTTCTGTTGGATTTCATCATTCCAAATATTTCCATATTTGAAGTGATCTGTTTCCAGATTAAGGCTGGAAGATTAGTGATCTTTATATTCATTTTGCCTAGGAAAAAAATAACTTTACCGTATTTTATATAAACAATGAGAATGCCCTGAAGAGTAATTCCTAGGAGAGTAAATTGAGATTTATCTAACTGTAATGTTTGTTTCTGTCTGCACATCATTAGCTTCCAGTATTATTTTCTGGACTGCAAGTTTTCCTACATCATACACATTTGCTAGTAGATCAGTCAATGCCAAAGCCTATTTACTTTTTGTTCCAGTGGGCTAATCCTTGCTAACCGTTTACTGTTCCACTATCTTCACCATCAATATCCTGTTACAGTAATTTTTTTTACCTTTTATTGTCTCCCACTGCAAATATTGCCCTGCCCTCTAAGCTTATAAAAAGCTCTTCCCATTCCCCTGTTGCTGCTCTCCTCGATCAAATTGATTTGATTCTCTTGGTTAAAATTTTGTGGGGGAGATATGTCAGAAATTGAAAGGTGAAAACAACTTGACATATTTTTTACAGAACATTTCATAACATTGAAAGTGTGACCCAAATTTAGTTGAAGATCCCAAGCAGGCTAGCCTGTGGAATCAATGGAACTTACATAAATGTTCATTTAACAAGTTCACCTTCTTTCAACAAGTGTAATGTAGTTGGTACTAAGAATTAAATTTAGGGTTATGTTCTTTATTATCATAAATCCCATCAAGTACCATGATTCACATCTATTTTATTGCTGCATCAAGAACAGTCCTTATATATGGGAATGAAACATCAAGGTGCTACAGATGGAAAGTTCTATGTTGTCATATCTTATGCATAGCATTTTTGAATGAATTCTGCTTAGATTAGTCCAAGATGCATATGTAATCTAGCCTTTTTTTGCTGTCATTCCTTCCAGATGGAAAATATGGTGATAGTTGCAGACTCTTAGTGTGCAAGCAAATTACATCTTGCATAGTACTTCTGCAAGATATTCTTGGTAATGTTCTTCTTCACTTGAATATCTAGCAAATCAAGTTCTAAAATGGCACAAATGAAAAGGCCCTTTCATGGCTTTTTCAGAAAACATAAGTTACGCACTATTCAAGGCTTAACAATTCTTTCCTAACTCAGAGGTTATAGCTGTAGCACTAAATTTTTCTGCCAGCAGAAATACCCTTCCACCAGCTGATCTGCTGATAGAGCAGTCTGCCACCAGAAGTGGTCTGCTGGCTAGATTTGCTGGAAGAAGAGCCAAACAATGATTGGAGAAAGAATGGATTGAGGCAGGACCAGAGTTACATGAGATCCAAATCTCAGACTGAGGAATGCAACCTCAATTTATGGAGTGCTTCCAACCTATCTTTGTGGATATACTTGATTTTGCGGCTGTGCACTTGGACCAAAAGACCCATGTTTCCCCTGGCCTTGCATCATCTTATTTGATGACAGGCCATTAACCTCAGGTCTGGATTGGGCTGGAATTCAGAAAACCAGACATGGATCCAGTGGATCTGGCCTGATCCTGGGTCAAAGGGGCCTTAGTGTGGGGCCTTAGTTTGCCATGGAGTTTCTCTGAAAATAACAAAATAAATTAAAAAATAACAAAATCAAGATTAGCTTTTTGGATTTTTGTGTGTGTGTGCATGTAAATATTTTCAAACCGTGGTTGGTTGAAACACTGGATGCAGAATTCATGGATATGGAGCACCAACAATATTACTAATTTTAGACTAAGCCAAGAAATGAATAGGTAGTCAATGTACCTGATGTAAAATCGGTGCAATATTGACCATGTAGTCTCCACAGACATCCCAATGGCTGCATTTATTTCTCATGGAGGTCTGCAATTGCTCTCACCCCACAATAGCAGTTTTCAGCTGGTCTTTCCAACCTACATACACACTAGCAACTGGATTAAGTTTCAGTTGTACCAGCACCTGCTATATTAATTTGATAAAATGCTGAAAATTTCCTTGTAACCAAATGATCATGTCTGGCAGATTTACTTTCAACTCACAGTTACAACTTGTGTGTGTGCATGCAAACAAGTTAAGTCTTTCCTGTGATTAACATGAAAACTGATGGGTGAAACTAACATCATAAGAAGGTACAGTGCATTGTGTAACTGCAGTTGTAATTATCCTCTCTGACATGCATAATGGAGTTCCACTTCAGTTAATTGTAAGAACATTTGACTGTTTTCCTTGTGGCTTTGCTTTAGGGAATACTGTGAGGAGAAGCATGTGATTGTGTGTGTTAGCAGACAAGTTCAGCATATTAACATACCACTTTGTAGCAGCATGCCTCCTTCTCAACTCCTTAATTGTTTTCACAACTGCGGGTGGTGGTGTGTTAGAGCTGTGATAAATGTTGTGGGTTGATTGGAGATTTGCTAAGTTTAGGAAATACTGTGGTTTGGGTTCTAATTTGTGATAGAATCCCCATTTCTTGTAAAGCACAGAGTAGGCTTTAAATTGTAAAACAATAAAATTCCCTGAATGCAAGATTGTTACATACCTCTGCCTCTTTCAGAGGTAGTTTCATGTGCTCCCAGGATTCAGTAAAGCCCTCCCACCATGTAATCCAGCCCACCCAAGGTGCTGCTTGGCCTTCCAGATGCCAACTTCAAGCAAGCAAAAATGGTGTTGAAAGAAGCTTCCATGGCAATAGAACTTGACAGAAAACTTCTTTAAGGGATGGATTTCATTAAATTCTTTCTATGAGAACTTGGCTGCAAAATTCACTGGTGCTTAAAATGAAAACCACACCTGTGTGATATGATTGAAAACAACACCGAAATGCAGGTCCAATTGTCCAAAGCAAGTTTGGAGTATTCACATTTTGGCTAAGTTCTAACAGCTAATGCCACTTAAGTACAAAACTACACTCTGAGGATATAGGGCTCACTAGGGCTCCATCCATACTGCTGAAATAATCCAGTTTGCCTCCACTTTTACTGCCATGACTCAGTGCTGTGGAACTCTGAAACTGTAATTTGTGAGACATTTATCCTTCTTTGTCAGAAAGCTTTGGTTTCACAACAAACTACAGCTCTCAGAATTCCATAACACTGAGCCATGCAGTTAAAGTGGGGGCAAACTGGATTATTTCTGCAGTGTGGATGCAGCCTTGGAGCCCCTCCCTCCCTGTTTTCATTGTATCTTGTATCTAACCCAGGGGTAGGCAACCTCTTTGAGCTCGGGGCCAGGTTGCTGTCCCTCAGACAATTGGGGTGCCAAAGCACCAAAAACAAACAAACAAACAAACAAATAAATAAATATTTTTAAATAAACAAATATGCATGCACACTCTCTCAGCCCCAGAAAAGCCATGGCAAAACCCCTGTAGAACAGGGGTAGGCAACCTTTCCCCTTTAAGGGCCGAGGGACTTCAGCTCCCAGAATCCCAGGAGCTATTGGCCAACATGGGACTATTGGCCAACATGGCTAAGGCTTCTAGGAGCTGAAGTCCCTCAGCCCTTCAAGGGGACAGGTTGCCTACTCCTGCTGTAGAAGAAGAAAAATTAGTAAAATAAAAGTGGAATGAAATGATCAAATATAGCTTGGGTTCATGTGCTGTATGGTCCAAGAACCTCTGAGAACCACTTCACATTGTCATTTGATAGCAAACATGAATGTGGTATGGCATAAGAGTTAATGAAGGAGGTGATAAAGACAACCATATAACTTTAATTCTAGCAACTTATCCCTCTATCTCTGAATGAATGTTAACTAGATATTATGTAAAATATATTCATGTATATTTAGAACAGCTTGGTTTTCCTTTAACATTAATAGCAATTTTGTAGGAAGGGCAGTGCAGTGGATAGGTAGGAAACCTGAGACGAACCATGTTACATCATCCAAAGCCCAGTGGCCAACTAGTTGGCTATATACTAATATACAAAGGCAGCAACTAATATACAAAGGCATATTGCCTCTGATACTGGAGATAATACATGTAGCTGTCTTGATTAATGGCCTTTGATGGCCATTTTCCATGAATTTATCCCACCCTCTTTAAAGCCACCTAAAATGACAGATGTAAATATATCTTTTGGCAGTGACTATGTGATGCATGGAGAAGCAATTCCTTTTCTCTATCTTAAATCTTCTGCCACTTAGTTAAATCATTTTTGCTGTTGGTCTTGATACCATTAGTGATATCTTACTCTAGCTTCTTTCCCCCCCACTCGTACTTTTCTGCTTGCATTTCATTTTTAGTAGTTTATGTTCTCTTACGTTCACTGCATTTAGGCAAGATTTCTAGTTTCTTAAGGAAGTTTTTTTTTATAGCACACTGTTTGATAGTAATTTTGACTATCTCTTAGATGACCTGAGCCTTTTAATTTCTTTAGTAGGCCCAAAGCCTTGTGGAAAAATTTGATTGTTCTGACTTTCAGCTTCCTTTTTACCAATTCATTCATTTTAGAGACATTTCCTGAAGAACAGTGCTAAAGGTGACTGAAGAATTCTGAGTACTGTAGTCCAGAAAATTAATTTTTCTAAGCGCTTGAGCCAATATATAGCAGACTGAGACTTCCTAATCCATATTATGAAATCCAAAATATTCCAAAAATCAAAACTTTTTTTCATGTGTGGTTAAGATAGTGACACCTGTGCTTTCTGATGGTTCAGTGCACACAAATTTTGTTTCTTCCCAAAATTATTAAAACTATTGTATAAACTTGCCTGCAGGGTATGGGTATAATACCAATAGCAGTACAGTGGGCCCTTCCCATACATGGGGGATCCATTTTGGACCCCCCCCCCACCGTGCAAGGCAAAAATATTACTGTGAGCACATGCAACATTGTTCCTGCTGCGGCTTGCCTTCTGCAAATGGTTAAAGCAGTGTATGGCATGCCCACATATAGTGTAGGCATGCTGTGCGTTTCTGTACCACTTATCATGCACTTAAGCACTCCCTAAGCAGTTTATAGAGTGTAAGCTAATTGCCCCCAACAAGCTGGGTACTCATTTTAGCGACCTATGGAAGATGCCAGCCTGAGTTGACATGGAATCCCTGGCTGGTATTGAACCTTGTGGTTTGTGAGTGAGTGGCTGCAGTACAGCCATTTAACCACTGTACCACCGGGGTTAATAAAGTTTATATGAAAAATAAATGAATTTTGTGTTTAGACTTGGGTCCCATCTCCAAGATATCTCATTATGGACATATATGCAGATACTGGTGTTCCAAAATCCCAAAAACTCCAAAATCCAAACACACCTCTGGTCCCAAGCATTTCGGATAGGGGAGACTCAACCAGAATTTTGTATTTATTTGAGCAAGGTATTAGTGAATGAGACTAGCAAGGATTTGCTTTCATATTCCTGAAATTTACACACACAGTAGCAACACTGTGATGTATAATTTGATTTCTCTCTCTCTCTCTCTCTGTATGTGTGTATTAAGTTTCCTACTTGCTTTGAACCCTTCTAGAGTAGGCATGATAATTAAAAGATTAGCAGATGGCTAAACTTGTATAGAATCATAGAATCATAGAGTTGGAAGAGACCACAAGGTCCATCCAGTCCAACCCCTGCCATGCAGGAACTCCCAATCAAAGCATCCCCGACAGATGGCCATCCAGCCTCTGCTTAAAGACCTCCAAGGAAGGAGACTCCACTACCCTCCGAGGGAGTGTGTTCCACTGTCGAACTACCCTTACTGTCAGGAAGTTCCTCCTAATGTTGAGGTGGAATATCTTTTCCTGGAGCTTACATCTATTGTTTCGGGTCCTAGTCTCTGGAGCAGCAGAAAACAAGCTTGTTCCCTCCTCAATATGACATCCCTTCAAATATTTAAACACAGCTATCATATCACATCTCAACCTTCTCTTCTCCAGGCTAAACATCCCCAGCTCCCTAAGTCGTTTCTCATAGGGCTTGGTTTCCAGACCCTTCACCATTTTAGTTGCCCTCCTTTGGACACACTCCAGTTTCTCCACATCCTTTTTGAATTGTGGTGCCCAGAACTGGACACAATATTCCAGGAGAGGCCTGACCAAAGCAGAATAAAGTGGCACTATTACTTCTCTTGATCTAGACACTATACTTCTACTGATGCAGCCTAAAATTGCATTGGCCTTTTTAGCTGCTGCATCGCACTGTTGCTCATGTTGAACTTGTGGTCCACCTGGATTCCTAGATCCCTTTCACATGTATTCTCATTCAGCCAGGTGTCCCCCATCGTATATCTGTGCTTTTCGTTTTTCCGCCCTAAGTGCAGTACCTTACATTTCTCCGTTTTGAATTTCATTCTGTTAGCTTTGGCCCAGCTTTCTAGTCTGTTCAAGTCATTTTGAATTTTGATCCTGTTCTCTGGAGTATTAGCTACTCCTCCTAATTTGATGTCATCTGCAAATTTGATAACTATGCCCCCAATACTATCATCCAAGTCATTAATAAAGATATTGAATAGCACTGGGCCCAGGACAGAGCCCTGTGGCACCCCACTGGTCACTTTTTTCCAGGTTGAAAAGGAGCCATTGTTGAGCACCCTTTGGGTTCGGCCAGTCAACCAATTACAAATCCATGTAACAGTTACTTTGTCTAGCCCATATATGAAAGGGCAGGGCTGGATCCCACAACCTTCCACACTTAACTTTTAAATACGCAAAAGAATGACACTACCGAACCACAATAAATTTAGTATGTTATAAATGAATAGATTCCAGTTCTTTATTGGTCAGTAATTGGCTGGCTTGAGTTTAGCATGAAAGGATCCCTGCATTTCTTAACTTCCTCTTCCCCCACTTCCTTTCTGGTATTAATGTGAACTCTTTACATACCCCAGGAGTTGGTTACTGCTTTGAACTTGAAATACCATTGGGAATATTTTCACCGTGAAACCTTCACTACCAGAAAATAAATGTCTTGGTTTTGAGATACAACTTGTGAGAACAAGAATGCCACTGCTCTGCTCCTGGCAGTATCCTGTTTATTGTGTCATATTTCTTGGTGACCTTTAATACAAATCAGTATAATTGCTTTGTATTAAAAGTTTAACTGGAACAAAGTGTAGCATCATCAAGTTTTCTCTGAATTCAGGAAGCTGGGTTTGCCAAAATTAATTTAATTCTCTTGATTTGTCCATGTTGGAACAGCCGCACCTCTTGAAAGTTGTTTGAAATCTGACTTGCATTCTTTTTTCTCTTCTTGTAATAATAAGCACACTTGTATCTCTTGGAATTACTAAAACAACAGCAAAAACATGTTAATGTACATTATGATGTATAAGTATGATTCCTATCAACTCTAGGTGGGATGGTCAGTTGCTTTCCAACACATCTGGCGGGTACCCAGTTAAGAGAAACAGTTTTAGAGTGACAGTGAACATGTTTTAGAGTGTTAGAGTGACAGTGAAGCAGTCGTGGAAGCATGTAGGTGATGTTGTGGAATTATGAAGTTAGGAGCAACCTGGAATCTCAATGAGCACAATAGCTAGAGTCAGGGGGAGGGATAGTTAAGGATCTGTTTGTCCCTAGGGAGAGGTTTGCCAGAGTGCAAAACTATTTAAATCAGAGTAGAGGGTCAGTGTTGTCGAGCTGTCTGAATGTTGAGCTAGGATTTTGGGAGATCAGGGTTGAATTCCTACTCAGCTATCGAAACCCACTTGGTGATTTTGGACTAGTCACAGTCTGTCAGCCTTAGAAAAAAAAGGCAATGACAAACCTCCCCTAAATAAATAATGCCAAGAAAACCTTCTTTCAAACCTCTCTAAAAGCGCCGTCTTGGAGCCAGGGAAGGGGAGGGGCAGCCGCATGCTGGATGCTCCAACCCTTTCCCGAGGACGTTATCGGAGTGCCCGCCATTACACACGGCAAGTGCCCCGATGTCGTCCTCCCGGCCCAGCCTCTGCACGGGCTGAGCCGGAAGACATGCGGAAGAGCCATGTGACGGCTCTTCCGGCGCCCTTTCTGGGGCTTGAGGAAGGAGTGCTATTTTAGCGCTCCTTTCCCAGGCTCCAAAAAGGTGGATTGGGGCTGAGGTGTGGGGCAGCCTCGGCCCCAATCCTTCGCTTCCCAAGGCAGCCCATGGCCACCCGTCTGCAAAGCCCCTAAGCCACAGACAACAATTTAATCTATATGTTAATATAATTAATAATATAATATAATATAATATTTCTCAATTTTAATGTAAGCAAAGAAAAACATTTCTAAGTTTGTAGGGCTTTAAACAGTATTATCAAAAGAATATGTACCCTTTTATGCCTGCAGTAGTCCACATGTATGTAAGCAAATACTCAGTTTGCATATAAAAACAGCTAGTGTTTCCTGTTCAAACACTTTCAAAATTTGGTCCCCAGAGGCACATAATTCTTTGCCAAGTTCATGATTAATACTTTCCCCCAAACATGTCTAAACAATAACATTCACTTCAGTTAATGATGGGATATCTTTATAGGTGTTGTAAAATTTGTAAATAACATCTTATTTTTGAATATTCTGCTATGCTCAGGCTGTTATGGAAAACCCCTTTATTATAAACCTTCTGTTGTACTGTTAATTCTGTGGGTCAACAGAAGGATTTCTGGATGACTATTCAGTGAGCTTTTAAATGTATTCTAAATGGAAAACAGGGGGATAATGGTAGATATCAGTAGAAATATTTGCACAATTCTCATTCAGATGACTTTAAGAGGGCCTCAGAGAATGGCAAAGGAATTTGTGTATGTTATGTCAGGCATATAGCCCAGGCTCTCTGTGCTTTGGCAGACTTAGACAAGTCCTCAGTGTCAATACTGATAAACAGTGTGATTTAGTTTTTATACGGTTTATTAAAGCAATAATTTTAAATGCTACTTTCTTATTCATTGATGCAGATGCATGGAACAATGCTAATGAAAGAATTAACATAATTGATAAAATCAAGGTTTGTTTGTTTGTTTGACATGGAAAACAGGGTCAAAGAGTTGACTTCCTCTGGTAGAAAACCTTCATCCATTGGAACTTGGGGAGGAGGTAATCTTCTCTTTCCACTACAGCCCCCCCTTCCTATTTCCAACCACCTCCAGAGAAATAAAAAACTGACGAGTGGAAGAAGGAAGAATGCTCTATTGTGAGCATCAGTGCAGTGTTGCATTTAGCTCTGACTTTGAATGATTTAATTTAGCTAGAGTGTAGAAAAAAACATGGAAGACTTTACTGTTCTCAATAACAGTCCATCAAAAGCACCTCTAATACTTTGATCATTTCTTTTCAGGTAGTGGACAGATTTGTACAGCTTGACGAATCATGGTTTAGTGAGAGGTGAATGAACAGGAGGCAGTTGCTTGCATTAGAGATGGTAGTAATTAACACATTCTGGTCTTTAAAGAAGCCAGGTGTGGTTTTTGACATTGGCTTGTCAAACTAACCATTCTGATCTGGATGGCGTTATAAGCCAGTAGCATGACCAGAGATGGTGATTAGGTAGTTGTAACAAGTTACCTTCTGTCTCTGGTCTGTAAAGGCTTTTTCTTGCTTGTGGACATCTTGCTAAACTGTAATACTTATTTCTAAAATCTATTACCTGCTTTTCATCATACATGATTCTAAAGACACATGGCATAAGAACTAAACCAAGGAAAAAATGGTTTTACCAAGTGACTTCAGATCATTTTTTACTTGGTCCTTGAGTCCTGCACAAGGGGAAAATTGGGACGTAAACCAAATAAAATAAAATAAAATAAAATAAAAACTACCTAGTGTTTTTCTCCTCCTGGAGGAAGTATTTTCACCAGCAGATCCAAACATAACTGACCTAAATCCCAATCTAATTTTCTCGTGGGGACTCCTGTAAGTTGTTTTCCTGGGCCCTATTGAAAATGGTTTGTGTAGTACATGTGTATTTCCATTGATTTTGTAATACAGCAATCACAAAATTAATAAAAGTGCAATTAGTGAACTTCAAAATAAAAATTCCCCCCCTCCCCCCAAAAAAGGTTTTTAGAATAACTATGACTGATATTTAAGATGTGGGAATATTATAATGAATATTTAAAGGAAAAACTACAATATGTTGCAGAAATGGAAAGATACATTTGCATAGTAGGAATAAACAACCTGTGTTTTATATTACAACTCCAATCATTTCTGACAACTGTCCATGTGTCTGAGGTGAATAGATATTGTAGCCCAGAAGGTTACCGACCTCAGACTTAGAGGCTTGTTCAACAATTTTATATACATATTTGTTTTAAAACAGCTGCAGTGCTGAGTAGAAATTATAATGTGAATTTTGGATTCTAGAAATTCAGTAGTTTCAACTTACTTTTCATCTGGTTTATCAAGAAAATCAAATTGGTATGAACAAGCAGGAAAATTCCACTCTTTACATGTAGCATCGTTGCATTCAATCGAAAGAGAAGCCCCATGAGGCAGGGCAGGTAAGGAATCTTGTGGCCCTCCAGATGTTTTTTAATGTAATTTCATCAATTTTTACTTAATAACAACTTTAACTTTCAGTGAAAAATGGTTACAGAAATAAATATGAATGTAACAGAAGAGAATGATATTTAGATTACAATCATTATACAGGATGTTGATTGTAAATTGTGTCCATAAATTGAGCTAATCTTTCCAGATATCCATATGGGATATTGGTGGTGGTACAAAGTCTGATGTACTATTTATGCAGTTAATATGTGGATGCCATGTAGTGTAAAATTCTGGCTCTGTTTGTTCTTTCTTTATGACATGGAAGTGTTAAGATAATTTTTCCATAAGTGCTATTTCCATCAATGTCTTTAAACTGCCCTTCGATAGAGAGACTGTCTACATTCTTCCAGAATTGGGCTATTTTGATCATAGCAATAGTTTCTTATAATAACAATTATATTTTTTTATGATTCAAGCTTTTGAATTGCTCATGAACACAGTGGCATCACTAGGGTTGGTGTCACCTGGTGTGGTAACTCATGGTGTCACCTCCCATTGACCTCCTCCCATTTCACACCATACAGAATCCTTAGTAATGCTTTTTTTTGCACTAATTTTACTCATAAATCGTAATTCCCATATACCACTGAATGTAATGCTAATAGTTGTGACATAAACAACTAGCAAAATTAAAAGTATACCTTCAAATTACAATATCATATGCACAACCTAAATGTATTTACATGGTGAAGATTTTGTTACATGGTTATGCAGCACGTGATGATCCATGTCAACGTGCAGCACCACTGTGAGATGCAGGCAATAGCTTGTGAGCTTTGTTCCAGAAAGAGTAAAGAGACTCTACAGACTGACGTCTCTCAGATGAGGCTTTAATTTTGATTCCTCTATGTACAAGGCTATATACATGATCCACAGCAACAACTCCCAATGACATCAACAACCCACACCACCAACAACCAACACTATCAACCAACACATGTGTCCAGAGGCAACTCCCTTATATAACCCAGGGTTCCATGTGGCCTTCTGGCCCTGCCTCTTTCTTTTGACACCTGTCACTCAACCTGGGTGACCTTGCAGTTTTGCAGCCATTTCGGTGCTTTCCAGCACCTTGTGACCATCAGCCGATGTCACTTCCTATGACACAGCACCTGGTGGAAAGTGCAGTGTCATTATGGCTTCCAGTGACCCTTTCATTCCTGGTCATTTGTGTATCAACCCACATTGGACATTTTCGTTGAGACACTGTCTCCACAGATTTGGTTAAAATGTGTTTTGTTAAAGTAAAAAAAATAAAAAATAAAAAAGCAATTTTAAAAAGTAAATTAAAATTTTTGAAATTTTAATTTTTTAAAATTCTGTGGCCTCTCCTTTTTCCTTCCACTGAGCTTCACCCCACTCCCACCATCTCTTAAAGCATTTTAAAGGGAAGCAAATGAATGCTACAGCTTGTTTCTGCCAAAAGGTAGGTGTTTGAGAAGCAGTTGTGTCACTCCCCTTAGAGTGCCACCTGGTGCAGCTTGCACCCCCCACACCCCCTAATGATGCCACTGCATATATATACACACACACAGAGAGACCTATTCCTGGAGCAGCTGATCTATTTATTTATTTCACTTAAATCCTGCCTTTCTTCCAAAATGGAAGGTGTTTTGATTAGTAATGTTGGTATATTGAAAATCTTCTTGCCAAAAGTTTTTAATCATAAGACAGCTCCACCATTTGTTGTTCACAATTGTGCCCATATGACATAACCACATTGATGTCAGACAAATAACTTTAATGGTACATTCTTTAGTGTGTGCTGAGATGGTTTTCATGGGTGCTTGCTTCTATAATGCATTCCATTCATTTATTTAGGGCAATAGACCACATCTATCTGATACCCATGAGGTATGAAAATTTAGCGTAGGCCATGATTTTGTGTAATTCAACTATTATGTTTTGGTGTTATCTCCAAAAATGTTTTGGATCACTGTTTCACATTCACATAATGGGCAAAGCAACTAAGCTTTAATCTCTTTGCTTGAGGTAAAGAATAACATTTGATGAATTTGGTGTTGATAATAGCTGAGCTTTAATTTGTGTGTCTGCTTTTTGCTTGTTATTTATGTAGAAATCCAAGATTGTTCCCAATCTTTGAAAGATAAACATTTATATTTGTGGTAGGCAAGTACTGGAATGAATGAGGATGATGTAAAAACAGCATTTTATCTGTCTGTTAATCTAAATTTCAAATATGGTTCACAGAAGTGGGTTTTCTATTGATGCTAGATGTTTTATTTATCTGCCTAAACATAAGACTACCTACCCATTCACTTGCAGTCTAATAAGATTACTCTCACCCCTGCTATAAATGCATCTGAGGAAGTAGAGAGTCTATGAAAGCTCACACTGCCAATTTCTTTCTTTCAGCTAGTCTCAAAGGTGCTACAAGATGTCTCTACCCCACTATAAAGGTTGTGTAGATAGACTGAAATATCTCCTTGTAACTACATCACCACCCCTTAAAATCAGCAAAGGTGCAGGGAAATGTACTTTGTTTTCCTTTTAGAATATCACTGTTACTCAGTCTTTTGTTATTTTTTTTCTGGGGCCGCATCTGCATTGCAGAAATAATGCAGTTCAACACCACTTTAACTGCCGTGGTTCAATGCTATCGTAGTTTGTTGTGGCACCACAGCTCCTTGACAGAAAAGACTAAACATCTCAGAAAACTACAAATCCCAGAATCCCATAGCATTGAGCCCTGGCACTTAAAACGGTATCAAACTGGATTATTTCTGCATCGCTGATGCAGCCTGGTTTCCAAAATGTAGTATATAATGTTGCATTTTACTTATGCGTGAGATTTCTTTTTCTAGGGCTGTTGAAAGGCTGCTTTCTTTGTCCATGTGTGTCTGTCTGGTGGGTGGAAATATCATATAAAGAAAGGACTAATTAATAAATTCAGAATTAAGATAGTAACTGAAGTTTTGTACACCCATCTGTTTTTACAGTGGTACTTGGCTATTAACCTGATGTCCAAATGCAGCACTCATACTGCATTTGGTTTCCATTTGTGGGAGTCCGTTGTACCGTAATTGCCAGACCACTCCAAACTTACATGGGTTGGAAATCTATGGCCATGAAAAAAACAAAACAACAGCAACAAAAACACACCAGTTATTATTAATGTTACTAATGTACAAAACATGGCAGTTCCTTGTGTCAAATTGAGATCGTGTTGCTGTGTGACATGCAAAAACAGCATACTTTCTGGAAGGATTATAATCAATCTAGGACAAAGTTGGATTTCTTATGATGGCCATAGCCAAGATGTTCTGAAGTGCACAAGAGTACTTAACAATGATTAGGAGGATTTGTGCTTTTCTCACTTAAGCTGGATCCATGTAAACGTAAATGTGTTGATAATTATGTCCTTAAATTTCCTCTGTATATGAAAGATAAACCTGTCTTCAAGTCAGGGTTTCATGATATAAACAGCGTGTGACTCATTCTTGTGATGTCTTCTGTCCAGAGCATTGGAAATCTCTAATGTCTATCCACCTGTTTTAATTTAGCAAAATAACAGAACAGAATCAGCTCTAGTGCCTACTCAGAATCGTAGAATATCTTAGTATACTCCAGAAAATAATAATTTTAGGCTTGGGAAACAGTTTTAGTATTTTTGAAAAGGATTTCCTTGGCTTTTTAGCATCTGGATTTGAGTTTCTTTGTAGCTGCGGTCATTGTTGGTATTAGATTAATAATAACACTGTGTTTCTCTGAGAATCTCTATGGGCAATAAAAGTTGGATATCTGGTGACTCCTTGCTCAAATTCAGTTCAGTCTTTAAAAATGTCAGAGAGCAGCCACTTCATAACAGTAAAATTGTACATCTTTGTTGAATTAAGAAAAAGCTTACATAATTTTGATCTAAAAAAAAAATGAGGAAAACTGTTCATGTGGAAGTTTCATATTGAAAGAGAGGTCCCTGGAATCTAAGGATACCAGATTTGCTGTGTTACACATGCTTTTTATACTTTTATTAATACAAAATCAGGACACTTTTTGTGTCAATAAACCCAATTGAAAGAGTATCCTTTTACTGCCTTCCTTTATTTTTTTAAAATGCTCTTGATTTCAAATTTGAGATGCACATTTTCTGAAAATGTTGAAGCCCATGACATCTACCTCTGACATTTCTTTGGGGTGGGAAAATTGAGGGGAGAAAAAAGCAAAATATTTTTGGGAAAATTGAAAGAAATGTGATATTAGCATCCTTTACAGATTGAGAGGCACTGTGTTACTTTAGCAACATAAAATGAATTATATACATAATACATAATACAAAATATTTTATGTATATATATTTGTTTGGCATAACATTATCATGATTGCTATATTAACAGTATAATTTTCTCAGACAATAATTACAAACAGAATTTTCCTTTTTTATTTATTTATTTATTTATTTATTTATTTTTGTTATTAATAGAATTGCAAAGTCTTGAACACTAAGGAACCACCTTGGGTTTGCGAGCTTATTAAGAGCAGACCAAAATAAATAAAACTGGGGGGGGGGGGACCACCAATATCATTAAAACAGAACATTTTTGTGTGCTCTACTCTTCTTTATTGTCAAGCAGCTCTAAAGGAAAGAACTGAGAAAAGGACATGAAAACCAGAAATTGAAATAACCAGATAATGTACATTGTTCAGCATTTAGAAAAACCCTGTTACATAGATTTTGGAAATAGTTTTACAGGAATTAATATATGGGCACCTTTTCCAAAACATTTTATTTGTTATTGTAAAAAAAAAACACCCTTCCATGCTCCAAATTTTTCAATATCCCCCAGTTTTCAATCTTTCCAATTTTTGTGGCAAACAGTGGTGTCACTAGGGGGGTTCAGATCGCACCAGGTGACACCCTAAGGGGGGGATGACACCACTTCACCTCAAATACCTACCTTTTGGCAGAAAGCGGCTGTGGCATTCATCTGTATCTTTTTAAAATGCTTTATGAAATGGTGGGAGTGGAGTGAAGCTCAGTGAGAGGAGAAAGGAGAGGCCCCAGAATTTTTAAAATTAAAATTTCAAAATTTTAAATTTTATTATTTTTAAAAATAATTTTGAAATTCTTTTAAAAAATTATTTAAAAACATCACATTTTAATCAAATCTTCACTATGTATATGTAAATACATTTGGGCTGTGTGTATGCCATTGTAATTTGAAGGTGTAATTTTATTTTTGCTAATTGTTTTATGTCACAACTATTAGCATTACATTCAATGGTATATGGGAATTATGATTTATGAGTAACATTTGTGCAAAAAAACATTTCTAAGGATTCTGTGTGGTGTGAAATGGGAGGAGGCCAATGGTGGTGGTGGGTGACATCATGTGTTACTGTACCGGGTGACGTCAACCCTAGCGGCGCCACTGGTGGCAAAGAAAAAGTCTGTAAAATAAACACAGAAAAATTATTTCAAATAAAATTAAAATGATTTTTCTCCCCCCCCCCCCCCATTCTTCTATATCACCCTTTTAGTGTCATTCTTATTATTCATACCTCTTTTTCCCCTCTCATTAGCTGACACAGTGATCAATTTGTTAAAATTTTGTGTCTGTCTTTGATAAGTTACAAAGAACTGGTATGCTACTGCTTGAAAGGTAAAGCTGTACTAATCTTTAGATAAGCAACTTACTATATTATAAAGTCAGTGTGTCAACAGAGTGCTTATTATTCAGGTGTTCTTAGTTACCAGTCATTTGGTTATGTATTTGCCTAGATTTGGATTGTGTGTACATGTATATTATCTTTGATTATGAAAGTCTGGAAAAGTTATAGACATCTGGAGATCCAGCTGTTTAAACTTCTGATGTAGACTCTTCACAATCTTGTGATTATACCAAAAAAAACCACACACACACAAAAAAAACATGATTGCAGATCACTATATAAGACAGAAGTGGAAATTGTATGGCTTTTTAGATTTCTCAGAATTTCTCACCATTGGCTGTGGAGGACTGTATACTGGAGGACTATACAGTTCCTACTGATTGTGGGATTAATACATAGAATTATAGAGTTGGAAGGTGCCCATGGGCCATTGAATTCAACCCCTCTGCAAAATGCAGGATCTTCAGCTAGAGCATCACCACAGGTAACTGTCCAGCTTCTTTTTGGAGATGTCCAGAGAAAAAGATCCCACAATTTCTCTGGATATATGGTTCTGTTTTTTAGCATGTTTTCATGTGAATACTTGTCAGTCAATAAGTTTTAAAATACTGCATTCCTATCTAGTCAACCTAAATTTTAAAAGTTGGAGTCATAGATTCATAAAGTTGGAAGGAATCATAAGGGCCATTTAATCCAATGCCCAGCCAGTGTAGATTTCACAGCTGAAGTATAACTGAAAAGTGGCCATCCTATCTCTGGAAAGCGGTAACACAGTCTATTCCACTGTTGTAGTGTCAGCAGGTTCTTCCTAATGTTTATTCTGAATCTCCTTTCTTGTAATTTGAACGCGTTAGTTCAGGTCTTATTCTTTTCAACAGCACAACCTCTCCTACATCTCTCTCTGTCTTCCACATGACAGCCCTTTGGATATTTGAAGATAAATAGTATTAATTTAGGAATCTTCAGGGTATGTGAGTGGATACTGCATGGTATTTTTTTCTTTTTTACCTTCCAGAAAATTTCTTCCACTAAGCTATATATGAATGATGAAGGAAGAATTTCTGGCTACATAGGGCCATGTTGGCAAACCTATGGTGAATCACAGTTAAAGGCACAGGCAGGGAAGAGGAAGAACAGATGTGTGTCTGTTCGACCACTTCCCCCCACCCTCCTGTGCCTTCAACTGCATCCCCAGGGACAGCTGAAGGCCTGGGATGGTTGGGAAGAAGGAGGAATAGGCACATGCCTGATCCTCCTCTTCCCCACCATCCTGGGCCTTCAGCTGTCTCTGAGGAGGTAGCTGAAGTCATGGAAGGGTGCGGGGGGGGGGGGGGGAGGAGGAGGAGGATCAGGCATGCAACTGGTCTTCTTCTCCCCCCCCCCCCCCCCGCCTCCCACCCAGCCCTCAACTGTCTCCGAGAGGCAAATGAAGGCCTGGGACGGTGGGTCCCACCCTGGAAGTCCCACCTCCCAGAGGGCAAAAATCTCACTCCCGGCACCAGGTAACACCCAGTGCCAGAAGGCCTTTTAGTTTGGGCACTCGGTTCCTAAAAGGTTCACCATCACTGACATAGGGGATGAGAAGTTTATAAAATCTCCCTGTATAGCAGAAGAATGTGGTAGCCTTTAGGTAGGCAAGGGACATCAAGCTAGACAAAACTGTTCCATATCTTCTACAGTACTGAGTATATGTATTGGAATGTGATTTTAGAAATGTTCTAGTTTAGAGATAGCAAGTCCATGTTTTCTTTCTGCTTTGAGTTCTTTTGTGTCATTTTGGCAGGGGAACATGGTGTGGCACACAGGGAGAAAAATGAAAAATAATGGGCTAAATTCAATTGTTCGTTCCAAGTAAAGTAGAGCTCTTGAATCCATGGAATGTATGTAAATGCTGACTTAATGAAATTCCCATACATTGAATATCTTTATTCTAGTTAGAACTAACAACTGAGGCCACAAGCTAACACCTCTTAAAGGCAGATTTGTGTTATGTTAAAATTGACTGACAATTCAGCTCAACTTTATTTTGAATGTAAATTCTTTCTACTTCTCACCCAAGTGATATCAATAGTGCTATAAATCTTCTGTTCTAACTGGCTGAAATCCAAGACAAAAGTACCTGTCTTCGGGGTTGGGGATACATTTAAAAAATCTGATGCAGGTTTCAACTTCATGTATCCTCAGACTGAGTTTTAGTTGTTTGCTACACAATAACTTTTGTTGTAAGATGATATACTTAATATGGTTATCACCATTCACTGCAAGAATTCACTCTTTGTGGTATTGGAACTTTTCATTTCCTCTGGACTGACACCCAGCTGTGAAACAGTTATATTATATTTGATACTGGTGAAAATTATGCTTGGGTTAACTGTTTCCTGGGACAAGATGAGGCATTATTCATGTGTGACAGTTGAACATTCCTCAAGTGGAAGATCTGAAAATAAGTGAACTCCTTTGATGTGTGACTGTGAATAAGAGGAGAAAAAAAGTCTAAAACTTTAAAGAATTTAAATGAAAAGCAGCTATGTGCACACCAAATTTCTATCTTGTGTAAGAATTCAAATATAGACATGTCTGCACCAGTTCTCGTGTCACATTTCCGTTCAATTCACTTCTCTTTTTCTCAGTCTGTGGACTGCTTTTTGTACATTTTCATACGGCTTATCCCCACCCCATATACTGCTTAATTTTGAGCAATTGAAAAGTTATGGTTGCTCTTAATACATTCATATGCAGCCCTTACTGCAATTTGAATCAGTGACAGTATTATAGAAGAGCCAAACATATAACTTTCCAGTATACAAAAACATTATGATACTCCTCTGTGTCAGATGAGATTGCCCATCTACTTCATAGAAACATGGAACCACAGAGTTGGAAGAGACCACAAGTGCCATTCAGTCAATCTTCCTGTCATGCAGGAATACACAAAGCACTCCTGAGAGATGGCCATCCAACCTCTGTTTGAAAACCACCAAAGAAGGAGACTCTGCCATACTCTGAGGGAGTGTGTTCCACTGTCTTGTTCTAATGTTGAGATGGAATGTCTTTTCCTGTAGTTTGAATCCATTGCTCCAGCTCCTGTTCTCTGGAGCTTCACAAAACAAGCTTGCTCCATCCTTAATATGATATCTCTTCAAATATTTAAACAGGGCTCTCATATTACCTCTTAACCTTCTCTTCTCCAGGCTAAACATACCTAATTCCTTAAGTCACTACTCACAGGGCATGGTTTCCAGAACTTTCACCATTTCAGTCATTCTCCTCTGGACATGCTCACTTCAGCTGCCAGAATTTGTACAGATAACCAGGTAGAGAGGTCTTTCCTATCACCTGCTACCTGAGTATTTAAATGAGCTGCACCTTTTAGTTAACATAAATGTATTTGTCTGTTGATGTTAACTATCCTTGAGCTGGCCCTGACTCATGTCGACCCTATGGATGAGACAGCTCCAAGCCTCCCATGCTCTGTTGCTCTGCTTAAATCTTGTAGATTCGTGTTTGTGACTTCCCTAATTGAGTCTAGCCATCTGGTTTGTGGTCTTCCTCTCTTTTCACTGCTCCCAATCTTTTTCTAGCATTATTGTGTTTTTGAGTGAGTCATGCCTTCTCATTATGTTTCCAGAGTATGACAGCCTCAGTTTGGTCACTTTGGCTTCCAAAAAGAGATCTGGTTTGATCTGTTCAAGGACCTATTTGTTTGTCTTTTTGGCTATCTACCATATCCTCAGCACTCTTCTCTAGCACCATATCCCAAATTAGGTGATTTTTTTGAAATCCATTGTCCAGCTCTCACAGCCATACATGATGATGGGAAATACTATGTGAAGTTGTAGGCTTTCATGGCCGGCATCCATAGTTCTTGTGGGTTTTTTTCGGGCTGTGTGGCCATGTTCTAGAAGAGTTTCTTTCTGACGTTTCGCCAGCATCTGTGGCTAGCATCTTCAGAAGATGCTAGCCACAGATGCTGGCGAAACGTCAGAAAGAAACTCTTCTAGAACATGGCCACACAGCCCGAAAAAACCCACAAAAACTATGGAAATACTATGGCTTGGACAATTCTGACCTTTGTACTCAGTTTTATGTCTTTGCTCTTTAGGATCTTTTCTAATTCTTACATCACTCATTCCTAGTCTTCTTATTTCTTGGCTGCAGTCACAATTCTGATCAATGTTTGATCCTAGATACAGGAACTCTAATTATTTTGATTTCTTAATTGTCTAGGTTGAATTTATGTATTTCTTCTGTGGTCATTTTTATGTTCAGCATTAAGCCTGCATTTTCACTTTCCTCTTTGATCTTCCTTAGTTCCAGATCTGAGATGTTTTCCTGTAGTAGTATGCTTGTCGTCCACAAATCTAAGATTGTTGGTGTTCCTTCCTCTTATCTTCTCCTATATGTAAAATTTTGGTCATGGTGGATGGAGCCGTGGTGGATGAATTCAGCACGTCCATCAACTGATACTCCTTCTCTGAACCATTTGCCTTTTTTATGATTGGACACTCTTCCTGCAGCCATTTAGTGCCAAGAGAGGATGATGGTGGGGAGTCCGAGGAAGAACCAGGAGCCACCTGGCTTCATTCTTGCAGCTGCCCCAGAGGGGGGGGGGGGAAAGCATCCCTTGGACCCCCTAGGGGGTCCTCTGGAGGTTCAGGAAGTTGATTTTCTTCTTCCTATAGCTGGCTACAAGAACAGAGCCGGCTAACTACCTAAACTCTCCCTTTCCTCCCCTTTCACTGAATGGCCTTTTCACTTTCCTCTTTGACTTTCCTTAGTTCCAGATCTGAGATGTTTTCCTCTGTTAGTATGCTTGTCATCCACATATCTAATATTGTTAGTGTTCCTTCCGCTTATCTTCTATCTATGTCTGCAGTAGTGCAAATTACCAATGGAACAGTCCAGTGACATGGACAGTGACCGGGAGGAAGGAGTTTTAAGTTTTAGGTCCTGGTTGCTTTTGTACATATCATCTCTTCACTGAAGAACAAGAAGTTATGATCTAATTTTGGCTTATGAACAATGATGGATCCTAAAGCTTGGTGAATAGGTTCCCACCAACTGTTGCCCTCTAGATAGATTGGATTGCAACTCCCAGAAATCTACCAAGAGATTCAAAGTGTTATGATTTTATTCATGTTGAGGGCACCAGGCTGGGAAAAGCTTGTATTGATTGTACCCTCTTTCATAAATATCACTAGGAGATTGTGCATACTTTCTGATCTAGACAATCCATAAAATGATTTTATTTTTTTTTACAGTCCTACACAACAAACTACTGAAATGATCAAGGAAACACAATTTATTATTCTGAAATTGTTTTTAGGATTTTCTTTTGTGCCACTACAACTGGTTACATTTCAGAATATGTCTGGACATGCTTGTGTCTTTTACAGTTTTCAGTTTTATAGCTCTAATAGTCATTACCTGTAGGTGTAACATTTTTTCTTTAAAAATCCCTGTTACGTTTATTTCCTAAAGCCAACTCTTTTCTTCCCTCATGAGACATGATGAAGTACTTTGGTATGGTATGGCTGTAGAAGTTGTTGTAGTGGATAGTTGGCTTCAACTCTTCTGCCTTGTTTTCCATGTATTTAATTGCTTTTGGCATGTCCTGTTAACCTCCCCACCATAACACTTTTTTGCCACTAAATATTTTAAGGTAAAGTCAACTTTTCACCTGGGGGAAAAAAAGATAAATTAAAAATTTAAATTAAAATTAATCAAAGAAGAATTTGAATAGTCCCTAAGACACTTATTATCAAATGCAATGTTTTTTAATGGTTACAAGATTGTGAGGTAGTTGCTAATGAAGAAAACTTAATATTTTTGCTGTAACAATTCTGAAGTCCACCTGTTATAGAACATCGTTTAGCATTCAAATAACATTTCATGTGTATGTTCTGTGAACAAGAATAGAGTAACAGCAGCATGAATTTGATAAAATGCAAGTGGAAGAGCTAAATTTATCCAGGGAGATATTTTTTTCTCCTAAAGAAGAGTACATTTATGAGTTCTCAGAAAAGTCAGGATCAGACCCATCCAGGGAACTATTGGGTTTCCACTATGAAACAACTATGGAAATATGTCTTATCAAAGATAACACCACAGAGATTCACATCTGTTCTTTAGACATCGAAGTTGTGGTTTTATTATTTTCTAAAATAAGCAACATCCACAGTGTTTTATGACACACGGATATCCTGGGATAGAGGTTGTCTTTTAAACTAATTAGCATTCCTTTGAAAACTGTGGCAAAATCTTTACACATAAAAGTGCTATTTTTAGGGAAAGCATGGTATTTATTTCACATAAGGGGCTTTCGGTTTAAGAAAAACTGATTTTATACATGTACAATATAATACAAGTTTATGCTCCAGTTACAGTAGAAAAAGAGGAGGAAATTGAAATATTTTATTCTGGCATCTAGGAAGAAATTGATCATATACTAAGCCAGGACATCTTGATAATCATGGGTGTGAAGACAGAAAAGAGATGTTTTTAAAAATTTATGATATTGTTCAGCTATCTCATTTGGAAGACAAAAAAATCCTGTTCTTGAAAACCTGTGGAAGAAGCCTAGATTTGATACAGGCTGCCTACAGAGCTGTCCAATAAGATCCTTCTGTTATGGTTACAACCCACATCTATCCCAGCTGGAATTGCTAGTGGGATACCGTAATCTCATTAGGCATTGAATAACTGTGTAGTGAGGGGTTGCAGTATCTCTATGATAGCTGTAGGGATTAGTGAATGGCCATCTATAACACAGTTCTGCATGCAGTTCTGCATTCTCTGGAGTTTTGTATTTTAAAATTTATTTTTGTTGAATACTCCGGTTTCTCTTCAGATCGTGTTTTTGCTGAATCCTCACAAAGAAAAACTCTATTCTTCTTATTTATTTATTTATTTATTTACTTTCATTTTATAGTGTTTTTGCTTTTAAAAAACATATAATATGGTATTTGTCTCTTTCAGCAAGTATCCTTGGGCTTGGCAATCAGCATTATTTTCTGTTCTCTTCCTGCACACAACTTGGCCTTTTTGTCACCTGTCCACTTATTTGCTTACTGTTACTTTCTGTTCCTCATTTGTGCTAATATTTTGTCTTCCTTCCTATATTAACATCCTGCTTAGATAGACCAAAAAGAATGAGGGCCAGTGTGAAGCCAGGCAATCTGATTTTATTTTATTATATATTCATTTAAATTGAGTTATCAGTGGTTGAACATACTGTATGTTGAGATGCAGTATTCAACTGTGTTTTGTAAGATGACCCCATGAATAATAATCCATATGGTGTTCAGAGCTTGGCAAATTTCTTTCTTTCTTTCTTTCTTTCTTTCTTTCTTTCTTTCTTTCTTTCTTTCTTTTTGCAGTGGGGGAACTGTTGTCCTAGAAACATTGAGCCAGTATAGCTGCTGGGCACTTCTGGGAGTTGTAGTTCAAGAATATCTTTTCCAAACTCAAGAGTTTCTTTCTGCTGGCAAGTGAAGACATTTTTATTCAGGCAGGCCTTTGAATTTTAACTGTGAAGCAGTAGTGTGTTTGTAATGTGGTATGATGTACTTTTAAAATGTATTGGAAATTATGTTTTAAATATGTTTTAAATGTTTTAACTGTTTTAATAATATTTTAAAATAATGATTTTTTTTTTTAACTTTTGAAAATTGATGTTTCAGTTTGACCTTTTAAAATTATTTTTATCTTCCTTGAATCACATCTTGGGAGAAAGGTGAGATATATATTCAGTAAATAAATACTCAAGGGAATTATCTGATCTGAAATAATAATGTATTAGAGGTTTAATTCAGTAATGAACCTTGTTTGAAGGCTACGTGATTCCAAGCAGGCATAATTGGCTTCACCAGAGGGTATAAATGAAACACAAAACTGGGGAAGGTTTATATCAGGGACAGGCAACCTTTTGGAGACCTGGGCCGGTTTCCCGTAGCCCAGGTCTCGGCTGGGCCAAGGGTGGGGGGGGGAATGGCGGCGCGCGCGCGCACCCCCGCCACCGCACGCGACCCCCCGCACATGCTGCTGCTGCGGCCGCTACCACGGCCACCGCCATACCTTGCGCGGCTGCAGCCGCCATGGCGCATGGCGTGGCTGCCATTTTGGAAGTCATGCGCAAACGCGTCGCAGCCACCATTTTGACTTCAAAAATGGCGGCTGCAGCGAGCGCGGCTGAAAACGCAGCCCGACGGCGGCGCGCGGCGGTGGCGGCAGCAAACTTCCGCCTGGGCCGGTAAGTCCGGGGCCCGGGGCCTTAACCGGCCCCCGGGCCGCAGGTTGCCGGTCCCTGGTTTATATAATGCTGATTGCTTTTGCTTGTGTTTTGAAAACAGTCATAATGAGCTTGTCTCACTTTCCTTTGGAAAACAGAGCCTTGTGGTTCTGCTATAGCTGCTTCTTCCATCTGCTCTTTGCTGCCCCTAGCACTGTGCTTTCCACACATGAATCAAACATATAAAGGGGTAGTGAAATTATGTTGTCTTGTTCTGGCCTTCTTTGTATTGAGAAGGTGAGAGAGAAACTTATATCCATGTGCAACTGTATGCACACAAATGTTTTGACATGGTTGCTCATTTGTTTAAATAATTTTAAACAAACAATCCAGGATTTCCTCCTCTATCAGAGGCTCTATCTTCTATATAGTATTTGCCAGGGTGTGAAAGAGGGAAGATGCTGTTCCATGCAGGCCCAACTCATAGACTTCCTGTAGACTACTGTGTGAACCAAATATGAACCAGGGGTAGGAACTGTGGTAGGTCCAAGGGGCAATTTTCTGCTTGTGAGACCTTTCAAGGGCTTTGTGAATTGCCAAAAGTACCCCCTCAAAATATAAAAGAAATCCAGAAATAGCTTACAGTTTTGAAAAAACTCAAGTCCAGTTATGAAAATAAGGTATTTTTATGTTATTTAGGGACACATGCTACTGAATTCAGTGATGAATTCCCACGTCTGGAGTCTTCCAGGAGAGGCAGTTCACGCTTTTGGAGAGCCACAAAAAGCCACTCTGGGGAGCCTGGAAAGACTGAGGACCACAAAAACAGATTTAGGGTAACATGTGTTATCAAGACCACACTTTGCCCAACCCTGAGATAGGCCTTTGGTCAGATCCATTATGGCTGTCCTTGTTTTTGTCCCACCTCTAAGGCAAAATCAAATTCCATCCGATGTCATCTGGGGGAGAGACACTAGGCCCAGCACCATCGGGCCTGGAATAATAATAAGAGCCCTCCCTCCATTCCATCCGATGTCATCTGGGGGAGAGATACCAGGCCCAGCACTATCGGGCCTGGAATAAGAAGAACTCTTCTTAAAGGACGGGTGGGATTTGAGATTTTTATATTCAGTTTAGATTGTATTAATATATCTGTATGGAAATTTTAATGTTGTAAGCCACCCCAATTGCTCTGCAGAGGGGCGGGATAGAAATAAATATTGTTGTTGTTGTTGTTATTATTATTATTATTAAGGTAATTAACATTATATTTTAAATCTCTCCTTCCTACAGTTTGTCTCCATGTGTCATCCATCTCCTCTTTCCCCTTCTTTTTATTTTCTGTCCTTCCCTCCAGCTTTGCATGAAATAGAGAAAAGCAGAAAGCACAACTAAAGACTAGAGTATTGAATCATCATGCAATTTACTGATTAGCACATCTGTCAAATATGTTGTGAAGGCAGCTGGAGGAAGCTGTGCTTGTGTGCTCTGTGAATGTTTGGTAATCCACACAGATTAGAGCTCCTGGTCTTAAACAATAAAAGGACGTTTAAAAAACTGTGGTGATCCTGAACTGTAGGTCTGAAGAACTACCAAAGTGTTTTTAGTGCTCTTAGTCACTGGACACAAAGCCCTGTGAACTGAGGATATGTATATGTATGTGCCTTCAAGTCACTTTGACTTATGTCAACCCCATTAATTTCATAGGGTTTTATTAGGCAAGGAATACTCAGAGGAATTTTACCAATTGCTTCCTCTGAAATATAGCCTACAGGACCTAGTATTCATTGGTGGTCACCTATCCAAGTACTAGCCAGGGCTGACCCTGCTTAATTTCCAAGATCAGATAGGATTCGGTGCCTTTGGGGTATTTAAGTCTTGAACTGAAGGTCTACTCTCTGTCAAAAAAACTTGTGTAATTTTGCCTGAAATCTCCCAATCTCCAGGTTGTTTGGATATTCAGCACATTCGAAGGGCCCAAGGTTGGGAAAAACTTATTTAGTCATAAAAAATGTTTCTGTGAACAAACTGTATTTGTCCTCTAATGACATTTATTAAGTACATTTGATATAATGGTGTAAATGTTTGCTGTGAACAGAATAGCTAGATTCTGTTTTGAAGCTTGCAGAGCATAAAGTTCTGCCAGTGTACTTACACTGCCTGTCCAGGAGGATAAACACAGTCAGACATGTGGTGGTACTAAGGGTCAGAGCAGATGGACAAGAAAAATCGGCTGGATCCTGCTTTTTCTGAAAGTGGGTCAAAACCCCACTGTCTGCAAAGCTCACTCTCAAGCTGAGTCAAATACCCACAGGCAGACCACACAGTGTGACGTCAAGCCACACTGCTAGTTTATTTTGTTGTGCCTCCTCACGGTACAGGGTGTTGGTGCATCAGTGTGCAAGTGATACATTGGCAAAGCACAATCATGGAGGCCCCCCTTCACTCCATGCCCCCTGCTGGACTGTTTCATTTGTGTATATGGTAATTACATCAATTGTTACATCTGCTTTACTGCAGCCCTGCACTGGCATAGCAAAGCAGCTTCAAAGCAGCTTCATTTATATACCGCTTCATATCGCACTATGGGATGTCTAAGCGTTTTACAACTGTAAGCTCATTGCCCCCCAACAGTTGGGTACTCGTTTTAGCAACCTCGGAAGGACGCAGGCCTGAGTCTAGCCTGAGCCCTGGCTAGTATTGAACTCGCAACCTTGTGGTCTATAAGTGAGTGGCTGCAGTACAGGCATTTAACCACTGAGTATAGCCATGAAGATGCACATTTTCTCAGCTAAGCTGGAGTATCCAGGCTTCTTTTTGCTCTGTTGTTTAGCCCCAGAGTGTGACTTCGGTTTGGTTTCCACCCGGTTTGGAGGTATGCATCACATAAACAACCCACCTTGCCTGTCTGTTTTACCCCAAAGGCATTCATATGGCACACTCCTATGGCCAATTAGTAGCTGTTTTGATCATTGGCTAGGAAGAGTATGGCCAGGCAGCCAATTTTTGCATAAAAAGATAGGGGTATCTGCTTATTCAGTGTCAGTAAATATAACTATACATGTGTAAGCCCTAGAAAATTAGTATAATGCCCAAAGAGGATTCTGGCCAAAGCTTTTCTCTTCTTCTAGGCAGTCATATTCTTGGTCAGTCATGTTATGAAAGCTATGGTGATTCTTTCAGGGTGCCTTCTCTAGCATTTTGACCTATCCTGGTCTGAGCTATCCATTCCCTCTGAAAGAGTTGGGCTGTTTATTAATGGAACGTTAAAGTTCTCTTGGAAATGTAATACTGTGGATTCTCAATAATTTTGTTGTTTATTGTCTTTGAGTCAACCTTGACTCACTGCGACCCTATGGATGAGAAATCTCCAAGACCCCCTGTCCTCCACTACTCTGGTCTTGCCGGTTCAGGCCCATGACTTCGTAGATTGAATATATAGCCATCTAGCATGTGATCTTCCTCCCTTTCCATTACCTTCACCTTCCCTAGTATTATTGTCTTTTCTAATGAGTCTTGCCTTCTCATGATGTGGCCAAAGTACAACAGCTTCAGTTTCATTGTCTTGACCTACAGGGAGAGTTCAGGCTTAATTTTTTTTCCAGGCTTAATTTGTTCTAGGACCCCTTTCTTTGTCTTTTTGCCTGTCCACAGTATCCTCAGTGCTCTTCTCCAGCACCACATTCCAAATGAGTTGATTTTCTTCATATCCACATACTTCACTGTCCAGCTCTCACATCTGTCCATGGTAATGGGGAATACAGTGGCCTGGTAATGTTCAGTTTTATATCTTTCACTTTAGGATCTTATCTAGTTCTTTCATAGCTGGCCTTATTCCTAGTCTTCTGATTTCTTGATTGCAGTATCTGTTCTGATCAATGTTCGATGCAAGGTATGGGAAAATAAAACTATTCCTCATTATCTAGGTTAAATTTATGCAGCAGTATTTCTCCTGGTACTCCTTATGTCAGCCGCTCTGATTGGACTACCACTGGGCGGGGTATAAATAATAATAATAATAATAATAATAATAATAATAATTATTATTATCTTCAGCTACCACATTTCTTGTTTATTCCTGCTTTGATGAAGCTCTGAGCTACCTTCAGTAAAGTGAACTGACTTTCCTGTGCTGAGAGATGAGAAGTATCAGCAAAGGAGCTTATACCAATGGCTCTTGACATTCTGTCTGCATATTTTCTTGACATGACTCCCTTGGGTCTTTCCACATCAGGAAATGTGGTGCTGAAAGAACCCCTTTCTCTCAGGTGTTAAAGCTCTCTCTTCACTGCTACATCCTGATGATGGGTTCAGTAGTGCCTGTATTTGCCTGTCTAGTGTACGCCCTGCACCTTCTTCCATCTATTTGATATGTAGTAAAGGCTGCACATATGAGGTATAATTAACAAAGCCTCTGACAAAGGAGCTCCTTTTAATAAAGTATTTATGTGAGAGCCCTGCCCCACCCCATCCTGCTCCATTTTTTATATCTTTTGGAATGTAGAAGCTGGAAGGGTTTTTTGGGTGGGGGGGGTTGCATTGGCCATTGACATTGGGATAGGAGGGCTGGAGAAAGTCACACTTTCAGTGTTGGGTTGCAGCACCATGCCTACAGTAAATAACACAAAAAAGCTTGACCTGGAAAAGAATGAAGTTCTACTCTAGGCAATCCTACTGTCACTGTGTGCACTTAAACAACTTGCCTCCTGAATAACTTACTGAGTCTATGGAGATTATTGCATGAGGGATGGCACATCATTGTCCCTGTCCTGTCCTTCCCACCCGATCACAGGAAGGACTTTCACACAGGATTCGACATTGACCTGGCAGAGAAATGTGAGTGAGAGTGGTTATGCAAATCACTTTCACACTGCAGAAGGCTGAAAAGCACTTTCAACTGACAGCTGGAAGCGCTTGCAGCTGTCATTTGTGGTCTTTTGTATAAACGGAAGAACCTGTTAATACCATGATGGCTGAAAGCGCTTTTTAGCCCGCTGCAGTGTGAAAGTTATTTGCGCAATCACTTTCACTCGGGTTGTGGATGGGATAAGGACAGGGGGCATCCCTATCCTGTCCCTTGTGTGATAGTCTCCCAAGTGAAGAACAAAACAGAAAGAAAAGTAGATAGCAGATTGGCCTGCTAGACTAGCTCTCATAGCATGTTGAAAAAGCTTAGATCTGTAAACTTCACCTGTTGTGTGCCTTCAAGTCATTTCCCACTTATGGTGACCCTAAGGCCTATCATGGGATTTTCTTGTCAAGATTTGTTCAGAGGAGGTGTGCTGTTGCCTTCCTCTGAGCCTGAGAGAATTTAAGCTACTCAGTGTTTTTTCATGGCTGTGGAAGGATTTCAACCCTTGTCTCCATAGATTGCTCCAGACTGCTCCAAGCATAGTCTGGAGCAGGTGTAGGCAACCTAAGGCCTGGTGGCCGGATGTGGCCCCTGAGGCCTTTGGACCGGCCCCAGGCCGGTCCTGCCGGCACCACCACCACCACCACCCCGCTGCCGCCGCTGCCCGCCATGATGATATTATTGTTGTTATTACTTATTCTTGGGGGTTTTTTTGGCTAAATCTCCACAGGGGTTTTGCCATGGCTTTTCTGGAGCTGAGAGAGTGTGCATGCATATTTTTTTTAATTTTTAAAAATTTTTTAATTTTAATATTTATTTATTTATTTATGGTGCTTCGCCCCCCAACCCAATTGTCTGAGGGACAGCAACCCGGCCCCCAGCTCAAAAAGTTTGCCTACCCCTGGTCTGGAGCAATCTACGAGGGTGTATCATAAAGTTTTAATTATTTTAATTAATTTTAAATATTTTAATTATTACATTTTAAAAAATCGACAGAAAGTTTGTTTTGTTTTGATTTGTAATTAACTTATCTTTATGTAGTCACCATCCAGATTTGCATAATAACACATTATGCCCCACGTTTCTTGACCCTCCGAATACCATTATTGTAGAAGTCTGCAGATTGCATCTTAAACCACTCTTCCACTTCATGAATGATGTCATCTGTGGATGACCCTGCAACAGATTTTTCATTTTGGGAAAAATAGAAAGTCACTTGGTGATACTGACAAAATTTCATCAGTATACGACAATAACTTCTGGGTGATAATTAATTACTTTACGATACCCCCTCGTACTTCTCCATCTTAGACTTTAGTCACTTCTGGCACAACCTGTAACAAAAATAAAGGACATAATGAGATGATTTTCTCAACATCGTTCACTTAGGGACCAATTATGACACTGACAAAATTCCATCAACATACCATAATAACTTCTGGGTGATAATTATTATTTATGATACCCCCTTGTATTTTAACACTGTAATAATTTTAATGTACCACTATGCTATGTTTTTAATTATACTGTTCTTTTAATATTGTGAGCTTCTCTGGGTCCCAATTCTGGTGAAAGAGTGGGATACTTCTTCTTCTTCTTCTACTACTACTACTACTACTACTATTCATCCAACACTCAAACCACTACAACTTGCTGGCTCCTTTGATATTAAAGACTTATTAGTTGCATTTATAGAGCCATTGTGGTGTAGTGCTGGGAGATCAGAACTTAAATCTCCACTTAGCCATGGAATACCACTGGTGGTGGTCTTTGGAAAGTCACATTCTCTCCGCTTAGAGAAAAAATAAATTGGAAATGACTGGAAGTTCCACAACAACAACAACAACAACAACAACAACAGTGCAAATAGCTTTAAGACTGCCCTGTAGTATGCACATACAAACCTTTAAGGAGTTATAGTAAGGTTCAGTTAACCATTCAGAAAAACAACATTGTATACCGGTCCATCATTCTACTATTGGTAGTGCTATGAAAAATATATTTTGAGCTCTCTGAGCTGAGTGATTTGCTATGCAGAAATAATAATCATCTTCCGGCAAAACAGTAGGGCAACTCAGAGGGTAAGCTGCAAAGGTGACAGCTGTAGGTCTGGGGACCCAGCAGGGTTCATTTGGATTTGTATCAGATGGGGTTTGATTTACAATATTTAGCTTTTTGGCTTGGGAGGAAAGGGAAGTGGGTCACACTGGGAGACAAGTGCTACATCCTGCATAACAACTTCTTGTAACGCATGTTAGACTTATCCTTTCTCTGAGTCATCACTGCAGAAAAACCATTAAAGTAATGTTCACTGAGTCAAGAGGATTTAAATTCTGTCACTTGTGTGCTGGCAATGTTAACCAAAAACAAAAATGGAACTGTAGACCAGATGGTTTATGTATACAGGCTGGGTACCAAGTCTTCAGTTATCTTTGGTATAAAGAAAAGAAAAAGAAAAAAGAAAAAAAGAAAACATACATTTAACTATTTGCAAGACCATTAATGTGAAATCCTTCATAGGAAAAAGTTGCCTTTCCCCCAAATCTGGAAAATAATAATAATAATTCAGGCTTCTGCTTCCTTATACTTGATTTTTATCTTGTACTGAATGCATATTGAACTAATGCCTTCTGGTGACAAACCATCTTCTACAGCCTTTGTATAAACATTACTCTGATAGATGCAACATTTCCTGCTTTTATTGTTGTACAATGAAAGTAATGGTGGAGCAGAAAATTCAAGGCTAAGGCTCCCTCCCCCCACCTTTTGAAAAGAAAAATGTTACTGTACAGCTCTTGACTGGAATTCTTGTGATTGTGCTGCTGTTGTAACTTCAGCTGCCAGAACCATAGCTGTCTGCAGACACACCAGAAGGAAGAAGAAAAGGATCATGGGTGTACTGGGTGGTGATGGAAGTGAGACAAAGTGGTGGTAGTAGCAGGTTAAATCTGTTGTCATCTGTGCCACTCATTTCCAAAATGCCCCATTTCAGGGCAGAGGAGTCCTCAGAATCAAGGCATTCTGTTTGAGATGGTTTAGACCAGTGGTTCTTAACCTCTTCTTTACCAAGACCCCCTTTAAATATATATTGTTGCCATGAAACCCCAAAATTTAACTCAAGATTTAAAATGACAAGAACAACAATATTGGAACACTGAACCATTAACACACAACCATTAAACCTTTGTTCGGGGGCACTCGAGGGGAAGAGAAGACCTTTCTCCTGCGTCTTTCTACCAGTTTACAGCTGAGTGGATTGAACCAGCCCGCCTTTGCCTTGGTTCTTGTCACATGGCTGTTCCATTATGGGGAGGAGAAGGGCTGAGCAGCCTTCAAGCCATTACATACCCCCTGCGAGGACATTGCGGAGCCCTGGAGGTCCCCAGACTACAGACGAAGAGCCACTTGTTTAGACAGTTGCCTCTCTCATGGCACAGGCAATGATCTAAGCCAACTTTCAGTCACAACCATTTATGGAATTCTAGGGTTCCAGGGAAACCTTATTTATTTACATATTTCAAGGATTTATATCCTGACTTTCTCCCATAATAGGATTCCCATGTTGAGAAACTCTGATCAGCCATCTTTCCCGGAGTGCTTCGGCCCTGAGTACACACACGCACGAACACATAGGCGCCATATTTCCAAAGCATTTGGGAAATGAGCAAGCATCCTTTTACTGCTACTGCCTTGTGAGCCCCGAGAAAGTACTGTTGCATGTTTAACAGATCACCCAGATTTTTCAAAGGGTTGTGCATGTTTGTTGTGATTCGGCTGGCCTAATAAAGGCATTACATTAGCCTGGATTTTTTTAACAGTTACTGTAAAATTAAATTTTGCAAAATTGTAGAACCCTTAAGAAACATTGCTGGCTCCTTTCATTGTTGATTATACAGTAATTAAATTGGTTAGCAGTAATTGATTCAATTAGTGTTACCAGTAATTGAATATAACAGTTGATTCACTACTAAAATGTACATCTAAGTTCCTCTAAAAGTTCAGGATAGATAACTTTACATTTTAAAATAAGTTCTCAATTTATAATGATTAGGTTGCTTACCTTGCCTTATTTTTCCATAGCAGGCTGTCAAAAAAAGAAAAAAGAAAAAAAAGGACCAATTAAAAATAAGAAATAAGAGCTGCTGCTTCTAGTAGCAGATATGTTATGTAAAATGAGAACAGAGGGTTAGCTTTCATGATATGTTAAATATACACATGTTAATTTTACAGTTGTTTAATTTCATAGTACTGTGTAAACACATGGAGCTCCAAATTGGATTGGGTCCACTGCACATGGAAACACAGAACACATTGCATTAAAACTTCTTCTCATTTGTTCTTCCCCAGATTAACCTTCCTGTGTTTGGAGGGATGGGGGAACCTAAATGGAAGTGAAAGATTCACACACCTCTTTATATTCCCCACATAGAATAAATTCAAGGGGGGAAATGCTTTTGTTAAGTTGCTCCTACCCAATTTTGGGTAATGGTGTTATTTAAGTAATGGTGTTGTTTAAATTCAGTGATTCACAATCTTTGGTTCTCCAGATGATTTGGATTTCAGCTCCCATAATTTCTGACTGTTGGCCAGGTTGGTTGGGGCTTCTGGAAGCTGAACTCCAAAATAAATGGAGGTCTAAAGGTTGGAAACCATTATGATCTTAACCAATTTGAGGGGTCCTGCTTGCTTACTTGGAAGACAAGAATGAGAGCCTAAACAGGATACATTATATGTTTGACATAGTGTAGTTTGACAATTTTTTTTTTTTTTTTGGTAACCAATATTTCTTGACCATGTGTATTAGCATTTTACTTCTTTAAATGTCTTCTGTAATCAAAACTACTTCTTAACTTGCCAGGTGCAGGTTTTCAAATTGCTTTCAAAATGTGCTGTCTGACTTGGTTATTTTATGACTTGGTTATTTTATATCTTAGTAAACATACAATATCCCTATAGATGCAGTTAATTGCAGTTCTGCATCACCTGATTCATTGTTTGCAAAGAATTTCAAAGCACTCTATTTTAGTGCTTTGTTGAAGAACATCCAAGCTTTTTTGACAAATGGTATGCACAGCAAACCTGGAGACTGCTAGCTATGCACTATGAAAGAAGAATATCTTATATGGCTGACAGTGATAGAACTTTTATTACTGTTATATGGTAAGATGGCTGACCTAGTATTGATACCTTCCTTGGTAAATGTCAGACTGTGTAAACATTTAAAATACTTCTGATAAAAATGAAAAAGTATATTTGAGAACTCCAGTTAAATTATTGTATTTGATATTTGCAATTTATTTTGGTACTGATAATGTTCTGAATATTACATATTTTCAGTAGGAATTGAAATTTTTTAAAACACACATCCCTGTGTTCTAACTCTACAATTCTTTTGTGACAAATAGACTTAGCATTCATGGCACATATTCCAAGAAAACTGAAATTGGCTTTAGGATTCCGCACTTCAGTACCGCTCTAAATATTTGGTTTCTTTGTAAGGCTGCGTCATTTTGGAATCTGAGAACTTCTCTTGTTGAAAATGTTTTAATACAGGGACCAGTACAACCAGTGATCAGTGGTGGAATTCAAATATTCTTGTTTTGGGATATGTTTGATCAGGTGAGGCCATGCTGGAAATCAGCCTTTTCACCAAGTCTAATCATTTGAGTAACAGTGATAGGTGTGGCTAGCTGTAAGAGGCCCACACCCACAGAATGCTCCAAGCTTTGTCTGATGCAGAGCTTGAAAAATTTACTTTTTAAAATTACAATCCTGAGATTTGTGATTTAAAAAAAAAAACTTTCCCAGGCTCTGAATTGATGGAACCAGTAGGGGTCCAAAGTGGTTCCGAGCTGGAGTAGGCCTACTACACAGTGTCCCCAGATACCCCTTGGCCTGCTGTTGATGATTTTTTGGCATGGTGGTGACAGAAGCATCCATGGAGGATGTTTCTTTTCTTTACTGAATATCTTTGCAATCTCACTTTCTAAAAGTGATGACTCCCCTTTTCTTCAGTGAAGTTTTGTTTATTGAGCCAAAGAAGCACTCTCCTATCTATCAATGGAAGAAATTGTTATGCATCACATAATTTCAGATCATTTTCCCTCTGAAGTGCAGCTTATCTCTGCCTTTTTTTGTAAATGAGAAATTATGACTTACCTCCTTCCTTTATAATAGATTATCCCCATGTGATCTCTGCTCCTTCTTCCAGCGGACAGGTACTTTAGCTTTTCACACCTACCTATGAAGCAATTACCTAACTGCCTCATCAACAAATGCTTCTTTGTATGTGTTGAACACTTCAGTGAAGCCTCTATTTAATTTTAAAACATAATTTGAACTATTGGCTATGAGCCCAATCAAACCTCCTAAAAACTGGCATTCCTGGTAGCAATGCCATTGACACATCAAGGGAGGGGAGTTCAGTTCCCCAGTGTGATGTATCGTGGGGTAAATTTACAGTGAATGGCAGGATATAAATTCTAAATAAAATATTGAAAACAAACTTCTTTGACGGTCCATAAGGACAGTGTTATATTAAGATCAGGTTTTCTTGTGGGGTGGAGGGTTACCCAATGTAGTGACAACATTTCATGCTTAACTAGGATATTGTCTTAATGAGCAATCCCCCCCTCCCCGGGTCTGTCTGTTAGGAAACTTGCATGTCATACAGGTTGAATATCCCTTATCCAAAATGCTGGGGACTGGAAGTGTTTGATTTTTTGGATTTCCACCCCCACCCCACCCCCAGATATTTGAATATTTGCATATACATAATGAGATGTTTTCTAAGTTAAAATATATACACCTGTGTGTGTTAGTGTGTGAATAGAAACTATACACAGTGACTTCCAAAAATGTGTTGTCAAGGCTGAAGCTTGCCTAAGAAGATGCAGTTATCAACATAAATAGGTTTGCTAGTCAATGCCAAGTGGGAGGACATGTATCATAGGTGCCCCATCCGTGTTGCAAAAAATGAAGGGAAAAATTTAAGACACACCAGGATTCCCTGCTGCAATGTGTAATCTATCTGATGTGGGGGACTAGTTGGGTTTCCCCCCCAGTGTTCTAGGGACTGGTAGTTACAGACTGTCCCACCCACAAACCACCACTTTGAGAAGAATGACACTATGTGATGCTGGCTGCTCTGTAGTTGGTAGGCACAAGGGAGTCATGGAAGGCTTGATATTACCCAGAAAATCATTGAGCCTTAAATGATTGAGTAGAGTAGCGAGTAGGAGCTGGGAGGCAGTAACAGTAAAACTACACCAAAAATTGATTGGGAAGTACTATGGGAAGTAAAATGGAATATACCACCCAATTTTAATATGGAGAATTACCATGTCCTAGGCATCAAAGGCACTGAGAACACAGAATTGGAAATCTTCACACACACAGAGAGGTCCATGTTACTCTGTTGCAGTATAAAAAGGGCATCTTAAAGACTAATATATTTATGTCAACATAAGCTTTTGTGCATCTGAAAAAGAAGGATGTAGTCCACTAAAGCTTATGTTGAAATAAATAGGTTAAGAGACTGAAAAACTAATTAGGACTTCGTCCTCCCAAAAATCATTTGCTACATTTCTAAATGAGGCATCAGTTATACTTCCAGGAGTGATGCTTACAGTGAGAGCAGAAAGCCAAGGTAGAAGTTGTACCATTCTGCTGGCTACAGCAGCATTCCTGATTTTATAAAATGTGTGATGTTGGACTGGAGCTGTGGATCAGCTTAGCGCTTGCCAGCTGTGGCATGGTAAACCAATTCTTTAAATACAGTTTATGGTAGATGGAGGAGGGGAAAGGATAATCATTTGAACAAATGGCTCTCATAAGAGTGTGAAACAGTTTGGAAGGGGAAGTTCCACAGTTTCTTCTATGAAACTGATGATATTGGTTGGAAACCCTGTATCAAGACAAGCTGTACTTTGTGAAGTCGTAGGCTTTCATGGCCAGCATCCATAGTTTTTTGTGGTTTTTTCAGGCTGTGTGGCCATTTTCTAGAATAGTTTCTTTCTGATGTTTTGTCAGCACTTGTGGCTGGCATCTTCAGAGAAGATGCCAGCCACCGATGCTGGAGAAACATCAGAAAGAAACTCTTCTAGAACATGGCCACACAGCCTGAAAATTCCACAAAAAAACTAAAGCTGTACTTTCCTGTGAAGTGGTAGGAGAGTATCTTTTATCAGCCTCTTTTGCTGGCCTAAGGGAAAACCAAAATCTTTGAAGAGGGTTAAGCACTTGGTGAGATGACGACCACAAACATATGTGTACTCTGTACTCTGTAGTTTGCATATGCATTCTTGAATAAAAATGCCTTACATTCTTGAATGTGATGCATATGGCCAGCCATGTTGCAAGGGAAGGTTGTCTCATTCAAATTCTGTTCATCCACTCTTCATATTCAGCTAATTATTGTTTCTATTCAGGATGGTTGCAGCACAATAAATGTGATGAAGACATTAGAAATCGAGCAGATGTGCCATTGCTTGCTATGTGCCATGTTGTTCCAGGAGGAGATGTCTTCTTGGGGCTGGTCTTCACTGGCCAGAATATTCTGAGCTGCCCTGGCCTCAGAGGGAGAGAAGGGACAGGGAAAGCTCCACCAGGCCTAGCCCAGAAACAGAAGAAGGGTCCTCCCTCCATTCCAGCTGCCATCATCCTGGCCACAAAGAGAGAATGGACAGGCAAAGCTCCATCATACAGGAACAGAAGGGCCCTCTCTCCATTCCAACTACCATGGCCTTGGCCTCAGAGAGAGAGAAGAACCGTTGGATCTGATCCCCTTCCCCATTGCCATTCCCTTTTGTTTCATGTATTTTTAATATTGTAGGTCTAAGGGCAGGGAACTGTGTAATTAACAATTTGTAAGCCACTCTGGCAGAAGTGCAGCTGCATTCCCATACGATCCCTCTTTTTTGCCCACTTCTGTTGCTGAGGTCACAACACGGTGTCCAGCCATGTTATCAACATTGGGAGCCTTGTTCTGACCTCAGAGCAACATATGCCTGCAGCAGCAGCACTAAACAGCTTTCAGGGACCATATGGGAAGGCAGCTACCCATCCATGCTCTGAAGATAGCAAAAAGGAAGAGCAGAAAGATTTTTTAAAATTTGGGTTAAGAGGAGGAATGGCTGGATCGGGTGTGGGTGTCATGAAGACCATCTGCACTCGATTTGAAGTTTTGGCCCTACATCATGTAAACAGGACACAGCAAGCCCGGGCGGGGGTTGGGGGGTTGGAGTAAATCACCCATGTAGACAATCCAGAGATAGGCCCATAGTTCTGCTATAAGGAGGAAGGAATGGGAAAAGACTGTTTTGTGAGCATTGTTCCACCCAGTCTTTTTCTAATCTGGATTCCTGGACCCCTCTCCCCAGCATACATTACGATGCTTCTTTTTCTTCTGTTCAAGGAAAATGTATTTCTTAAACTGTATACACTCTGTGACTACCTAAGCTTGTTCCTCTCTCTGTGTGTGTCTCTTCTCTCTGCGTCAGTGAATAGGTAGACTTTTTTTTAAAAAAGAAAGAAATTCTTATCATAGGAAAATTATTATTCACCTCTCTTCTTTCCCTTTTGCTCCATGTGTATATCGGTTTGTATATATATTTATTTCAACAGGAAGGTTTATTGCAGGATATTTAAACAATATAGCTCTGTTAGCTATTTCCTTTAGATAAACCTGATTCATCCTGTTTATAGAGGTATGAAGCGCCCTAACACCTATCATAAGCAGTTCAAGATAAATGACCGTATGTGTTCTGCCTGAAATGGCACTACCAAATCATCATCATCATCATCATCATCATCATCATCATTTCCCTCTGTATTTTCAGAAGTCCCCATCTTTTCTCATCCATTTTATGGCAAGTAATTGGTTAGATGGTTTTAACATTGCTGGTATAGTATTACCTTTTTTTGTTAATACTTCGGTATGCTGATTCAGATGCTTTTGCCTTGTGTTTTTAGCATAATGTTTAGATTTAAAAAGAAGTAAAATAACTTTTTTTAAAAAAAGGACCAGGCCATCAAACTGTCACTAACTGACTACTTGTTGAATCATTTAGAAGTGCACAGTGCATAATCACACTTCTGTAAAAATTATTTGGAATGATAGTGTTTAATTCTGAAGCAGACCTTTGCAGGCTTTTTGCTAATCAGTCATATAAATTTTTAAGTTTGCTTCTGCAAACTGTGCCTAGATCAGTGTAGGATTTTTGTGAACAGTTTTTCATATGGCTTCTACTTGATCTGATCAAACACTCTTCGGGGAGATTTATATATTTGTTTTTTGGTGTATCTGGAAAAGTTTCATCCTGGCAAGAAATACAGTTCCTTGGGGCACTTAAAGCAATTTTGATGGATTGTTTTGACATAAGAATAGAGGGACTGGTAGAAAGTTCAGTGTATCAGTAGAATGGCATGTAAGGGAGCCAAGGATTTGATTAACAGGTTGGAAAATAATATTTCCTAGAAGGTTATGTTATATGTGCTGAACCCACCATTTTAAATATTGGATGGAGATGTAAGTGATCTGGGTTCTTCATTCATAGCATGCCATAATAATATGGCATGATAAATCGATAAATTTTAAGCTGCCACAAGAATCTATTTTTACAGCCACAGACTGACACAGCTATCTAAATGAAATTTGCTCATAATGCTTACTCATTGCGCCAAGATATGAATGCAGTGGGGTGATAATAACACTTCCTTTTTATTGCAAAAGATCAGAGAAATAGAGGGTGCTATGTAAATTATCAAGATCTATCTCACACACAGGCAGGGTGTCAGTGTTAAGGTGAATGTTTTGATAACTTAGAATAACAGAATCATAGATTTGAAAGAGAACAAAAAGGCTAGTCAGTCCAGTCTCCTGCCATGCAGGAATACACAATCAAAGCAGCCCTGACAGATGGCCATCCAGTCTTTGTTTAAAAACCTCCAAAGAAGGAGACTCCACCACACTCCGAGGAAGTGTGTTCCACTGTTGAACAGCTCTTACTCTCAGGAAGTTCCTCCTAATCTTTAGGTGAAATCTTTTTTCCTGTAGTTTGAATCCATTGCTCCATGTCCTAGTCTCTGAAGCATCTGAAACAAGCATGCTTCATCCTTAATATGACATCACTTCAAATATTTAAACATGGCTATCATATAATCCCTTAACCTTCTTTTCGCCAAGGTAAACATAACTGGCTTCCTAAGCCACTCCTCATAGGGCATGGTTCCCAGACTTTTCACCATTTTGGTCACCCTCATCTGTACATGCTCCAGTTTGTCTACATCTTTCTTGAATTGTGGTGCCCAGAACTGTGCACAGTATTGCAAAGGAGGTCTGACCAAAGCAGAATAGAGTGGGACCATTACAGTTGCCCCTCCGTTTTCATGGACTTGATCTCTGCATCCCTCACACATTCGCATGTGGCAAACGGGGACAAAATGGGGCAAGTGCCATCATTCAAGCCAGTGGGATTTGAATACTTGTGATTTTCTGTTTTTGCGGGTGTGTGTGTCGAGAATGGATCCCCGCAAAAACAGAGAGGTGACTAAAAGCAAAGCAAAGCAGCTTATTTATATACCGCTTCATATCACGCTATGGGATGTCTAAGCAGTTTACAACTGTGAGCTGATTGCCCCCCAACAAGCTGGGTACTCAATGACTAGATCAAAGGACTCCTATTGATGGAGTGTAGAATTGCATTGACATTTCTAGCTGCTGCACCATACTGTTGATGAATGTTCAGCTTGTGGTCAACTAACAACCTTAAATCCCTTTCACATGCATTGTTGCCAAGCCATGTGTCCCACATTCTATATTTGTGCATTTTTAAAAAAAATCCTACCCAGGTGTAGTATCTTACATTTCTCCCTGTTGAAAGTAATTTAGTTAGCTTTGGCCCAGCATTCTAGGCTATTAAGATCATTTTGAATGTTGATCTTGTCCTGTGGGGTATTAGCTACTCATCCTAATTTGGTGTCATTTGCACATTTCATAAGCATGCTCTCTATTCCTTCATCCAAATCATTGATAAAGATGTTGAATAGCACTGGGCCCAGGGCAGAATCCTGTGGCACCCCACTAGTCACTTCTCTCTAAGATGAGGAGGGGCCATTGCTGAGCACCCTTTGGGTTCAGCCAGTCAACCAATTACAAATCTACCTAACAATTGCATTGTCTACCCCACATTTTGCTAGCTTTTTGGAAAGCTTGTCAGAGGCCTTAATGAAATTGAGATATACTACATCCATATTCCTTCATCTGCCAAGTTGTTAATTCTGTTAACAACAACAACAAGAAGACGATAAGAATAGTTTGGCAAGACTTGTTTTTGAGAAAATCTTGTTGACTTTTTGTGATCATGGCTTTTCTTTCTAAGTGTTTACAGACTGTTTCATGATCTGTTCAAGAAACTTTGTTGGTAGGCTGACTTGGTGGTAATTGATTGGGTCCTTATTTTCCTCCTTTTTGAAGATGAGGACAACAAAGCCAGTGCAATTTTAGGCTGCATCAGTAGAAGTATAGTGTCCAGATCAAGAGAAGTAATAGTGCCACTCTATTCTGCTTTGGTCAGGCCTCACCTGGAATACTGTGTCCAGTTCTGGGCACCACAATTCAAAAAAGATGTGGAGAAACTGGAGCGTGTCCAAAGGAGGGCAACTAAAATGGTGAAGGGTCTGGAAACCAAGCCCTATGAGGAACGATTTAGGGAGCTGGGGATGTTTAGCCTGGAGAAGAGAAGGCCGAGAGGAGATATGATAGCCGTGTTTAAATATTTGAAGGGATGTCATATTGAGGAGGGAACAAGCTTGCTGCTCCAGAGACTTGGACCCGAAACAATGGATGTAAGCTCCAGGAAAAGAGATTCCACCTCAACATTAGGGGGAACTTCCTGACAGTAAGGGCGGTTCGACAGTGGAACACACTCCCTCGGAGAGTAGTGGAGTCTCCTTCCTTGGAGGTCTATAAGCAGAGGCTGGATGGCCATCTGTCGGGGATGCTTTGATTAGGAGTTCCTGCATGGCAGGGGTTGGACTGGATGGCCCTTGTGGTCTCTTCCAACTCTATGATTCTATGATTTGCCCTCCTCCAGTATGCTTGGGCTTCTGTTTTTCTTGTGTTTGGACTTTTTTTTAAAATCAAACTGAACAGATTTAGCAAGAACTGCTTTTCTCTAATTCCATTGTTAATACTTGTGCTTCCTGTACTATAATGAAAAGAAGGCAGGTTTGTTATTCTCAAGTACAGTTGTAAGACAGTGTCATGAACCTGTTTCACTACATTTTGTGGGATATATCAAACTATTTTGCTATTGCATCCTCAGCCATTAACTGAATAAGAGAATGCACTTTATGTAGATTTTTCTCACAAACTACTTCATCCTCTTCTCTGATACAGAAGCATTTGATCTATGGGCAACTATATATGTTACATATGAATATTTATAATTCTATCACTGCTGATAGCTGATTGAAATCAAAATTCTTAAAGGTTGTGATGGAAGCCTGCAGAAGATAGACAGTGCTTCTCAAGAGCTAAAAGTAGCTTGAGGATACATTGTTTCCCATGTTTTGGATATATTTCCATCATTGTACTATGCCTAGGTCCAAAAAAAGTTGTTAAGAGTTTTGACACTATACCAGCCCTCCCCTGGTTTATCAGAGGTCACTGTGCATTGAGCATATACTCCCATTTTGCGTTTTCAAGTCTTATAAGAAACTTTTTGTCTTCAGTTTAGATAGGTTAGTAACATAATGGTTACTAGCTTTAGGCCTATATATATATGACACGAATCTTTCATGAAGAGAACATGTGAGCAAGAAAAAAATTCCCTATAGTGCATGAGTTCTGAAACAATGTGTTGTGCTCTCAAATCTTTTTCTCACAAAGGTCAGATCTGACTCAAAAATCCAATGAGTGTTCTGTCAGAAATTGGTGGTTCTATATGTGATTCCCCTGTATAGTTAACTATTGAATGACTGTGAATTCTAGCCTTGTTGCTGAATTCTCCTAGACAGGAAAGATTGTAAGGGAGCTTCTTGTTCTACTTGGGTCTTGCTGAAGAAACACTCTGTTTACACACTAACAGTTTGATACTGTTGTCATAACTCTTTCCTGTGGAATCCTAGGATTTTTTCTTTGAAGAAGAAGCTTATCTTCTAGAGAGCACTTGTCTACTTCTCTGAACTACAGCCCTAAGGTCTAAGTATCTCATAAAAAAATATAGGTTTCTATAGGCTGGAGGCACAGCACTTAAAATGGCATCAAATTGCTAAATAATGGGCCCTTGCTATTTGCTAGGGTTTGGTTCAAGGACCAACCCCCCATGGATATCAAAATCCATGGATGCTCAAGTCCCATTAAATGCAGTGGCATAGTAAAATGCTGTCCCTTGTGTAAAATGATAAAACGAAGATTTGCTTTTTGGAATATATATTCAAGCTATGTATGCTTGAATCCATGGTTATAGAATCCATAGATACGGAGGGTAGTATGGTGTATGCAAATTCACTGTCACAGCTCTGCTATGTTCTGTACCCTTGAATGTTCTTTGATACTAACTTTTATGGAAAGCTACCTCCTGCTTTGTCCCTTTGTCTTGGCTATTGTCTTGCCCCCCGCCCCCCAGTTCTGATTGCTGGCTCAGATCAGACAGATTATGATGCAGTCCTGAGAATAAGTCCATAATTTTCATTCCAGAAATTATTCTACTATTAGATCTCAGTTCTACAGTGGTTAAATTTATTTTATCTTAGTGTGTTTATATATTTCCATTCAAAAATATCTTAACCCAAGGCAGTCTTCAGTACAGTTTGATTTAAACACAGCAACAATTGCAGTATTTGGCACTGCAAGTAAAAATGTGCATTGAAGATCAAACTAAATAAAGCAGCAAGGTTGTAATTTTCTTACAATTCAGTATATTTAATGTATGGAGTCTTAAAATGCCTGAGAGAGTAACAGACTTTTAACTTGGTACTTAAAAGACAGTAAAGTGGCTGCCAAGTGGCTGTGATGCTCTGAATGTTTTATCAGTCTCTCTTGTACTGGCTTCGTTGTGAAGCTGTGTCAGAATAGTTCCTGTCTACCCCGTACTTAGCTGTCAGAAATCTCAAAGTACGCAGTGTAGGGGCATACAGTCAGTCTGTAATGCCACTAAGCTGTAGTTTGTGGATAGTATTTGGAGGACCTTCCTGAGTGCTGAGCAACCTCCATTTTGCAGCTTGGAGTTTTAAAATAGATTTTTGTTAAAAAAAAAAAAAGTACCTAATATTGGTGGTTGTAGTTTGCACTTTGCCTCAACATGTATTTGATTTTTTTTTTCTTTGCAAAGTATTTCCTTCATTTCCTGTTAGTCAGATGCATGGTCCAAAGTAACTGTTAATAAGGAGCTAGCACCTCTACGTGTGGTAAAGATTTCTTGGTGCTGTTCAACACATTCTGTTAAAAGTTATTTTCTACCTCCATAGGTGACCTAGTTAATTACTGTGGAATATGACGAGTAAGCTTTTTTTGCTGTGCAGATAGTTTAGCAATTCTTGCTATTTCTAATGGTGTGCAGGTGAAACATCTGACAGTATGTGGCTTTCTTTCCAAAAGAAAGTTACAGTTCTGTGCATTGTAAAATATAGTATTCACTTCCTTGGATATAGCAATACTGGGAAAGGATTGTAGCTCAGTAGTAGAACCACATAGACCATGAGCGAGTGTGGTGTAGTTGTTTGAGCATTGGACCATGACTCTGGAGACCAGAGTTCAAACCCCTGCTCAGCCATGGAAATCGACTGGGTGACTTCAGGCAAGTCATACTCTCTCAGCCCCCGCTCAAAGGCAAATCTTGCCAAGAAATCCCTGTGATAGGTCTGCCTTTAGGGTGACCATAAATTGGAAATGATGTGAATGCACACAACAACAGAGAAGAAGGCTTTCTGTCAGGCCCTGATAATCTTGAGAAGTCTACAGACCTGCAGCACTCCTGACAGTAGACAGTACTAAGCTGGTTGGACCAATGAGATGACTTTATATAAGGAAATTGCCTGTATTGTTTTGAATTACTATTCTTCATTACAGCAGTAACTTGAAGATACTTATATTTCAGAGAGCCAGCATGGCATAGTGGTTTGACTGTTGAACAATGACTCTGGAGATCAGAGTTTGATTCTAAGCTCAGCCATGAAACCCACTGGATGACTTTGGACAAGTCACATGCTCTCAGCCTCTGGGAAAGGCAGTTGCAAACATCCTCTGTATTATTCTTGGTACACATACACACACACCCATGATAGGTTTGCGTCAGGATCAGCATAAGTTTGAAATGACTTGAAGGCATGCAACAACAACAACAACAACAACAACCTGTATTTCATCGGAAGGAAATGCAAACCACTTCTGAGTATTCCTTGTCTTAAAAAATGCTATGAGATTCATGGGGTCATCATAGGCCGAAAAGAGATTTGAAGGCATGTGAACGCACACACATGCACACATTGGTTGGAACTAGCAGTTGGATTTTGGTTTTATTGTCTGCTAGTCTGAATTTACTCAGCAGTGAATCAGTAGGATCCCGCTCTAGGATAAATACTGCAGGAATACAGCTGTTAAATTGATATCCATATTAGGTACCATAGTCTTCAGTTGAATGTAGTTGAATCCTACTAACACCTTGTAAATAAGTGATACCTTTTTTGATTTATAATTTAATTTTTTTTAAAAAAAAAACTCTTTCAGACCAAAAAGTTAGGTAGTAAATAAATGTACCATATACATCCTACAAGCATGCAAATTGCAATTTAAGCAGGAGTGTGGTGCCTTCTGTTCAGTCTGGCTCAGCTGCTTGCAGCCACACAAGACCCTGAACAGGCCGTCCAAAGGCTTTTGCTGGAATGGGGGGCTACTCAGCACACACCCCTGTAAGAAAAACTTGATTGAACCTGGGGAATTGCTAAAGTTCAAGTCTCCAATGGGATCTTTTATCCTGCGTTTATGGAGGTGGCTAGGGAATAGAGACAAAGCTTTTCAATGAATCTGTGATTTATTTGGGGTTTCAGACATACAAAGACACTCTAACATTCACTCACACACACATGAACTCAGGATTAAAGTAGTTAGCTTGAATAGGAAACAGAAGGCTTTCTAATGGTGATAATTACCTGATGGAGGTTGCTCCAATGATGAATGAAGATAGATAGAATCAACAATTTATGAAAGGGAAAGGACCATGGGAAGAGCCAGGACCCAAGTAAGAGTTCACAGTGTCACAGTGAACTCTAACTAGACCCAACGTGCCTGAGATTTTAGGGATCTTGTGTACCCTTAAACCTAGCCTGAGGTGAAGATTTACTATTGTATATCAAAGGATTCTGCATTGATACTCTTTAAAGTAGACAATTTCCAAAGAGGGGAGATGGAGTGTTGATGTTATCTCATCTTCACCTGGACACATCTTGGCTGGTACTCATAAATCTCCTAGGAGCAAATGTCCTGCTTTGCAGCTCCTAAGCCTGGCCTTTTGATCTGCAAATTGTTGTAGATGCAGATATGACCTTTCAGATGCCTATGTGAGGTCCTCACCTTGGATCTATGGTGGTTGAGCTTTTCTGGTTTAGGGCTATGACAGGAGATCTACAAAGGGTTTTTTATATTAAAGCAATTCTTATAACATCCCCAGCAGCATTCTGGCTAGATGAAGGGCAGCTGGCAGGGAGCAGCCAAGTAAGGCTATGGGAGGGCAGGGCAGTCTCTGTAGTCCTTTCCAGGCACCTGCAGTGCAGTAACCAATTGCAGTGATGCCACTGAATTTAAGGCACCTGAGTTAATATTCTCTGCACTATAAGCAGCAAATATTTTATTTGACAATGTTGCAGTCCCCAATGTGATACTCTCCAGATATTTTGGTATGTAAGTCCCAGAGTCCCTACCTATTTTTAAGGGTATCTGGAAGGTGAAGGAGTTGAAGTCCTAATATCTGGAAGGCAACTGGTTGGTGAAGACTGATCTGCCACCTTGACTATTGTTATTGTTTACAACTTAGCTTTCATTCATCCCTTAATCTTTCTCACAAGTGTGTGTGAGCAAATTGGATGAGTGTCAAAATTCAGGGTATTTTCCTTACTTACCATCTTAGTACACTTCAAGCATATGATCAAGTATGTTATTGCATTAAAAGTCCTGATAACTTATGGGGTCTCCTAGATCGCATGTCATTTTAAAAAAAATGTTCATGCAACTGTTTAACATCCAGCAGATTCTCTAGCCGGGCTCTGCCCTGCCCTTAAAACACCACATCTCAGGGCCTGTAGGCAGCAGGAACTCTGCCGGCAGTACTGCCACATCTCTTGAGTTTTGTGTAAGCTTAGCAGGGCCTCCAGGCTGGTGGAGCAACACCTCCACTCTATCCAGCCTCTGTCAAAGAATGTAAAAGGAAATCCTGCTATCCAAGAATCCATGTTGCCTGTCCCAACAATAGGCAGCCAGAAGGTCTACAAATATAAGGGAACAGTACATCCTTTTGTTTGTCCCTCACTTCATCTCAGCAATGAATGTTTATAGATAAATTATCTCGAAACTTGTGGCTTTCTATTGACCTGTCTTGATTGATAGCCCCATCCTTCTTTCTCCTATATAACACTTAAATGTAGTGTATCTTACAAAGTTAAATGTAATCATGTCAGCTGAGATTTGCTTCCATTGTAATTTTTATTTTCTCCTTTTTCATACAGCTCCTTTCTCTTTGTGTTTCTCTTTGCATTAAAATAATAATAATAATAATAATAATAATAATAATAATAATAATAAATAATAATAATTCCTTCATATATTTAAGGCTGTAGGCTTGGAGAGATATAAATTATTGCTAACTCATTAAGGAGATTTTGGAGGCAGGGAGCACTCCACACGGTAAGATTGCTTTGTTTTGACATTTATCTTGCTGTGATCGTTCTGCCAGTTGGCTTTAGACACGGCTACCAAGAGAAGTGAACACATGTTGCATTCATTAGCTTTCCTCTGGCTTTGCTCAATTTTGCAAGTCAGACAAAAGCATGATCATATTAAATTAGCTGGAGTGCAGTTGTAATATGAGTTCTTGCAAACATAATGAAATGATAATCTTGAGAGAGCTTCACAACCCCACCCCCAAGACACTGTTTTTCTTTGTGATCGGTATATAATTTCAAAATACTACAGTATGTAATATTATAATGCAAGTTCATGTGTATTGTGATCTTTCTCCAAGTTGCACATGGAGTGATTCCATTCCCTTGATACCTTGCCATTTTGATATATTGTTAGATAACGAGGAATAGTATAGAAATAGTGGAACTAACAACAACAAACGTTTTGAGGTAGGTTAGGCTAAAGATGTGAATGTATACAGTGTATCTCTTGGTAATCAAGTAGGTAGATGAACTTGGGAATCTTGTATTCAGTTGTAATATTTCATCCATCCATGCATGACTTTATGCTGCTATAAATGCCATTATAAGGCAGTTGTCAGTTTTTTGGTGGCTTCAGGTTCAGGTTGCATAATTCCTGTGATGTGATCCTGTAAATGTAATCTTTAGCAATGGGTGGATCAGCTGTTGTACAACAGGAGAGTGCAGGGTCCTTCCAATACTGTGGCATAGCTGTGCTTGCATAATTTTCCACTACATTACTGATGAATAAGCTCTCAGCTATAGTTTTTAGTCTGGATAGGGTACTCGTTCCACAGTTGCTGGATGCATGTATGAATAACAAAAATTGTTTGCTACATACTTTAATCTTTGCTGTACACTTAACCTACCCTCCACGCTTCTACAAATCACATGGCAGTCTTTTCATATTCTAGCCCAGGGGCTGGCAACCTTTTTTACTGTGGGGGGGGGGATGGCGCGGGTGGGCAGGGCAGGCGGGCGTGTGTTTGAGTGCGCTTGCCCCCGCGTGCGCGCATGCACACGACGCGGGCGCCATTTTGGAAGCCCCCCCACGCCTGCAGCGGGCAAATTCACCCGGCGCAGTCGCAGGGGGCTTCATTGGCCCTTGGAAAGGCCCCCCACCTTTGGCAGGAGAATTCACTTGGCGGAGCTGCGGGGGGGGGGGCTTCCTTGGTCCTTGGAAAGGCCTCCCTGCACCCGTGGTGAGTGAATTTGCCCAGCGCAGCCGCGGTGCGGCCTTCCGAAGGCCCAACGGCGGCTGTGCAGCTGCTGTGGGGCCTTTCAAAATGGCGGCTGCCACCGTGTGCTCACGTGCGGGGCAACGGCACGTGCGGGGCGGTGGTGGTAGTGGCAGTGGCTGCGGCCGCGGCGGAACCAGCCATGGGCCGGTCCCAAGGCCTCCGTGGGCTGCAAGCGGACTGTAGGTTGCCGACCCCTGTTCTAGCCTAACCTTCCCAACCTAGTACCATTAGCCATGCTGTCTGCAGAACAGTAGGTGCTACAGTGCAGCACATGATAAGCATCACTTTTGATCAGTCTCTTCTAAATGCATTGCTGACATTCCTTGAAGCATCTTTACCCTTCTTTTTTTTTCAAGTGTTGTCTACTTTTAATCTATACTCCTCTTTGCCCCTATTTTTGTAGAATTCTACATTATTTCAAATTATGAATTATCTGACCTATTTTATGTTAAAAGAAGAGTACAAGTTATCTTTATGGACATCATAGAAATGGCCATTTGCTATTATTTTTGTCCCTGTTTTGGGCAAACATTTCTGAGGAATTTGTGACAGTAATTTAGCCTATGAAGAAGAGAGCAGTATACATATCAGGGTTCCTAATTAAATCTCTGATGTTTGGTGTATGTATTTTTTAAAAAATTAAACCAAAACTATGATCTGGATTATGTTGAAACGGTTGCACCCCAGTTGATTCGGTGTGCCAGTTAATAAAAATCTTAGAGTCATCTTCATTGCCATATCCTTTAAGAAAAAAGAAGTGAAAGGCAAACTTGCAGCACGCAGTAAGCCCTTTAATTCTGAATTCATACTGCATGACAGATCACTGTGTAGTTTCTGTGCTAGTAAGTGCCTTTATTAGTGTATTTATGACGTCTAGGAGTTAGCCACTCCTTACAGCAGTCTCAGATTTCTTCTCCCCCCATGTATCCCACCCCCCTTCTGCTCTCTCTCACTCTCACACACAGCCAAAGGCAGAAGCTCTTCTTCACAGTAGAGTTCCTGGGCTCAGATAGAGGAAAGCTTATTGCAAGGACTTCTTATTTCTGCTGTGTATAAGTGCTTGTGTGGTGGGCCATCTGGACTGGCAGGATTTCCTCAGAATTCAAAGTATGTTGTCTGATTTGGAGAACTGGGGATTGCTGTGAGACTGGGAAGGCAGGAGGAAACGTAGACAGAACTGGTCCGCAGCTCTCCTAACCTAGGTGGAAAGAATGGAAGAAGCCTTGCCTTGTCTTGCCTCGGTGTGCAGTTCTTCAGCCCTTATGAACTTCTGCACTGGTAAAGTATAGCTTCCTTTTTTCATTAACTGGGCATACCAGTATAACCGCTCCATTTTTTTAGTACCCCCAAGGGGAAAAGGTCCTCCCCTCTTCTGTTAAGCTTCCGCTATTTTTAAAAACTAATCTTTGAATCTTTTCACAACTCCTCCGGCAAATGCATGCTGATTTCAGAGGAAAATAATTACCTCTCTGCAGCCTTCGAATTTGCTCATTATCATGGTTTAGATAGGAAGAGGCACCTTAAAGGATTTTTTTTTTTACCAGTTAAAGCCTCACATACACAGTGGAAAGCAGAGACCAAACACAATATCATTCAGTATGGCTACTCTTGTAACATGCTAACTGCTCTCCCATTGAGGAGAATTAGAATAATGCATATTAAGATATTTTTTAAAAAAAATATGTTGTGGTGGATCTGAAGAAAAGCAACAGTCAGTGAGCTCAAATGTGATTCTAATTTGTCCATAAGAAGCTTCAGATGGAGTAACTTTTAGTAAAAGGTTGAACCCCCTAGAGAAGAGTTTTGGATTGCATAGGAGGCCCTCAGGAAATTATACCGTAAAACATCTATGTGCAATAAGTCATTATGTACATTGCAGTCTTGAGCATGTACAGCATGGTTTGTATTTCACCACAGCATGGGACAGTTTCCAGACCAATATATTCTTGGCTTTCTCTTCATTGTTAATTGGCAATTACTGAAGTATTTTGACACAACTGTGATCATATACATCATGATCAATGGCTTGATCTATGTGTATATGAGAAATCTAGCTATAGACTTCTTTTGTCATGCAAGTATTTACGGTATTGTTGTTGCGTATCTTCAAGTTGTTTCCAACTTATAGTGATCCTAAGGTGAAACTATCACAAGATTTTCTTGGCAAGATACATTCAGAGAGGGTTTGCACTTGCCTTCTTCTGAGGCTGTGACTTGCCCAAGGCCACCTAGTGGGTTTCCATGGTAGACTGGAGATTTGAACCTTGATCTCTAGAATCACAGTCCAATGCCCAAAGCACTACACCATGCTGGCTCTCATACACACACACACACACACACACGTATATCCATATATACATTTACAGTGCCAAAATCCAACTACAGCTGAATTCCAAATTCAGACCCATTTTACAAGCCCAGCCAAAAATAAGTGAGCATTTATACATGTCACTGATTTGCCCAGATCAGAATGAATGCACAAATGGCTGTTAGAGCTTTGAAGAGAAAATGATTTCTGCAGAAAGATATAAAAAGTTAAAATAGAAACTGCTTCATGCATTGAAGAAAGTAGGAAAAAATGTTGGTTTATTACACATTCCATAAGTAATATTCAATACAATATCTGCTGGAGAACCCAATGTATTAGGAACAGGATAGCTCAGAATTTAGCACTATGGTGCTGAAACCCACTGGAGAGGAGGGTACAAGTGAGGACAAGAGCAAGTTGAAAATTGTTGTGGTACAAATCTGGTGTTTAAGAACGATTCTTCATGTAGCAAATTTCTTAAAAGAACATTCATTGTTTAAAAACACTGGCTCCATAAGCAGCTGAGCAGTCTTGGGGGAATGGAGCAGTCTTGGGGGAACGATAAAGGTGGATGTGGCACTGCAGCAGCACATATTGTATTCATGCTTACAAATATTCATGCTTACAAATAAGCAGAGGAACTGCTTCCAATTTGTCTTCACTAGTGACTGAAGCACATTTATGTACTCTCCCCCCCTCCCTTATTTTTATTATCTTGCCTTTCTGCTTTGTTCTTGCTGACCCTTACACAACTTGGGTGATTCATCCAGTTTGATTTCACAAATAAAATGTCTAGGATTGAACTGAATAAAGCTGGCTGTCAACCATAAAGCATTATGAAGTATTCTTAAAGCAGGGGAAATATAGAAATTAGTAGTACAGTTGCAAGGTCTTTTTAAAATTTGAAACATTGGAAGGGAATTATATTGTAAAAAAAGTAGACTATTTCTAGTTTATCACACATATGAACATCTGCTTAGACAGATTAGGAAGAAAACCTCAAAATTAGTTCAGAAGACCAATGTGCAATAAGCGCAATAAGGGGAAAATTGGAAGTATAAACGGTGATTAACCCATGATTAACTCGTAATTGTGTGAATGGTTTTCACAAGACGTTGAGACAAAATGTGATTAAAGTGCCATTATCCTATGAAGAACCAGGCAAGAAACAACAGTAATTCATTCACAGAATTTTTTGTTTCTTGCCTGGTTATTTCCTGGTTCTTCATGGGATAATGGCATTTGCGTTAATGTCGTTTTAACCACACTTTAATGTCAATTGTGCGATTTTCATGGGTTAATCATTGTTTAAACTTCCAGTTTCCCCCATGTGATAAACTCCTTTGTCTTTTTAAGAGAGTGGAAGCCTAGGCAGATCTAAAATGTGTAAATCTGTTCCCAGGGTTTAAGTTTACATGTTCATGCTTCATTCTCCTCAAACTCAGTGAATGACTGTTCATGGCTATTTGGATCACTTTAAAAAGAGCGCTTATTGCACATTGGTCTTCTGAACTAATTTTGAGGTTTTCTTCCTAATCTGTCTAAGCAGATGTTCATATAATGTCTTGAACTTTTTTTGTTTTTTTTGTTTTTGCAGTTTATGAAAAATAAATTATTTGGTCTAACTTTCTCAGTGTGGCGAACCACCAATCTGTTAAAAGAAATGTGGATCAATCCCTATCATACTTTTAAAAAACTCAAATAAATTGTTAGCAGGACATTGAAAGGTAATATCTGGATCAGTGTTAGAAAAAATCCATGATGGAGCTGTGTAGTTATGTAAGAGCAAGAGCTTTGCAACACAATCTGCACTTTTGATTGCAGAGCGATATTGTAGCACCTTTGAGGCTAATTTAAAGAAAGAAGTTTGCAGCATGAGCTTTCATAGACTTAAGTCTACTTCCTCAGATGCATACTCAGATGTACTTTTGATTGTACTCAGAAGTTTGCAATTGAAACTAGCTAGAGACAAATTAATTTGATACATTGCACCTCTGTAGGGGCATTATGCACAAATAGTTATATCAGATAAACTTTTCCAGATGATGTATCAATGACTGCATGCCAGCTGAGGATCCAAACTTTCTTTACAAAAGTGTAAAGAAGTGCAATCTGTCCACAGCTAAGATGGATGATAGCTGAACACTCGCTTTCAAACCTTAAAGTGGCCAGTATTTGGATATTGTGAGATACCGTAAATTTGTGAAGGGATAGCTGTTTGTATTTGAATTAAAACAAAGAGACACTAGTGACACCACTAGGCTGAACAAGCAATGAATATGAGTTTTATAGTACTTAACTATTTTTGTGGCACAGGTTTCATTAGTGTTATATAGTTTCATTAGTGTTATATGCTAAAAAGGGGGAAACATGGGCATATTCACTCCCAAGATTGTGAAGATTTTGTCCTGCATGATAGTTGTGTGACTGTCACCTTTACCTTTCTGGTTGAGGCTTAAAACAACAACAGATACTTAAGGTGGTTTCTGAGAAACCACACTTAAAAATCGCACTGTTGAAGGAGTAAGAAGTAATTTTTTGTAGGCAGTAATTAGTTACGTTTATCATTTCAAGGCTTGCAAGGGAATTGATAGTTGCATTTTTAAAAAAGTAACTCTTTATCTTCCATAAAGATATAGCAAATGTAACCAAACATATTTTAAAATGTAACAAAAATATGCTTCAATAGTTTATTTTTATTTATTTTTTTAAAAAATAGCAGGTTGCTGTCCTGTGATACAAAACATACTTTCTTCCTGTGTTATTGTTTAATAATGTTTTAAGGGGGGGGGGGGATGCTGTCTATTGTAATTGTGTTTTATGTTGTACACCGCCCGGATTGGGCAACCATTGGGAGGTATATAAATAAATTTTATTATTATTATTATTATTATTATTACATAATCTTCCTTCACAGTTTAGCAAGGCTGCATAACCATAACTAGAAAACAACTAAAACATTGCCATTGTAATGCAAGTGGAGAGATGGTATCCCGTTTTAAACTACAATCATAACCTAATGCAGACTTGTGTTTGTTATAGAAAAAATACATTAACTACAAGCAACCAGTAGCTTCTTACTAGTTACTTCCAGATTCTGAGAATTGGTCTGCAAGCTGGGTTAGTGCCTAAAAGGCCTGGGAAGTACTGTTCTCCTGCCAAAATAGTGTCTAGCTCTAGAAGCTGCCTGGATGGGAAATGTGTAAGCAGTTTTGGGGAACTGTATATAACGCACTCTGAGCTCCTTCAATCTAATACTGAAAATCAAAATAATTTTTAAAAATCCTGTTCTGATTTAATATTAATTTAAAAAAAAATATGATGGAATTGAGACTGTACCTCTTTGAAGTTCAAGGTACAGTCTTCAAGTCTTTAAAAGCACTCACAGTTGTAGCATCAATTAGGTTGTGACAGGATGGTTGTCACCCATAGCAAATTGGTAATGTCATCGAGTATTTTAGATGATGCTTCATGTTGTAACTTGCATAATCCCTAAAGGAAGAGGGGGCCATTTTACATAATAAATCTGAACCTTCCTAACAGGCTAGTCCTGATGATTTGGTGAAGTGACACATTCTACACCCCCATCCCATAAACCAACCTATTCATAAGGATCTGTTGTATTTATTTTAATTTTTATGCACTCTTCAAAATATTTTACTTTGGGTTACCTTACAAACGACACCACAAAATACATTGCAAAGTGCACTGCAAAAGAACAATGAAATCAATAAATTACAATTAAAGTGGCATAAAACAGCACAGATCGAATTGAGATTTGAAATAAGTCTTCAACTGGCATTGAAAAGACATCAGATTAAGTGCTAGCAAACTGCTGCCCAGAGGGCTTTCCATCACCAGGATTCCAAAGCTTGGATAGGTTCCGAACAATGATTCTCAGAATCCCCTCCTAACATGCCCCCAAAACCCAACCAGTTTCCATTCATTCTCACAGATGATATATTTACTTCAGCAAAGGGAAAACAACTTGTTCTTTTTATCTTGAGAGGTACTTTAGAGCCAGTTGCAAATATAGAATTGTGATTTTTTAGTTTTGTTCGCTCTAAATGAGGAGATGCATCAACATAGTGGGTAGTTCTTGTAAATGGATGGTTTTAGATCATGTTGCAAAAAGGGAATATTGTATCTTCTCCAGGCTTCTTTGGATTAGGTCCCAAATGTTACATTCAATATACTCCCAGAATGTTGTCTGCTTCTGATGTGAGTCTCTCTTTTCAGGTAACTGATACCGCAGAGCACGTCTTGCCTTTTCCAGCTGTGCCCAGAATAACCTAGACTATGTCAGCACTGCCCATGAAATCAAACAAGTGATTGTTTGACTGAGAAGCATTAAAGCAGAAAAGAAACAAAATTATGTCACATATTCAAGGTTCTTCTAGGGCAGGGGTAGGCAACATTTTTGAGCCGGGGGCCGGGTTGCTGTCCCTCAGATAATTGGAGGGCCGAAGCACCAAAAACAAACAAACAAACAAACAAACAAACAAATATAAATATAAAAAAATAAATAAAAATAAAATAAAAAATATGCATGCACACTCTCTCAGCCCCAGAAAAGCCATGGCAAAACCCCTGTGGAGATTTTGCCAAGAAAACCCCAAGAACAAGTAATAACAACAGTAATATCATTATGGCAGGCGGCGGCAGCGGCGGCAGGATTGGCCTGGGGCCGGTCCAAAGGCCTCGTGGGGCCGCATCCGGCCCCCGGGCCTTAGGTTGCCTACCCCTGTTCTAGGGAGTGAGTCTGGTCCAGAATTTGAAAGAGTTCCTTCTTCTTTTTTTCTTTTTTCTTTCATTTTTGGACCACACGTTCCCAGAATTCCCCCAGCTAGTATGATCATAATAAAATTCTCAGTTTTGATGTGACTTTTCCTATCCTGGCTTCGTTTCTAAGATCAATATATGGTATTTTAAAACCTGGGTAAAACAGATCTGATCATAAAGGAAGCAATTTTGTGAAAGTAATTAGTATTTGAATAAACTAAATATAAAGAGATTCTCACATTATTGTTTATCCAACAGGCAACCTCTGGATAAACTCCCCCCCCCCCCGAAACCCACATTATATGATCTCCTTTTTAGATCAGCCAAGCCGAGTCAGCATTTATAGCAGCAATCATAATTGCACTAGTGAGATCTATTGTTGATCATGCACTGTTAACATGGCCCCATAATAATGGTGATAATAATTAATCCAAATAATTATCAAAAGTGAGAAGGCAGATCTGAGTATGATGAGTAAAAAACAAGTCTTTTCTTCTTAGTAAATACCCTCTTCTGATATCACACTACCACTCTTTCTTCTTCCTGTATGATTTTTAGCATCTTTTGCCTGATGAAAAAGCCAGTAAAGGTTTTAAAGCTTGCATTATGTGTTTTGTGCATTGGGCTGGCCGATAAAGGTATCATTCTATGGATACCTTTTATTGTTTTATTATGATACCATAGTGGTGATAGTAGTAGATTGTTCAGAGGAACTACGCCCTTCAGAATTATGCTGCATTTTGTTTATTGTTTATAACAGCAATACTTTTTAACTAGTTTTAATTTTATGGATGGTATAATGATACTTGTAGCTTTTATATACTTGTATGTGATATATTTCTAACTATGTATTCTTTTACCTATTGTGTGCGGTCTTGAGTCCCATATTAAGAAGGTGAAATGTCATACCATCCTTTCTTCATCACCACCCCCACCCCCACCCCCATTACTACCATAGTAAATATCCAGAACAGTTAGCCATATAGGCTTGGTGTCACAAAAACAGCAAAGAGGCCCATGTATTATGGTACAAATCTGTTTCTGTTACCAATAAGTCTTGTGAGTTTTTTGACAAGTGAAGAAAAAGTCAAGCCTAGACTCCCTGTGCATAATTAATGTCCCAGAATTGTATGATTCTACCCATCTTCCCAATTTGGTACCTTGATGGTAAGTCAGAAATTTTCATGGTTCTATGTATATGTGTAATGGCTGTGTGGGAGAATGAGGCTTCGATCCTTGGCCAAGGATCCAAAGGAAGTGAAAAGCATCTAGAAACACTGTGGATAGTCATACACACAATTTAATTAGGTTTCAAGTTGTAGGTCATAACAACCATGTTTTTTTCTATATTTGCTAGAGGGGATTGTCCTCCTCTTTCCTGACTGGCCTCTCTTGGCACCCTGGCCACTCTTAGCTCATTGTTCTGATTTATTGCCATTATTCAGACTGTTATGTCCAGTCCCCAAATTATTTTATAAAATTTTTATTAAAATTCCTTGATTTGATCAGGATAAACACAGATCAGTTATAGAAGGACAATTGTGAAGAAGCCTAACAATTATTCTCTATTGCAGAGTGCTTTTGCAGTCACAAAACTGGCCAGAAAATCAGGGAGCTGGAGTGATATCTGATGATCAATTTTTCATTTTACTTTTACCCATGTATAGAACAGCTTTGTATTTAAGAACTTGCCTGGTAGCCATAGGCAGCCAGAATTCAATGCGAGTCTGTGAAAAAGTGTGTGAAGGGACAGTATCCTAATCATCCAGAGTATAAATGAAACTAATTTGAAGAGATTTGTCGCCCCCAGACTATGGAATGACCTGCCGGACGAGATCCGTCAACTGACATCCTTGGACAGCTTTAAAAAAGCTGTCAAGACGGATCTCTTCCGGCAGATCTTTCCAGAATAGATTATCCAGCCTTGGGAACTCCGCCTCCTCAGGCGAGCCCTGTGATTGCTATATATGTGTGTGCTTTATTAGTACTTTAACTGTTGTTTTAATTCTGTAACTTGATTTAATAACTTTTTTAAGGGGGGAGGGGAGTATACTGTTTTACTTTGTATGATGTTTTAATGTGTTAACCGCCCTGATTGGTTTACCAAAGGGAGGTATATAAATAAAGTTTATTATTATTATTATTATTATTAGAAGAAGAAGAAGAAGGAAATCCTGTCTCCACTTCCACCACAGAACTATAGTTTTCTGCCTCTCCTCTGCTAGCCCTAATCAGATTAGTAATATGTGGGTTCCCCCCCCCCCATAATGGTGATAATAATTCATCCAAATAATTCACCCAATTTTAGGAGGGTCCTTTAAGAAATTAGTACAAAATGCAAGGCTGCTATAAGGTGTGAGTGGAGCATGTGTACAGGCAGGGATCCTGGAACTGTTTTTAAGATGTGGGGCCTCAACTTTGGCAGACAGGTTATTAATCTTCTTACTTGCAGGTACTTTCAGAGGAAGGGCAATCCCCCCCCCCCCCCATATATTATCATTCAAGCATCCTTAAATAGGAAAAATCTTACAAGCACAATATGTACATAGAAGTACAACTTTTATTATTATTGGGAGATCTCAATGACAATTGCTGTCTTTATATTTCTTAGTGCCTTTTCATTTAGTACATGTCTGAATACTAATTCTTGAAAAAATTCAACTATGTAGGGGTTTTGGTGGTCCAATGTTGCCAGATCATTTCAATTAAAGCTCAACCCTTCCTAGCCTAATCATAAAAGACATTGACACTCCTGCCTCATTCCCCATTCCAATATCCATGCATAAAGGTTTAGAAAGAACTTGAAAGAGTTACCTTTTGGTGACTATAACCAACTGAATCTCCCAGATTGCATTGCTGTGAGAGCTGTGGCCAAAAAAAGAAAGGCATTTATTCCAAATTTCTGAATTTATTGGAAACAAATGGAGCTGAGCTTTTCCCAGGTCTTGTTTCTAAAAATGTTTGGAGAGGAGGTATGCACCTGATTCTGCAGATGAGTGCCTGAAGACCTGACAGCGCATGGATATATTTTGAACTTGAACATGTGTTTTGGTTTACCCAAAGTGAAACTAACCCTTGAAGTCTGTTGCAGTAGAGAAGGCATAGAATTATGTTCATAGTTGGGCTGGGAGAGGAGGATTTTATCAAGTGCGACTGTATTAGTCTTAATGTAAACATAGCTCTTGAAATTATTCTCCACCTGAGATCAGTTAGCTTCCACCTGGGATCAGTTAGTCCATGTAAACAAAGCCTTGTATGACATCCCACATTTCAAAACAAAAACGATGTGCAAAACATCATTTATAAATAGCACATTCATGCAAATGACTCCGTAAGTACATGGAACTACTCTGAATGTACCAAATGTATGCTGTGGGACTAAATTAGAACTCTGCATGGAATAGTGTGAGCAGACATTCTTTATTTTTCTGAAGACCGGGGCACTGAGATGCATCTGTGCTTATGTTGCATGTGAATCTAGTCAAAGGGTCTGAATCTAACTTACCCTGACAAAAAGGTTGTGCAGGTGGTCCCTCTCCCTTCCCAAAAGAAAACAGAACAGAGGTATCAAAACATATCTGCTGTCGTGAGGACTAGAGAAGTAAAAGATAAAAAGCTATTTTTAATGCACAGCATGTTTGAACATGAATTTTAAGAGAGGCTTGTTTTGTCACATTGTAAGTGTTGGTGTGGCCAGATATGCAAGATTTGGTCTTAAATTTAGAAGTATTTTTATCCTCATCTGAGAAGATCAGGTTTGTATGTATGGTTCCCTTCTCGGTTTGTTAGTCTCACAACAACCCTGAGAGATGGGTTAGGCTAAGAGGTAATCACAGGCTCATGGTCACCCAATGGCCTTCATAGTTCAATGTCTCCCATCACAGAGCATACACACACCCTAATCATTATACCACACTGAGGGGCCAAGCAGACGGTGCAAAGTGCGGTCTTCAGGGCAAGGAAGGGGAGGGGCAGCCACACGCTAGGTGCCCCAACCCCTTCCCAAAGACGTCGTCGGAGCAGCCGGCCCTCCGCACGGCCGGCACTCTGAGGTTGCCTTCCCGCTGCAGCGTCCGCACACGCTGCAGTTGAAGAGGCGCCGAAGGTGCGCCGGCAGCCTTTTGCGGGGCGATTCCTGGGGCGGTGAAGCTGTGCCGCGGGGCCGAGGAATGCGGATGCCTCGGCCCTGATCCGCAGCTTCCTGGAGCGGCCCCGTGCCGCCCATCTGCTTCCCCCCTGAGTTTCCTAAGGCAACACTGCACTAGGGATCTTGAGTGTTAATTCCTACTTAAATATTAATGTTACCCTCCAAAATCCAGTTTTTTAGATGGGTCTCAATTGCCATTGGGGCATGCCTGCCATATAAGATCTATGAATAAATAAACCATGAGTAAAGTATACTATTTTGTTGTTGTTAACTACCCTCAAGTTAATTTCGACCCATGGCAACCCTATGAATGAGACATCTCCAAGACCTTCTGTCCTCCACTAGTCTGCTTAGTTCCTGTACATTCATACTCATGACCTCCTTAATAGATTCCATCCATTTAGCATGCAGCCTTCTTCTCTTTCTACTTCCCTCCACCTTTCCTAGCATTATTGTGTTTTTTCAATGATTCATGCCTTCTCAAGATGTATACCTTCATGTATTTTACTTGAAGCTGCCAGTTCTTGCTTTTGTTTTTTGTTTTTTGTTTTTGTTGTTAACTGCCTTTGAGTCGATTTCAACTCATCGCAACCCTATGGATGAGACATCTCCAAGACCCTATGTCCTCCACTGCTCTGCTTAATTCCTGCAACCCCATAACCGTGACCACCTTAATACAGTCCATCCATCTGGCATGTCGCCTTCTTCTCTTCTTGCCTCCCCCCACCTTTCCCAGCATTATTGTTTTTCCAAAGAGTCCTCCCTTCTCATGATGTGTCTGAAGTACGACAGTCTCAGTTTGGTCATCTTGGCTTCCAGAAAGGTTTCCAGCTTGATCTGCTCTAGAACCCATTTGTTTGTCCTTTTGGCTCTCCATGGCATCCTCAACGCTCTTCTCCAGCACCACATCTCAAATGAATTGATTTTCTTCCTATCATCTTTCTTAACTGTCCAGCTCTCACATCCATACATGGTAATAGGGAATACGATGGCTTGTATGATTCTAACTTTTGTGCTGAGTTGTATATCTTTGCCTTTTAGAATCTTTTCTAGTTCTTTCATAGCCACCCTCCCCATTCTTAATCTTCTTCTGATTTCCTGACTGCAGTTCCCATTTCTATCAATGTTTGATCCCAGGTATGGGGATTCTTTTACTATTTCTATTTCTTCATTGTCTGGGTTGCATTTGTGAAGGTCCTCGGCCATTATTTTTGTTTTCTTTAAGTTCAACATTAAGCCTGCCTTTGCACTTTCTTCTCTGATCTTCCTTAGGAGATGTTCCAGGTCTGTGAGGTTATCTCCTTGTATTATGGTGTCATCTGCATATTTTAGATTGTTGATATTGGGTCCTCTTATTTTCACTCCTCCTTCTTTTGTATTCAAGCCTAATTTTATTATAATGTATTCTGCATACAGGTTGAACAAATAGGGTGAAAGGTTACATCCTTGTCTTACCCATTTGCCAATTGGGAACCATTCTGTTTCTCTGTGTTCTGTTCTGACAGCAGCCTCTTGTCCTGAGTATAGATTCTCATCAGGACTATCAGATGTATTGGCACTCCCATATCCTTAAGGATGTTCCATAGCCTTTCATGGCCTATGCAGTCAAAGGCTTTGCTATAGTCTATAAATCTGATTTTCTTTTGGAATTCCCTGGTGCACTCCATTAGTCATCATGTGTGATGCCTGTTCCTTTCCTGAACCCCATTTGGACCTCTGGGATCTCTCTTTCTATGTATGGTTGGAGTCTATGTTGCAGAATTTTGAGTATGATTTTGCTTGTTTGAGAGATCAGTGCTATGGTCCTATAATTGCTGCAGTCTCTTGTGTCTCCCTTTTTGTGGATGGGGATGTATATTGATCGCTTTCAATCTGTTGGCCATTTTTTTGTTTTCCATATCTGTTGACATATATTGGTCAGCACTGGAGTTGACTCTGTCAATGTGGATTCCAGCAGTTCAATTGGAATATCATCTGTTCCTTGTGATTTGTTTTTCTCTATTTGTCTTATTGCAGTTTCCACCTCACTTTTTAGAATTTGGGGTTCGTCTTCATATGTCTTTTTATTCCATGTATCCTTCATTTTATCATCTCTTTTGTATAATTCTTCTGTGTATTGCATCCAGCATCTTTTTATTCCTCCCTGGTCTTGAATTATATTCTTTTTATTGTCATAGAGTGTCTCAGTCCTTGGTGTGAATTTTTCTTTGATTTCCCAGATCTTGTGAAATAGATCTCTTGTTCTTCTTTTTTTTGTTGTTGTCTTCTATTTCTCTGCATTGGTCGTTGTAGTAATTTTCTTTATCTTTCCACACAAGCCGTTGTACTGTTGCATTCATAATTCTTAGTTTGTCCCTATCTCCCTTTTGTTTTTCTTCTCTTCTTTTCTATTGCTTATAGTTTTTTTTTATGAGTGTACATTTTCCCAAAAATTCTGAAGAATTCACCTTACAGAGTAATGAGAATTCAGTGTCAAGAACCATTGTTATCCCAGGAATAAAAAAGGTGATTAGTTTTTTTTTGTGTGTGTGTGTTTGCCTTTCTTTGATTTGTTATTTTCCTCACATTCTTTCATTTGTTTCCCCCACACACACATCAAATGTTTTCAATAACACTGTCACATTTAGTCCCTCACCCCCAAAAGATCCAGTGGTCATATAAGTCTATTCACATTACACTGTTACAGCACTATGGCTCCACTTTAACTACATAGTTCCACCCTATGAAATACTGGAATTTATAGTCTTTAGCTCAGCAATTGGAACACTCTGGCTGAGAATACTAAATGTCCCTCCCCACCCACCCCAAAAAACCCTACCAATTCCAGGATTCCATAGGATGGCACTATGGCAGTAGAATAATAGCACTACGATTATATAATGAGAATTGGGCCTTGGTGTACTCTACAACATTTCAGTATTTGTGTAGAATGAGCATGAGGAGAGCCAGCATGGGTAGTGGTTTAAGAATTGGACTAAGACTTTGGGAGACCAGGGTTCAAATCCCCACTCATCCATGGGAACCCACTGGCTGATCTTGGGCAAGTCACACTCTCTCTTAGCTTTAGAGGAAGGCAAAGGAAAACTCCCTCTGGACAAATCTTGTCAAGAAAAAAAAAACATGTTAAGTTTGTTATAAGTTGAAAATGACTCAAATCTACAGAGCAACAACTGAATGAACTTTTAAGTACTTAAAATATTTCCCCCTCTCTTGATAATGTGGGTGAGCTTGATTTTTAATCAGATTGTACCAAGTTCTGAGCCTGTAGGAGGAGACTTCTGATCTTTTACGAGAACCACCATAAAAACATGGAGACAACAAAGGTAAAATGCAAGGATTGCAGGACCGTATTGTGGGGATCATAGAATCATAGAGTTGGAAGAGATCACAAGGGCCATCCAGTCCAACCCCCTGCCATGCAGGAACTTCCTCTAAAGCTAAGAGTGAGAGGGATTCCACTAGACTGAAGTGATAGCACATTTTGCTTAATAATAACAACCACAAGTAGTATTTTTGCACCAATCAAAGCTTTTATTTTAGTTTTGTGGTCATCTTTTCATCTTTTATTTTTTTTTAATTTTTTAGAATAGCTAAAGATGGAGATATGCCAAGTTGCACCTAACCTGGTGAAAGGCACTCTTGACGCTTACATCACCAGTAGGTCAAGCATACAGGATATGGTCAAAAAAGGACCCGCAGGCTAGCTGTCAAAATGTAAGCCCATGCATGACAGATAGTAATCTTCTGCCAGCGCTTTGAGAGCTGCATACTATCAACAGCTTGTCTTCTGAGGATTCGGTTTCTGTTTATTGGTCCGAATCTGGCCCATAATGTGACTCAGGCACTCATTCAAGAAACTGACTACTGCTTGATCTTATCTGAATAAGAAATTGAGTTAGATGTCACCTTGCTCCAGGTGATTGTAGGATGCACAACACACATGCATGCACATACACACACACACACAATATTTATCTATAGCTTGACTTTTCTTGAAAGTTTTTTTGAATGGGCTTCCCAGAAAAGACTTGCTCTAATGTGAGAATCAGCATGGTGTAGTGGTTTGAGTGTTGGACTGTGACTTTAGAGATCAGGGTTCAATTCCCTGCTTGAACATTTAAAAAACAACAACACTTGGCTACCTTGAGCAAATTACACTCTCTAAGACTCAGAGGAAAGCAGTGGCTTGCTTACAAGGAGGGAAGATTCATTCTTCCATATCCACCCATAACCTTCCCTGAACATTTCTCCAAGAAAACCCCTTGAAATGAATGGAAACTGGTAGGTTTGCATTGTTATGCAGATCTGTCTCTTTGCCCAAGCTTAGTTCATTCTGTGTCTTAATGAATTAGCCATGTTACTTAAGGCTAATTTATATATAGCCCCAGTGGTGTGGATAGTGCCAGGAACCTCAACTGTATGTGATCTGGGAATAAGTAGTTTCCTTCAGGGGCAATTCAGTTTGTTTTATCCATCACTGTTGTGCATCTCTCAAGCTTTGAAGGTCCTATTTCAGTACTGTAAAAATCGCGTGTGCTTTGCACAACTGAATGTGCCTTCTTTTTAGGAAACAAGCTTCTGTCAGTAATTCAGTCTGAAACCATCTCTCATTCATATTTCAGTGAGCTGGGATAAGTAATGCTTGTAAACTAACATCAATGACAGGATATAATAAACAGAGTTTATAAATGAACAGTCTGGTTGGCTCTGTCTTCAATTAGCCTACATAATGATTTCAGTATCTTCCCCCACACCCTGGTTTTGTTTTTGAAACAATGTTCCAAAATTGATTGGGAACTGAAACAGTCAAACAACACAGCTCTTCTTCTGGGCAATGGTGCACTAGAGGCCACACCAAGAACAATGAAAGGTGTTAATAACTATGTAAGTGTGACATAGTGGTTTGAGAGTTGGATTACAACTCTGGAGACCAGGGTTCGATTCAGCCCAGCCATGAAACCCACTAGGTGACTTTGGACTAGTCACATTCTCTCAGCCTCAGTGGAAGGCAATGGCAAACTTTCTCTGAACAAACCTTTCCAAGAAAACCCTGTGGTAGGGTTGCCATAAGTTGGAAACAACTTGAAGACACACAACAGTAGCAGCAGCAGCCGCAGCAGCATTTTTCATACTGTTTTGAAGCAACTCATTTTTTTCTGTATTTGGAATGAACATTGTTTATAGTAGTAAATCTGTTGCTCTGTGTGTGTGTTCACATGTAACTTAATTGAAACAGGTACTGGGCATAATTATTTAATATCCATCTAGCTGCTCTTTGCTATGAGAGAGCTGATTAGCTATGCAATCTACATCACTTATTGCCTTTTCCATATCTTTCTTGCACATGTTTTGCTCAACCTGGTTAGAATCTCCCTTCAGACCTTGATACACATATATAGATATGTGTCATAGGACTTTGGGGGAAAACACTCCTCCATGTGCATTCTTTGAGTACACCTAACATCCATATGAGGCTTTCGTCTTCCAGCCAGATTAAAGAATTGCCTTGTTGAATGAAAACATGCTGGTTGAGTCTGGTTCCCAGTCACCACTCAGACAGATGCTTCTAGAACCTTACAAATAGAGCAAGAGTCTGGCCCTTGGCATCCACTGCTTAGCGCAAATTGCCTCTGAACATTGATGGTGAACAAAGCTACCTTAGTCTGCTGAAGCTAGTTCTGTCTGCTTGACTAGGGGCACCACGGTGGGCTTTCAGGCATCAGAGTTCTTTTGAACTAAAGGTCAGGACAAGAACTTAGAACGCACCATGTTCAGAACATGTGTTCTACATTCCTCTCCATGGAGTAAACATTTAAGGTAGGGGTGTGAACTGTGTGGCTCTCCATATTTTGTTAAATTACAGCTCCCAGTACAGCACACTTGCACCAACCGCATGCCTGCCATATGCGGTTTGGGCTTCCGTGGACAGCAAGCCCCGGCTTTTTCAATGGGTGCACGCAGGAGTGTACGCCCATTGAAAAAGAATGGGATTTAAGGTCCCATGTTTTTTGCTATCCATGGGGAGGGTCTGGAACGGGGTCTAATTGTGATTATTAATTTTGGTTATTGGCAGTGAGCTACCCTGAACAGGAAGATTTGCCCCTTTTCCCCCCATGTCTTCATATTGGCTTGTAAGTTATAATACCTTATCCTGGTATATCATGGTCCAGGGTTGAGGGCTCTGAAGTGTACCCAAGGTTTATATCTGAAATTGCTGTGCAGGCCAATATAACTTCAATATATTATTAGTCCGCTTAAGCTGCAGATATGTTGGACTGTAGCTCCCATCATCCCTAGCCACTATGACTAGTATCACCCCTGGGTTGAAGAAGTTTGCCTTAGAGTGAAATCTGCCTGGGCAACAGATGTTACTTTAAGTTATTTTAAAAATGTTTCACCATTTGAAAAGAAAACCCAATCATTAGAGATTGTCCTTTCACTTACAAAGGCATGTATCTCTCATCAAGAGTACAGCTGTTCAAGACCCCAGGAGGGTGGGGTCAGCGCATGAAATATGAAATGTTAAACAGTTTGAAAATGTCCATAACTGTGATATTTCCATGTGTATGCAAGCTATTTAAGCCCCCTTTAAAAATATTTGAAAGCTCCAAATGTGCATCTGGAGCTCTTGTTGAAATGGAATCAGAGCTGGAAGGGCAAATTCTCTAGACCATCCCTAGACATAACAGGTGCTTATTCATTCTCTTACTAATAACCTTTAGGGATTCCATAACTTCTTGACTGGTCTGTTTGACTGCCCAACAGTCAGGCTTTTCCATTATCAGTTTTGGTGCTTTATATCTGTGTGATGACCCCAACTGGCCACTGTATTTCAACAGAGCTGGATGTGTACCAAATAAATTGTTCCTGTTATCTGCTACATCTTCTGCATTATGCTTCTGACAGTGCACCCAAAATAGCACTTTCCATGCAATAGTATGATGTTTCTGTCACGCAATGATAGCACTTATCATATCCAGATATTTATCCACCTAACTACATTATTGCCTGTTTGTCTTCCCAGTTTTGTATTTATAAATCTGGTGGTTTTCTTTTGTTCAGTATTGGGTGAGGGGGAACTTTAATATTAATTTGGGGATATGGACCAAGTGAAACACACACACACACAAACAGAGAGAGAGAGGTTGTGGCCAAAGAGGTGTGTGCCACACCCCAAAATGGATGTGTGAAATATCTAAATCAATTTCCCCACAGTATTTTTGTTTTAAATGTACATAGTGTAATCACTTCTTCAGATTGTCATAACCTAAGAAAATGGGGCCCAGGATCCAATGGACCAAATTTGTTGATGGAACTGCCTCTGTCAACAGAAATGGGAGGTGTACTGTTCTTGGTCCCTACTGGTTGCCTACAAAGCCTCTTTTAGATGACTGAGAAACACTATGGAGAAAGTGTGGGGATGCAGTGTAGAGGACAGCAAGGGACTTCCATCACGCTGGTGTTCAGTTGCCAATGTCTTTGGATGCAGGGTAGGGATAAAAATCATCTATATGTTTTAGTGTTTTTCACCACTGACTATGCTGGCTAGGGCTGCTGGGACAATAGCAGGAATGTCACATTATTCCCATACCTGATATATAGTGACAGTTTTTCCTTTATTTGTATGTTTGGCTCAGACAATCATGCTACATTTTTAATGTCACACTGCCACTGAGGTCTTTGGTCGTCCTAATGGTGAAGCTTTGTTCAGTTTAATGTTTGTATTTTCAGATATGATTGAGTACACAATTTATCCCACTCCATGTTTTATTTTGCATCTTTTGCAGGGAAATTAGAAAGATGTGTAGATAATCTTCTTGGTTGTCTAATTTTGTTTTGTTTTTATCAGTGGAACAAAACAAAACAGAATAAATATCCATGGTAGATGTTTTTGCCCTTATAGTGGATAAGTAATTCTTTTGATGACTAACTTTTGTACAGTGCTTATAGCACTGGGACTTGGGAGATACTGGGTGTATCTACATTGTAGAAATAATGCAATTTGACACCACTTTAACTGCCATGGCTCCATCCTACAGAATCCTGGGATTTGCAGTTTTGTGAAGGACCAGCACTTTTTGGTAGCAAAGGCTAAGATCTTATAAAATTCCAACTCCCATTATTGTATGGGATGGAACTACAGCACTTAAAGTGGTGTCAAACTGCATTATTTATACAGTGAAGATGCACCCATAGATTTAAGTCTATGAATCTAGTAGCACCCCAGGTTGAAGAAATTTGCCTTAGAGTGAAATCTGCCTGGGCAACAGATGTTACTGCATTACAGAATAACTAATGCAGAGAGACTGTGTGCCTTTGCAGACTGCCATAAATAGTGCAAATTGAGTCCACTTTAACTGCCCTGACTCAGTGCTAGGGAATCATGGGAACTGTAGTTTATTGTGGCACCAGAGCTCTCTGAAGAGAAGGCTCAATGTCTCAGATAAAAATACAATTCCCACGATTCCCTAGCACTGAGCCAGGGCAGTTAAAGTGGACTCAATTTGCACTATTTCTAGCAGTCTGCAAAGGCCCTGTGTTAGTCTCTCTTAGCCTGACCAGCCTCATAAGATTGTTGTGAGGATGTGCTGATTTGAGTTCACTGGAAGAAAAGGAGGCAATTATGTGATTATAATATGTCTATTTTATGTAGTCTCAGGTTCTCTGGCAGTCATTTACTCAGCCAGGACTAGGTTGGCAACTGTCGAGTCAACATGTTGTCTGAATTTAAAGCCACATTGAAGACCAGTCTCTTCTGGCAGCCTTATCCAGATAATTTTTAAATTTTGAATTTTAAATGTGGATTGTTTTAATATATGTGCATCTTGTCCTTTTAAATTATATGTATGTCCACCACCACCACCTCTTAATGATAGATCATAGGGTTGAGATTATCACGGACTGTCCTCTGGCTTGTATTTTATTTTGTAATGATAGTTTAAGATATTCTACTCAATCATGCTTTATTTTGTATCAGTATTTTAGTTTTCTGATGACTTAGGTCTAAACAAATAATGGAAATGCCTTTGACACCAACTCCATGTCCTCTATTTTTCTACAGACTGACTGACTCCTTCATAAACAGCATATGTATATTAAATAGAAATAACAAAGTTACTGTTACTGTAGTGAAATGGTAACACAAAGGATTTCATCACCACCATGTGAATAATCAGGCTACTTAGATTGATAGAACATAAAATATATTTATTTGATTAAGTGTAAAAGATAATATATAAATTATATATTTACCATATATTGTTATATTGTTATTTTTCATTTTGAAAGTGGAATCAGAGTCAGTACATTCCTACTGATTTTAACAGCAACCAAAATTGCTTCCACATCCAGCTTTACAACTCTGACACCAACATCACAGCCCTCGCCAAGATGAGTTTCAAAATAACTCCATTTTCATGTGCATTTTTATGTTTCCCTTAGTCTTTATTGTCTTCCTCCTTATTTTGATATGTGGATTAGTTATTTCTATTGTGGATTTTATTGGTAGTCACATTTATAGATGGTATAGATGGAATATAATTCATTTTAAATAGAAGGTATAGAAGTAACACAGAAGTAAATTCTCTTTCTTTTGTATACAGATTGACTCCCCTTTATCTGGAATTCCAAAACTCAAAATACTCCAAATCCCAACACTTTTTTCATGGGTGGCTGAGATAGTGACACCCTTGTTTTCTGATGGTTCGGTGTACACAGATTTTATTTCATGCACAAAATTATTAAAAATATTGTATAAAATTAACTTCAGGCTATCTGTATAAGGTATATATGAAAAATACATGAATTTTGAATTTAGACTTGAGTTCCATCTCCAAGAAATCTAATTATGTACATATATGCAAATACAGACATTCCAACTATACATTTTTCCTCTTATTATTTTCAACAGATGATAGCATTTCTGCAGCAAGCACATCCGATGTCCAAGACCGCCTTTCAGCTCTTGAACTGAGAGTGCAGCAGCAAGAAGATGAAATCACCGTGCTGAAAGCAGCTTTGGCCGATGTATTGAGGCGACTTGCCATCTCAGAGGATCATGTTGCATCTGTGAGAAAATCAGCACCGAGTAAAGGTAAGACATAATTTGTGCATAATTTTTAATTCGCCTTTGTGAAGATTATATTTTGATGGATTTTTTAAAAAGATAATAGAGCTGTTTCAGCATATATGGTGACTACCAGAGTTACACGGGAAAGATAGATGTCTCCCCCAAGGAGTTTACAGTCTAAATGCATGACCTAGAATACGGCTCAGAATCTCCTGTAATGTACTTTACATCTGTGCTAACCCTCAGGTTTTTGGCAAACAGAATGATGTAGAAGTTCTCTCAAGGGATAAAGTTTGAGAATGACTGAAAGACTTCCACTGGGACTTAGCTTTTCTCTCTGTGTGGATGCAGCTTAAAAAAAATAGTACAGGAAATGTAACTGTTCAGATTGCTTGTCCATCTAGCCTTGTCATTTCTACCCTGATGGATATTTAGGGAACATTGGATATCAAAAAGATCTAAGCCATCAGGATGTTTATTGCAAGGCCAGCAATCTTTTCTGTATATTTCTGTATATATACTTAATATTTGTTTATTACTTTTTCTCTACTCTACTCTAAAACATGGGGTGGTGATGGCTTAAAATGTATTTGAACCCAACAAAAGACACATGGATATAGCCAATAAAGATAAAAATAACATCCAGTCAGACTATTGCAGTGAATCACCACTAAAGCTGTTAGAGATGCTGCAGAAATTCAGCCACTTGTATCTTATGCTGCTCATATGATTATGCCACCTCCCAATGCACATGGAAAGTAGCTTGTCCCCAAAGGTCACTCTCCCTGTACATTTGGCAATGGACATTTTACATTCCATATCCATTTTCTGTAATATATTTGTTTCGTGTATGAACAGTTTGCCATTCCTGACTTACTGGCACTCTAAAGATGTGCATTTTCTTTTCAGATATACTTGTGAATAAACTCTTTCTTGTTGCAGCTGTATTTTAGCTTAACTGAATTAGCATGATAGCTAGCAGTGTAATAGGAAATGAAATAACACTAGAGTTCCAGTAAAGAGAGCTTTTTCAGAATGAGCATTTTCTAGGAAAGACAGTACTTTGAAAAGTAACACTGTGGGTGTATGGAGGAGGGAGAGAACCCTTCTTTAGGTTCTCAGTCAACTGGTTTATTTATTTAGAGCTTTCAGATACACTTAGGAGTCAAGGGCCTAAATCTTACTGCTCGTCTTAACTAGAGTAGTCTCACTGAATCAGTACCTGAATCATAAGTCAAGACTTACATAAACCCTGCTGATTCAGTGGGTCTGTACTACTTGAGAATATCAATTTCATTTAGGCTGACATCTTCAGAATGGTGAGAATCAAATATGAACATTGAAAAGGGGATATCATTCATTGTGTTTGTGGTTTTAATAAATGGTCCTGTGTACCTAAGATTTTCTTGCTTCATGACCACCTTTAACTTTTTGCTGTGTTAGCAAGATATCCAAAAGTTACTTTACCCTGGAAAGTTGCTTTAAAATAAGTAGTCACAATGATGGCTACTGCTGCAATTACAGTGTTTAAGTAATTATTATTAGCTTTGTTGTTATTTGGACGTAACAGCACTGGCTACTTTTCAGTTTCTTTTTTTTAAAAAAATTTTTTGCATGGTACTAGCTGTTACCATGTTTCTTAAAAACATTTCTAAAGCAATGAGACCACACATTCCATTTATGTATGACGTTTAACTATGACATCCAGATAGATCACTCCTTTCCAAAGAAGCTGCCTGGTTTTAAACTTGTACCTGTCATCAGTAATGGACTGGATGAGGGCAACAAACTGAAACTTAATACAGACAAAATGGAGGTGCTCCTAGTCAGTTGAAAGGCAGAGCAGGTAATAGGTAATACAGCTGTATCGGTTTTAACTTTTGCAGAAGGGAGGGAAGGCCAGATAGAAACCAACATAATTATGATGACAACAGAAGGTGTTGGGTTGTTTTTTTTGTTTGTTTGTTTTACAGTTATACTGTAAAAGTAGTAGATATTTCTGATATGTTATATCAAAACTTTGTTATGCCACTGCTATTCCAGACATGAATTCATTACAGTAATTAACATGAATACTTAAAACTAATTAACTGATTGTGACTTATTATAGCTAATAAAACATGTGGAATGTAAAGTCAGTGTATGTACACACAGCCAAATTTATGTTTGCACTACACTTGCTATGTAAACTATATTTAGAAGTCCATTGTACTTTGTATTGGAGTCCCTATTATTTATTTCACTCTTAGTTATCTTTCAACTTCCAAAGAAAGTAGAGGCTGATAGTCCTATATTATAGTCACATGGCTTATCAGATCCTAGGAAACATAACAGAAGAGACCATTGCACTTCCTTGGTTGGAATGGCATGTGCCCAAAGCTAATTGAGGGATATGCCACTGTCTGATAGGAAGAGGTACACTACGGGGGGAAGCAGACGGTGCAAAGCGCCGTCTTCAGCACAAGGAAGGGCAGGGGCAGCCACAAGACGTCGTCGGAGCGCCGGACCCTCCGCACGTCCGGCACTCCAAGCATGCCTATCGGCCGCAGCGTCCACACACGCTGTGGCGGAAAAGGCACCGAAGGTGCGCCAGCAGCCTTTTGCAGCGCACCTTCGGCGATTTGTGGAAGGAGTGCTATTTTAGTGCTCCTTCCTGGGGCGGCAAAGCTGCACCGCGGGGCCAAGGAATGCGGATGCCTCGGCCCCGATCCGCAGCTTCCCGGGGCGGCCCCGTGCCGCCCATCTGCTTAGGCCCTACATGCTATGCATGTAGAATGTCACAAGTCGAATCTCTGACATCTCCAGTTAAAAGGATCATGTAGCACATGGGTAGCACATTTTAGCCTGAGACACTGGCGAACTGCTGGTAATCTGAGATGTTACTGTCCTAGATGAACAAAGAGTCTGGCTCAATTTAAGGCAGCTTCATTTTGTTGACAGTGAAATTCTTTGCTGCCTGTTTACCTGGCCTTGCACCTTAGTCAACAGGAGTTACTAGCCTGTAAACACTTGTTAAATATGTGTCTGTCTTATGCATACCAAAATAATTATTTGTGGCATATTAAAAACCTAAAACAAAATAAATGGAACAACCTTTCTTTAAAGTAAAATTGCTCTGCCTGGTCACTTGGAGGAAATTTTATGTGGTACATACACATATAAAGAAGCAACAGACTACACTTTTGAAAACACCTGAAAGATATGTGGTCCAGGACTACAGACAGAATTCTGTCTGGGGAACCACATTAAACATTCATATAAGGCCAAAAAAAAATGTGTGTGTGTGTGTGTGTGTGTGTGTGTGAAAGAGAGAGAGATCTAGAGATTTAAGCCTCTGCCAAAGCAACATATATAATAAAACAATTGCAGTAAAAGTAAAAATGAATAGAAACAGAAATACTAGCAATTGCAACTCATTCCAAACGCCCCAAATAAAACCTAGTGAAAACAAGTCAGTCTGCAGAATTAATTTGATTATCTATCAAGACCTCTTGCCAGATCTGATGCAAGCTCATTCCACAGGTGTGGAACTACTACAGAGAAGGCCCTTGGCACAAGTGAGAAGGGCTTTTGGGGATAACCTCAGAGTTCAGATAGACTTGGTATGTATGAAAGCAGTCCTTCAACTACCTGAGGCCCAAACATGGAAAGGTTTAAAGCAAGGATGAGCAAAATGTAGACTTTTGGATATTATCAAACTGAAACTCCCATAGCCCTAGCCAGCACAGCCAGTGGTGAAGAATGTTGGGAGGTGCAATCCAACAACATCTGGAGAACTGTGCTCTGCCATTGTTGTTTAAAAAGTTAAAAGCAGGGCTTTCAATAGGGCTTAGAAATGCATTGGCACCAACTGAACTTTCCAATCCATTTTGAAATGCAGCCTAGTGTAGAACAGAAAAAGAGATGGATCCATTTTCCAGGACAAACCAGCACTCAGTGAGCCAGGTCAGCAGTGTGGTCTGAACAATTATTTTGATTTGTATTGTTTGTGAAAGCTACTAATTTGGTCAAGATATACTCATATGTGGGATGCAGAAATAAGAAATAATTTCTCTACTTAAACGAGAACTTTTTTTGTTACCTTTTTTCTCTGAAGATGCTAGCCACAGATGCTGGCGAAACGTCAGAAAGAAAGTCTTCTAGAACATGGCCACACAGCCTGAAAAACCCACAAAAACTATGGATGCCGGCCATGAAAGCCTACAACTTCACATTAAACGAGAACTGTTTTTGTTAGCTTGAAATTCCCCTTGGCAGGGATAGGCAAATGTTGAAGCTAGGGAGCTACACTAGCTCCCCCAATATATAACCCTGAATGCCCTCAAAGGGACATGGGGGAATTCTCACCACATTTTGGGGCTTTCCTGGGCCCATAGAAGGCATTCCTCACCTGGAATACTGTGTCCAGTTCTGGGCACCACAATTCAAACAGGATGTGGAGAAACTGGAGCGTGTCCAAAGGAGGGCAACTAAAATGGTGAAGGGTCTGGAAACCAAGCCCTGTGAGAAATGACTTAGGGAGCTGGGGATTTTTAGCCTGGAGAAGAGAAGGTTAAGAGGTGATATGATAGCCTTGTTTAAATATTTAAAGGGATATCATATTGAGGAGGGAACAAGCTTATTTTCTGCTGTTCCAGAAACTAGGACCTGGAACAATGGGTGCAAGCTCCAGGAAAAGAGATTCCACCTCAACATTAGGGGGAACTTCCTGACAGTAAGGGCTGTTTGACAGTGGAACACACTCCCTCGGAGTGTGGTGGAGTCTCCTTCCTTGGAGGTCTTTAAGCAGAGGCTGGATGACCATCTGTCGGGGATGCTTTGATTGGGAGTTCCTGCATGGCAGGGGTTGGACTGGATGGCCCTTGTGGTCTCTTCCAACTCTATGATTCTATGATTTGGAGGCAAAACATTTTTTGTTTTGATTTGATCTCTAGGGGGCCACAAAAATGGCCCAGGAGACTGCATGTGGCTGTAGGCTGCATTTTGCCCATACTTGCCTTATGGGAACCAGAATACTTACACAGATTTTCTGTGGGTGGGTGCAGATAACAGAAAATAAACTCTGTTGTTCCATTTAGGAAACACTTCACAAGAGTACTGGCAGTAGGTCAATATTGTAGGTCTCTCTACGGAGGTATCATCACTAAAGATGAAGGGAGGGAAATACATTCTACCTACTGGGACAGTTTGTCCAAACTTGTAACAGCTAAGGGGAATATAAAACACTTTTGAAAAAAAGTTTAAAAAGAAAGATTCAGATTAGAAGTTAAGTGACTCAATGTAATATGTCAGAAACAAATATAAATTTGCATTGCAGTCTGAGTGCAAGTGTGCTCAACTGAACCTAGTGAAGTGTACCTCAGAATAATCATCCATAGCATTGTGGAGCTTATCTGATACATAAAGCTTTTGTCTCTTGGCAGGTTCTCTGCCAAAATGGATCCAATGCTAATATTTCTCTCACTCCAAACTGTAACTTTGAATCTGTAATTCTAAATGGCTGAAATCTGGCTTCTCAAAGCCCAGAATATTGTAGTGTTTGTATGAATTAAATTACTTTGCATCATGGCTACTGTTGGTTGACAAGGTTAATGTTTGATTCAACAATTCCTATTGTTACCATAAATGGATTATTAGTGAACACATTCAAATATCTCTAGTGATTAAGGAGTTAATCTCTTGTGGGTACCATTAAAAACAAGGATGTGGCTATTCAAAAAGTACTTTGCATATTGTTTAATGTAGGCTGAACAGAAATGAAAATAATGAGTTGGCTGGAAGTTGTAATGGCACTTGGAAAATGTATTTGAGGAAGTAAGATGATCCTATAAGAGGATTCGTGATGTGTGTGAAGCAAGATTGCCTTTATAAAAGCAAGGTTGTTGTTTTAAGGGCCATTAGCAGCATTCTAATGCCTTTTATTATTGGCAGAAGCTTCACAGAAATTCTTGTTCCAAAGTACAAAAGTGTAATAAATGTTTGGGCTATTAATTACAGCAGCACCAGACTATTTCAGGGTCTGAAGAATCTGATGGCTGATGTTAAGCAATGCTGCAAACATTTTGGGGGTAAGGGTGAGGAGCTACCTCTTAGATATTGTAGGCCAAGATGGAAATAGATATGTTCAATGCCAAATACAATTTTGTTGGTTCTTTTTAATTGGAGAATTATTTGCCTCAGTATCAGGGCTGCAAAATGAGAATGGTTGTATTCTGTTCTATTTACCATTCTTCATGGGGCTTCTTAGTTTAGCTATGTCTAATATTAATACAAGAAACTAGAAATCACACCAAGTCATGGTTTGCATAGTTTGCATAAAACAGAAACTATTATTGATGCGTCCAAACAATCAAAACAGAGTTTTAGAACTGGTTGTCATATTTTGATTTCCCATCCAGCTGTTGTGCCTGTGGAGACAGCTATAGAGAGAGACAGGACTGGGATTGTATCTACAGTTTATAATTTCAGATGTTACATCAACATTTTAAGTTTCCTTGGACATGGTTTGGCATGACCCATAAGACAGAAAATGGTTTAGTTTGCAGACAGTCAAGAACCCAACTATGCTATTTGACTGATTAAAAGAAATATAATTCTTACATCCAGCAATACTCATCATAACCCTTTGGAATAGCAGAATTCCACAAGAGAGTCGACATTCTCTTTCTATTAGATCCATCTGCTGTTTTGATGGGACTTCAGAAAATGTTCTGGGCCTTAGTAAAAGAATTTGACATCAGCAGCATCGTAGCCACAAAACAGAATTTGGAAGAAAATTCCTTTCCAGAGAACAAATGAAATGTCTTTGTGAACCATGGGTCATAATAAGTAGAAACCAGAATTGCTTGAAGAAACATTCAGATGTTCAAACTAGTGTTAAGAACCGCTAAAAGATTTTCAGAGGGAAACAAATTGAATGAAAGAATGCCATTTCAGTTACTAATGTGGATTTGTCAGTACTATATGTAAACACAATTAATTGTCATTAGTTAAGGGAATAGAATTTTTATGTAGAATTTTTATAATATGCTGTTTACAAGATGTTACTAGTACACCCAGTTTACATTTATGTTTAAGAAGGCATTTAAAAATAGAAAGAAGAAGTCTTTGATAAAGCAATTTTAGGGAGGGGAATGCTTCCAACAGAAAGCTGTCTGCAAAATCATCGAAAGAGATACAAGCTGAAAGCCCTGAGTCAAATTGTGGATTCTTGATGGTCTGTTCAAGTCACTACTATGGCTGAATATATTGGCTAGATGTTTGCTGGTCAATGACCGAATAAAATTTTACAATATTGGCTAGATGTGTTGTTTATCTTATTGGCTCAGCATTATGGGAACATAGTCCTTTTGTTTGTAGGCTAACTTTGAACCCATTCACACTATAATTATTATTCCACTTTGACTGCTATGGTTCTGACATGTGAAATCCTGGGATTGGCATTTTAGGGACGAGTATTTAAAATTCTCAGCCAAACAGCTACAATGCCTCACCAAGCTAAAAACCCCAGGATTTCATAAGATGCAGCTCTGGAAGTTAAAGTGGAATAATAATATAATTGTCTAGTGTAAAAGGGCCTTCTTCAACTCAACTTGAGCCAATATAGATTCTGGGCAGGTAAATACAGTGCCCAATCATCACTACCCTATGTAAATTGTCAATGAACCAGCTGGAAGATAATAAGTGTGATGGCAAATTTGGTAAATCAACAAATAAAGATGAGCTTTATTTCTACATTTGCTTAGGCGATTTTGAGCCTCGCTGTTTCGTCAGATGCTAAGAACTAAGTCTTTGTCTTTAAGAGTCAATTGCCAGCATTCATTGCTGTCTTGTCTTGGTTCTCTTGGGCTGAAGTAGATTTAATTAATCTGTCTTTGCTCTCCATTTGTGTAGTATGTGTCATCTGGCACCTTTAGCCTGAAGCTTGAAAACCTAGAGCAGGGGTCGGCAATGTTAACCTACCTGGGGCTGGTCGCTGGTCCCCAGGTCTTCCGGCGGGCCGGGGGGGGGGGAATGGCGGTGCAGCCACATGTGCCGCGGCCACCATTTTGTTTGCAAAATGGCGGGCACGACTCGTTTGTGCATGTGCAGGAGTACTGCACATGCGCAAATGAGTCACAGCCGCGGGAACACACGGCGGGGGCGGGGGTCGGCGTGCAGGGGTCGGCGGGCCGGGTGCGGCCCGTGGGCCGTAGGTTGCCGACCCCTGACCTAGAGTATTAACATTCTGGATTTTTTAATATTGTTTTTCTTGTCTAGGCTGTTATGTGGAGGATATCTTTGACATATACAATACATAATGCAGAAGGCTCTCCATGCTTAGTGGATGTATTTTTATATATACATACACACTCCCTCTCTAAGACCACCTTTAGTCACTGTGACAAATACATATATTGATATTAATTTTTAAAAGCTATCAATTTTCTATGATTCTGTCCATAGCTGGATCTTCTCCCATATCTTCTCCTTGCCACATTGCAAGTGATATCACTTCAGTTTGGGATTCAAGTACACTCTAAAAGTCAGCCATCATTCTTTCTTTCTTTGTGTATATATTGTTGTTGTGCCTAAGCAGTTTCTGATTTATGGAGACCCTAAGCCATACCTATCATGGAGTTGTTGTTTTTTGGACAGAATTTGTTTAGAAACAGCTTGCCTTCTTCTAGGGCTGAGACACTGTAATTTGCCTAACGCCACCCAGTGGGTCTCCATGGCCAATTGGGGATTCAAACCCTGATCTCCCAGTGTCCTACACTCAAACTACTACACCACACTGGCTTCGTGTGTGTGTGTGTGTGTGTTTCCTATTGTGGTGTTCATGGGAGGCAAGATGGCCTAAACTGTTACTGTTTTGGCAGTTTCCATATTCTTCAGGTTATCTTGGCTACTTTTTAAAAATTAATATGTGGCTTGGTTAGTTTATTGGGTGGCTCAGGGGGACATAAAACAGGATCTGAGATCCACATGAGACTTATACCCCTGCTTTATAATTCTGAAAAATATCATTTCTCCACTTCTCAGGAGTAACTTAGGGGGGTTGCAGACTGTCAAAAATAGTGTGAATTCAGTCCACTTTTAGGGTTAGGGTTAAGGTTAGGGAATCATGGGAATTGAATTTTATTGTGGCACTAGAGTTCTCTGACAAAGAAGGTTCAATGTCTCAGAAAAATAACAACTCCCATGATTCCCTAGCACTAATCCTAACCCTAAAAGTGGACTGAATTCACACTATTTTTGACAGTCTGCAACCCCCCTTAGTGGGCCTTCAACCTTGTTCTTCCAGGTCACAGTCCAACATGCATCGTCCAAGTTGTTTTGCATCTAAACCTGTAATTGACTATAACTGTCCTTGTAATTAAGCATAAACATGTTCTGCTAAAACACATTGCTTCCATGTTTGCCTTTACTTCCTTCCCCTTGCTCTCTTCTTTGGCTTCTCATCTTCTGTTCTCACTTAGCCTGAAATCTGATGTAACCACATTAAAAAAACACTGATAATTTTATAACTTTAGGACCTGTTTTCCTTGCACCAAGAACTAGTATGCTATAATGGTTTGAGTGTTGAACTTGAATGCCAGGGTTCGAATCTCCACTAAACCATGGGAACCTTGGGCAAGTCACACTCTATGAGCCTTAGAGGAAGGCACTGGAAATCCTTCTGTAAATAAATCTTGCCAAGAAAATGCTAGGATAGGGTCTCAATAAGTTGCAATCTGCTTGAAAATACATAACAGCAACAGCTTCCTTGCACCTTTTCATTCTTTTCTGATCTTGTATCTGTTGTGTTCATTGTAAAATATAGTTGATCTCAGCTATTAGCTTCGGGAGCAGAGATGGGTCAACTATACTGTATGGGCTAGATGCAGTTTCCAAAGCTGTTGTTGCAGCTTCCAACACCCCATATACCCTCTACCCCAGGGACAGGCAACCTTTTTGAGACCTGGGCCGGTCTCCCTTAGCCCAGGTCTCGGCTGGGCCGGGCAGGGGGGGGCGGCGGCGCGCGCGCGCACACCCTCCGCCGTGCGTGATGCGCCCCCACGCACCCTCCTCTGTGTGCAGCGTGCGCGCGCGCCCCCACAACCGCCACGGCACAAGTCGCGGCTGCCGTTTTGGGAAATAAGTCACACTCTCTCAGCCTCAGAGGGTGGAAATGGCAAATGGCGGTCAGCTCGCTGTCCTGAAGCCGCTTTCCTTGGCTTCCACGGGTGTCTCCCCTCCCTCTTCTTCCCAAGGGAGGACTGAGGACACCCGTGGAAGGGAAGGAGACTGGCCTCAGGACAGCGAGCTGAGCGCCCTGCCAGCCAGGATCCTCTTGGGAAGCGCTTTCCTTCGCCTCCTTGGCTGCCTCCCTTGGGGAAAAGAGGGAGGAGAGACAGCCAAGGAGGTGAAGGAAACGCTCCTGAAGAGGATCCTGGCCGGGCAGTGAGCTCGCTGTCCTGAAGCCGCTTTCCTTGGCTTCCACGGGTGTCTCCCCTCCCTCTTCTTCCCAAGGGAGGGCTGAAGACACCCGTGGAAGCCAAGGAAAGCGGCTTCAGGACAGCGAGCTGAGCGCCCTGCCAGCCAGGATCCTCTTGGGAAGCGCTTTCCTTCGCCTCCTTGTCTGCCTCCCTTGGGGAAAAGAGGGAGGAGAGACAGCCAAGGAGGCGAACAGAAGCTGGCTTCAGAAGCGGGTCCTGGCTGGCTTCTGTAGTTTGCTTTGCCTCCCAGGAGGGAGGGCGCAGTACAGGGGGCGGAGCTTGCCAAGAGCAACCCGGCAGCCATTTTGTGTTGCCAGAGAAGCCCAGCAAAAAAACCCGCGGCGGCGGTAGTGCTGCCGCGGCAGCGGCAGCAGGAACAAAACGGGGCCGGTAACAAGGCCTCTCTGGCAATTCACCATTTAGGACTGAATCTACCCTATTTGATACTAGCACAGATGGACTGAGACCAACCCATATCTGAAAACATCAGAGAAGTTGAAAAAGTGTGTTGTTGTTGTTTACCTTCAAGTCATTTCCGACTTATGGCAACCTAAGGAGAACTTATCATGGGGTCTTTGTGTAGTTTGACAATTATAGCTGCCAGCAAGAAAGATTACATAAGGGCTAGTGTCTGGGAAATGCATTAGGACCTCATGGGGGTGTCAAAATATAGGTAACCTAAAACTGTAGTCTCTCCAGGTCAACAGACATGTCCATAGTATAAAATGGCACTAGTTAGAGACAGGATCAATTAAGTATGCATTTAAAGGCCAACTTAAAGTCTACTGGCCCCCTCTGAAGATGATGCTTCCCAGATAAAAGTCTATGTAAACCCATCTGCCCCTTGAGAAAGATAAACAAATCATGTTTCCTTGCAGAATGGACACAAAGATGTGATTTGATTCACATAGCCTCCCTAATGGAAAAAAATAATAATTTATGTGTGTGTGTGTCTCTGTGTGGAATATGAGAGCATCAGAATGTGATATGTTATCTGTTTCTAGTATAAGCCCAGTGTTGGAAAAGTGTGCCACAGCTGGATGGAATTGTCTTACAGAAGTAAAGAGCTCAGTTTACATTTGGATGCTTTATAGGGCCTTGGTAGCCACATGGAAATAATGCTATCAATAAACAATGATTTAATCTGCTATATGCACTGGCTGAAAAGTTCTATAGAGGTACTACAGAGATTATGTTGGCAAGTCTCTGAATTAATTTCTGTGTTGGTATTGTTTTGTAAATTATTTGCAAATTATGATTTGTAAAGCTGCTTCTCATTTTCCTGTTGCAATTGTTTTCTTTATCTGTTTTAATCATCATTTACTGGTGCACAGAAGATAACATTGATGAGTGCTAGAGATGATCTTCATTTTAGGGCATCTCCAGGTGCGGGTTCTGGAAGCCTCAAGAGTTTCCAGTTGTTTTTGATTTAATCATACCTGTTTATTCACAAGTTGCATCCAGCCTCTTTCTTGAAATATGCTGGGTTTCCCTCCCTCCCTCCCACTGATCACATGTCATACCCAATGTCCCTCAACTTTTCAGAAATCAATTTTCACCAATTTCTATTAAGGCCTTTTAAATTATTATTCAGGAATTATAAGCAATAACTGCTAAAGTGGTTTAGTAGTGTTACCATATGACCTCCCAGACATGTCCTTTTTTTCAGAGCTAAAGTTTTGGTCTGGGCAGATTTTGAAAATGAACAGGGATTTTTTTTAAATGTCCAGTTCTGCTTTGCCTCCTGCCCTCTGATACTTCATCACCATCTGGACAACTCTGTTGAGAGCTCTGCTATGAGAAGAGGCAGGCTCAGCCGAATGCTTACAGAGAGAGAAAGACTGAATTGGCAGTGAGTGGGTGGGAGAAGGGGAAAGGACCCAGAGGGAGATCATTGCCCCTATGAGGCCTCCAGCCTCTTAGGGGCAATGATTGCTTAGCAAAGTGGTGAGGTGGTTTTCCAAAGAGGCAGGGAAGGGGGAAAGGGAACACAAGATTGTTGTTATTTAAATACAGGGAAGTTTAAGGATATTTCTAGTAGCAGTTGTCACAGACTATATAGCAGGGTATTTATAGTCATCATTGTGATTGGTGATTTGAAGTAGTCAGTCATTCACTGTGTCCTCTCTTTGGCTTTTCAAAAGGTGGCAACTCTTAACATTATTACACTAGGATCATTAGGATCATTTTGCTTTAGAGCCAACATTCCACTCCCCCCCCCCACACTTTATCTCAGTTGAACCTGTGCTTCAGAAAAAATAGCTGCCTTTGCTGGTGGCAGCCATCTTTATACTGCTTCTGAAATAGTATAAACACACAGGCAAGTTCAAATGCATTTCATTTCAGAAGTACTGGGTTAATTTAAACCTACTCTAGGGAAGGTGTGAAAAATGTCCTTGGTAATGCCAAGAGCTCCCAGAAAATACTTCAGGGAAAAGAAAACATAATGTGGATAACCAAAATAAAATCAATTTGTACAGGAGCAAAACCTGTGACTTCCACCAATTTTTATTTTTCCTCATCTGGAAGGACTCATAGGGAGAACCTGAACCAGTCTTGCAGAAAATGCTGAAAGCCAACAAAGGAAAGATGGAATGAGACAGATGGCATTCTCAAGCCTACACACGAATTAATAAACCATGACTTATGAAAACCTTTGTGTTCTTCATTGCCAAGAGTTTCATCTTTTATTTTCCCTACTTGCTAAAAAGGCTTTGGCATTAACTTTAAAATCTGGAAATTTTTAATTGAAAAAAATATCCCTGATGGAATTTTGGAGAGTTCTTGATCATTTCTAAAGTTACAATAAAGAATGTACAAGAACATTTTGTGAATGTATTTCTCTAATGTCCATATATTGGCTTAGCAAGCTTTTAAAGCTTCTCAGTGCATGTGGCTCCTGAGATGGTAAATTAGAAGGAAGATGTTTTATTCTCAACTGCAGCACCACATTATTTAATTGTTTAGATGGTGTTGAATATATTGAAAGAAATAAAGGGAGATGTACAGTTTTAGAGATATTCACAGAAGTGAAGGTGGGAATAGTGCCTCTCTTCCTGTTCTTTTGATAGTGTCTAAAGTGAGAGATCACACTCCCTTACCATTGCCATTTCTCCACAGCATAACTTCCACCCCCACCCCCCTTTAAAGCAATTCTGCTCTCTTCTTGTTGTAATATGGCTCTGAATATATTTGTAATAAGATATAAATTGTGGGTAATGTATGGATTTTTAATACATATTCAACCTCTTTTGATTACTACTTTTTGTACTGATTAGGAGCTGTTAGGAAATTCTGCATAAATGGTTCTTGGCTAGAAAATATATAGAGACAGCTAGGTTGTCCTGATAGACAACTAAGGGCACATTTTGTGATGCAAATAGATCTGTTGAGAGAAATGACTGGTTAGTCAAATGTTTATTCATGTGCAGATGGAGTGATATGAAGTACATTGCTGCTTCTAAGAGCATAATAGATTTGGTACAAGCCTTGTTCCTAAGAAACACTCCCTTAACTGCACCAGTTTGTGAGGTTTTTCTGATGTTGTACATCTTATCCCTGTCTCCAGAGGTTGTACCTACAGCATCTGCAGATGGAACCCTTTGCATGTATATGCAGTGTGGAGCCTTTTGCACACCTTTGCACTTGGAGCAATGTGCATATCTTCACATATACTGTATATACGTTAGTTCACAAAATTAACTCCAAAACTGGGGTTGACTTATCCACAGGTCAACGGAAGTACTGTATTTTAATTCTTATAATAAAAAGGAACCTTCCCCTTCTCTAAGTAGAGTGGTGAAAAGTCAAGAGCTTAGTCTGTCCTAGGTGTACCTAAAAGAAACCCCAACCCCTTCTACTTCTTCTCAACTGTGCTGTTCAGCAGGGAAATGGTGGTAGTGACAGTTCTTTGGAGCTTCCCCATCAAATGAGTGCCAAGAGGAATTAGGCTTTGAAGGATCTGAATACACACTTGTGTATGTCTGTCAGCTTTTCTAGGTTAAAATCAGGCAAAGTTATCACATTAAATTTAAAAGCTGTAATCACTGCTAATGTAATTGCCATTTTATTTGCTTTGCCTTCACATCCTTTTTTTGGCCATTTGCTTAATCACGCCAGGGCCTCGCCTCTTCCTTCACATATAGCCATGATTTACCCTAGTTCCCTCCTTATCTATCCAACATTTAGGGTGAGCACAAACAGTTACGCCTGCCAGAATTTTGTAAGTTCTTTGGTATCATTTTCTTTGCTTCATCTTTTACGTCCTTTGTTACATGCCCCTAAGTATTACCTTTGACTTATCCACATGTCATATCAAAATCCATAATTTTGGCCCCAGAATCTGCCCTCAATTTATACATGAAGTTGACTTATTGTGGAATGTATACAGTATGTTGCTGTGTACACATAGGATTTCCCATTGCAGATATCTATGCTCCAGGTGCAGGAGAATGAGCCATGTATAACACTGCAGGCAAAATTAGTTGGTATGAGCTTGCTCACACATTGTTCCAGTGCCAAAGCATGTCTAACAAAGAGAGCCAAAGCTAGATATTTGAGTCTTCTCTGTCACTACAGAGTTCTGACCTGGAGATAAAATATGTTCCATGGATTTAATGTAATTAGAAATATTAAGAAAGGGAAATACATAGTGTAATAACTATAAAACTAAACTTGATATTTAATTGTTCATTAAGGAATCTCATTCTGTCTTTCCTTGCCTGACCAGGGCCTGTATGTATAGTGTCTCATAGACTGCTGGTATACAGTAGTGTTTCAAAATACATGTTAAACTGACAATACACTAATTTGTCAAATATATTTGGAGTACTGAACGCTAGGACACCACATTTGCATCCAGAAAATGCTAGTTTTCAAAACAGTAACTTAGTATGCGGCCACAAGATGCTAACGTTATACAATATAACATTGTGCATAGTTAGCTGGCTTGGGATAATGGAATCTGTAGTCTAACACATCTGGAGAGCATCAATTTGAGAGGCCTGTATGAGAGACCTGCATGGGCCAAAGCTTTCTGTAATACCAGACCTGTGGCTCCCCTCCCGCTTAAATGCACATGCATTCCAGTGTTCCATTCAGTATCATGTGTTGCCTGTAGAAATTCATTTGGGTACAAAGTAAGAATGTAATTTGTAGTTTTCACCCAGGAAGAACATGAATATTTCTGAACATCAAGTTTTTGGATGTTATTTACACATACTGAATTGTTGCCAATATCAGATTTATAGCCACCTGACCAAGTGGTTAGTTGTTGTTGCTGTTGTTGATGATGATGCAGTTGTGTGCCTTCAAGTTGTTTTCAACCTATGGCAACCCTAAGGTGACCCTGTTACGGATTTTCTTGACAAGATTTGGTCAGAAGGGCTTTGCCCTTCCCTTCTCTGGAAGCTGAGAGAGTGTGATTTGCCTGGTGCCACCCAGGGGGCTTCCATGGCCGAGCAGGAATTCAAACCCTGTACTCCAGAGTCATACCCAAGTGCTTAAACCACCACACCACTCTGGCCCTTAGGTAATTGTTTGGCATGTCTCATTTAAGCTTCTCTTCTGCAAGAGGCATTGACTTGTTTTAGTGCTGCTACTTTTCTTGTCAATATGCTGCAAATAATGGGGGTTTCTTCTCAGTGTCCCTCAATTCAAGCTGAGGGCCTGTCTCATTGAGGGTCCTAATCAGTTGTTTCTGCAATTAGCTGCCCAAATTCTGGGAAGAAAATGGCATACAGATCCAGAGGCCTTTCCAGGCATCTGCATCAGATTTCTCCTCTGAATCAGATTTCTTGGATTCCACAGGATGAGTCAAGACAGCCAGTGGTGACAAATGCTGGTACCTGTAGCCCAGCAACATCTGGAAACTCATATTTTTCATACCTCAGCCAAGGTATTGACCAGGAGGACCAGAGTAGTACCATCTGATACTGACATTCCAGGAATGAGTATTACACTGATAGCTACTCCTCACATATCCTATCCCATGAGAATATCAGTGTCAAATGCTCTTGAACTCTGCTGAGAAGTTCTGTAGAACCTACAAGAATGTATTCACAGTGGCCAGTTTCAGGCATAGATTTAACACAAGGCATCCAAGGCTGTTTTAATCTCAAAAGTAGGGCTAAAGCCAGATTGAAATGGTTCTAAATCACCAATGGGAAGCTGTGGTTCTCCAGGTACTTTTGCCTATAGCTCCCGTCAAACCTAGCCAGCCTAACTAGTGGTATGGAGTTGTGGAAGTTATTGTCCAAAACATCTGGAGGACCCTGTTTACCTGACATTCTTCTAAGTAATCCTGTTTCATCCAATTAATGCCTAGACTGGAAGGCTACTATTTGTTAGAACAGTTTGTCCCAAAATATAAATTTATAGAATGAACATGGAGACTGATGTCTGTCTATCTGTCTGTTTGTCTGGTATTTCTGAATTGTTTTTCAGCTTGCTAGAACTTTCAAGGTGATGTACTATAAAACAGTAATCTTTTATACATAGAATCATCAGGAAAAGTTGGAAAGGACAGTATTTGGAAAATGTGAGTGAGCTGAAAAAAACAAAAAACTTTGTGTTGTATTAAAAGCTTTTAAAAGGGGGGGAAATATGCTGCAACCATACTGAAGACCATATACGACTCACACCACTCTCACAGTTAGCCTTCTTCTGGCTGCTCTTATTAGCAAGTTGGAACAGGCAAGTACACATGTAGTTGGCCTCACTTGTCCAAGAATCCTGTCCATACCCTCAGGCTGCCCAAATTGAAACCTTTCCAGCCTTAACTAGACAGGCAGGAATAAATGTGCATCTGCTGGTACACTCCTAGTGGCAACATCTAATTTGGAATGGATCTGTGCAACTTTATCCACAAAGTGCCTAGCAGATGAGTCAGATGGCTTTGGCAAACAATCCTTGCGGGTAAAGATGTAAGAGTCCCTTGATTATAAAAATTCTAGCAGCTGAGTGAGGAGACGCAGCAGTGGTGGAAAACATGCAAAAAATTGTTACCACTTTAGCCACAGAAAGGCTAATATGAACTATGTCCTTTGTTTGATCAGATATATCACAAGCTTTGCACCACCTCAACAATACTTGTGTCTGATCTGCATTTTTTAAAGAATTCTAAAAGCACCAGACTTTATACAGTCAGCATAATCAATGCCCTTGTTAATGCATTTTTGCAAGAAAATTTTGCCTTCATCTTTCTCCAGTTTTGCTAATAAAGGCCACTTCTCTTTTCTGATTATGTGCCTGTGAAAGAAACATATGGTTTATGGAAGTCTTTGTCTAAAACTACGTTATCTTTTATTCACACTCTTGTATACTTGACAGATTTTAATGAACAGTCTCTCTTGAGCATGGCAGATATTATTCTGTGAAAATTATCAGAATGGAGATGGAATCCATTATCTGCAGGAGGCATTTTTACCACTTTGATCTCCAGTAGTTTGGCTCTAATCCTCATCACCCATACACAAGATCTCATTTTATATTCAGTTCACATCTGGCTCCTGTCCTGAGCCAAAAGATAAAGCTGAGTGCTGCTCAAGCTGGAATGGCTCAGGCAGCTTTATGTTGGTTATTAACATGCATCATAATATTGGCTAGTTGGATATATGTGATGCAGAAGAATGTTGCAGGGTTTAGCCTGAGTTATCTCAGATAAGGAAGTACTATTTGGCCATTTATAAATGGCCCCTACAGTTGCTCCATTCAAAGAGAGAGCTATAGTAATTCATGAAAGTAAATGTCATGGGAACATCATTAGGCTGACCTCATGGCCTAGTCTATTGTTTACAATGGTCAGGTTTCTCGATGTTGATGGCACATTACAACCTGTGTATCACACATTTGGTTTTGTGCCTTCATTGAGCCATCCTTCAAAACTTTCCAGATAGATGAGATTTTGGTAGTAACCTAGCCACTCCTCCTTTTTGAGTGCAGGCTCGAGGCATTCTTTTTTCAGTCCTCCTTTGTGCACCACAGTGGTAACACTTTCTTCTTTGTGGTCTTTGTACAGCACACATTTGGTCTGTGCCTGGGCAGAGATGTTCTTCGGACCTTTCTAGATATCTGAGATTTTTGGTAGTAGCCCCATCCTCCTCCTTTAATATGCAGGCTCAGCCTTCATTTCCTCACTTCTACTTTGTCTACCACAGTGATAGCATTACAGTGGAGCCTATCTTCCAGCCTATCTTCTAGCTAGAGATTTGTACTTTTACTTTCTTTTTACAATTTAGAGCCTATATTGTGTGCTTTTTTTGGTTACCCTTAGACTTCAGCATTTTGTTTTTCTTGTTTACCTGCCTACAAGTCTCAACTGTTCAGACACCTTCATATAATTTTCCCAGACATTTTTAGCACAACATTTTTTTCATTATTATTATTATTATTATTATGTTTTTCCTTGCTACCATCCTTTCCCCCATGTTTCATTAATTCATCAAGTTTCACTGAATCAGACTCTGTGTATGGTCATGGTCTGTGTCATTCTTGATGATTTGAAACAAAATGTGTCTTTCAAAGCAGAGACTTGGAGCTTAATGTTTCTTCTTATCCATAGCTTCTGATCATACAGAGGGACTGTACTGCCTGTCCCTCTGCAGACCCCTATAGGCTGTGTGAGAGTTGTGGTACCCTTTCGAACAGTATGGCATTGTCACAAAAGCCTGCAATAATGAGGGAAGAAAGGCTGAAAATCAAGAGTCCAAAGTCTAATCTGCCCTGCAGAAATAATGTCATGGCTCAATATAGTTGGTCCTCCACATTTGAGGTTTTGACTTTTGTGATTTTGATTGTTCACATATTTAATCAGTATGGTCTCTCTAGGAATCTCAAGGTCCTCTCTAGGAATCTCTAGGTGACTCTCTTAATAATAATAATAATAATAATAATAATAATTTCTTGTACCCCTCCTTTTGCCTTGGCAATCAAGGCGGCTTACAAGTACAAATACAGATTAAAAACATACATACCATAAACCGTAATACAATACACCCCTTAAAACTAAATACAATAATAAAAACATAAAGATTAAAACAACATACATTCTGGGACACCAATAAGAGTGTATAACAGAGATGTATATCGGGGAGAAGCATAGTTCACGTGGATTAGTCTATTCTGGGAAGACCTGCCAGAAGAGATCTGTCTTGATAGCCTTTTTCAAGCTATCCAAGTTGATTATTTGACGGATCTCTTCCAGCAAGGCGTTCCACAGTCTGGGAGCGGTGCTAGAAAACGTCCTCTGGGAGGTTACTGCTAATCTAGTTTTTATCGGTTGCAGTAAATTCCTCTCAGAGGACTTGAGGGTGTGCGGCGGATTATATGGAAGAAGGCGATCCCATGGACCCCAGCCATGTAAGGCTTTAAAGGTCATCACCAACACCATATACTGTGCTCAGAAACCAATAGGCAGCCAGTGGAGAGATTTCAGAACAGGTGTAATATGATCACTCTTAGATTTCCCGATGATCAATCTGGCCACCATGTTTTGTACTAACTGTAGTTTCTGGACTAGGTATAAGACTAGCCCCATGTAGAGTGTGTTGCAGAAGTCAAGTCATGAGGTTACCAGTGCATGTACCACAGTTTCTAGGTCTCTTACTTCCAGGAAAGGGCGCAGCTGGTGTATTAGCCGAAGCTGATAACAGGTGCTCCTGACTGTCGCATTCACTTGATCTGTCATGTGAAGCAACGAGTCTAGGAGCACCCCCAAACTGGAACACAGTCCTTAGCGGAGACCATGACCCCATTCAGGACTGGAGGTTGTGACCCAATACCTGGTTTGGGGGCCTCTACTGTGACTACCTCTGTTTTATCTGGAGTCACCTTGAGTCAGTTTTTCCTCATCCAGTCCATTGAGACATTGATTGAGGGAAAAACTGCCATCTGCTGTCATGGCTTCTGACCGAGAGATGGAGAAATATATTTGGGTGTCATCAGCATATTGATTACACCCTGCCCCATGTCTATGGATGATCTCCCCCAGCAGCTTCATATAGATATTAAACAGCATCGGGGACAGGATGTCACCCTGAGGGATGCTACATTTAAGCTCTGTTTTTGAAGAGCAACTGTCCCTGAGCGACACCCTCTGGAATCTGCCCGAGAGGAAGGAACAAAACCACTAAAGTACAGTGCTGCCCATTCCTAACTCTCTCAGGCGTCCCAAGAGGAATTCATGGTCTATCACAGGGGTAGGCAACCTAAGGCCCGAGAGCCGGATGCAGCCACCTGAGGCCTTTGGACCGGCCCCAGGCCGGCCCTGCCGCCGCCGCCGCCCGCCATGATGATATTGATTATTGTTGTTATTACTTGTTCTTGGGGTTTTCTTGGCAAAATCTCCACAGGGTTTTTGCCATGGCCTTTCCGGGGCTGAGAGAGTGTGCATGCATATTTTTAATTTTTTAAAAAAATAATTTATATTTATTTATTTATTTATTGTGCTTCAGCCCCCCCAATTGTCTGAGGGACAGCAACCCGGCCCCTCACTCAAAAAGGTTGCCTACCCCTTGTCTATCATATCAAAAGCCGCTGAGAGGTCCAAAAGCACCAACTGGGTCACGTTTCCCCTGTCAATGCTTAGGTGCAGGTCATCTGCAGGTCAACTTTTATCAGAGTCACACTGGAGGACCTACCAATTCCTAGAGAGAACAGTTCTCTAGGCATTTGGAGGTCCTCCGGCACAATTCTATGGTCAATGTCTGATAGATCATAGAATTGCCTTATAGATTCCTAGAGATGCCATGTTACCTTTCAAGTTAAAAAAAGTGTTTTTATTTGCATTTTTTTCACTTTCACGGGGGTCCTTTGCCCCAACCCCAATGAATGTGGAGGGTCTGAGATGTGTAGTTATATAAGATATTTAGCCTTCTCTGTCAGAGAGCCCTGGTGTTACAACAGACTACAAATTCCAGGATTCCATAGCATTTTGTCATAACAGTTAAAGTGATGTCAAACTACATTACTTTTACAGTACAATTTGGACCCAAGTTAAAGTGCCTTCTGTGCACAGAGCTGCACCTTGCGTCTGCCAGAGAAGTTCGGAAGAATGTTGACAAGAATTGCAGCATTCCATTTATATAGCTTTCAAACAAAGTTCAAGGCATAAATTTTAAAACAGCCAGGGTCTAAGAATACAGTAAAAACTACAATAAAAACAGGCAGATGCTGTGGCAGACAATGTTCAGCAAAAAAGACATTTCAAAATAAATGTTACAGTCCCTACTGAAATGGCAAAAGTAACTCTAAGCTTCATCAGAGGAGATAATTCTTTAGCATCTTGGTCACAGTAAAGGTCCTACTTCTCAGGCAGTGAAGGTGTGTTTATTTCTTATATGTATTTTTATACTGACCTTCAATCCTATATCCAGGGTGGTTTACTAAATGATCTCCATGCTTACATTCTGAGTAGTTGATGACTGGTCTGCAGAGGGTAGAGGGGAGAAATGTTTACATCTTATATTTTCATGGTATTATTAAGATTTCCCTTTCATTTTAACTATTTATTATTTAATCTTAATCCTAATCCCTTGGAGAAGGGAAAGCAAACCTAGCATTACCTTGAGAAATCAGCCTTCACATGATGGATAGATTGTGTGCATGTGAAAGACACAGAGAGAATGCTAGTCTTTTTCCTTACAGTCTATGCACTGAAAAATGTGCTAAAAATGATTTACACAAGGAACACGAGCTAACAATAAAGAAAAAGTGTTATTTTACCCTATGGTAGTATTTCATGGAGCTACTGAATAAAACTCAGAGTTGAGGATAATTTGTCTATTGGAGTCATTTTTAGATACATTTATGACAGTACTAAAAATAGTTAGTACAGATCAATATACTTATACTCAATACTATCTGACCCCATCCTCACGGGAGCATCCTACACTTATCTATTCGCCCCACCTACAGGCTGGTTTCCAAGGCCAAACTGGTCTTGCCACCTCATTTCCATACATAATGGCTATGTCTTTGTCCCCAAACAACCATTGTTAAGACTGGACTCGCTATTTCATTTGCATACACAAAGGATTTTGAATTTGAATTCCTCATGGGAGCATCCTACACTCATATACGGTATTCTCCGCACCTACAGGCTGGTTTCCAAGGCCAAACTGGTCTTGCCACCTCATTTCCATACACAATGGCTATATCTTTGACCCCAAACAATCATTGTTGAAACTGGACTCGCTATTTCATTTGCATACACAAAGGATTTTGAATTTGAATTGACATTCTCACATATCAAGGACATATATATGTCTTTCCATGGCTTCCATTCCACCAAAAGCATCTGAGGAAGTAGACTGAAGTCTACGATAGCTTATGATGCCAACTTCTTTCTTTCAGTTAGTCTCAAAGGTGCTATAAGATCTCTCTACATATTGATTCTACAAACTAACGCAGGTATATCTTTGAATTCTACCACTATATAGGTAAGTATTAATATAGTATAGATGAGGAATGGAAATTGTGTGACCTGTAGGTCTCATGAGGCCCATCAAGGCCTTTTGTGTAATCCATAGAGATTGTTCCCATTGAAAAAAAAACTGCAAAAAATGGAAAAGCATACTTCCAGAAGCTCCCAGGGAACACTATTCTTAGATTAAATGCCAGTTGGGGCCCTCCCACATCTTGTTGTGGATCCTAATTTCCAGAATCCTGGAAGCAATTTTTTGTTGTCTTCTGGCTTCATTAGAATGGTGGGAAACGACTGGCCTTCAAACCCAAGCAGCTGCTCCTGGTATGCCTTTTATATGAAGCAAAATGTTGCTATTCCTCCCTGTCTCGCCCCTGTTTTTTCTCTTTATCAAATCTATTTTTATTTTATTTAATTTCAGTTTTGGCCATCCAGTAAATCTGCCTACCTGTCTCAGCTCCAGATTTATAGATATGCATGAAATATGAAGACACCTCATCCATGGAAAGCTTTTAATGGCTGACAGGGAATTTAGAGCAGTTACAATTCTGTCCCTCCCATTCAGGACTCCATATAATTACTTTGAAGGCAACCTCCGAGGTATTGATCTATCATGATAATGTAGAATGAAAAAGAGTTCACCTACAGTTCAAGAGCAAATGAAAAATCCCTGATGTAGTTTTTGTCTTTCTACTCCTAGGGAAGGATCTATGAAATCATTTAGTTTATAGTACTCAGTGGCATGTAGCCAGAGTTTCCTTAAGCTGCACTGTGTAAAGGGAACTTCCTTTGACATTGAAGTGAGCATGGTGTTCCCTGTGCCCATTTGAGCTGCATATGAGCCAAAGCTGTTGAGTTAATATTATTCCTGTGACTGACTTTTAAACTTCTTTTTGAGCTATTATATCCTACATATAAATGTACTAGATCTTGTCATCTCCTTAAATAAAGAGATTCATTATTAGTGCAACACAACCGACAAAAAATAACACTTCCATATGTGCCTTCCTCTTCATCAGTTATGCAGCCATTTGAAATATGTATGCATTTGTGTGGAACACAGGAGTAACTAGTACAAATAAATTTCACAAGTGTTAATTGTAACAACTAATTTTTACAAGTGTTACTTGTAACAAATAATGTGTTACTTGTAATTAATCTTATGCAATAATAAAGATATAAATATATTACATTATTATTATATCAATGTGGAATAATTTGATTCCATTTGTGGTGTAAGTGTAACATAGTAATTTTTTTAGTTCTATTTGGTCTCAAGGAGTGTCGGAGAAGAAATAATGGGGGTATTCACACTTACCTTCCCCCCCCTCCGGAGATCCGTATCTCTGTGGTGATGCAGTACTGGATTGGTGTTCCCACTATGTTTGCCATTCCTGAATCTCTCTGTGGCATTTTAACCCTGTTGCCATCCATACTTGCTACCAAAGCAATTTAAAATAGAAATGCCTCCATTTCTGGGAACGATCCAAATCGCTTCAGTAGCGTACTCACATTATTGAAGATGTGGATTGTTGTAGCTCTTTAAAGAAGACATGGGAGAAAAACCTGGTATCAAATATATCAGGTTAAGTGGGTTTTCCAGTAGCCTTCCCCCAAACTCTACTGAGTGCAGTTGGGGCAAGTGTGAACACCACGAAAATAACCTAGTTTTACACCAGGTTATTTTCATAGTGCATAATGCAAATGGGCCAATAAATGACATGTTGTGTGCAGATTTGATGTGTTGTGCGCAGTTGTGAGTAGTGAGGTACGGATAAGGTAGACAAAAGGAGGATGTATTTTGGAATTTTAAAGTAACTACTAACTATTGTAGTTATTTTTGAAACTCTAGAAAGAGGTAAATTTAAAAACTTATCATTATAAATTCTTTTAGGGAAAACTATTAACAGTAACTGATTATTTTTTAATCAGTAGCATTCCAAGCTATGTGTGTATGTGTATTTTAGTGAGCTGCCCAGGTATTCAACAGGAAAGTAGTGTGTAGGTTGTTAATTTTAGCTTATTAACCTGAAGCACTATGCTGGAACTGGTGAAATAAAAGCCACCAACAACTTCAGACCTTTAGGGTATTTTTCAAAATAGGTTTGTTAATACTTGGTTAAATGGAAGGCAGTAGGAAAAGAGGAAGAGAACACTGCAGAAAGATTTATTCAATTAAGGAAACCACAGCTTTGAGTTTAGAAGACCTGAGCAGAGCAGTTGATGATTGGGGCTCTTGGTGCTCTCTCATTGATAAGGTTGCCATAATTCAAAGTCCACTTGACAGCAAATAAAAAGGCCAAATTCCAGCTAATAGGGAAAGAGATATCTGGCATCTTCCACAGAAGACTGTGTCTTCTTTACAGAAACTATCCTAGGGAAGATGACCCTTGGTACCACAAAGTGATGTGTGGATTATAACAGACATCTGTTGTTATCTTTGTCTACAATTATCATAAAGTAAAAGATATTCTTTGAAATAATTCTGCAAACTGAGGACTTCTGGCAATGTAATGTAGCTGGGTTTCATTTTATAGGGTGTTAAAAATACAACTTTTAAATGTTAACTTTTTCTGTTTCAGAATTTTATACAAAACATCCTAAGATTGGTCAACAAGTTATTGTTTTCATTAATATATGCCGGGGGCTGATTTTGTATGAGGCGTGATATACACATGTTTGTTTTTATTTCAGTTACACACTAGTAGCAGATTTAAACTTACAGGACAATGGTTAAAACTTGAAAGAAAAAGTGATATTTATTTTACATTCAGGAAAAACACTCCCACTGCAAAATGAAAAAAGTCATTTGCAATTATAACTGTTACTCCAAATGGTGGTTTATTGGTTTCAAAACAAAACTAAACAAAATACTTCAAAGGGTTGTTTTAGTTGGATTCAGCTGGAGAACAGTTGTTGACAGACAAACTGGCTAGGCATATACCAGATGAGTAGCCTTTTTATCTTTTCTGATGTTCTATCAGCTCCTATCTCAAATGGGATAAATCTCAATTTAAATGTCAGATGGATGTTTTGACAAACCCCTGCAAATTATAATCTAACTGCATTTGTTGTAGGTCAGCCAGGCCTCCGTGAAGCTATCTCTATGTCCTGCATCACCAACGGGAGTGCAGGAAACAGAAAAACCAGCCACAGTCCTTCTGTACCTATAGCTAGGAAAGAAACTTTCTCCTCTGCTGCTAAAAGGTATTGCTTATTCTATCTTGTTGCTTGCTTTTTTAAATGAATCCAAATAAGAAAACAACTTAGAGGGTTTTAAAAGCAAATATACCTGTTTACTTGTTCAGGAGTAAAATTAAAATTTGGAGCTGTATAATATATTTCTTAGGAGCAACCAAATGTCACAGAAGTGTGCAAGCCTTTGATCTCTGCAGGACTTTTTATAATCGTACAAAAGACTTTCAAAATCTTTTTACTGTAGACAAACCCTTGAAATATTTTTAAGGTCCCTGCATAAAAATTATAATACCTACAGAGACCCAAAAAAAAGTGTTGTTTTTTTCCAGTCACAATCTCTTAGTGAACCTCTTGTGCCACCCTATGAGTCCTGGGAACCCTGTTTAAGAAACTCTGTCCTAGAACAACTTCCAGGGGTTGGAGAAGATGGATTGGTCCCCTAAAGAATCTTGGAGAACTGCAATCATGCCACACTCCACACCCTCTGATTTTATTGGTTTTTTAAAAAACTTATTTTATTTTTATTTTTGACATTTTTTTCAGTTCACACAGAAATCTGCCCCCCCCCCCAATTCTATTTTTAGTGTAGGAGAGGCCTTTTTTCTCAACCAAAGATTAAACAGAACTGGGCCTAAAACATCTAAGGTTAGGGTAAAAACATGAAATTAAATTAATCAAGTGGCTTCAGGGGCAAAGGGCTCAAAATGACCTTGGGAGACTGCATTTGCCCCAACCTTGCATTAGATATTTTTTAAACAAAATAGGAAACTGTAAGTCCAGAAATCTAACTAGGTGTTGGGCCATTAAATTTGTAGTTAAAAAATTAAGCTTTAATGATAACTATATTTCTTCTTATCCTTTGGTGAACCAGCAGATTGTTGACAATAACATGTTGATATGATGGTCTAACATTCTTAATTTTTCAGAACAAAATGAACTCCAGACAACTGTAAAGGGTATGACATAATAGATATCTAACTGAAAAACAGTAGATGTTATTTATTTTCACTGTGGTTTTTTTCACTTCAGAATTCAAATTTATCTTTATGCAGTTTGAGTAACAGGAATACTCTTACATTTCAACAACAAAAATAACAAAATATAAAACTGAGCTTAGTATCTTATACTGAAACTTTAGAGTAGCAAAATTTAATAAATAATCCATTCTATAAGGTTTATTGAAATTTGTGCATTAGATGGAAAAGGAAGAGTTGATGGTACTTGACTTTTTAAATGTGATGTACATTATGGTAGTTTTGTTTCCCTGGGGGACTTTCCAAGTACAATACAGACTGTCAAAAATGGCAGAATCAGAAATGGTCTAAAAATGGCCTTCTTTACAGTAACACCCCAGTTGTAGAATGCCCTTCCCGTGGAGGCCAAATTTGTACCAACATTGGTACCATTTTCCCACCAAGTCAGACCTTGGCTTATTAAAGCTTTGGGCCTAATTGATTTTACCCAGACTGAACATGTTCTTAAAATGCACTATTTTAAATTGTTTTAACTGGTTTAAATTGTCTGTTTTTTAGCTGTTATGCTATTTATGTTCTGTTTTTTTAAAAAAAAATATTGTGATCATTTATTTATTTTTAATTGATTATATTGTAAACTACCCTGAGATCTTCAGATGGAAAGCAGGATGTAAATGTTTTAATTAATTAAATGGCCCAAAGACCACTTCTGATTTTGAAAATTAGGTATTATTTGATGTTAAAATAGTCCAGGGGATGGAGCCTGACCTCAGTTTAGAAGATGAATTGCTCTTCCTGGAACTTTCACACTACACAATTATACTGGATGGACAGGGTATGGAATCGTGGGATTTGCAGTTTAATGAGAGTTATTTAGAATTCTCATCCAAAAAGCTTTAGTGCCTCACCAAACTACAAGTCCTAGGATTCCATGGGATGTAGCCATGGCAATTAAAGTGGAATCATACTGCTATAATTGTGTGATGTAGCAGAATCTTTAGACGCTTCCCAAAGAGTCAGTTCATTTTCTTGTATGGAGGTGCCAAAAAAGGATCATCCAGAGAATCTGGAAGGGTTGAGCAGCCTTAGGCGATCCCATGACACTGTGACCCCAGGACACTGATTCAAATGGAAGAAGGTAATTTATTTCAGGTTTTGAATTTCTTGCATTTGTATATTTGCTAACTGGAAAATGCACTTTATCGGGGAACAGTTTAAAACATGGTATTCATTAAGATAAACAGGAAAGTAGTAAAATATGTTTATGCTTCATTTAAAGTTGTCCCTGTTGGAATGTAAAGGAAATCTTCTAATGTTTTGGAAAATGGGTTGTGCTTTTACCTGATAGAAAGCTTGGAATGGATCCAAAGATTCTATTGGGATGCTGGGAAGTTGCCAATTTGTGCATGCAGGTGCGTGCGCACACACACACACACATACACAGATCCCAACTACAACTGTCAAGTACCTTGCTTCAGAGGATCAAGAACATCCTCCAGGTGAACTTTGGATGCCATGGGGACAATAGACATCCCTCCAAGACACTCTCCTGTGCTGCTTGTGAATTTTTTTTTAATCCAAGCCAATTGGAGATGCAAGTCCATTGTTAGTGTTTTGCCATCTGGTAATTTATCTATGAATGATATCTCATCTCCATAGAGACAGGGAACTTACAGTGTCTACTTTCTCTTTTTGATATACCATAGAATGCCAACAGAGTGAATTAAATAGGAAAGTAACATTTTAAAAGGCAAATATTAATCAAGTGGCCCAGAAATTGTTCAAGTGTGGTTTCCATAAAGTGAGGGCAGAGAAAGAGAGGTAAATCTGCTCCACTGTTTAGTCCAAACTTTAAAGGAGCTATCCAAGATAGAAACCTAGACTATGGATGAGTAACACAACTTGAATAGCTATTTTAAAGTTGGGACTGAAGGCCAGAGTTGATTATCACCTCACTGATAAATAGTAGGCCTTCCATATCCACAGACTTAAGCATCCATAGCTTGAAAATCTTAAATATATATATAAATTCCAAAAAGCAAAACTTGATTTTGTCATTTTCTATAAGGGTCACCATTTTACTATCCATTGTATTTAATGAGACTTGAACATGGATTTTGGAGTCCATGGGTGTATGTGTGTGTGTGTGTCCTGGAATAAAACCCAAGGAAATACCAAGGGCCCACTATAGAAACCACCTGTAAGCACTGCTGCACAGCAAGCAAAATTGAGCCATGGACGTTATAACAGTAAAAGGGGAAGGCTGTAAAGGGTATATGCATTGTGCTAACACTCCTATGACTTGCACCCAACCAGCTGAGACAACAGTTACAACAGCCTTCTGAGGTTGTATAGACTGCACCTCAACAAGGAGGTAGTGTAATTGCTCTAGGACAGCGGTGGGAATCATGCAGCTCTCCAGGAGTTGTTGGACTGCGGAGTTGTTACTAAAATTCCTCACCATTGGCTGTGCTGGCAAGAGCTGGTGGGACTCATTATCCAATAAAATCTGGGAGCAGACATGATTTCCATTCCTCCTCTAGGAGAGTAGCCAAACAAGAGTAACTTCAACCAAGTGGAGATACAAAAAGCAGTTTCATTTTCATTGTGTTTCTAACAGTCCTACTGGCATTCTTAACCTATTGTATTTTTGAATCAGAATGCAAGGCTTTCTTTTTCTTCTTGCACGGAAATTCATGCAAATTTGGAATACATTCCCTGTATCTGATTTTTTTCACCATTCTTTTCCCATTGTCTAAATCACATATGTGTATATTTTTCAAATATACCCTTTTTTTATTTGTGCACATTTTTTGAAGTGCACATGCTACGGGGACAGGCGTATAGCTCAGAAATCTATAGATTTTGGAGGCAAGATGTGCTTTGTGTTGTTGTCAACCTTTTTTTGTTTGTTGTTAACTGCCCTCGAGTTGATCTCGACTCATGGCAACCTTATGGATGAGACATCTCCAAGACCCTCTGTCCTCCACTGCTCTGCTTAAGTCCTGCAATCTCATACTCATGACTTCCTTAATAAAGTCCATCCATCTAGTATGTGGCCTTTCTCTCTTCCTGCTATCCTCCACCTTTCCCAGAATTATTGTTTTTTCCAAAGAGTCCTCCCTTCTCATGATGTGTCCGAAGTACGACAGCCTGAGTTTGGTCATCTTGGCTTTCAGGGAGGTTTCTGGCTTGATCTGCTCTATGACCCAGTTTATCCTTTTGGATCCACAGGATCCTTAGCACTTTTCTCCAGCACCACATCTCAAATGAATTGATTTTCTTCCTATCATCTTCATATTAATTTTATTTAAATATCCTATACATAAACCTAAAAAAATCTTAACAATAACTAAATACAATCAAAAGCAGCAACCTAAACAATACTACAAACTTCCTATCAGTTCCATTGACAACAAATACCATATTTATCCTCAGTCTTACATCATGTTCTTTATTCTGTTTTACTCATATATAATTTTAGCTCTCTTCCAACCCCCCCCCCATAATTATATAATAAGTTCGCTATACAAAGTCCTTTACTATAATGCTTATATAATGCAATATAATGCAATCAGCTCACAGTTGTAAACCGCTTAGACATCCCATAGCGTGATATGAAGCGGTATATAAATAAGCTGCTTTGCTTTTTTTGCTTTATATATTATGTCTTTTGATTTTCTTGTCATTTCCACATAAAGTTCCATGAATTTTACTATTTTAGCTTGCTAGTCTAACTGTCTTCTGTTATAATAATCATCCAAAGGAGACCAATCTTGATCTACTTTTTCTAGATCTGTATGATTCAACAGAGCTATTAGCCTATCAATTTCTTTCATTTCATATAATATATATATATATATATATATATATATATATATATCATCTTAACTGCCTAGCTCTCACATCCATACAGGGTAATAGGGAATACTGTGGCTTGTATGATTCTAACTTTTGTGTTGAGTTGTATATCTTTGCATTTTAGAATCTTTTCTAGCTCTTTCATAGCCACCCTCCCCATTCTTAATCTTCTTCTGATTTCCTGACTGCAGTCCCCGTTTCTATCATTGTTTATCCTAGGTATGGGAATTCTTTTACTATTTCTATTTCTTTATTGCCTAGATTGAACTTGTGAAGGCCCTCAATGGTTGTTATTTTTGTTTTCTTTATGTTCAACATTAAGCCTGCCTTTCCACTTTCTTCATTGATCTTAGTAGGTGTTCCAGGTCTGTGAGGTTTTCTGCTAGTACTATGGTGTCATCTGCATATCTTAGATTGTTGATATTCCTTCCTCCTATTTTCACTCTTCCTTCTTCTGTGTCCAAGCCTGCTTTTCTTATAATATGTTTTGCATATAAGTTGAACAGGTAGGGTGATAAGATGCAGACTTATCTGACCCCTTGTGTCCTGGTGGCGCAGTCCTGAGTCCTGGTGCTGCAGTGGTTAAATGCCTGTACTGCAGCCACTCACTCATCGACCACAAGGTTGTGAGTTCAATACTAGCCAGGGCTCAGGCTAGACTCAAGCCTGCATCCTTCCAAGGTCACTAAAATGAGTACCCAACTGTTGGGGGGCAATGAGCTTACAGTTGTAAACTGCTTAGACATCCCATAGTGCGATATGAAGTGGTATATAAATGAAGCTGATTTGATGAAATGAAGCTGATTTGATTTGCCAATTGGGAACCATTCTGTTTCTTCATGTTCTATTCTGACATTAGCCTCTTGTCCTGAGTACAGATTCCTCATCAGGGCTATCAGATGTGTTGGCACTCCCATGTCTTTAAGGGTGTTCCTTGGCCTTTCATGGTCTATGCAGTTAAAGGCTTTGCTATAGTCTATAATGCACATGCTGATTTTCTTTTGGAACTTAGTAGTTAGAATCTGTTTCTTATGTTGTCAGTAAATTCTGTTGAGATATTATTTAGATCATATTTTGGTATAATCACTGGTTTTCTGTTCTTTTTGAGTCTTACTCTTATTTTTATTATGAGTAATTCATGATCTCTGCCATAGTCGGCGCCTGGTCTAGTCTTGGCCATCAGTATAGTGAAAAACAGATATTTATGTGAACAAATATGAGCCAGACAATTTTCGTTTCCATTCCTCTTTTAGGTATGCCTGGAATTTTCCAAACCTATACATTCTTTTCAGGCAGCATTAGTACAGCAGTACATTTTTGAAGAGCTGTGTGCTGTCATGTTGTTTCCAACCTATTTTGACCCTAAGGCAAACCTATCATGTTCCCCCCCCCCCAAACAATTTGTTCATGATTTACCATTGCCTTACTCTGAGGCTGTGACTTGCCCAATGTCATTCAGTGGGTTTTCATGGCTGAGTGGGGATTTGAAACCTAGCTTCCAGAGTCATAATCCAATGCTCAGACTACCACACCACCTGGCTCTCTTTGGAAATGTGTGTCCCATAATTTAGACCCCTCCATCATTTTTATACTGCAAATGCAGTTAGAAAATTCTTGTTAAGTCACATTCATCTGATTCTGATTCTGTTTCCCGTCCTCTCCTCATGGCTTTGGAATGTAATTCTCTCCTAACTCCTAAGCTTATCACATCCGGTCTTATAACATTTGAGGGTTTTCTATTTTTATAGTTTGCAATACGTAGACTCCTTTGGACTGATAAAGCTCAGCGAAGAAAAGCCATTTGATACAAAGTTAATTTGAATTTGTGAGGCAATTGCAAGTAAAGGCTGGTGGCATAATTATTGTATTAACTCTTTAGTAAAATAAATATTTCCAAAAAGAATTAAGTTATGCCTAAATCTTGGGTGCATGAATCCTGAAATATTTATGTTAAACAAAAGCAGCTGACAGCTTCCACATCAGTGGAATGGTGAATCTGCATGGACCTTGAATGAGAACTTTAAAGGCACTATCCTTAAAATAGATTGCACATCTTGGATAATAATAATAATAATAATAATAATAATAATAATAATAATTTATATCCCGCCCCTCTGTAGTGCAATCGGGGCGGCTTACAATAGTAAAAACATCCCAAATATACAATTCCAAAACCCTCCCACCCCTTAAAACAGTATTAAACATCATATAACTAAAACAAGAACAAATAACCAACAATTAAACAAATAACAAAACCATAATAGGAGGGCAGATATTGAGTGGCAAATCTGTGAGGGGATGAAGGAGAGCTGAGCTCACTCCTTAGGCCAGGAAAGGCCTGCCAGAAGAGATTCGTCTTTACAGCTTTCTTGAAGCTGTTTAGGTTGGTAATATGCTGGATCTTGTCCAGCAGGCCATTCCACAATCTGGGAGCGATCGATGAGAAGGTCCTCTGGGAGGTTGCAGACAGCTTAGTTTTAATAGGCTGAAGCAAATTCCTCCCAGAGGACCGAATATTTCCTTTAAAGTTCAAACTAAAACCCAGAACAGATATAGCACTCTACTAACATGGGTCTAAAACAGACAGGCCAAAAGCGCAATCTTCAAGCCAATCCAAGGGTGTGACATTCAGATTGGAGTGAAGTTGTGCGGCCCAAACCTGGCCACAAAAGGAGCACAAAAGAAGTGCTTCTTGCTGGCAGTCCATTTCAGACCCACGGTGGCAGCCAGCCTCAGGACCACGGTGTCTGGTCACCACAGTCCTGTGCCAAACGGGGAGTGATTGGGGTGGGAGAAGCCTCTGGCCACTTGTTTTGCCCCATCTGCTTGACCCTGTGGAAGCAACCAGCTGCTGCTTTGTGCATGCAGCAAAGGTAGCACTGTGGTTCTTTTCTTGACATTTCTAATAAGGAACGAGTTTGAATTCATCAATGCTTCAAAAGGGGACAGTAGTATACACTGAGGTTCTTTGGGTTTAGGGTTACTGGATGCCCATGAAACCTGAGAGAACACCTCTCTAGAACTCTCTAGGTCCTCCAGTACATTTCCACATCTGGACATTGACCATAGAATTGTGCTGGAGGACCTACAGATGCCCAGAGAAGTGTTCTATCTAGGAATCTCTAGATCCTCCGGCATGACTTCTGGTGGATATTGAACATAGAGTCACCCTGGAAGACCTAAAGATTCCTAGAGAGAATATATGAATTAAATCTGTGAATAATCAAATTTGCAAAAGTCAACACTGCAAATGTGAAGTGGCAACTGTATAATCAAACCCATTAATTGCCATTTCAGATTAGAAAAGTTTCCCTTACAGGTTCTATTTGCTGCTGAAATCAGGACAATGGAACCTTTACCTGTACAGTGTTGGTCATGACCAAAATGGATTCATTAACGTTTTCTCTACCCCACTTAAAAACCAAAGATTCAGTGAGAGATTGTTGTAAATCCTAGATACAATCTGGATAGATTATATAGAATCTGACTCCTAGTCCTTTCTAGTTTTAACCTATGGGGAAAAGGCAGCCTAGAAGGCAGATGAAAATAAGCCCAAATTAAAAAACAAGGGCAGTTGTTTAGTTCTGCAAGGACATGACAAACACAGGTGGTTTATGCTTTTATTAGGACCAATCAAATTCCATCACAGTGAGCAAATCCTTTGGAATTTGATGGGAACAAGGCAGCAGGCCTTCATAGTGGCTGTTGCCTTGCTTTGGAATCCCCTCTCTAGGGAGGCTAGGAGGATTTCCTCCTTGCTTGTTTTCCACTGGCAAATGTTCCTGTTCTGACAAGCTTTTAGGAATTGGCTGCAAAGGGCTTTTAATAATGTACTGCTGTTGTTTTGTTTTAATAATAATAAATAATAATAAAACTTTTATTTGTATCCCACTTTTCTACTATAATAGTAATCAGAGCAGCTTACATGTTAAAACAAACCAATACAATACATAAGTCATATATCTTACCCCCCCCTTAAAAAGAATTAAACTTAGCACAATTTAAAAATATGATCTGTTAAAAACTATTAATAACAATGATCTATTGAGAAGAAAGGCAGCATAATACAGTGTGAAGGGTTTGTTTATAGCTGAGGTATTCTATTTAGGAAAGGTTTTGTTCTTTGTATTTGTCTTTTAAAGAATTTTAAGTGGTTTTAATTTTATACACTGTTCAGTTGGTTTTTAAAGACATTTTGTAAGTCACCTTGAGTGCCGGTATTGAGAAAAGGTCAGTATGTAAATGAATTAAATAAATAAATAAATAAATAAATAAATGCTCTCCAGAATTCCTCCCAGACCAATTGTGGAGATGAAGAGGACCTTTAGAGGGTTGGACACACACACAAAAGCAGTTGGAAGGGTTTGGAGCAGCACTTTGCTCTGCCCTGCCCTAGACTGATTAAGAGTTCTAGAAACTTCAAAACGTGCACATTCTTGTAGGATTTTGTTGGTCCTAATAAAGGTGTGGCCCACTGATGGATTTTGTTTTCAGCCCAAGAGATCCCAGTCATCAAGAAACCTTCTGAGGTCTTCCAGACTCACGACTGTAACTTTCTTGACTGAATCAATCTACCAGTAGTGTGGCCTTCCTCTTTTCCTATTTCCTTCCATTTTAGTGACCATTATTATCTTTTCTCAGTTAGTCATGTCCAAAGTATGACAGCCTCAGTTCTGTGAAGGTTCAGGCTGAATTTGCTCTTGGATCCATTTATTTGTCTTTTTGGCAGTCTGTGGTAACTTTCCTCCAGCTTCTCATTTTAAATGAGTCTGTTCTTTTCCTGTCATCTTTCTTCATAGTCCAGCTTCCACAACCATATATAGAAGCTGGAAATGCTGTGGCATGGATGATTCTGACTTTGATATTTAAGTATTTCTATTCTTCTTTCTCAGATGATGAGATAATATTTCCCTTCACATATTAAAGATCTCAGTATATTATATCATGGTGTAATATGCTAGTCAATAGGTAGCGTACTAGTAGAAATCAAAATATTAACATTTGTATAATAACAAAGAAAACATTAATAGTCCTATGGACAGATATAGTTGTGAGTCTGTAGAATCAGTACATAGAGAGATCTTGTAGCACCTTTGAGATTAACTGAAATAAATAAATTGGCAGCATGAGCTTTCATAGACTTCAATCTACTTTCTCAGATGCATTTATCCCATTTACAGTTTAACTGTCACTAACAAATGAGTCTGATCTTGAATATAAGCCAGGGGATGTTATAAAGACAATATTGGTTTCACTGTCAGCTAGCTGGTATATGAACTATCACAATACCAGAATCAAGTATTGCCACTACAGCTGTCATAATAATAATCTTCAAAGATATTTTTTTACTGGTAAACTGTTTCCTACAGTTTGTTTTTCCATGTTATACTGCCTTGTCAGAGACCCTGGAAAGAGCTGTAAATTAACTGTTGCACTGATGTTTTAAACTAAAGGAGAGTCCTTAAAGAGGGGAGGACAGCCATTTTGAGTATTTGGTTTCTGAATGGTTATTCCAACTTATTTAGCTGTTTATCTCCCTCCACTCTTTTAGACAAATGTTTTCATTGGGTTTTCTTTTTCTCCATTTGTATGCTTTATAAAAATGGTTTAAATGTATATGTGTTTATACTTTGTTTTGCAGCGGTACGGAAAAAAAGAAGGAAAAGCTTCAAGGACAGACAGAAAAAAAAGAGGACTCTCATTCTAATGATCAAAACCCACAAATGCAAGCTTCACCTTCACCATCTCCCCAACCCTCTGCACAGACTCACCCAACACACAGGCAGACTCCAGATGTCAAGAGCTCTGCTCCAGGCAAAAGGTTTCCTAAATTCCCAAGTACACAATTAATTAGGAAGTGGTTGCAACAATACTAACCCTGTGCTTTATTCCCAATTAAAAGCATGCCTATGTGTGTTTTTAAAATCTCTTCCAAAAAGATGAGCCTCATTGATAAAAGGCTGCCTATCCCTCTCCTCAACGAAATGGTGAAATTCAGGTTGCATTGACTTTATTTATCCCAGAGCTAAGAAGAATTACTTATTTGAACCACAACTTCCAGAATCCTCCAGCCAGCATAGCCAATGGCTGGTATAACCAATTAGAGGTTCTTAGAGTAACAGTAATACCCCCCCCCCCCCAAAAAAAAAAAAACCCTTATATTTCCAAACTCATTCTACTTCTTGCTGGAGACTAGCAGTTCTCCATTGGGTTACTTTCATTAAATCTCTTCCCTAGAATTTTATTTGCTTATTAAAAGTATTTACAGTACCTTTGTGCCTCCCAAAACATTCAAAGCAGTGTATGGAAAACAAAACTATGATACAATAACATCATAACAAAATAAGAAAATATATAAGATACTGTTTTAAAGACAGGCCAGACCTATGTTAAGAACTACCAAAGTCTTGACAAAGCATTATACGTAGTTTTTACTGCTTGTCTTGAATTCAGTAGGATGGACCCAGCCTGACCTCCTTCAGAGGGAGTTGCATAATCAGGTGCTGCTACAGAAAAGGCCCTATCTTCCAACCCATGTAGTGGAAGAGGTATCAATAGGAGATACTTAGGTTGCTGGAGGCTCTTTATTGAAGTTTAACATTATCTAAAGAGATGATCATTCCTGGGAGGGAATTGTGACCAGCCTTTCTCTGTTGTACCAACCTCTGTTCTCTCCTATGCCACATCCACTACACATTCAGATATTTTACCATAATTTAAACTTGCAGAGATTGTTTGATTCTAGATGCATTTCATAATATCTGTAAACATTTCTCACTAATATTACTGAGCTGCATAAGTGTGAAGAAAAACTATTTGCTAATAGCTTACCATTCTGCTTGGTATCATTGTTATTTTTAATTTCAGCTGCTTGCTTCTCAGGCTGCTGTTTCATGTACTGGATGTTCTGTATTGCCTTCTTTTTCAATCTTTACTTGACTGCACACTGGCATATTTTCACCATTCACCAGTAAAATCAGACCCTTTGCATCTAGGTTACATCCTTCAACCCAGGTTATTGTATGAGTTTTTGAACGAGAGATGCACAATTTCTCAAGGGTGGGAGGCATTGTCCTCTGCTTCCCTGGATCTTATCAGAGCACACTCTTCTGCCACCCTACTTTTCCATCACTTCAAAAATAACTATGTTTCGTTGAGAAACATGGTGCAAAAGAAGTTATTTTTGTGAGAGCATGTTGCCTATGCCTGTTCTTATAACTTACATACATAGGCTACTCAACTATTATACAGCAAGGTAATTAACATAAGGTTGACCCTTTGCTCAGTAGGACCAGAATCCTGTTGGTGATTTACTCTACTCTAAAATCCAGTTGTGGTAGCATAAGTACATTTTCAGTTATTGGACAAGGAAGTTCAGTTATTGGACCAGGAAGGTTGTGCAAAATAGCAGTGGAACTTTAAGAAAGAATCCCAGAATAGGTTTCATACTGACAGATTTCCTCCCACCCTAGATGTTTTCAAAATTACATAATTTTTCAAGACATCTGGCAGCAAGAAGATTGATTAAATTATTCATTCTCCCTTGAGACTAATAACTTAGCACAGTGCATCCTAGGCAAAGGACAGCACCTTTGCCCAAGCTGCACAAAGTCAGCCAGACCACTTTGTGGTGCATCTCTCACCACTATCTGTCACCCCGTATTCATTGTGGGGTGCACTGGGGCACAAATGCTCTTCTTTCTTCCCTAGCTGTTCAGGGGCAGCTGAATTGTGTCCAGGTATACCCCATAGTCAATCAGTGTCGGGTGGGGGTGGCGGGAGAAATACACCATGGCTTGCTTTAGTTCCCATTGTACAGCTGGGGAAGAAGGAACATCTTTTACCACCAGACTACCAGTGATGGACACTACTCCATCAAGGTCAAGTGAGATCTTGACCAGATATATTTGTGAATAGAAAGGGGAGAAGGCACCTAATTCTCTTGTGTTTCTGCAGTCTACCCATCCCTTCCATACTTATAAATTCAGTTGAAATTGGATATGTTTAGGGTAACATTTTATATACCTCCTGAAGTAGATGCAAATTTATATATAGGATACTCAAGGGCAGTTAACAAAGACAATCTTCGCCTCTGTCTTGCAGTTTGTCTCCAAGCAGTACAAGTGAAAGACCTAATACACACCAGCACCTCTAGACCAAAGCAATAGGCTTTTGCTACCCATTTGGCTTTTAGCAATTGTGCCTTTGCTTGAGATGTTTTATGATGGTGAGCCTGTGTGTTTCTCCTGTTCTGACTGACCTCTGATTCTCAGGGTCTGTGAGGCAGAAAATATCTTTCCCATCACCTTCATCTCAGCCATTTTCATAAGAAGGATTATATTAGGACTTTCTGCATACAAAGCATGTAGGGCAGAACAGAAGACTAGCTAACAAAACTCACAGTTCCAGACAGTATCTACTAATGACAACGATAAAGGTGCAAAATAAATTGCAACAAACATGGTATCAGAAAACTCAGCACCTCAGGGCAAAAGTAACAACCCTGAGGCTTGTTCTGAAATTATCCAAATTATATTGGTTTCAATTTGTTTTTAAATTAGAGCTTACTGTAGCAATAAATAGTATCAAAGTACCGCCAGAGTTCAAATAGGATGGTGAGAAGCTGGAGTGTGTCCAGAGGAGAGTAACCAAAATGGTGAAGGGTGTGGAAACTATGCCCTGTGAGGAGACTTAGGAAAATGGGTATGTTTAGCCTGGATATGACAGCCCTGTTTAAATATTCAAAAAGGTGTCATATTGAGGATAGAACAAGCTTGCTGCAGCTCCAGAGAAGAGAACCAAGAGCAATGGATTCAAACTACAGGAAAAGAGATTCCACCTCACCATTTGGAAGAACTTGACAGTAAGAGCTGTTTGACAGTGGAAGACACTCCCTTGGAGTGTGGTAGAGTCTCATTCTTTGAAGATTTTTAAACAGAGTCTGGATGGCCACCTGTCGGGGGTGCTTTGATTGTGAGTTCCTGCATGACAGGGAGTTGGACTGGATGGCCCTTGGGGATCTCTTCCAACTGTATGATTCTAAGTGCTACAACAGTGCAATAGAGATGCACACCAAATTGGACTTAACAACTCAAATCATGGCTAACTTGTTCCACTGATTTCAGTGACATCCTAGGGTAACTAAGGGCCTTTACTGCCAGAAATAATGCAGCTTGAGGCCACTTTAACTGTCCTGGCTCAGTGCTAGGGGATTATGGGAATTGTATTCTGAGACATTGAGCCTTCTCTGTCAGAGAGCTCTGGTGCCACAATAAACTACAGTTCCCATGATTCCTTAGCACTGAGCCAGGATAGTTAAAGTGGCCTCGAGCTGCTTTATTTCTGGCAGTCTGTAAAGGCCCTTAGTTAGAATCCAGCTGAGTATATGTAATCTTCTTTGGAAACTAAATTATAAGAAAGTAGCTGCATGATTCATGATTGCAAAGAACAGGAAGAGAGGTGGATACCCAGGTATTCTTTCTTTAAAAGGTCCTTCAAACATTTTTATTTCCTTTGTAGAAACCATGTAAGACATAGAAGAATTCCATTTGTATGACTGGTCTTTTCTGTGCCTTCCTTCTCAGTGGACTCTCATAAGTGTTCCCTTAAAACCATCCTTTAGGTTCTGTGGACATTCCACAGCATGAAATACAACAGGAAGGAATCTGACATGTAAGAAAGAGGGCATCGTGAGGAAGCAGGACTGCATTCTGCTTGTGGAAGAGCAAATTTGAACCAAAGCTTGTGTGTAGCTTCATGAACTGAAGCTTCCATGTTTTCACATGTGACAGCCACATTCTTTGTATGTGCACACTTGCTAGGAAGCCACATCTAATTTTAGTTTTCTGGCAGTTGGATGCACAGTAAAGTAAAGTAGAGGTAACTGACACGCATTATTGCCTACATTCAATTTTTTTCCTCTAAATGGAACCACTCCCTCCATAGAAAAAACACTGTTTGTTGCAGCCTTAACTAATGCATGTTTAACAATCTCTCATAAGCTCTTTATCTGTTATCTTGCACATATTTCCCTTAAAGTGGACTTTGGACTGCTCTGTCTGGCATCTTGCTATACAAAAGAATTGTTTCAGGGGTCCATTTTTTTAATCTGCTACTGCTTGAGCAACAAGAAATGTGTGTGTTTTCATGTTTTTCTAATGTTTGACTTCATAACCTTTCTTACTCTTTTTTCCCCCCACTTAGCTTTTGAAGGCCTTATGGAAATACATTTGTCATTGATAACTTGCACATATCCTCTTTCCAAAAATTGTTTTAACTGGATACATTGCAAGGCAGTCAGTTGGGCACCTGAAGTAATTATAATAATGTGAACTAAACTTTCATCCTCTCTTGTAGTAGTCCTGTATCTAAACCAAGGAAGGGCAGATGCAAGTTTGGAGTGAATTAAAAAGCAGAGTATAAATTTCAGATTGTGGGTGAACAATTCGATCAACCAAGAAAAGCCCTGTTAATTAAATACACTAAGTATGGAAGTAGTTCTGTAGGGTGTGGGGAAGCATAGCACGTGATTAAAATAAAATCTGGCATTTGTGGAAGATTTATGAGATCATTACACCCATAGGTCAGTCGCATCATCTCTATACTGTAGATACTTTGGAGTTGGGCAAAAGAAGCAAAGAAAGAGAAGCTGCCTAAAGCCACCCTGATTTTTTATTTCTTTGAGTTGAAACTTGAAGAAAAAAGTACCTACTGCACAGTTCATATGCTTAGTGCTACCCTGCTTATCTAGCATTTTTCTTCACAATAATGATTGCAAGTAAATCTATTGTTTGACTGTTTCATAGTGAATGCCAGGAGCATTAGCACATTTGAACCAGGCTTTCTACATCAGGTTGGGTAGATTGCTAGCTGGTGAGATTTACTTATTTCTATTGTTTGTTTTACTTCCTCACTTATTTTTATTATAATTCCAAGGCCCACTAGATGTAGCCAAGTGTAAAATAGCAGTTCAGACAAGAGAAGTGTGCTAACTTGTAAGAAACAGAATATCTTTAGACCCAAGAATTTGTGATCAATACTAGAAACAAATTCACAATGTGCAATCCACTCTGAGATCTTCTTCACTCGAACCTCTCTTTTTTTCCAGCAACCACATTTAACAAAAGGAGGAGGTATTTAGGTGCTACTAATGTTAGAAAGTTGGGACTCTGAAATCCTTGCCAGGCTACTGCAGATCACTCGGATGCTAATCAGCCTTTTACCTGCTACTGTTTTACAGGAACCCTTTAAGAATCTCACATAAGTAATCTTTTAAAACAAAAGAAAACACTGTTGCCTTTTTGACTGTCTTCAAAGGTCCAGTTAGAGCATTTTCTCTAATCTTTCTTTCTGGGAGCCTTTTGGATTTTCTTGAAGGATGGCCTGGGCTGGCATGTCTTTCATCTCCTGCTGCTTGATTTGTTGCATTTCCAGAACAGGGTCTTACATTGCCCCATTTAATTCCTGGTTTCACAATGGAAATAAAAATGTGCTTGCTTTTCTAGTGTAAAAAGAGCATCAACCATTGAGAAGTCACACAGTGCATGGGAAAGTTCAGAAGACAATCGTAATAAATTAATGAGGGCAACATCAGCATCAAAGTTGATATCCAAAAGTGGAAAGAATGCAGACAAGTAAGTAATTTGATTTCTAGTCATTGTCAATATAGGCACGGAGCAGACAGCCAGGAAGGATCAGATTCCGGCTGCAATTGGGCCAGGGCCGAGGCACCTGCATGGCCCACTCCAGAAGCAGACTGCCACCTGCAGTCCAAAGCCAGCATTGCCAGGAGTTGGTTTAAACCAGGTCCTTTTTGATCCTTTGGACCAGAGTGTGGCCTTGCCATGGCTTCTGGTCACTTTGGCGGCATGTGTCATCTAAACACCACACCCCCAAAGTGGCCAGAAGCTTCTTTTGGCTCGTTTGTTCCAGACCTTAGTCCCCTTAAATTCCTGGTACTCAGACTTTCTGAAATGACTGCCCTGGGTGAAATCTGAAGATGCCTGTTGGCAGAACAAACACTATTGACAAAATGGCTTCCCCAGACCCAAAGATTAAAAATATAGTAAATAATTCAGCCTTTGCAGCCAGATGATTTAAAGTCAGTTAAAAAAAATTTAAATAATACATCGGCAAGACATGGGCATCCTGGATAAAAATCAGTTGGACCCAAGAAGCTTTAATAAAAAGCCAAGTTTTGACTTGGTGCCAAAATGATCCCAGTGTTGGCCTCAGTTGAGCCTCCAGGGAGAGAATATCACAACTGAGGTACCATCACAGAGAAGCCCTCTCCCATGTCCTCTCACAATGTATTTGCCCTACGTGTGGGACACAGAGGTGGGCATCTCCAGTAGCTCTCAGTTCTTGTTGAAAGAGACATGTCCCTGAATGATCGAGGTCCCAAGGTGTTTAGGACTTTAAATGTTATCACCAGCACTTTGAGTTCAGATTATTGGAATTGGAATTGGAAGCACATTGACAATCAGTGAATGTCCTTCAGAACTGGTGTTATATGGGATCTGAATGGAAACCCAATGAATAATCTAGCTGCTGCATTTTGCCCTACCTGCAGTTTATGGATCACCATTAAGGGTAGTCCCAGGTACAGTGCATTGCAGTAGTCTAACTGGGAAATTACATGGGCACTCTGTTATTTCTGTAGGAGTACTCCCAGACTACGCACCTACTCCTTCAGGGGAATGCTGCCCCATTCAGGTCAGATTACTCATCCAAGTCTCAGACCCGAGAACCACCAATCCACTAATATTTTCTAAGAGATTTCATATTAAGCCAAGTTATTTGTAAAAATAGGAATATATATATATAATAAACATGTTTAACAGTGAGTTTAAGTGAAAATGGGTGTGTGTGTTTTTTAAAAAAAAACCCACTGGTTTTGTCCATCACTTTTCATATAGATGATTTTCTGCATAGTTTATCTACTGTACCAAAGTTTTGGTGTCAATGTATCTTAATAACTGTGTTATAAAATTAGTATTTATATTTGCTAATAACATTTTGCTTTGCTTTCCCTAGACACAAAGATGTCATTGTCAGCCAAGGTAAGGAGAAACATTTGATTCAGGATTAAAGTTTTAGTCTTACTAGTTAAGACTAATAATTGCGTTTTATAATCAATTCATCCCAAGATTCAAAACAGTTAATTCATGTATTGATATGATCATTAGAGCTTATTTCATCATGTATTCACATCCTCTGTGTGTGTGTGTGTGTGTGTGTGTTTGTGTTTGTGTTTGGCTCAGACTCCTTAGGAGGAAATGAGCATCAGTGTCTTACAGTAACCTCATATATATCCACCTGCTTCTGCCTGTAAAAGCTACCTTTGCAATTGCAGATACATTTTTATACTGCTTCATACTGAACCAAGCAGTCTTTAAGTGGTTTACAGTGTGTAAGGTAATTGCCCCCAACAAGTTGGGTACTCATTTTAGTGACCTTGGAAGGATGCCAGGCTGAGTCAACCCTGGAGCCCCTGGCTAGTATTGAACTCACAACCTTGTGATTGTGAATGAGTGGCTGCAGTACTGGCATTTAACCACTGTGTCATCGGGGTTCCTTGTTCCTATTTGTTCAGAAATCAACTTTGCATGTGCCTTTCTTCTTGAGTTTGGATCTGCAACCTTCCATGCTCACATGCACAAACAATCTGAAAACCACAAGGCCCTCAACTGGACTTCTGATTGTGGTGGATGTCTGACATACCAAGCGCACTTAATCTTTTCAAATGCAGCATGAATACCCATGTATGCGATGCTGTCCATTGGGAGCATGCTGTAAGGCTTTTACATGCAGTATAGATTTTCCGATTTTTATTTAATGTGCTAGATCTTTTTCCCCATATGGCTATTTACTTGTCCGAAATACCTGATTGGGGTTGGAATGGTAGACTTCACCCATTACAGGAAACACCTGTAAGTTGTTTTATTTCTGTCCCACAACCAGCAAAAATGTTAACCCGAGAAAAAAACAGCCAAGGTAAGAATTAAAACTATATTAGCTGGTGGCTTTCTAGTTAAATGCTTTTTTGATTTTTTATTTGGCTTTTTACTCTCCCAGAGCACATAGGCCTAACCTATTAGTTTCAATAGAAATTTGTTCCTGGATTTTTACCTATATAATAGTGTTTGAATCAAGAAACATTACACTCCCCCTGTCTCCGAATTTTAAATGTTAATTACTATGCATATAATTTCCTGTTTCAGAGAATAAACACAACACACTCATCTTAAGTTAAATGTTACATAGGCAGTTGTCTTCTATCACACTCTGAAATACCAACTAAAAGACCCCTTTTGCTCTCAGTACTCAGGGTTACCAGTAGTGTAACAGTGTAATTGAATAGCATTAACCAAAGGACTTAAAATTATCATTTCATGATAACCCTTAAAAGAAAAGAAAGTTTAGTCTATGTCAGTAAATTTTGCCTTACTATCATGCTGAGGCTGGCTTGTTGAAGAAGGAGAAAAAGAATGTTGTATTATCACAGAATGTATGTACATGTATTCTCAGTTTAAAAAAAACAACTCTTGTTAAGAGTGACTGGTTAGAGCTGCAAATGTCATTGAAGCATGAAGCTTGAAACCTGGAACATGTTTGCTCTATGTTTGGCATAGGTGTTGCATTTTACATTGTTCTTGTGGCTTCTACACATAGTAAAAAAAACCCTGTTCTTTGTGCTGTTCACATCGTTTGCACAATTACTAGCTGGAAAAAATGTGAGGATTTTTTTCCTCTTCATTGTGTGGTTCAGATAATTTGCTTCTTTGCATCTTTCTGTTCTACCCTGAGATGGTGTCCCTTATTTGCTTTTCACTTCTCTTGTTGCACATAAAACATGCCTACACATAGGTTATCTTGTATGTATATATGTACTGTGATCCCTTGGAGCAGATGATGGAGTGTAACGTGCATACGGGGTTTTTTCATCCCTGTAAATTATGACTGTGGGGCGAAACACACGGCCCCTTTGCAACAGCTTCCCCGCGGCTTGGGGGCATGTCATTTAGATGACGCATGCCCCAAGCTGCCAAGAGGCCATCGTGAAGCCGCCTGACTGTTTATGTAGTGGCAACTTTTCTGCACTCCGGGAGCATGGCACTGAAAAGTGGCAGCTGAGGTGGAGAAGTCACCTTTTTGCCAGCGCAAAAAGGAGTGGCTCTTTGACACTTTTTTTGGTGGTGGCAAAATGTTTTTGGTGGTGGCAAAATGTCAGGTTGGGGGCGTGGCGTGCAGCTGCAATGGCTCCAACCCAGCAATCAAAAGGGGGACATGATGCCACTCCTTCGGAGCGGTCTGTTTCACCCCTGTGTTTGGGTATAATATTTCTGTCTTTCTCATTAGAACAAGGAGAAGATAAGATTGAAATGATTTTTTTTTTAAAAAAATTGACCAGCTGCTGATGAGTGTTGCTGTATTATGTATTATGTGTTTAATATTGTTTTAATTATACTTGGTTTACTGACAAGATAACGGGGGGATGCAGATGGGTGGCCATGGGCTGCCCTGGGAAGTGGCAGATTGGGGCTGAGGCTGCCCCACGCCTCGGCCCCGATCCTCCCTTTCACCACCTGGGAAAGGAGCGCTAAAATAGCGCTCCTTCCACAAGCTGTGAAAACGGCGCCCAAAGAGCCGCTATGCAGCTCTTCTGCACCTCTTCCAGCTCAGCGTGTCCAGACGATGAGCTGGAAGGACGTCATCGGAGCGCCCACTGTGTGCAGTTGGGCGCTCCGATGATGTCCTTGGGAAGGGGTTGGGGCACCAGTGTGAGGCTGCCCCTCCCCTTCCTTGACTCCAAGACAGCGCAAAGCGCCATCTGCAAAGGGGGAACCATATGATTCCATATGATTCAGATGATTCAGATGATTAAGTTACAAATTTGAATGGGAATGCTTGAAAGCTGCACATCTTTCAAGGTGTTGATCTTTCAACCATACAATGATTGATGCATTTCAAAACATAAAATGTTCGGCAGAGGGGATGTGATTACATCTAGAACTGCAAACTACAAGTTTTTTGTTTTTTTTAAATTGTGTTAAAATGATGCAGTACCCAAGCTTCTCTGCTAGAGAATACTTTGGTACTTCAATGCGGTACCCAGGCTTCTCTGCTAGAGAGTTCTAGTGCTGTAATTCAATAAAATGCACTAGATCTCATTAACAGAGAATTCTAAGTACCTCCTGTGGTATCAAACTGCACTAACTGTGTAGTGTTAATGCACTCTCAGTCCATTCTGGCAGACAACTTTGGAGCCATTTTGTGAAATAATGTGTTAATGTGCAATAACTGCGCAACTAAAAACAGGCACACACATGCACCCCTCACCAAAAAAGCATGCACAAATTATAAGATATGTTTGAGTATTTGTTTATTTCTGTGCCAAACCAGCAGTTTGCAGAACTATTCCTTTCTCACAGGCTAGTAAAACTAGCTACTTCCTGCTATACAATGTTTGTTTCTGGCATAAACATTTGTGGACTAAAAAGCATGCTCCATCTGATGCACAAACTGTTGTACACATGCAGGCCATGTTTGACTGTAACTACAATGATCAAAATTTGTCATTATTGGAAAATGCCTCAGTAAACTCTGTATTTGCTATAATTTTTGCTGCTCTCTTGTCCATTGGAATGCTCCTCTTGTCCTCTGAAACAGCTGCTTCTCAAGCTACTTTGTTTGTTTGTTTGTTTGTTTGTTTATAATCCCATCTTTCCTCCTAATAGCGGGTAATAATATTAAATGTAATGAATTAACAATTGATTTCACAAGTTCAGAGAAATACTGTAAACTTAAAACAGCCTGAAGAAGAGAAGGCACTTGCAAACAGGCAATTGTGTAGTATTTTTCCATGTTTATATAGGATCTGGGCTGGTGACCTATTTGAGGATTGTAATTATAGCTGTGTGGTTCAATATATGTGAAAAATGCTATTTGGAGAATTAGGAAAGGCATAGAAAGGAACAACGAAAATAATCCAAGAACTGAAACAACTCCTCTGTAAAGAAAGTTAAATCATTTGAGTTTCTTTAGCTTTTGGAGAGGAAACACAGTAAAGTTAGATGGGGGCCATACTGAAAGTATATAAAATTATGCAATGTAGTAGAGTAGATGAGGAGGAGGGTTTTCTCTCACATAACTCTAGAACCAAAGATAATGAATTGAAATTGAATGATGGCATCTGATTGAACAAAATACTAGTCTAGATAATCCTTTGGGTTTTATCTAGCTCTTCTTAGGTTCTCATGTTCATTTGCCTTCCTTAAATTTAGAAGTTTAGTTAAATACTCTATATGATTTTGGTCCAACATGTCTATTGCTAAGGGAGTGAGGTTGGCAGGAATACCAAGACTGTTTTTCCTTCACCCTTCCCTTTGTTCTACTTTTAAACTTCTTTAACTCTTGCAACAGCCATAACTAAATACTGTATACTGCATTAAAAAAAGAAAAGGATACAATATCCTTGAAACTAACATGAACAACATGCCGTGACTCTTAGAATCTGTTCTAACGGTTTAATAAATTTTCAACCATGTTTGGCTGGAGATCAAGGATGCAGCTGTGTGCCAGTACCTATTTTAAGGACTTTGCTTTTAACTTGGCTGCACGTGAAATACACCCTTTGAAGCTGAGCTGCCAGGACTTGCAGGCCTCTACATGCAAATTCTGTGAGCGATAATGCCAGTAATGAGAAACAGGATTACCTATTTAAGTACCTGATGTGAATTTATAAAATTATGAGCCCCCCCCCCCCCGCCAGCTTTCCCTAAGGTTGGGTTTTTCTTGAATCACTTGGTATAATGTACATATAGTTATACACATAAGGGATTTTTAAAAAAATACACTTGAAACTAATGAAGAAATTGAAGTATTTTTCCCCTGACATGTTGTGATTCTGTACTTCTTGCAGCTTAACAAAAAATGCGAAGTAACTGTGAAAGAGTCCAAACAGTTTGAGCTAGATTCCATTTCATCTAGAATCAGAGTTGGAAGAGACAACAAGGGCCATTCGGTCCAACCCCCTGCCATGCAGGAACTCAGAATCAAAGCACTCCTGACAGATGGCCATCTAGCCTCTGTGTAACCTGTCAGTAGTTTTGTTTAAAAAAACATGCATAGAAAGCAATTAGAGAATAAGTGTGATGGCACCTACCCTGTAACACTGTTGGCAGGTGCTCAATTGGGGAGAAGGCTAAAGGAGTCTCTCTGTTCCAAATGCTTCCTGCTGTGAAGATGTCTGTCTGCATTTATTTTCCAGGATCTTTCTTGCATTACTTCCCCACTCTGAGTAGCAAGAAGAAATCTTGGAAACGCTAACTGTGTAGTTCTTCTAAAAGGAAAATCTAATACAGAAAATGCCACCAAATACTTACTGTGCTGTTACAAACTCACAAACAGATGCTTTTTTTAACATATTGAAAAGCAAAACAGTGCATCAAATTTTTACTGATGAGATCTGTTTTCTTAGATAATTGAAAGCTGGTATAAACTTGACAAAGAAAATACATAGAGCCTGTTTGGTATGATAGTTTACCAGCACTGCTACAACCATATGTAGGACCATTCCTCCCTGACTGTTTTTTGTCATGTAGAATATTTTCATGCACTTGTGGCACTTGTCCTCCAAAAAATATAATTTTCCCAAGTTCCTCCAAATACAATAAATAGCCCTCTTTGTTACTGACTGTACCAAACCACTGTGAGCATGACACTTAAACACCATTAAATTGAAACATCAGTTCAGTGATAATGGCAACTTCCAGATATTTTTCAGATATTTTTGCTCTTGTGTGTAAGACCAATAAAATGCAAACAGTTTCTCATTTTTGGTCCAGTTACACTGTTGTAGTAAACTTCTCTAGGAAGAATCTCTAGACAAAAAGGTCAGTGTGTCCTGTGGTCACATATGCAGAAGCACATATTTCAACTCCTTGTAAAGCAGTTATTCTACAATATTATGATCTTGGACAACTTCATGCCTATCTAAGTTTGCTGACTGGGCTGAGTGTTCTAGGAGTGTTCATAGTATTTCATACAACTCTTATGACAACAGTAATGACATATTGATAACTGTTAAGGGTTAAACTTTTTTTTGTCTTCCTCTTAAAGATTGCCACTGTCCTCTTTTTTTTAGTATGCCTGTTTCTTTGCTTTGTAAGCAAACATAGAGGGAAGAGGGTATAGAAAGCATAGTTGTGGGACATATGAAATATTCTGAAAAGCTGTACAGTTTGGGAGAGAACCAATAAAACTAAGTTTGATGTTCTGGAACATGATAATTAAGCTAATATAAATTAAAAGGGAGTTAAACTGCTGCTTCTCTTAGCTTGTAGTTACAGGAGTTTGGCCCTGGGCAATTGTATTTTTCATTTGAAAAATGCTTTTGTTGATATGCTGCCATTATCTGTAGAGTTTTCAAAAGAATTTTTGCATTAACACTGCAATTGCCCTATGGGCTTGTTATGGCAAGAGAACATTTTGTAGTATTAAATTTCAAGCAAAAAGAAGCAAAGGATCAATGTGAGAAAGTCCCAGACACAGATACATTTCCCTCAGTCAGATTAGTCTAAATTTGTTTATACAGACATTTTAATCAAAAGGTCTGAAAATATATTCAGAGTGCTCCAAAGTTTGCATAGTATACCAGAAGAAAACAAAGGCACTATTCTTCTCTCCTTATCCCATTTGCTCCTTGTTGTTTCTTTATGCTGAGGAAACACAAAGAGAGAGATGCTTGGTATCTTTGTCAGTACTATTTATAACCAAAACCTCCACTCGGGCAGCCACAACATTTTAGCCTCCTGTTTCTCTCATGATGCCATGAGAATACTTTGTCTTCTCTTTCCTCAGAAGCAAGAGGCGATGTTCAAAGCTTAGGGGAAATACTGTCAAAAGGCTTGCGTTCTCAGTATTCCATTTATTTATTTAAATAGTACTATTCTGCCCTAAAGCCCAGTATCTCTGGTTGCAGTTCAGGCAGTGAAAAAGCTCTGTGTGTGTGTGTGTGTGTGTGTGTGTGTATGCCTTCAAATCACCTGTTGACTTATGGCAGACCTGCACAACTTGGCAGTAGGTAGGGGCCAAAATTAGAATAGGCTAACTTCTTTGGGCCACAGATACATTTTAATTAAATATCAATTAATTTATAATATTAATTAGAATGTGCACAGATTGCATTAAAATCAGAAATCTACTATTCATCCTGTGATCTCTGGACTCCAAAGGTGAAATATCACAATTTAACTTGGCAATTGAAGCGAGGTCACTGTCACTGCCAGTTGGGCCTTCAAAGGAGGTGGATTAGGCAGCCAGGCAGCCAGAAAGAGAAGGCCCTTTCATGAAGCCACCTTGGATCCCATTTAGGGAGAAAGATGGCATATATGTGAAATAAATAAGTAGTCTCTCCTTCATGCAGATGTGGACTGTCTTGGGAGCTGTGTCCATCTAAAAAGAAATGGGATGCTTATATGCCTGAAAAGAAGTGAGGTAGTCTCATTTCCCAACAGAAGCACCTCTTAATCTGATCTTTAAAATTGAACACTCAAGTTGTCTGCACTGCCTTTTTCTTTTAAACTGGGCATGGAAGTGACTTTTATTTTTTGGCTTGCCTTTTGTAGACTTTGTAGGAATTAGTGAAATAATTAGTGAGTAAACGGAAAGTGAACAGGACAGTGAGGCGCCACCAGCACCCAACACTGGAAAAGGTATAAATAGCCAAAATCCCCTACCATTAGCAATTCTTGCTGTAGCTATTGAGAATTAAAGTCTAAAACCTTAATTCAATTCCCAACCCCTGAAAATGAAGGAAGAGGCATTTTGAGGGGCTCTTGATTTGATAGGATTACATGAAATGATAGCTGAGTAGGTAGCTAGTTAGAAAGAGAGACAGACTGAGCCAATGAAGTTGTAACATTCATTTTATTCTGAAAGTCTGGATCTGTTTCAAACTTATAGTTTACAATTATGCTTGGTGCAAACGTGCAGTTTTCAACATAGCTTGTTCCACTCTTGTTTGCAAAGGAAACTTACTCTCTGGTACATACTTTTGTTTTGACAGAAGGCGAATACATCAAGATGTTCATGCGAGGACGACCCATCACAATGTTTGTTCCTTCAGGTGTAGAAAAATATTGGGAAATCAAGACAGAGCTGCCTCCTGAGAAATTAAAACTGGAGTGGGTGTATCCTTATCATAAACCTCAACAAAACTTGCGACCTTTTTCCAGTGTTCTCCCAACATTCTTTTTAATCTGGTTTTTGAATTTACTGTGAAGCTTATTTGATTTAATAAAAAGGGGAGGGGAGCATCACAGGAACAAAAATTTGTTTTTTTTTATTAGAGAACAGTTTTTAGAGTTTTGTGCAGTCAACATTAATTTTTCTTTTGCTGTTCCTGCTACTTGTCTGCCTTATAGCTTGGTGCAGATGCTTTAAAGCAGTTAGTTTGGTGCTCTGAATACTTCAGTTTGTTAGATGCTGTGTTATTCTCTGTTCAAAAACCAGAAGTTGTCTTACTTGATCAAATCAAGGATCCACACACTTCAGCAGAGGGGAAGCTTTTCTCTTGTAGGTAACATAGGGCCTTTGCAGACTGCCAGAAATAGTGCAAACTGAGTCCACTTTAAGTACCCTGACTCAGTGCTAGGGAATCATGGGAACTGTAGTTTATTGTGGCACCAGAGCTCTCTGACAGAGAAGGCTCAACGTTTCTGAAAAAAATACAATTCCCATGATTCCCTAGCACTGAGCCAGGACAGTTAAAGTGGACTCAATTTGCACTATTTCTAGCAGTCTGCAAAGGCCCATACTCAGCCAGCTCCCAATGTACCTTGACAAGTTGTAATAGGTGGTTGTATTGCATAATAGTCTCATTGTTTATTTAATCAAAATGAGAGAATTTTAAAATTTACAATAGTTTACAATTTTTTTCTGAATTAGAATCCAATGGATCAATTTAGATTGGCATTTCATGCACTGACTCAAAACCTTATTTTTTTATGTTCAATTTATTAGCCTGCAGTATTGTATATGGTTCAATTTGTAATTTAAAAATTAGAAAATTTTAAGTTTAAAACGTATAAATTAGACTTCATGTCAAATGGGTATTAGTTTTGTAGTGGATGCAAATATCAACCAAACATTTGTGAGGGGTGTGGAATCTAAAAAAGGCAGGGAACCACTGCCTTCTGAGTAACATATTGGAGCCCACATGCTGGCCAAAACCATCCATCCATTCCATCCATTCACACACATTCTAGTCATTCATTTAGTTATGCTTACTCTCTTTCTCTCTCTGTATGAACTCTCTTTCATGCTCTAGGGATGTAAAGAATACTCACAATTTTTCTCAGCTGCTACAGAAAAAGTATGCCTTAATAGGCAGAGATGTCCTACTGAGAAAATTACAAACCACTATGAAGATATTTGTGCACAGAAAACTATCTTGTTACAGAATTCACTCTTTTCTATTCAACATATTTTAAGAGGAGAAATTGGGGGGAAGGTCTGAAGTGCAAAAAAGACATCCAGAAAGGTATAAAAATTCTCATAATCTTGTAGATCATGGAGAGACTTTTTTTCTTGCATGCAAAAATGAAATAATCAAAGACTTTGATCATTAATACCCTGACAATTCTATCTTACCCTCATAAAGGCATTCTGTATGCAGCAGTTGGGCTTTCTACTTTCCTCCATGTGATAGAAGTATAGGTTGACCCTTAGCTGATTTAGTCCCATAGGAGTTGCTTGACTTGTGTATTGTTTGGTTTGGCTTCGCTAGAGCTATTTCGGTGTGCAGATTTTTATTTCCAAAACCTTTTCTGGCATATTCTCTTCTATTTCTCTCTCAGTATCTTCTTGCTTTATCTTCCAGACAGCGTTTGTTACATTACAGTAGGAATGATGTTTTTTGAACAATAATGTCTAACTAGTACAGCAGGAACAGAACAAGACTTCTGTTCTGTTCCCCAGCATGAGAACAGCCAACCCATAAGAAAAGAATGGGGGAAATCAGACCGTGAAATAATGTCTGAGATTAGGAAAGGTAGCTATACTGAATTATCTATGACTGGAGATGGAGACATCGTCAGAAACATCATTGGATGTCTACCCACATGTTTGGCAAAGTGGAAGGGGATTCCTATGAGAATATGAAATGAAATTCTCATAGCACATAATGAAACAGAATCAGATTGACAGGTTTTTGGAAAACAGTGGACTGATCCAGCGATGCAAACATGCTTTTTACTTTTTACTTTGTTTGCTTTATTTTTTCTATCTTTTCATCCTATATTATCAACTATTAGATCTCATAGTTCTTATTTACACATGCACACACACAGGACTATACAGAACTTTTCAGCTGGCTGGAAAAGACTAGTGCAAATAGAAAACCAGCCTTCTTTCAGATTGTGTGAATCATTCTTTCAGAATGGTGAAGCTGGATATAGATTTTGACTTTGTTGTTATGTGCCTTGAAGTCCTTTCCAACTTATGGTGACCCTAAGACAAGCCTATAATGGAGTTTTCTTGGCAAGATTTGTTCAGAGGAGGTTTGCCATTGCTTTCCTTGAGGCTTAGAGCATGTGACTTGTTTCTAAACAAGGGAAACTGGTATTCTAAAAGTTTTTAATCCTTTGCCTACAAATATGTGAAATGGACATTTGCAGTTGTCAGTTCATTGATGTCAAATGAAGCTGATAAAAATGTGCACTGAAAACTTCTGATGACCAGAGAAGTCAGCATTCTTTTTTTTTAGAATGGTTAATCATCCTAAGTTAGAGGAAGGACTGTTCTTTCAGAATCACTTCTGAGTCCTTGAATTCAAAGATATAGCTGTGTTAGTCTGTAGAATCAGTGTGTAGAGAGATCTGCCAATTTCTTTCTTTCAGTTATTCTCAAAAGTGCTACAAGATCTCTCTACATTCTGAGTCCTTGCATAGCTTGCACAGTCTGGATGCCAGATACTTTTTTCTTTAACATTTATGATATTTGACACCAAATGGATTTTATTATTATTGATCTTAGTGATATTTCTTTTGACTTTGAAATACTACCTCCAAAAATTATTTCCAAGTAAAATTGTACTGTATTAATGGAATAAAGCATTCTGGGACAGCTGTCTAACTCAGACCTAGTGGAAATGTAACACTATCCTTTTCCCTAACTGATTTTAAGGAAGCAATATAGATTTATTACTAGGACCTGAACTAAAATAATTGCTTCAAAAATAAAATAGACTAAAATAAACATTTCACCATGACGATTAGGACTATTGTGAAAATTCATGAACATTTTCATCCTTCGTGTCACTTGCTAATAATTTTCTGCTTTTCATTTTTGGAAATAACCATGGTTTCAACTGACATTGAGTTCACCATGGTTATTACAAATGACAGAGGAGATATTGTGCTGCTAACATTACTAATTCCAAAAATAAAAGGTTTGTTTATGGAATTTACATGTGAAAAATGTCTTCTCCAGTACCAGAAACAGTATGCCTTTGTATATCAATTCCAGGGAGATGCAAGATATGGGGTATAGTTAATTCATGTCCTGCTTATACACTTTTCATAACCGAGTTATTGCCAGTGTAGAAACAGAATGTTAGACTAGGTAGGTCTACAGCATAGCTCTTCATATGTTTTTTAGAGAGAGTGGGGAATAAACTAGCTCCTGGTTGTTTCCAAATCTTGACCAGGGGCCCATTCACACTACACAATTGTAGCACAATTATTATACTTTAACTAACATGGTTCTGTTCTTTGAAATCCTGGAATTTGTGGTTGAATGAAGCACTGGAACACTCTTCCTGAGATTTCTAAATATCCTTAGACTCCCCAGGATTCCATAGGATGGAACCATGGCAGCTAAAGTGGAATAATAGTGCTATAACTCTGTAGTATGAAAAGGTCCTATGCATTTACTGGGGCTCTTTTTTCATGCTTCTGTTGTGTGAGGTTTATTTTATTCAAAGCCTTAGTTTAAGTCATTCTGCACCCTCCCCAACCTTGTTTAAACCCTGAAAGAAGTTTCCAAGATTCTTGATTTGTTTAGCAGTATCTTACCACCTTGCAAGAAGCTGTTGGAATTTTCACACACTTCTTTTAAAAGGCCAAATGGAACTGATACATTTCCTCTCTAGAATGCATCAATAGGAAGACCTACTGTCTGATGCAGTCCTCTGGCTGCAAAATATGTTAAGGTAGTGCAGTGATTTCTGTTAGTACCTAATGAAAACTTCGTATTGGGGGTTTATAAACTGACAGTTTTATGATTCATACTTCTGTTTAGTAGTCTGCATATCTCTCTTGTGCTCTCTCTCTCTCTCTATATATATATATATAAATAAACACACACACACACACACACACATATATATATATATACACACACACGCACACACACACATATACATATTCACTCATAGCAAGTTTGTTTTCCCCAGGATGCTTTTATCTGCTAAAATGCTTATTCATGGATTGTATTTACTTGTCACCTTTCATCTGCCTCCTCAACAGCAATGGCAGCAGCATGAGGCTCCAGAAGCTGGGTGGGAGTTGTTTGGCCCACCCCTCCCTTTCTTTAAGACCTGAGAGGCAATGTACCGGCTGGAAAGGAGGCCCGCCTAATTCCACCTTCTCTGGCAGCATGGCAGCAGCAGTGGTGGAAGGGTCGAGAGAGACTTGGACGGAGACTATCTAGCCTGCCCATTCCCTTACCACAAAAGGAGCGGCAGTAGTGAACCCAAGAGCTGGATTTTGGGTGGGAGTTTCCATCCACCCCACCCAGTCCTTCCACCACCAGCAGCAGATGTGCCACAGATGTTAGGAGCTGGGCTGAGAATTAGGACTGGATGGAGACTACTCGGCCCCCTCCATCCTCCTGCCTTTAACAGCATACAACCCTCCCCACAAGCTGCCTATTGAGGGTCTTCTCCTTTCAGAATCAGGGGAGAGAACGCGGGGAGGGAAGTTAATTGGCTCCTTTAAGAACTCCATCTTTTACATCTTTTACAATGTCCGGAATGATCGGAGCGGGAATTGAGGTTGTGCGCGGGAAGGGAAGGTATAGTGGCAACAGAGTGAAGAGATGTTCCAAAAAGAAGGTGGGATCGATCTCTGAAAGCTATCCCGCCTTCAGTTCACTCTGTTTCCCTGGAATGGTTTGGAGAGTGCACCAATCATTCCACAGAACCTTACCCTTCTCCTTTGCAATGCCAGGTCAGTCAAAAATAAGACCCACATTATTTATGATCTCCTCCTAGATGAGGATGCCGACCTGGCTTGCTTTACAGAGACCTGGTCGGGAGAGAATAGCGCTACTACGTGGATACAGGCCCTCCCAGCCAGGTACTCTTGTTAGTGAACAGGTAAGGGGAAGTGAGTGGGGGGATGGAGTGGCTCTGGTTCACAAAAACAACCTTACTATGGCCAGGATACCTGTCCAGAACACAGTCACTTCGAGTGTATGTACCTTAGCCTGAAGACCAAGGATAGTTTGGGGATTCTGCTAGTATACCGACCACCCCGTTGCCTAGTAGACTCCCTAACCGAGCTGGTCTCAGAGTTGTTGTTGGAGTCGCCCAGACCTCAACATTCCACTCGAGACCAGTTTATCAAGTCTAACAGGTGCAGCTCGGGAGTTCATGACAAACATGGGCCTATCCCAACTAGTCGTCGGGCCCACTCATTGTGTGGGTCATACCCTTGATGCAGTCTTCAGTATGGAACAGGAATATGGGCAGAGATAAAGAAAATCTCCACATTGTCATGGACAGATCATTTCCTGATCAAGATTGAACTAAGAACCACTGTCTACCCCACCAGGGGTGGTGGACCCATTAGAATGGTCCGCCCTTGCAGGCTAATGGAACCAATTGGATTCCAGAAAGCCTTAGAGGGTTTAATGGTTGGGAATGCCAGTGATTCTGTCGAACACCAGTCTTGGTTTATATTTGGAACACCAGTCTTGCCAAAGCTATTGACACAGTCACTCCCAAGCATCCTTTCCAACCCACTTCAAACCGGAAGCCTTGGTATACGGAAGAACTTAGGAAGGTGAAGTGGGTTGGACAATGACTGGAGCGCATCTGGCAGAGAATTCGACTCTTATCTGACAAGAGTCGTCATAGAAACTTTCTTCGTTCCTATTGAGAGGCAATATGTGCAGCGCAAAGATCTTTCTTCTCTGCACGTATTGCGTCTGCAGAGTCCCATCCAGCAGAACTGTTTAGGGTGGTAGAGGAGCTGACACAGGTGCCACCTGCATAGAACGCACTACTTAACCCAACAACAACCTGCTGTGACACGTTCAACAACTTTTTTGCAGATAAAATTTCTCAGATAAGAGCCGACTTAGATGCCAGTGTTGTAACAGAATCAATTGATGAGGTGTCCAGCAACTCCGTCAATGAAATTATACTGGATCGATTTCAATCTGTAATTACCGATGATGTGGACAAGCTCCTTGAAAGTGTGAGGGAGTCGACTTGCCCTCTCGATCCTTGCCCATCATGGCTGGCTGTCCAGGAGGAGGATGCATTGAAGCTGCTCCTTAGGGACATCATCAATGTATCCCTCAGGGAAGGTCATATTCCACCTTGCTTGAAGGAAGCGGCGGTTAGGCTGCTTCTGAAAAAGCCTTCCCTGGACCCCCTGGACATGAAGAACTATAGGCCGGTCTCCTTATTACCTTTCTTAAGCAAAGTGATTGAGAGAGCGGTTGCTCTTCAACTCCAAGCTGTCTTGGAGGAAACTGATTATCTAGACTCATTTCAAACCGGCTTTAGGACAGGATTTGGAGTTGAAACTGCCATGGTTGCCTTGGCTGATGACCTTCGTCTGAGCATCGATGGGTAGTTTGACTCTGCTCTTAAACCTCTCAGTGGCTTTTGACACAATAGATCATAACATCCTCTTGGATCATAATAGATCATAAAATCCTATTATGTAAATGTGACAGTCAGGAGCGCCTGTTATCAGCTTCGGCTGATACGCCAGCTGCGCCCTTTCCTGGAAGTAAGGGATCTTGAAACTGTAGTGCACGTGCTGGTAACCTCTCATCTTGATTTCTGTAATGCGCTCTACATGGGGCTACCCTCGTGCTTAGTCCGGAAACTTCAGCTAGTACAAAATATGGCAGCTAGGTTGGCCTCTGGTACATCTAGGAGAGATCACATAACACCTGTGCTCAAAACACTCCACTGGCTGCCGATCAGTTTCCGGGCTCAGTATAACGTGTTGGTTATTACCTTTAAAGCCCTACATGGCTTGGGTCCAACCTATCTTTGGGACCGCCTCCTTCCATATAATCCAACCAGTGCACTCCGGTCCTCTGGGAGGAACTTGCTTCAGCCTATTAAAACTTGGCTGTCTGCAACCTCCCAGAGGGCCTTCTCGGCAACCGCTCCCAGATTATGGAACGGTCTGTCGGATGAGATCCATCATATTACCAGCTTAAACAGCTTTTAAAAAGCTGTGAAGACGGATCTCTTCCAGCAGGCCTTTCCTGATTAGTCTTCCTGGCCTAAGGGATGGATTTATACCTCTCCCTCTACCACACATATCACTGGTGTCTGCCTGCTATTATAATTTTTTAGTTAATTTAATTGTCTGTTCTTTTATTGTTTTAATCTTTTGATGTTTAATACTATTTTAACGGGTGGGTGGGTTTTGGGACTGTATATTGTGGTGTTTTATTGTTGTAAGCTGCCCCGATTGCATTTGCAGAGGGGTGGGAAATAAATAATTTATTATTATTATTATTATTATTATTATTATTATTATTTTGTAATTTCTTTCACATTGTTTTCCTTTGATTCATCCTTTAGATCTTTTGTTACATGCCTCTAAGTTTTACTCTCAACTTATCCACAGGTCATATCAAAATGCATAATTTTGGCACCACAACCTGCCCTCAACTTATACAGTCCACCCATACCATATGCGGGCTTGCCATACATAGACTTGACCTCACATAGATAGCAAGCCCAGGGGGAACAGAATGGCACGTGCACCCATGGTGCACAGAGGGCGTCGCACACAGGAGCATCCCACCATTAAAATGAATGGGACTTTAGGTCCCACAGTTTCCCCCATATGTTAGGGGGTGTGGAACAGATCCCCCATGTATACAAAGGGCCCACTATACATTAGGTTGACTTATAGTATATAAGTATAGGGATTCAGTGGCTCAGTTGGTTAAGACACTGACTCTGTTGATTGCAAGATTGGCAGGTGGCCCAGGTGCTGCATGATGGGATGAGCTCCCATCACTAGTCCCAGCTTCTGCCAACCTAGCAGTTTGAAAGCATGCAAATGCAAGTAGATGAATAGGTACCACTATGGTGGGAAGGGAAACAGTGTTCTGTGCAATCATGCTGGCCACATGATCACAGAGTAATCTCTGACGGCTTAGTAATGGAAATGAGCACTGCCCCCTGCAATCAAACACAACTTAACCTTGTCAACAGGGAATACTTTTACCTTTACCTTTTATAGTACTTGTTTTAATGTTGTGATCTTTCCTTGAGTGCCACTCCATGGGGAAAGGTAGAATATAAATCAAATTAATACTGCCAACTTAGATCTTTTAGTGGGAGAAAGGTTTGAAATAAACAAAACACCAAGTAACATCATTAGTCCATCTTGCCCAGTAAGCCCTGGTCTTCATTAGTCCATCTTACTAGGTCTGAATAACAGCAGAAACTTGCAAGGCATTCAAGGCAAGATTCTTCTCCAGTAATTAACAGTCTGGAGCTCTCTGGTATTCCCTGGTGTTTAGGCCTAACCCTCTTCAGCTTCCAAAGTCAGACCAAATACATTCAGTGCAGTATGGTGGAACATGAACAGTAGATCACTTTCATGTATGTATGTAACAGATGGGGCTTCATCTGTTAATTAAGTACTGCCGTCGCTTGCTGGAAATCGGTTTCTTTTTAAATTATTGTTGTGATTGTATGTTGTAATTTTAACTTGGATTGATTTAATAATGTTTTAAGGGGGGGAGGGAATCTGACTGTTTGTATTATGTAATATTTTATTGTTGTTAGCCGCCCCGATTTATTATTATTATTATTATTATTATTATTATTATTATTATTCAATAGTGTTTTTAAAGAAGCCTTAACTTTAAAAAAAAAAAGATATGGTTACCGTGGAAGGGATTGCCGAGCCAATGTTTACCTCCTTCCTACTGGAGAAATAGTATATTTCATTGCATCCGTGGTAGTGTTGTTTAACTATGAAGAGCGGACTCAGCGGCACTATTTGGGACATACAGATTGTGTTAAATGGTTGGTTCATGTCTTCCTAATCCATATATGTTTCAGGTGCAGTCTTGTTGGAATGTACTGCTGTATGTAATATTCATATGTTAATATCTTTATGATATATTCTCTGGGATTCTTAATTCTTGGCCTGATGTGCAAGAAGGAGTAACAACATCAGTTGTGAATCTAGATTAACTGGTAATTATTGACAAGGAGGAAGAGAGAAGTCACTTTCTTGGATGCTATACTCTAAAACAGTGACTCTCATATTTTGGTCTGCCAGATACTTTGGACTTCAGCTCCCAGTACTCCTGACTGTTGGCCAAGTTGGTGGTGACTTCTGGGAGTTGAAGTCCAAAACACCAGGAAGACCTAAGTTTGGGAATCGTTGCACTAAAATCATTATACTGAGAGATTTTCCCTATTCTATTGTCACATTAATGAACTAATTCCAGCAGTTGCCTATCTTAAACTGCTTGTTTAAGAGGAAGGAACAGCTTCTTCCTTCCTCTCTCTTGGTTGTCTTGTGTCCCCCCACCTTTCCTTGATGATTTATGGTCTTACCATCCTTTTTTTATTTTATTTTAAGAAAATACTTGTATGGTGAACCTAAATATACTCAGATACTTGAAATCAAATTGTGATTGTGATAATTTGGACAAGCACTAATACTATAAGACTTCTGCTTAAGGTGCTATAAACAATAAAATCTCCATGTTTTTAGAACTTGGAGACAAGTGTCTGTCAATTTACAAGACCATACCCTGTGTGAATATTACATTCTGAATAGTTGGTGCAATGCTCATAAGAGATATGCTCCTGTTGAATTAAAAGCCAAACTTAGAAAAGTTACTTTTTTGGACAACAATTCCTAGAATCTGGCTGAAAAAGTAACATTGCAGACATCAAAAGTTTATATCTCTGCTAATACCTGTTCAGCTGCCACCAAGGTTTGGAATACAAATACATAAAAACATATTTCCAAAAATAAAAATATACAATGATTTCATGAACAAATATTTACTTTAAATTAATGTACCTTAAATCATCATACTATTTTTTATTACAATATCTGGTTTTTGTTTGTATTTTTTTATTCTAACTCTTTGTGATCTTTCTCAGAGAAGTAACTTTTTATTAAATGAAAGCTAGTCCTGCAAAGTTATACAAAGTTATACCATGAGAGAAATTGACCATAAAACAAATATCAAAATAACTGCATAACACCCTAACACATGATCTCTGTGTTGACATCATTTCTTCTAGCCTTGCTGTTCATCCAGACAAAATCAGGATTGCAACTGGACAGCTAGCTGGAGTGGATAAAGATGGAAGAGTAAGTTTAAGTATTTCTGGAAATTGGGGAGAGCTTGGAGTTTCTTCCAGGCCACTTGGGTCATTTGGGATGCATCATTCATTGATTCATGCCTGCCTTCTGATCATGTGTCATTTGTTGCAGGATTCTCATAATAGTCTGCCATGGGTCATAGGAGTCTCATATTAGCATGTCTTCCTTCTTTTTCCTTTATGATTCTCCCCCCCTCCTGAAAAGTGGCTTTTACTAGAGCTGTAGTCACCCATATACTCTTTCTGTTTCAACGAAAAGGAAACATGGGCTCTTTATATTCTAGACTAAGGGCCTTTGCAGACTGCCAGAAATAGTGCAAATTGAGTCCACTTTAAGAGTTAGGGTTAGTGCTAGGGAACCATGGGAATTGATTTTTTTTTTTTTGAGACATTGAGCCTTCTCTGTCAGAGAGCTCTGGTGCCACAATAAAATACAATTCCCATGATTCCCTAACCCTAATCCTAACCCTTAAAGTGGATTCAATTTACACTATTTCTAGGAGTCTGCAAAGGCCCTATGTAAGGCCTAAGTACTTATAAACTAGCTTGTGTATAGCTGTTAAAACTGAGCTACGACTGACATATAAATTACCAAGTCATATCTATTAAGGTGCAGACATGGAATGATTTTACAGTGAAATTTAAAGAGAAGCAGAAAAAGTAGGAGCAGTAGTGACTTGGTCTAGTGACACTATTTGTGTGTATGGACAATTCCCATATTTTAGCTAATTCACTCAAATTTGCATGACTTACAGTTGCTTTAGTCTTCAGTCCCAAATCTCTTGTTATCAATCACCTTTTCCAATTTCATGATGGGCTTGTATATTCATATTTGTTATATCCCTAGGCAATATGAATTACATACATGGATAGGCAACTTGTAATTCTCCAGATGATGTTGGACTGCTACTTTGATGATATTTGCTGCACCTTTCATGATATTTACTCATTGACCATACTAGCTAGGGCTGATGAGAGTTGCAGTCCAGCAAAGTCTGAAAGGCCTCACACCATAGTGCTGCAGTCTCAGAAGAAGCTTTTCCCTCCAGGAGAACTATAATGAGAAATAGGGGACAGGAAAGCCCTAAGTGGGCTTTACTAAGTAGAAAGCTGTGTACCCCCATTGCACTTTTTTAATATACCAGATGCTCTGCTTGATAGTCTAGTGTGCCTTTCTTTTTCTTTTCTTTTTTCCTTCTTAAATTATTCCACTATAGGGTTTTGGTGGGGAGGTGGGTTGGCCCTCCCTGGCATAGATAGAGTTGGAAAAGGTCCAACTCAAACAGCTTGGTAAACTGAGGATCCACAGAAACAGCTAAACCTCATTTAATCCAGATATGGAAGCAAGTTCATCTTCAGCTTGTTTCTCAAACCAGAAAAGGGATCCAGGGTTTGTTGGGATTAAAACCAGAAAGGAAACTGCCCATGCTGAACAAACCATAGAGCTTTGCTCCATTTTTTGTTTGAGCACTGCTGCAGCAAGTGGATTTCCAGCATTCCCTGACTTGTCTGGTCATGTAAATTGTGCAATTTACATGAGTTCTAATAATAATAATAATAAATAATAATAAATAATAATAATTTATTTGTAACCCACCCCTCTGTTCAGCAATCGAGGCAGCGTACAGCAAGGTTAAAAAGACAACAGTTAAAACATCCATTATCCCACACCCTAGCCCTCCCACCCCTTAAAACTAAATTAAACTACATTGGAATTAAAATCAAGTTAACACAATTAAAATACAATAAAATCAATTTTTTGGCTGACATGCCATGGCAACAAGAGGGGTGAGTAGCAGATCGCCTCCAGTTAGCCTCTTAGAGTACTATACCCAGTTTTTAGAAATGGAGTTTGAAAATATAAATGTGAAAAAATAAAAAGTTGATGAAAGAGAAATATATAGGACATGATTATAGATATAAGCTGACCTTGACCTGAGTCCTATTGGTAGTTCCAGTTAGAATAGATTCATTGAATTAATGGGATTTACATAAAATGTTGACTTACTTTTCATTGATTGATTCAATGAGTCTACTCTTCTAGGATTCAGGCCCACTAAAAAAATCCACTAAAGATTTTTTATTTGGAGTTGTCATCTGTAGACTACGATACATGTTTACATATGACTAACACAATAGGATGTTCTGCCCGTTGAATAATAGATGCTGAGTATTTGTCTTTCCAGTCTTGGAAGTGAGTCTTTTAGCTACAGTAAGGCCATACAGGATCCAACCTCATTGATCATCAGTTAAATGCCAAGTCACACAACTATGGTTTTAAAATAACCACATCTGCAAATGCCAAACTGCTGTATACACAATTTATCCGAGAGTAGGCCACCTGATCCTCAGTGAGGCTTATTTTCAAGTAGAAATATATGCATGGTTTTGCTAACTGTCAGGAAGTTTTGGAAGATGAGATACAAGGTGTTCAGTTGCCTTTATTTTCACAAGGTATTCACTTTGGTCAATATTTACTTTACAGGTCAATAAATTGGTGGTGTTCACCTCAACAGAAGTCATTATCTACTTAATGTAAGATTGATTCTGCATGTGTCACTTTTTAGCTCTTCAGTAACCATTTCTATCAAATTGCTTTTACATATAGCCTTTGCAGCCCCATGTTAGAGTATGGGACTCAGTGAGCCTGATGACTCTGCAGGTTATTGGCCTCGGAACTTTCGAGCGTGGAGTGGGGTGTCTGGATTTTTCAAAAGCAGTAAGGAAAAATTGCATATCTTTTGTTTTTGTTAATGATATAACCTACTCTGTGCAAGGCAAATCTATAGTGCCTGTTAAGGTCTGTATGTATTTTGTTGGTTTAGCAACAGAGTTTCGATATTGGTCTAAATCCAGTTGTTAACCCATCTAGAGTAGACCTATTGAATTAGTTGAATTTATATGTTCCCATTGATTCAGTGGGTAGATTCTTATTTTGGCTCAGCAATTGGATTTAGGCAACTGAATTAAACTTAGAGCCCTAAATATGGGAAAGTATATGTAGATGTTAGGGCTTCCGCTCACATGTTTCTAAAATTGTGCCACATGTCTCTTTAAATGGCATGGGGGATCAGCCACAGCTGTGCCACTAGTCTCTTTATTCCTCCTTCATGAGGTTGTCTTTGTGCTGGTCCATTCCAGTTCTGTCACTTGCATCTTCATCACCAACTTGTATACACTGATTAACTAATTTTGTGCCAACTGCCCTGCAGCAATTGGCAGCCAACCCTTCTAGAGCAAAATACCGTCCTGGATCAATGTGCAAGAGACATGCAGGCAACATTTAAAGTGGCACAGAAATTGTAGCAGTCTTAACTGATTCAGTAAGTTCTTCTTGGTTAGAATTATGAACATTTTCTCTGGTCCATTAATTTTAATGAGAATTATAAAATAGTTCTCATTTTTATGCTATATATGATGTATACAACTATAAAAATTGTATACATTCTGGTGTAGAGAGCGAGCAAGGTGTAGTGGTTCGAGCATTGGACTATGACTCTGGGGACCAGGGTTTGAATCCCTTTTCGACCATGGAAACCCCTTGGGTGACCTTGGGCAAGTCACACTCTCTCAGCCTCAGAAGAAGACAAAAGCAACCTCCTCTGAACAAATCTTGTTCACTACTTGGAGGTACATGACAACAGCAATATATATTCTTGTGTAGAGATGGGAAGCCCACAACCACCAAACAGCATTGGGTATCAACTCCCATCCAAGTTGTTGGGGATGATCAAAGTTGGAGCCCAGCAATATCTAATCAACAGTTTTCCAATCCTATTTTGGAGAATAGCTAACAATGTTTGGCACAGCAGAGGTGAGAGAACAGCATAATATGACACACATATACAAGCAAAAATACATGAATACGCACAGTGTCAAGGATAGTCAGAATTAGTGTAGGCTTTACTTGTGCCATGTTGTCCCTGCTACATCAGGGCCAGGTGTGTGGGGGTGGTGGTTCTTCAGATGTTTCTGGATTGCATGAAGATCTACAAGTAATGCCAGAAATAGAAGGGAATATGCTATTGTCTTTGCTATGCTATGCTTTCAATATGCTATTGAAAGATTTGTTTCTTACAAGGAAATTCAAGAAGACTAATCTTAGTAAGCTCTGATACAACGGATTAGTTTTCTTTCTCAATTTTGGCTCAAATGTCGATCTAGAACAGGAAATAAAACCTTTGCTTAGTATGATTACCCATTTCAGAAATATCTGGTCTTTTGTGTTTCTTTAAATAACACCTCAGTTCTAGCTGCAGCAACTCTAGTCTCAGTACACCAACATTGGCCGTTGCTGTGTTTATAATATAATTTTTTAATCAATAGATTTTAGTTTTAATAATAGAAGCACATCGTACATTTGCCCAACTAGTATTTGCTAAAAATAACAACAAAATAATGTAAAGCTGGGTTACTTCCATCACTGGACTCTTTGGGGGCCCACTAATTTAATGTGTACAAGCATTACAAGTAGCTCCTACACCTTTCAATGTACACATTTAATCTACTTAAATTGTTGCAGTAGGCAATATACTAGGGTCTAATGTCAAAGTAAAGATAGAAATAAAATTAGCTGCTCTGACTGATGCTAAAGATGTGATCAGACACCTCCCACATTATTCATGTTGGCATGTTTCTGTTTGCCTTGGGCCTGTTTAGAAACACATTACTTTCCAAAGGCAATATATATGGTACCGTAGGCTGCAACTTTGCAGGTGTTTGAGCTGAGTTCTGGCACTTGCTACCGCAGTTTTTATGCTGCTTCATAACAAGTCATGTGCCCAACTCCTCCCCTCTCCTCATTTTAATGCCAGCAGTCTACCACTCCATCATAAAGTTATTTGAAAGTTTTCACAAAACATTTTCAATTACTGTAGGAACAAAAAGACATTCAAACTTGTTTACAGTTCAGAAAAACAGTATTAATTTCAGCTTTCCTTTTTCCCATTGCACAAAACAATAGATCCTTTTATGAATGGGAAGGGGAAATGTGATGGAAGGCAAAATCCAAAGTGCAATTAGTGGCTTTGTGGTGTTGTGTGTGATTCACATGTTATGTCTTGAATGGAATTCATTGGCAAATATGATTTTCTTCCCAACTGCTGGGAGGAGACTGCTGGGCACATAAAGTTAGTGTGGTTTACTTTTGTGCCACATTGTTTCTTCTCCAAGGTCAGGGCAGTGGGATGTGTGAAACACCAGATGTTGCTGGATTGCAGCTGCCATCAGCACTAGCTGGTATAACCAATGGTCAGGAATGATGGAATTGTGAATCTAGAGGAGTACCCATTTATCAGCCTTTTCCTATTTGAGGAATATCAAACTAAAATATACTTGAGCAGATACACAGGGTATGTTGATAATGTAGATAAAAAATGCTGGCACAACTTCCAGGTTCACACATCTACATCCACCATACTAAAGACAACTTATGAACCAGAGCCAATGCTCATCAGTGCCATTTCTCACAGCAGTAGATTTCTTGAGGGATGTTACTTTGAGAGACATTCAAGCTCAAAGTGGCAGTTTGTGTTCAAGTATATATTGCACCCATTTCTAAGCATGATACTGGGTATCTACAAAAAACAAATCCATCTGGCATTCAGTATAGCTGAAGGAGAGCTTTGTTTAAGCTACCTTTCCCCCGCCATGCATGCAGTGTTGATGTGCCAAGGATTCATGGCCAAACCAAAAAGGCTGAACATATAAAGCAGAAAGTATAGTTTTAGGGTTAATTTTAGGCTGTGTGGGATGCCACTCACAGAATTTCTCTTTCCACATTCAAAGATGTGTTTCAGATGGGTCTATCTGGTGACGGAAAGCAGAAGGCCTGAGACCTGCTTTTGGGCCTGGTTTGTGAACTAGCCCTTAAACAAAACTACATGTGTAAAATTGAACACCAGGGCTGAGATTCTACATCAAGGAGATGAACTGTACCTTTACATTCATGGGGTTACTCACAAGTTGTGTAACACCCTGCTTCATTAATGAATTGTGACACTGCACAACCACAGGCACAATGCACAATCATGAGCAAAACTTTATGATGTGCATGTGCCTCTCTGCACAGTGCATAACCTTGTACAATGGCACTGCATGCACAACTTTGCTTTCTGAACAAGGTCTTTCCACGTAAGATAAAATGGTCTGATCATTTCTATAGGGAAACTTACATGTGCAGATGACAACAACAGTATTCCAGCCCACATCTTTACTGTCACTGTCTTCCATGAGAACTCTGCCCAAAGGAAGGAGGCATATGTGTGACTCTTTTTGACACAATTCACTTGTATTTGTCTACTGTCACTTTTTTAGCTACCTGAAATGATGACATGAATATTTTGTGTTATTCTTTTCTGTAAGGATTCAGGTACACATTTGTGTGTGATTGATGACTCTAATGAGCACATGCTGACTGTCTGGGACTGGCAGAAGAAATCAAAAGTAGCAGAGATAAAGGTAAATTCAAAGCAGATGTATCTTGTATTTTGCATATATGTATGAAGTAGAAACTGGGGCATTCCTCTGACATAAACTATAGCAGGGGTAGGCAACCTAAGGCCCGGGGGCCAGATGCGGCCCCCGAGGCCTTTGGGCCGGCCCCAGGCCAGTCCTGCCACCACCACCGCCGCCACCCCCCGCCATCCCCTGCCACTGCCACCGCCCACCATGATGATATTGATCATTGTTGTTATTACTTGCTCTTGGGGTTTTCTTGGCAAAATCTCCACAGGGGTTTTGCCATGGCTTTTCTGGGGCTGAGAGAATGTGCCTGCATATTTTTTTATTTTTTTAAAAAATATATTTTTATTTATATTTATTTATTTATTTGCTGCTTTGGCCCCCCAATTGTCTGAGGGCCAGCAATCTGGCCCCTGGCTCAAAAAGGTTGCCTACCCCTGAACTATAGTAACAAAGTCAATAATTCTTCTTAGGGATGAGTGTTTCTTTCCTTTTTGGTATGGAAAAATACTAGAAAGTTCTCCTAAGGCAGATGTAATTGTCATTATAGTTAAAATTTATGAATTCACACAGCAAAATGTTTGTTTGGCATAAATGGTAAGCTACTCATGGTTTCTCATACAGAAGTGATATGTATGTGTATCTCTGTCTTAGTAGGAATTTACATCATTTGCAATATCTGTAAATTAAATTAAGGACTATAGTAGATGGCCTGTAGATTAGTTGTTTTTAATGACTTTTTTCTACTTTCTCTCAGTAGGAAACCCATTTACAGAAGGGTTGCTTAATATATGGTTCAAATATAAGAAACTGTTAGCTCCATCCCCACCAACTCTTTGTCCATTTTTATAACATTTTTATTTAAAGAAGAAGTTAAATATAATTAGTTTAAAAAGTGAAAATAGTAAAGAATATACAGAATAATTTATTTATTTCTGGGGTTTAAGTCATACAGTTAAACAATTTGATGTAAATAAAATCCTTTCAGGCTAATTTAATCAGAAAGGAGGGTTCCACAAAGGCTTGAACCCTGCTTGAAATATTATGTAACAATGGTTCAAATCAAACTAAAAAAAACACCATAAAATTATATCAGATAATTCAGGAGGCAAAGTCTGGTAAATTGAAAGGTTGAGGGTGATTTGAGACTCAGTTTTGGGGATAAAAATAGAGGAAAAACAATGGAATTCAACCTGGAATAACCTACCTTATAGATCAATTTCAGCCCAAATGGAAGAGAATACCTTGAAAATTATTCATAAATGGTATTATTATCCACTTATACAGTATTTATAAGGGAGGGTCAAAATTATGTTGGAAGAGGATGACCAGAGGTCCTCCTTTTCCAGGACATGTGCTACATTTCAACCTTCTATCCAGGAGGAATTCCAAAATGCCCTCCATATTGAGCATGATTGAGAAGCATGAATTTATATGAGTGTTCTTAGTTTTTATTTTGTAATGTTACATTTTTCTTGAATGTCCTACATTTTGTGGTGCCTTGTTCTCCTTTGCTGTTATGACATCTGGTCACCCTGTGTTTTTATAATTTTGTACTGTAATTGTGTACTGTTAAAATGAAGTGATTTTATTTGTTTTAAAAATTCTATTAGTAAGTTTTGAACTAAGTGTATCTGTGAGCCACCTTGGAACCCACCCTGGGAGAACAGCAACTAATATAATATAATATAATATAATATAATATAATAATATTATAATCATTATAATTAAGTAATTATTCAATATGCTGAAGGTATAAAGATTCCGGAAAAAGGTCTTGATTTGAATAAGTCAAATATTGGGGTGGGGAGTCATTCAGATGAGCTACTGGTTTCCCTGTTTGAAAATGAGAATAAAATTTGCTAAATAATTTTTTTATTTTATTTATTTTATGTGCAGCAAGGTTAGAATTGATGAAAACCTGGAAAAAACTAGAAAATTCATCAATATAGAATTAAATAAACAGGATTCGGGCCATAGCTTTGTCCGAGAAATTAACACATACAGGGCCTCTATAGACCAGCGAAAAGCGCCAGCTTTGGGGTGGAGTGGGGGCATGGCGACTGAATGCTGAATGCCCAAACTCTGCCCCAATGCCAGTGTAACGCTGCCCGACCAACCAGACAGTGGGCAGCATCTGGACACTTCTTCAGTGCAGCGTTTAGACACAGAAACCCTGAAAAAATACTGCTGTGGCAGCAAGGACAGCTTTTTTCTGCTCCCAAAAGGAGTGGCATTTTGCTGCTTCTTTTGGGCCCAGAAAACCCCCGGATCAGGGGCGCAGTGTGCAACTGCTGTGGCCCTGATCCGGCAAGCAAAGGAGGGCCATTTGTTTTGCCTCACAGTTAGATTAACCAGAGGAGATATAAAATACTTATTTGAAAATATATGGAAAGCATTTGTAAATTTTATGTTCTGAAGGAATATTGGATTTAACCTTATGATGAACAGGAGAAATGTTGGATTAATAACTGGTGAATTTCATAAAGACCATTAATAATTATATATATTGTTATAAAAGGAAAATGCTAATGGTAAGAGGATTGACAGGGAGGCAATATTTTACTATATTACAGTTTGGGGAGGGAAAGGAAAGGAAGGGTTATATAGAATGAAGAATTGATTTGAAATGTAATAATATTGATAAATTATATAATTTATCAGAATAAATATAAAAATAAGAAAGTTGAGAATTACATTCCATGTGTTGGATGAGATGGATTGTAATCTCAAAATACTTATGCAATATTCAGTATAACACTGTTTGATGATTAGCCTATAGAACAAATGAACCAGATTAAATAGTACTTTTACCCTCAATAAGTAGACCAAAAAAATCAGAGATTTTCCAGAACTTGATGTACTGAGTGAACTTCAGCCAAGAGTTATTTTGATTGGCTTCCTTATCCCTATTATCCAGAATTTAAAGAGTTCTTCATTTCTGTCTAGAAGTTGAATGTAAAAGAATAATAGCTTTCTGGTTTCTCTTGAATTGCTTTTACTGTACTTTATTGCATTTTCAGAACAGGGTATGGAATAGCTTATGCTTAATAAAACTTTATTTAAATTTATTGTATGAATGGTTTGGGTAGAGATGAAAGGAGCACCCCTTTATACCAAAGATCTATTGTGATTTTTTAAAAGGAATTGAAATTTGTGTCATTTTATTGTCCTTTGTCCCTGGTCCTCACATGGCCAAAATGGGGAGTTGTTTCTGCCTGCACTGAGGTCCCTCCAGATCTTAACTGACAACAGAAGTAACATCTGAAACAAAATGTAGGCTTGTGACTCTTAACACTGTCATTTTTCTTTTTCTATATAATTTGTAACTTCTTTGCCTGGTGTTAGGTAGAGAAGCACTCCTTTCAGTTCCTATCTTGCTTTATATATTTGTGTGCCTAATGGCGAATCCTATACTTACCTGCATAAATAGGAAGGTTAATAATAGCAACACCCCTTTGTGTTTCAACAGACTACAAATGAAGTCGTACTTGCAGTAGCATTCCATCCGACTGATAAAGACACAATAATAACATCTGGAAAATCTCATATCTTTTTCTGGACTTGGAGTGGTAATTCATTAACACGGAAGCAAGGGATATTTGGGGTAAGAAACTTTTTGGCAAATTCTATCTGATGAATGGGATTGTATCTTTGTTAAAAAAAATTAAAGATATAAAAGAACTGTTTTCCTTTATAGTCAATATATAAAATTCAGGATCTCAGTACACATTGTACGCAAATGTATGTGGTAACATAAAGGCAAAGATGTGTAGAAGTACAGCATCAGTAGAAAGCTATTTTGGGCAGAGGCTGGGGATGATGATGTCACTTCTCCCTATTGCTGCTGGTCATTTTCCCATTAAAATCATACATTCCCACCACCACCACCACCACCTCTTTCCACCAAACACCCTGCTGGAGACTCAGATGCATCATAATTCTGTCCATTGCATTTCCACTGGGGAAAGGGCAGCCTTGGGAAGCATGAGTAGAGAGCAAAAGTGAACAGTGAGGCAGATGGAACTGCTTGCTTGTTTGCTTCCTTTCCTCATAGCTTGGGAAATTGTTTATTTTTAAAAAGTGATTGGTGATTCCAAATCTGCTTCCCCATATTTGGTTGCCATTGCAATAATTCTTCCTTCTTGCCAAACTAATTAAAACATCTACTTTCAAAAAAGTCTGTATGCTACAAAACACTGGCCTCTAGTACAAAACATGCTTCAGTGTCATCTCACCACCCACAACAGAGCAAAAGGCTTTGCACAAACCAGCATTTAAACTGTGTTGTACTATTCTCCCCTATTTAGTGAACCCACAATCTTGTTACTAAAAATATGTACTTACCATACTAAAGGAGTAAAGTTCAACTTCATTACTTTACAGTTAAAATGTAATGACTAGTCCAAGTTCACTCAGTGAGTTTGATGAATCTCTGAGGGCTTAGACCTGGATATTCCAATCCTCAGCCCAGTACTCTAACCTCCACACCGACTCCCTTATCTCTTGCTATTTCTTTATCCAAACTCTGTTTGTCAAAAATGCTTAACATTACAAAAAAGCACTTCATTTCAAACAATCATGATGTGTATAGTTAGCCTCTTAATGTTTATTTTGTACAGGGGCCATCTAGAGTTTCAAAGACATGGATGTTTCTTCTTCTCACTTGCAAGGAATTTATTTTATTGTTATGATGCTTTGACACTGGAAGTGACACTTGTATCTACATTTTCAAATCAGTTGCTCTGGAACAGGGTGGGGTGCTATTGCTTCTTCAGACTAACACATAGATTAATGGGGAGAAATTCAAATAAAATCGTTTGAATTATGGCTGTTCTATAAAAGTTTGCATTTTTGAGCTTTACCTGTGAATGAGTCACTGTTCTTTAAATGTGCTCTGTTCTTTTCAGAAATACGAAAAACCGAAATTTGTTCAGTGCTTAGCATTTTTAGGAAATGGAGAAGTACTCACAGGTGACTCAGGTGGGATACTGCTTATATGGAGTAAAACTACTGTAGAAGGCACAGCAGGGAAAGGAGCAAAAGGTACTGCAGTTATTAAATTGACCTGTCTGTATTGTGAAAATACTTTTAAAAGTTCATAAAATATGAGAAACTCCAGAGAGCAAAACAACACAGTTTCCATACATTCAGTGTATGCAAGTTTAGATGCTTTCAGCATGCTGTATTCATAATCAGGTGTATCTTGAGTATCAGATATATCTTGAAAACTGTACTTCTGTGTGTTTTGCTTCAGCAGGATGCCAGCTCATTATTCATTTTTGGCATACTGGGAAAGTCATCGAAACAGTTTTAAAAACATATTGAGATGGATTTAAAAGGGGATTAGATAAATCCATTGATGATAGATTTGTTGGCAGGCACTTGTCAAATGATGTCACTATGCTCCTTTTAGGTTTTGAGGCTGTATTCCATGGAAGACCAACTACTGAAAACTGAAAGGAGAGAAATGTTGCTTATTTCATTCCCTCAGAGTCATGTTTTGTTGCAACTAGATCTACAGTGTAGCATTCTGCAACTTTGTCACCTGGAGTTTTGTAAACAGTGTCCCCAAGATTCTTCTGCTTGTGATCTCTCTCTCTCTCTATCTCTTTCTCTCTTTTTTTAAAACAAAAGAAAAATGGCTGGGACAGACATTATCCCAACAATACTGGCTCAAAATATCTATTGATTTTTGCCTGTGGGATCGGGGGGGGGGGGGGGCTTAAAAAGTGACTGATGGGTGGAGCATGTGGCTGTAAAAGAGAGAGACTCTGTAAAACACAGAGACTCTGCTGGAATATAAAAATCTGCAACTTTATTGAGTACAATGTAAAGACTGGCTTAGCATGGGGTGGAGGATCTAGGCAGTGGACAGCCCCCCTTCTGTCCAAAAACAGCCAGTGGAAATGAAGCAAAAGTACCATTAACAGGGTGGAAATGCAGGAGAAATCTCAAATGCAAATGATGCGCCATAGGCACTACTGCATGGTCCCCAGGCAGACTAGAGAGGAAAATTACTCTCAAACACCCAACTTCAGAAACTCCAGCTCAGCTCAGCTGGCCAGCAAGCTAGGAATAATATCATGTGCCACATAGGCTGTTTGGAAGAAGCAGGTGTGCTGCAATGAGAAAACACACAAAACAGCAAGCATTACAGACACAAACCAGCAAGGCACAAAACAAGTGCCCAGGGGAGTCTGAGACCTATGCTTTCCCCAGCCAGTGTGATATACATGGACAAGAAAATGCCCTACACCATTTTCCAGTGAACCATAATGTTGACAAGTAAGAGTGACATGTTCTGGTTGTCAGTAGGTGGCCCCGTTTGAGAGTAACATTTCACTTCTCAGTGTGTTCAGAAAATAAAAGGTATGTAAGTGTCCACTAACTGTGACCATAATGTTAACCCTACTGCTAGCCTTCAGTACATTGGAAGCCTCACTGGAGTCAGATAACATTCACATAACTCACACAGTGGAAACCTTTCTTATCTTGATTCATGAGAGTTCAGTCCACAGCCACAGGATCATAGGAATGCTATGGAAAGTCTCCCCAGAAACCTACTGCTTTATTTATAGGATGAGAGATATTATGCTGGCCTATTGGTCTTAACTTCCAGCTTTGTATCCACATTTTCAGTACTGCTTAGCCTCTTTTCTTAGGTGCTGTTAAAATATATATTTGGTTGTCTACATAGTCCTATAGACAGATTGTTAGACTCACCGATTGTTAAACTCAACTGGTCAGTACTTGGCATATGTCATACAGAAAAATATGCATAACCAAAGCAAAATGTAAAGCTTACATTGTTGAAACTCTATAAATATAAAATATAATATAAAATCATATAATATATTATTAGTCATCTCCATGTTGACGCACATATGAAAGAAACATATAAAAAAGGTCATGTAAAATTCTAGTACTTTTTAATCTGAACAAGTACGAGGTATGAGCATTAGAGCTTACTTAATTTGTGTGTGTGTGTGTGTGTGTGTGTGTGTGTCTTTAGCGTGTGATATGCTTTATAGGTGAACATTTCATTCCAATTTTAAAATTTAAAGAAGAATTATTATTTGCAATCAGGCATATGTAGGTCTGGCACTGCAGAGGCCTAAGGTAGCTCTTAAATCCAAGGATAATTATTTTCTTTGGCAGTTTATTAAAATGCTGGGGCTCAAATGGGCATGCCAGCAAAAACACAGTGTCTGAACAGGACATTTTAACAGCAAATATATATTTTCAACAATTTTCTTTCTAGAGAAAAGAATAAAATAGCAGCCCAATTATAAGATGGATCATACCTTTAATAATATTATAATAACCCGCTTAAAGCAAATTGCTCTTTGCTGTTGTCATAGCAAATATATCATAATGAAAAGTTGAATGTTTTAATTATTTAAATGGACCCAGGATTTTGTTGAGCTGGGCTTTTTATGCTCAATATGTGTTCCTGAATTTATCAAGGGTTTAATTATGTTTAAGTCAGTGTGTGTGCATGCGCGTAGATCAAGAAATAAAGTAAACCACTCTCTAGGGATGGCTTGTTAAGTAATGTTGGCATCTTGTACTTTCCTTGGGTTTTATGGGATGCTTTGAAGCTATACATTTTCTTCATATTTTGTATGCTAGAACAGATGGCAATTTGCAGCTTATGACATCTGCCCTTTTAAATATTGATCTTGAAGATTAAAAAAACATTTTTTGCAGTAGCAGCCAACTGAACTAATGTTATTCTGCATGGTTTTCTAATTTCAGTATTCAGACACATTTTATGTGCAAAGCCTTTAAAAGTGTAATCTAGTTTGCACCTAAACTGCACTTTATAATTCCATATGGAGTGGTTGTGTGAATGTATATATATTCAAAGCATTTTAGCTATTTTACATGAATGACTCTTCAGAGTAATCTTCAGACCAAGGTGTTGCTTCAGTCAGTTCTTAATGATAATCTATACATGAACACAAACTCTAAACTAAAGATGTAGTTAATGTAAGATTCCCTCTAAATATTAAAGCAACAGAATGAGAATAAGAGGTTTTTTAGATGTCTTAATAAGCCAAAACTCTCCTTTGTGCTCAGTCAACATGCTCATACATGATGGCTAATTGCTCCCAAATTGTCTCCTTTAACAAGCAGAAACAGCTAAAGAAGGCCCAGATCTTATGTCTACTTTGCTGGCTTCTTATGCATGAATAGAGAACTCTGACTTGTCTCCCCTGTCAAGCAGATTTAGAAACAAAAAGCAACCAAGCCACAGTCCTTCTTGATACTGACTGGTAGATCAAATACTGGCCCTGTAGGTTGAGCCTTGTCTTTAAAGATCTCTTTTTAAGACTTCTACAAAAATTGCTTCTACAGCTGCAGTATGCAAGAGCTGCTTACAGTTTGCAATTACTCTTGCCTCTGAGCATTTTTCCATCTTCAAAGGCATTCAAGTTTGAAAATATTAGTGCTTACTTCTGTTTCTCGGTTCACCTTGTAAGGTTTCTGAAGAGAATTACCAAAACTCTATATTTCTAACTTTTCCTGAAATTTAGATTTAAATAAAAAAGATTTTAAACCCTAATCTTAATTTTAAATGTTTGATTCTATATATATGTAATTTTGGTTGTTATATGAGACCTATATGTCCGGAAGCACTTATTTGCCTCCTCCTCCTCTCTCTCACTAGCAAGTAGAAAAGGAGAGTCTGATTGTCACAGCTAATAGAAGTTGACTAGCTAGTTAAATATAGCTACAAGATCATTTGAGCCACGATTGGCCACAGCTAAGCGCCAGTATGTGTTTGAAATATATAAATTCTGCAGAGGTGTTTTTGTTCTCTGCAGCATCAAAACTAGATTTTTTTAGACTGCCTCAGAACTCTTTCAGAGCACAAAGCTACGCTTAAACATTAAAGGTGCCATGAATGTAGAGCACAAGGGCAAAAGGCTCATGCACGTCTCCATTTATTAAACCCAGATGTAGTTGTCTGAATTAGTCCTCTGTGTTTTTGACCCTTACTTACTTTGAAACTTGGGAGAAGCGATTCCATAGCATAATTAGATTGCTACTTTGCAACTTCAGGCACACTTTAAGCCTAAGATTTTATATCAAAATTTACCAATAAAGTATAAAATATTAATGTTAATTTGTATTTTAACTGTTGGTTTTATATGTTTTCTTTTTGAATTGTGTTTTGTATTTTAACATGTTATACCCTGCCTTGAGCCTTGAGGAGAGGCAGGAAATAAATTATTATTATTATTATTATTATTATTATTAATTGTCAAGTGGGAAAAATATTAACACACATTTTTAAGTTCCAGTATGATAGGCAACTAAGAGAATGATGTCAACATTCAGCCATTTAAACAAGTACAAAATGTACAGGAAGTAGAACCTAACATCCTTAATCTAAAGTCTTGTTTGCTATCTAAAGTCTTGTGTAGGCTGTAATAATTGTATACTCTTTTTGTTATGACTACAGGTGTGTATCAGATAAGCAAGCAAATCAAAGCTCATGATGGCAGTGTGTTCACACTCTGTCAAATGAGGAACGGGATGCTGCTAACTGGAGGTGGGAAGGACAGGAAAATTATTTTATGGGATCATGACTTGAATCCTGAAAGAGAAATAGAGGTAAGCAAGATAAATTACTGCCACTGGAAATATGTTAAAAAAGTGTAGTTGTGGGTTTGGTAGAGGCGGGGCTGAGGGCTCATTAGACTAACAAGAGTCCTACTCCACTTATTTATTCAATCACCTCCCCTACCCTGGATATTTTTATTAGTTGCTACATTTTTATCCAGTCTTCCCAGATCTCAGAATAGTGTGCAGGTTTCTTCCAATGGCTCCTCTGTGCATTCTGACCTGATAGTTGTAGGCATGGTTCCCCTCATGGCTGCAGGAGTTTACCGCATACTATGCAGCTGCAACCAAGTCTACATAAGGACCACCAAATGCAGTGTTCAAACACAAATCAAGGAGCATGAGAGACACTGCAGACTGGGTCAGCCAGAAGAATCAGCTGTAGCAGAACACATTATAAACCAATGCGGGCATACAATGCTATTTGAAAACACTGAAATTCTGGACCATGCCAACAACTATTGGGTCAGAATGCACAGGGAAGCCATCAAAATCCACAAACACTTAGGAGAGTGCCGCACTACACTCTTATAGTGCTGCTATTCCATTTTTACTGCTGTGGCTGCCTCCTGTTGCATTCTGGGATTTGCAGTTCAAGGTGGGGCATTTAGAATTCTTAGGCCTCACTGAACTACAAACCTCAGAATGCAACAGGAGGCAGCCAGAGCGGTAAAAGTGGAATAGCAGCACTATAAGAGTGTAGTGCAGTAATCTAGTTAGACAACTTCAACAGGAAAAAAGAAACACTTAAAGTAAACAAACTGGGCATGCAGACGGTGAAAAACGCTGTCTTCAATCCCAGGAAGGGGAGGGGCAGCCGGACGCTGGGCACCCCACCCCTTCCTGAGGACGTCATCGGAGTGACGACCCATCCACATGACGGGTGCTCCGATGACATCCTTCCGGCTCAGCATCTGTACACGCTGAGCCGGAAGAGGCGCCAAAGAGGTGTGCCACGCCTCTTGCGGTGCCCCTTTCGCGGCTTGCAGAAGGAGCGCTAGTGTGCATCACCAGTAGTGAAGGGTAATGGGACTTGAAGTCCAAAAATATTGGACAGTCATAAGTTATTCATCCTGCATTAATGTATGGTATAGTCCAATGGTACCCAAAATAGTGGTTCCCTTGGCCAGTGCCACTCCATGGACCATTGGCTGCTGGATCCTGTTGATTTTCTAGGAATGAAAGAAACCATTGTAGCCAATGGGAAAAATACAATTCCTATCCCTGGCACACTGGAAGAAAAATAATTGCTGGTCCACCTCATCAGATAGTTTGAGATTCACTGGTGTAGCCAGGTGACTATGGTGTTGTTTAGTCCACAGAGATGCACATTAGAAATGGCTCAGAGGGAATTTAGACCTAGGTTCAAAGCCATGATATCCAACAGGTGATCTTCATCATGTTAGCAAATGTCAGCTTAGCTTTACCTCACTAAATTCTAACATAAAATGTTTTGACTCCATTGAGGGAAAAGAATACAAATGTGGAAAAAAATAGCACTTTAAAATATGCAATTAATTGTCAATGGACATCCTCTTGTATGTGATTGAGAATTATTTGCTGGGGTGCATATAAGCAAAGATGGCTGTAGCCTGATTATGATGGCCATTATGTTCTGAGATCTACGATATGTAGTTAAAAAGAATGTTATCTCCTTAGGTTCCAGATCAGTATGGAACAATCAGAGCTGTGGCAGAAGGTAAAGCAGATCAATTTATACTCGGCACTTCCCGGAATTTTGTTTTGCGAGGAACATTTAATGATGGTTTCCAAGTAGAAGTACAGGTGCGTTCATTTTCTTTCCCTGTACTGGACTGTATTGTTTTTGTTTATTATATAGCTCTACGTATTTATCAAATAATTTCAATTTAATTTTGATTTTAGGGTCACACAGATGAACTTTGGGGCCTTGGAACACATCCCTTCAAAGATCTGTTCTTAACATGTGCTCAGGATCGTCAAGTTTGTATGTGGAACTCAGTGGACCATACACTCGAGTGGACCAGGTTGCTAGATGTATGTAACATTCTTTTGAGATAATATCAGTCATGGTTATGAAATGCTTCTGGATATAATCAAGTAGAGCTTTTACTGTAACTTTGCAGTTTAGAGAAAGAATTAATACAATAATAGAATTGTAGAGTTGTAAAGGATGCCAAGGGTCATGTAGTGCAACTGAAGTAGAAGAAATCCACAGATAGTAGTTTGTACAACCGTAGTAGAAGAAATCCAGCTCTGTTTAAAACCTCCAAGAAAACAGAGTCCACCAGATGCTAAGGGAGTCTTTCCATTATCAAACAGGTCTATCAGGAAGTTCTTCCATTCCTAATCAACTTGTTTCTTATAGTCTGGATTAATTGGGTTAGTACTACCCTCTGGAGCAGCAGAAAACAAGCTTGTCTTACAGTTTTGTCTGTAACATGGTTATAATATCATAATCTTTTTTTCTCCAAATTAAGTATATCAAGCTGCCTCACCATTCCTCAAAGGGGTTAGTTTCCATTCTTTCTCCTCTGGACACCCTTTTCTGGACATTTCTTGGCTTGTCAGTTGTACTTCTGTCAGCCATAACAAGGAGTGACCAAAGTCAAGACAAGTTGGGGCAACTGCTTTCTTCAGCTGGGGCATTCAAATAATCAGTAGCAAATAACATGCCTTTTATACAAAAGGGATCATGTTGTGTCCTTGACATCTCCAGATGGGTCAGGTTATAGGAGACGCCTACACTTGGGAGATGTGGATGCCATTGCCATTCAGAGTTCTTGTACTCATACAGAATGTATAGCTTACGCCACTGAGGTTAATTATAGCCATTTGGGGTTGGGAAATAATGTTTGTATGACTAGGACAAACTGGAAAACATGACTTTATAATAACATAATTATTAGTTTTCTTACACTTGAACCCAGGCTTGACCCTGTATTTATTTCCTATCCCACTTCAACAAATCTAATTCACTCATATGGGATGAATGTATTATTTATTTCATTTATACCCCATCTTTTTGCCCACGGCAAGGAAGGCAAAATGAAGCAAAAGATGAGAGTCCTGTAAGGTAAAGTTCCAACAAAAACAAAGTTAAAATAGACAAACAGATTAAAAACACATTAAGAGCATTTACCTGCCAGCAGAAGGTCAAGAAAAAAGGGAGCCAACCTAGTTCAAGAGGTTGAGAGCGATCACCAAAAAAGCCCTGTCTTGAACACTCAGGAGAGGACATAAGGGCAGGGCCTTAAGGGATAATACAGTCATCCCATTCTGTCTTATGGTCCTTATGTTGCATACATGATATGAGTTTTTGGGCAGCATTGATGCCCTCACACCTTCTTTTGAAATTTGGAAGGGATTAAAAAACAATCATTCTGGGGCATCTGGAATTGAGAGCTCAAACAATTGTGGAGCCATATGTTGGTTCATAACCTAATAGCACCCAGGTGAATAATTTCATTGACATACATGCTGTTCTTGTGGTAGAGCATTCCTTCATTTGTTAGTGTGTTGAAGATTAAGATTGTAGTAAGCATGAAGTATGTTGCTTCATAGCAGGAACTGTAAAGTTTGCTTCATTTGGCTTCTTTTAGTCCAGGTGGGGAAATTCAGTATGTAAATATCTGTATGAATGTTTCTAGATTTCACCCTCAAATCATAAGACGAAATTGTGTCTTCCAGGAACCAGGACATTGTGCTGACTTCCATCCAAGTGGAACAGTGGTAGCAATAGGCACACACTCAGGAAGGTAATTTGCAACTTTCTTTTTACACTTCTGCTCAGGTAAAACACAGGGGTGAAATATTATCTCCCTTGAAATTATTATTATTATTATTATTATTATTATTATTATTTGATTGTGAATTGTTTGTTATCCTGGGATATTTTAATTCCCACTTGTCTTCCATTACAGGACTCAAAACAGCATAGAAGGTATTCCTGCATTGTCTCCCATCTAAGCCATAACAAGATCCAAACCTAAAGCAAAATGATGCATCTTATGCTTTCAAACCACATTCTCTTCATTTCCCCATATGTGATAGATATATCAGAAAAGAAAGACATGTTCAAGTGAAAAATCAAAACAAAAACTCTTAAATAAGCTTAAATTTTCAAAATGTGAATGGAATTTACCAGCATCCAGAGAGAAATCTTGCCCCTCCATATTTTTGGTCTTTTCCCCCACCCACCCTTTGTTACATTTGGCAGAAAGGAAGAGTGTCAATTAATCAGCTGTGTAACTGTGGCTGTCTTGATGTTTTTGGACTGCAGATTACAGAATTTATAACCATTGGTTATGCTGGTTAGAGCTGATGGAAATTGTAAACAAAATCTTCTGGAGGGCCACAATTGTCACAAACAAAATTAAACAATTAAACAAAATTAATTAATTTAATAAATAAATAAATGAAATTAAACCACCTGTAATATGCATCTTCATCTTCATTGTTATCTTCACTTATATCCCACTTTGACCCCAAAACTGAAGTGAAGATGTCAAGACAAGTAAAAATGCATAGAAAAAAACCTTAGTACAACGTACGTTAAATCATGATTAAACTGTCTATTTATTTTATTTAGTCATAATATTTATTTCCCATTTTTCAGCCTCAAAGTGTCTCAGAGTGGCTTACAAATTGTTCATTTGATAGTTCCCTGCCCTATGTCTTACAGTCTAAATAAGACAGGACACAGAAGGAAAAGGGAAGGCAGTGAGAGAGGGAATTAAACCCAGCAAGTCCCATGTTCTTCTCCCCATCCAAGACTAGGATAGTGGCAGTTGGGATGGAGGAAGGGCTTTTCATTTCATCTGGGCCTAGGCATGATGAAGCCATGCCTGCCTCTTATTTTCTCTTATTCAAGGCAAGGGCAGTGGCAGGTAGGAGGGAGGGAGGGAGGGTCTTTCATCTGCAATAGATTTGAAACTATTTTAAAAAATTAATTAAAAGGTAAAAATGTATAGAACAGCATCTTGTTAAAAGCCCTGGCAGTCAGTTTTCAAAAGCCTATTGGAAAAGAACATTTTTCACTTGTCTACAGATGTATGATAAAGAGGGAAATATCTTAGTCTCCTGAGGAAGGAAATTCCAAAGCCCAGGAGAATCTGCTAGGAAGACTTTCTCCTTTAGTATAAAGGTGAGAAGACCAAAGGTATAATTTGGAACAGTAAGGAAGCCTCTTCCAATCAGATGTTCATTCTAGTATTGAAGATCCAGGTCTTCATATTTAATTTTGTGAAGACAAATGATTTGGTAGAGTGAAGAAACTCAATGGTAAGAGATTTGAGGGATCAGCACAACTGAAGATACAATACAGCGCGATCTTATTTAGATTTTTGTGAGCAGCAGGCAGAGAACCAAAGAAACTTACATGCCATTAGCTACCCAGATCCAGCCCTCCAAACATTTACCACTATTACTCTTCATTGAGATTTCAAAGCTTGCTTAACAATTGAGTCATCAAACTGCTAGAAGTTTGCAGTAAAATCTGTGAGCTGCAATGATCTGTTATTTTATTACTTCTGATTTGTAAGAAGTCCCCCCCCCCATCATATCCTTTTATAGATCAAATGCATTAATGTTTAGCTTGCACCAAAGCCCAGCCTTTCATAGGCTGCTATAATTTTACTGGACTAGTTTACCATCTGCTTGCTATATAGCTTTCAGTTGGAAATGAGAGATCTTCAAAGAATGTATATTCCCCCAAAGTGAAACCCAGCTGTAGTAATAAAAACTCGATTGGAGTGCTCATTGAACTGCTGGATTTTAGTATCCAGGAAATTTGTGTCACGGAGACATGCTCTCTATTAGCATTTCTTTAACGGATGAAGGAGCTCCAGTCTTCTTCAAGAGGGATTCTTGAGTGTAGATTGTCTCAAATGTAGACAACTATGGAGCTTTACAAGTAAAGCTGCAGAGAGGTGGCATAAAAATAAAAATTATTATTATTATTAATAACTGGCTGGACTGATTGCTGGATTAAATGAAGCAATAATCTGCTACTGTTAATCTGTTATATTTTTATCTCACCCAGTTTCATGGCAACAAATAAACCATTCATAGAAATAGTTTCAAGCATGTAATTCTTTTTGTACTTTTTATGTGCCTCCAAGTCAACACTGACTTATGGCAACCTTATCCAATCTTTGCACAATTTATTCCAACCATTTGCCGTCCTCTGAGACTGATAGGATGTGACTAGCCCAAAATCACCCAGTGAGTTTCATGGCTGTGCAGGGATTTGAACCCTCATCTCCTAGGGTCAACATCCAAACCACAACACCACATTGGTTCTCATAAGGTATTACATCTTCAAATAAATTTCAACACCAAAATTCTCTGTGTTTCATAAATCTAGAGAGCTGTAACCACTTACATCACTTTCTGATCAAAATGAACTACTTGGCAGTAGCTATGAGGCATCTAAAATGGCTGCTACAAGTCTAGAAAATAAACTGCACTGTCCCAGCAGCAGCATCAAAAGTACAAAATTAACATTTAAAAAATGAACTAATAGTACACTAATAGTTACTCTGTTTATAGAGTCCCTAGAAAGTCTATCACTCTCCAATACTCATTATTCCCATATTGATAAATTACTTTCACATTACATGGAAGTGGAGCATTGTGAGGATGACACCTACCTATTAGGGCCACACACACACACACACACACACCATTTTGCTCTCTAAGGTAAAGAACAAGATGGTGCCCCATTCACTCATGTACAAAAGCTGACTAGACTAGCATTTAATCTTTTGTCAGTGATGATTATGGAGCAGTATTTTCCACTGCACCTGAAAGCAGAAGGCTAGCTAAGGGGCTGCAGGATAGACTGTGTTACATCTCCCCAGTCCTTTGCAACCATCTTCTAGCATTTGCTGCCTGAGGCAAATGGCTTGTAGTAGCTGGTTCTGTAAACCGCTGTCTATCCTCCATCTCCCATAGCTGTAGTTTTGTGAGATATGAAAAGGAAGGATAGGACCCCCAGTTTCCACTCCAGCCTCCAAACTATCACTTTCGATTAAATGATCACAGGTGGGAGGACAGCAATCCGTTTCCTGAAGTCTGTTGCTGTCAGACAATGCTGAGCTGAGTGCATTCATAGATTGATTTAGTTCTGTTTATTCTACTTGAATTTTAGAATAGATTTTAGAGCTTACCTTTAACTAATCTGCTCCTGAATGCAACATTTTTAGAGCTGAAGGCACACAACAACAACAGCAACTGTAACAAGCCTTGCATTGAAGTCTTAAGGATGATCATCAGCAGGAGTGGAGAAAGTGTAGCAAAGGCAGACTGCCCCTCCCAGCCCATTTGTGCACCTCTCCAAACCCAAGAGTGTGCCATTGATTGCCTCATTGAACAAAACTCAGAACATATGAAACCTCCTGGCACATCTAGGGGATGGGGAGCGAGCCCATCAAGTCCCCATTGAATTTCTTTCTTTAAATATTGGGTTGGTATTGAGCCCTCAAATTATCCCAGATGACTTTGACCAGAAATGCTGTGTTTAGACTCTTTGACGCTGCCCATTTCTTTTATTGCTGCTAACTCCTCAATTGCTGCAAAATCAACCCAAATGGCAGAGCTCAATGGGGATCTCCCAACAGCTAGGAGGACCAAAGGCTGCAAAATGAAGCTTTGGTAGGCTACACTTGGCCCACGTAATTAGGATTGTATGATTACAATTTTCCTCTTTCTGATACTATTTACTTCAGTCTGTTTGCATTAAACACATCATTGAATTGTTCTAAGGAAAGGAAAGATCCAGAATAGACTGTAAAATTCAAAACTGTTTATAAAAGAGCGCGCATGCTTCTACATTACTTTTATATGTTTCAGTCACAGTGTGTCACCATTCCTACTTTGATCGGCCTAAGTTCAACACAGATAGCAGAAGAAAAAATCCCCTAGTAATTTGGGTGGCATTTTAAAAAGAAGCCACTGATTTTTAAGTATAATTCAGTATCAAAGCAACAAGCTGAAACTCATCATTCATCCAGCTCCAGTACAGAACTTGCCATAGGTGAACCCACATTGTGTGTGTGTGTGTTGCCTTCAATGATATTATTGAAAGTGGTTTCTACTGCTGTACAACAAAAACATTTCAGCTACCCCCCCCCCCCCCCCGGTTTTATCCATCTTATGCATAGCATATTCACAAGCTGTGGTGTTATGTTGAGCTGCTTCATGTTTTATTTCTTTCATGTGGTCCTGTAACCACAAATTGATTTTAAGCCATTTAGAATAGGCCATTTTCCAGATATCTGGTTTTAAGACTTGGCTTTTTTAAAAGGAGAGAAAAAAAGAGAGAGGTGACTTCTTTTTGCAAACATAACTCTGAATAGCCTCCTGATGGTGGAATTTTAAATTGTCATGATAAGTTTTGTTTTGTTGACCACATTTTAAATTTTTCATATTTATAGGCAGCACTGTGATAGTGTGGGTAGCTGGCCTCAGAACGCTTGCAAAGCTAGAAGTACCAAGTTCTGTGTCCAAAGCTGATTGTCTTCTGTTTCATAAAACACAGTCTATGCAAACCAGTGAGCTATAGAATGGTTGCTTGAAAGTGATCCTTTGGTGACATCATTTTCATGTGCAACAGCCCGAGATGTAGATCCAGTGGTTTTATATACATAGCAGATGAAGAAAATGTACCCATCTGGATCTAAATTAAGCACTCAGTCTGTCTGTCTGAGATACTGTAAATCACACCATAGTGAAGCCAAATTGTATTCACAGTTTAATGTAGTAGTACGTAATATTTTGTATTGTCTTTTTCTATTGTTTGATGTGTATTTTTAGTTAAACCTTAGATGTTTTACTCTGTTAACTGGTATATAAGTGCCATAAATAAATGTTGGTTACTATTACCATGCCCATACTGCAGTTAGGTAAAGGGTGGAAGTAAGATTAAGAGAGTAGTATCCTACGTAAGGCTACCTTCTAATGAATTCATAGCTATGATATTGTTGAGCCATTAGATTTCACTGGGCCTGTACTGTCTGCTGCTGTTCAGAGTTCTGTTTGATCACCACATGCTTCAAAGCCTGGTGATTTGACTGGGTCATTTGAGTTTCCTCATACACGTTTCAGACTCTGAAATGTCATCAACTATCCACTGATGCTTTAAATGCATCAGTGTGTTGTGGAATCCCAAATTTTGTCCCATTATATATATAGATATAGGTAGATATACTATCTCAGAAAATTTTGTTTATAAAGAATACAATTTTGAGTATTACATGTCATCAGGAGTACATTTAAGAAGTATTCAATTACTTGATCATATCTTAGGCATTTTATTTATTTATTTATTTATTTGCTGGAAATGAAAGTAGCTAGAATGTTTCCTTTCTGTGCCTCCTTAATAGGTGGTTTGTTCTGGATGCCGAAACAAGAGATTTGGTTTCAATACATACAGATGGCAACGAGCAGCTTTCAGTGATGCGCTACACAGTAGGTAGGGTTATAGTACTTGATTTTTTTTAAAAAAAAAATGTGTTTTAATTTCACATGTAAAGAGGAATTTTGTACTAGGACTGCATGTTTTTCAATGTGCCTCAACACTCAATCCAATTATTCTCCAGTATTTAAAGTACATCATTAGTAAAATAGATGTAGAAATTAAGAACAGCAATTGTACTTTGGTTGTACCTGAATCAATAGCATTGTTTGTCAGGCATAAATAAAACTTTCATGGGCTTAATAAAACATTTAGAAATGTGAATTCAAATGAAAAAGGGAACTCACCAAGTGCAAGGAATGGCAGGAGTACATTCCATCTAGAGACAACATGAGAACAGCATATGGCCTCTGGATTGGGTTTCAGTTCATTCTTGCTTTATTGCCACCTCCTTCAAGCACTTCAGGTGGAGAGGTCTAGGATCTGATGAAATAGGGGTGATATGCTTGTCACCCAGCATAACAGTTGTCTTCACTTTGCATTGTAGATGGCACCTTACTTGCAGTAGGATCCCATGACAACTTTATTTACCTCTACACAGTAACAGAAAATGGAAGGAAGTACAGCAGATATGGAAAGTGCACTGTAAGTTTTTGTGCCTTGTAAATTAGTTTCAGTAATGAGATTTTGTGAAGTGAGACTGCAGCCTTGTGTGGTGCCCTCAGTCTGCCTCTCTCTTTAGCTGTGTGCCAAGCACATTGCAGCTTTTAAAAGTGCTATCATGCATTGCTCTCATAAGCAGAGGTGAAAGTCCCTCCTCACCCACTGCCACAAAAAAAAAAAAAAAAAAAAAAAAAAAAAAAAAAAGGTTGGGTGTTTGCATCTAAACCCAAAACTACGTTAATTAATTTGAAAGTCATAGTTGACAACAGTCTTCCTCTGATGATGTTTCCATAGTCTTTTAATACAAAACATTGTGTTTGAAACTCAAAGTTACCTTTTTGGTTTTAAAGACTTTTTCTATTAATATCACACTGCAAAAGTGTAGCCCAGGAAAAATGCTTCATGCAAGTGCTCCTCATTTTCACATAGCATAGCATTGCTTTGATAGAAGCATATATATATATATATATATATATATATATATATATATATATATATATATCGTCCTGGGCTTGCTTCAGAGGAATGAAAACTTCACATGAGATTCAATGTAAATATGTGATGCATCTTAGCACCATTCTTTGCAAGAGTGGGAGATGCCTATTGGTGAAGGACAACACAGTTACTTTTTACAAGCATGTGTTCTTCAACAAAAGAGCCAGTGTGGTGTTGTGGTTTGGATATTGGACTAAATCCCAGTTCAATCATGGAAAACCATTGAGTGCCTTTGACAAGTCAAATTCTCTCATGCTAAGAGGATGGCAATGGCAAACTTTCTCTGAATAAATCTTGCCACGGGTGATAAAACCCTACAATAGGATTACCATAAATTTGAATCAGCTTGAAAGCATATAACAAAAAGTAAACAACTCTTGGAGGCAAACAGTCCAAAGTCAATGAGAAATACTTAATTTCAGTACTAAATTTGATTATATAGGGTGATAAAATGCTGGATTCCTTTAGAACCCTTTATATATTGCAGTTTGAAAACAATTTACTAACTTACATCATGTGACTTCTGACTATGCTTTGGAATGAATCCTCTCATTTTCCAACAGATGGCTTCATTTGTCTTCATAAAGTCACATAGGAAATACACAGACCATCCCCACACAGATTATTCGCATTACAGTGGTCTTATTGCTAGGCCAATGGAGCAGGATCCCCAAGGGGACATGAGAGGGGGTCACGAGACTTGGAGGCCCTGATCTCTCCTTATCACCTCTTCCCAAACTTTTTAATGTGTAAAATTTACACATGCATTGAGTTAATTATTGACAAATTTTCCTTATAAAATGTGAATATACACAAATGTGTGAATGAAAATATGCACAGTAAATAAACAAAATATTTTTATTAATAAACTATGCTGAGTGTGGGGCACGACATCTGCATGTAGATTTAAAGGGAGGTCCTAAGGGTAAAAAGGTTTTTGGTGCCACTGCACTAGACTACACTGTCCTAATATTGCAGTGCTATAGGCTTGTGTATTTGTAGCATCTATTGCCCCCTTGTGGAGAATTTGAAATTTCACATAATAATTGTCAAATGGGTTTTTAAAGGTTAATTGATAAATATTAACATTACACACTGCAAACACAGATCTAAAACCCACTGCAGAAATAATCCAGTTTGAGATCATTTTAACTGTCCTGATGCAATGCTAGGAAATTCTGGGAACTGTAGTTTTGTGAGACATTTAGCCCTCTGTCAGAGAGCTCAGGAGCCATAATAAATTACAGTTCCCAGGATTCCCCAGCACTAGCCAGGGCAGTTAAAGCAGTCTCAAACAGGATTATTTCTGCAATGTGTTTTGGACCACAATCAATATAGACCTGCAGATTTTTGGGGATGGTTGAGTAGCATCTGTGTTTTCTATTTGCTACTTTTTAGCCATCTCAAGTCGCACTCACACAAACACACAAACAAGAAAATCTGTTTGGTTTAGATGTTCCTGTTCTTGTCCCCAAAAAACAAGTCAGAATTAATAAGCTGGTAACAGATCTGCAAATGTTGCAGGGCCTTCATTTATGTCAAGGAGGAAGACGACAATGGAAAAAGTAGCACATAATACTGGCACCCTCTGGTTGCTATCACTTTGGTGTGGTGGGAATTGGAAGGGTGATAATGTTGAGGACTCCTTCTCATTTCCTGCCCTGCAGATTTCATAGTTAACCACATCTGGAACTGATTTGGAAGTTCCTCCCGCCTCCTCAGTCACAGCCTCTTGTAAAAGGAAACATGAGAAGGAACCTGGTGGAATACCAACAGATCCCATCTGGATTTAGCTTGAGTGGCCTTCATACACAACTCTTGACTGCTGAGCCTGTCTGTGCCCCATATCCTGAGTGTTTTTATTACTACTTTCCCAAGCCTACTGTGACCCCTTTTCATCTGATTATCCTGCTGGATCTGATCTTCATGCTGATTTGGGAGGTCTTGGGAGTTTTGGCCTCTATATGTAGCACTTGTAGCTAAAACATACCTCCCAGACTGTGATCCTTCTATTGTCTTCACATATATTGTGATCTGCTGGAGTTGCATTGTCAAACACTAGTGGCCCATAGTCATCTTTTCTAGTTTCATGTTCAGCAGGCCTGTGTTACATGCAAACACCCTCTGTTCTGCTTTGGAGGATTGCTCTACCATTCCCAAGCTTGTAATTTCCCCCATAAACTCTAAATTGCTTTCTTGTTTATTAGCAAATTAAGCTGTACCTGGAACTCCTTCCAATTTTAAACAAAGAAAAAAAATCCATCCCCATTATTTTGTTAGTTCTGTGAAGGTTTATATGTCCAAAATGGCTGTTTTGGGGTGCAGCTTCTGTATATTGTATTCATATTAGAAATTGGCCCAGTACAAGGAGGTCTGGTTTAACTTCCCTTCAGCATTTTCTTTTTGTTAATTAATTTGTTTGTTTTACCTGCTGAGGGAGTGAAATGAAAATTTGAAATGTGCATTCAGAGCACAATTGTATATTTCTGGTTACATTTCCAAGCCCATACCCCAGCAGAAGAATACAAAATTACAAATGCAGTACAGCATCTCCAAGAAAATGTGAGATTTCCATCCATTGCAATGGGTAAAATAAATTTTCTCTATTTCAGAGTCTGTTTGGCCTTCTGCACAAGTTTAAAGGAGGGCTGTGTTATAAATCTCAGAGCCTTTACAGACTGCCAGAAATAGTACAACTTGAAGCCACTTTAACTGTCCTGGCTCAGGGCTAAGGAATCATGGGAACTGTAGTTTATTGTGGCACCAGAGCTCTCTGACAGAGAAGGCTCAGTGTCTCAGGAAAAAAAAAACAGTTCCCATGATTCCCTAGCACTGATCCAGGACAGTTAAAATGGCCTCAAGCTATTTCTGCAGTCTGTAAAGACCCTCAGTTAGCAGAATATACCAGTTTGCAAGGAAGATGACTGAAAAGTTGGTATAGTGCTTCGAATGAATTTTTGTAGTTCACATGCAAACCAAACCTCATGCAGATGTATTTCCTAGATAGTTGGGAATGAGCAAAACCTCTCGAACACTAAGCCATACTAGTCATAGTACATAATTAGATTATTTCTGATACGAGTTTCCCTTTCACACTAGGTAATCATAGCAGTTTAATACTACTTTAACTGTCATGGCTCAATCCATTGGAATCCTGGGATTTGTTTTGTGAGATATTAGGTATTCCAACTTTTCTACCAAAGAGCAGTAGTTCCTCACCACACTACAGATCCCGCAATGCCATAGGATACACCCATGGCCATTCTCCTGTGCCCTGTGTACAGTAAATACAGTTGTTAACTCGAAGTACTATAGACCCAATGAATCAATGAGAACTTGTTAAGTCACCATGTATGTATGTTCCCTTGCTTCAGTGGGTTTACTCTAATTGGGAATAACAATTGGATTTTGCATTTCTCCTTTCATTCTTGTGTTCAGAGGTGGATGTGATAATCAAAGTTTGAATCCAGTCTGCCATCTTCATCCTGAAGCTGAGTTCAATTGCAGACCTCATGACCAGAAGAGTGGGCCTATTTTTTTTACTTTTCTTCTGCAAGCCCTAGAGTTTGTTGTTTGTTGGTGGTGGTGTTTTTTTAAATACCAACTAGCCTGATAAAGAGTTCTTGGACACATAAGATCGTCAGCTTGCAAGATCGACAGGTTGGCAGTTTGAGGCCTGGGTGTGTCATGCTGGGGTGAGCTCCCATCACTAGTCCCAGCTGCTGATAGCCTAGCACAGGGGTAGGCAACCTTTCCCCTTTAAGGGCTGAGGGACTTCAGCTCCCAGAATCCCAGGAGCTATTGGCCAACATGGGACTATTGGCCAACATGGCTGAGGCTTCTGGGAGTTGAAGTCCCTCGGCCCTTAAAGGGGAAAGGTTGCCTACCCCTGGCCAGCAGTTTGAAAGCATGCAAATGCAAGTAGATAAATAGGTACCATTTCAGTGGGAAGGTAAACAACATTTTGTGCAATCATGCTGGCCACATGATCACACATGTGACAATGCTGGCTCTTTGGCTTAGTAATGAAGATGAGCCCTATCCCTATGGTCAGACACAACTTGACAAGCTTGTCAATGGGGAATACCTTTACCTTTTAATAAAGGTATTACCCAGAATTCTTTTAATTTTGTTGTTATTCTTACAACAATATGGCCACAGCAAAGTGTAAAATGTCAGCTCCACTGTGGTAGCAGTTGAAGGGAATTTTTGTTTTTCTTTTTTCCCTAAAACTACACTATTTATATTACTGCAGCAATTTAAAGAGTGGACCTCAGATCCTTCCTGTCATAGTTACTTGCTTGAAGGTATATCCCAGCACAGAAGAGCTTCTTTCCAATTGCTTTTCTGTGTTTTTTGTCTCCCACAGGAATTTTAACAGCTGCCAAATGTCTGGTATTGTCTAGTAAATGGTTGTCTCCCACATTCCCCCTCCCTGTTAGTGTTGGCTTCCAGTATAATAAAGATCCAGGATGGGGGATAGGAAAGGAAAATTGAGGAAGACTGAGTGGAATGTTTCTTCTTTTTAATCTTACAGCATGTCTTCAAGCCCTGTGCTTCCCCTCTTCAGATCTAGCAGCAAATTGTAAGTTTGTCATTACATCTTTGCACAAACACATGGTTTCACCCAATTCCAAATGTAAAGGCAAACTTACAATCTGTCACTAAATCATATGTGAAAGGGAAGATCGAAAAGTTCAAGGGGAGAAAGAAGCATGCAAGACATGGCTTCAGCTTTATGTCCAAATCTGCTGTGCAGTTGTACTTCAGATTATAAAGTAAGGGTCAACAATTGTGGAAGGGTTGAGGGCCACATTAGCTCACCTCAAGAGACTTTGGAGAGCCACACACCCCATGTCATACTTGCTCACACACACACACACACACAAAATTAATTTCTTCTTCTTCTTTTTTTTCTTTCTTCTTCTTCTTCTTTTTTTTTTTGGTCCCCAGATGCCCTCTAGGAAACCAGCAGGGAATTTTTTATCATGTTTTCAAGCCTTCTCAGGCCATTTTAGTCCCAGGAGAGGACTTCTGGCAATAAAAGTTCACTTTCTATTTAAAAAAAAAAAAAAAGCAAAAAGCTTCTCTTGGGCCTAAATTGAACCAGGGTGACCCCAAAACATGGTGGATATGCCCCCACTAAGGTATTTATGGGCAAAGAAAGAAAGAAAGAAAATGTTAAATTCTTCCTTTGACACCTGGAGGGCCCTGGGGACTCCAAGCATAGTAGAAATGCCCTCTATACCCCCAACAGGGTTTTTGGTGGCATTTAGGAGCAAAAATAATTGACCTCTCCCAGGAACTCAGCAGGCCACAAAAAAAGGCCACATGGGACCCACAGAATGCATTTTGTCCACTTATTATAAGGAGACTTCAAAGCAGCAAATGAATCTTTATGCCAGACTTCCATATAGAGTGACGATGCTAATGTGACTTCTCCTGTATAATGCTTACTGCAAAAAACTATTGCTCCTTATTTTTGTTGCTGTTATGTGTTCCAGTCCAATTTATGACAGCCATATCCTAGGGTTTACTTGACAAGATTTATTCAGAGGAGGTTTGTCATTGCCTTCCCTTTAACATGTGAGAGTATGATTTTCCCACAGTCATCCAGTGGATTTCTTGGCTGAGCAGAAATTTGAAGCATGGCCTCCTAGAGTTCTAGTTCAGCACCTAAATAACTACATCACTCTGGCTCTCACTCTTGATTTTTGCTTCTAGTGAAATCTGTATGCAGCCTCCTGTTGCTCCTAGTGAGCGCAGCAGCCTTGAGCCTTGCTGCAAGCCCTGTGATTACATGTGTTGTCTATTTGTATAAGTGATCTTGAAATGCAGGCATGTCTGTCTGTCTGTGTACATGTGAGCAATGAACATGGTGCAGGATATTGTTTTCTATGTAAAAATAACTATGTGTGAATGTTGCACAGAATAAGTTCTGAATTGTGAATATTTTAGTCAGTTCAGGATTTAGACAGATTGAGACTGGGCACCTTGATCCCATGCTGGAATAAAGGCAGGGAAACAAACAAATAAATAATCAGTCAATCAATCAGTCCATCATTCTCTGTGTGTGTGTGTGTGTGTGTGTGTGTGTGTGAGAGAGATGAATCCTGATTTTACTGCTGCTGATTCCACTTTTTTTTTTTTTTTTTTTGCATTTGAGTTCCACTGATATAGAGGAATGCTCTGGGAAAGCTGGACTTGATAGATTATTCCTGTGATCTGTTGTTTCCTTTTGTTTAGCAGGAAGCAGAGGAAAGTAATTCTGACTGCTAACTGGAATTCTGATACCTTATTTATTTTTCTTTTGTGTGCCAATGTGTTTTTAGGGACATTCCAGCTATATTACTCACCTTGACTGGTCCCCAGATAACAAGTACATAATGTCAAACTCAGGAGACTACGAAATACTATACTGTGAGTACAAACCTCTAATTACTTCCAACCTAGAAAATTGCGTGAACAATCATACATGGTAAACAGGAGTGGCTAGGTGGAGAGGGAAAGCTGATGTAAGCCAAGCTGTTAGTGCAAAACACTTGCTGACAGGGGATCCTGGCATGGCTTTCTGTAATTCGACCTATTCAATATTTTTCAAAGCTGTTCTTCACCTAATGACATTTCCAAATATAGCCCATGTTTCTGCAAGGGCATCAATCAGTTTAACAGTTTACAAGGGAGACTGGTGCTGGTGCGTGATGTGTCATGAAGCTGGTTTGAGGCTTTGGAAATGACACACACACTTGCCTAATTAGAGCTTCTCAGCAGTTACTTGTGCAGCCACCTGCTTACACTAAAAAACAATATTCTAATCATAATTGTCTAGAACTTTTTCTTTTCAGTTGTACTTCAGTAGACCCACAGAACTTATAACCCCACTAAACCAGGGGCTGTTCACTAAGGCAGGACAGGGCATTTCCAGATGGGGCGTGGGAATGATACCCTCACTTACCTATCATGCAGAGGCAACTTACTGTTGCACTACTAAAATTTGATGATGTGGTAGTAGAAGACCCAGAAATTCCTTCAAATGTGAGGTGCATAAGGAGTTTGCATTTTGTTTTAAAGGAGAATTGAGTTTCTGGGACAGTGATTCTTAAAACAAGGTTTTCAAAGGAAATTTCAGGTATGTTGGCACCTTGGTGTTGAATTTCAGTGGTGTACTGACAGATATGGTGGCTGTCGTACTGCAAACATGCAAAGGGGGAATATGTGGACCACACATCACTTAAGCTTGGGGGTTTTGTATACCTCCTGTGCTTGCTAGGTGTTGCCCTCACCTGTCCAAAAAACTGGACAGGGCAGGAGTCGCATATTCTACCGCATGGGGGGGGGGGGCTACAGTCAGCTTGATGAGTTGCACATTTTCCAGGCTTGGCATCCATTACTCCTAAAATTCTGTAGATTGGCCAATGATTTCATGCTCCCATGAGATTAAAAAATTGCTTGTCTTAGACTCAAACTTTCAGTTCATATTCTTAATATGTATTTGAGGACATAGAGGATGTGAAGATGGAAAGACTAAATCAAACTGATGGTACAGTTATAAAGAGACACAATTTTTACTTCTAGCCAGGCCCATCAGTTTACAGGTGTTAGCCCATTGCCCCCAACTAGCTGGGTACTAATTTTACCGACCTACAAAAGGATGGAAAGCTGAGTCAACCCTGGAGCCTCCCAGGATCAAATTCACAACATTGTGGCTGCAGTACTGGCATTTAACCACTGCACCACCAGGGGCAGGGGCAGGATGGGTTGCATTGTGGATGTATAAGATCCATTGATGTGAATGGTCTCTAACTCCATGGATTATGAAAATTTTCCTCTCTGTCTAGATTACCATGCTATACTCTTATAGCACTTCTATTCCACATTAACTGCTCTGACTGCCTCCTATTGCATTCTATGATTTGCAGTTAAAGGAGGGGAGTTTAGAATTTTCAGAATTCAGTGAGAGCTCTTAGGCTTCACTGAACTACAAGCCTCCAAATGCAACAGGAGGGAGCCAGAGCAGTAAAAGTGGAATAGCAGCACTATAAGAGTGTAGTGCAGTAAAATGGGGAATTATTTTTCGGTGATTTAAGAATAACATCCTCAGCACTTTCACTGGGGTGAGCCCGTGCAGTTCTGAGCTCATTCCATAATATCTCAATTTTAAAAGAGCCTGAGATCTTAGATAGCCACTGCCTGCCAGATTAGACAATACTTACATAGGTTGACCAGTACTGGCGAGCTTCCTAAGTTTATCTCTTTTGGAAGGTTTTTTGAATAAATTTTTAATCATTAAGGCAAAAGATTCTGGATTTCACCGTATTGTATTTGTGGAAATACCTGAAATTCAGAGCCAGCATGGTGTAGTGGTTTAACAACAACTGGAGACCAGCCTTGGCAACCCCGCTGGGTGACTTTGGGCAAGTCACACTCTATCTCATAGGAAGGCAAAGCCAAAAACCTCTTTGAACAAATCTGGCCAAGAAAACCCCATTAAACCCTTTGAAATTGTGATAAATAGGGAACAACTTGAAGGCACATAACAACAAACCTGAAATTCTAGGTAACATCATGTATCTGCTGAATTGAGCTAAAATCCATGAAAGCTCATGCCATAATAAATTTGGTAGTCTTTAATGTGTCACAGGACTCTGTTGTTGTTGTTGTTGTTTTTGGAGGGGTGCAAATAGAGTAACATAGCTCATCCTGTGGGAATCAGAAATATAACTTGCAAGAATCTCATACAGACAATAGTCTCCAGCCAAAATTTTGAGTATTGATTTGGACTAATAATTCTGTGAATCTTAGGAAACGTTTTTCCACATATGAGCTTGCATACCCATAAAGATTAGATTGGGAGGCAGTCTTATGAATTTTTACTCTCAATTTAGTATTATCTCTGGAAACCTGGAATGGGACCTGTCTATGGAATGACCCTGGAACTCTAGATCCAAAACGTTTCCTCAGTTCTTATGTGATTGTTTTTCCCCTTTATATATTGTATTGGTTTTGTATGTGGAATATGTAGAATTCACACACTTTTCTTGTGGTATTATACTTTGCTGGAACTAAATGACAGGAAACTGGTTATAGACTGTATGTCTTTTTCATCTGTTTTAGCAGTCTGTGTTAAAAATGAAGTGTGAGAAAATGTACAGTCTTAACAGTGCACCGATTTGGGATGGATGAGTTTCAGCTCTCTTTAAACAGTCACATGGCAAAAGTATTTCTGGCATCTTTTTAAAAACTTGCTTCTAACTCCCTAATAAACTTACTTTTGCTTGCTGGTTGTTCTGTATTTGCAGTTGCCTGAATGAGAACGCCAAGATAAATTATGAAAAGCAACAAGCCTAGAAAGAGACCTGAAAGGAATGCAGCAGTGTGGAACAAGTGTTGTGGGGTTAATTTCAGTAGGACACTACACCAGGGACCCTTACACACTACATAAGTATAGCTCTGTAATTCCACTTTCTACTCTGTAATTCTGCTTTGAGAGCCAGTGCTGGATGACAACTCAGGAGACTAGGATTTGAATCCCCTTTTAGCCATAAACCTACTGTGTGACCTTGGGCAAGTCATATCATCTCAGGCTCCGAGGAAGGCAAAGATGACTCTCCTCTGAACAGATCTTGCCAAGAAAACTCCATGATAGGGTCACCATAAGTCAGAAATAAGTCACAACAACAATAATTCTAGCTGACCTGGCAACATCCTGTGGAATCCTGAAATTTCCAGTTTTGTAAGAGGTATTTAGAATTTTCAGCCAGCAAGCGCTAAGGCTTCCCCACGCTACAAACCCCGGGATTCCATTAATTGCCGTTAAAATGAAATCAGAGTGGTACAATTCTGTAGTGTAAAAGGGCCCCCATTCTCAAACTAATTTGTTAGACTGCCTTGCCAGTTCAGCTGATAGAAACTCTGCTGCTTTGCATTGGCATTTGTCCAACTACACCAAAGTCAAGGAACCTTTGGTTTGCCAGATGGCAGCCCCCATAATCTCTGACTATGCACCATGCTGGCTGGAGCTTCTGGAAGTTGAAGACCAAAACATTTGCAAAGCCCAAGATTTCTCATCCCTCATCTACAGTATCATGGGAAGAAATAAAACACTTACTCAGGTTTTTGCTAAATGGATTGTGATTTATCCTGCACCACGGTTGTTGTCAAGAGGAAAGTTCTTTCCTTATTGGGTGGATGTATGGTTTGGTATACAGAATGTCCCAAATTCAATCCATAATCAATCTCTACCTTTGCTACTTACATGGCTGGAAGCATTTCCTCCCAATATCTTGAGGTGCCTGAAGTCAGTCTCAGCTTATGGTGGCTTCATGTATTCATATACACATTGTAATACTGGGGTGTGTTCGACCCTTTATTCCTTCTGATTGGGAGTTGAGGGAGATATAAGGCCTATGGTCCAAAACACACTGCAGAAATAATCCAGTTTGAGACTGCTTTAACTGCCCTGGCTCAGTGCTAGGGAATTCTGGAAACTAGTTTTGTGAGACATTTAACCTCTGTCAGAGAGTTCTGGTGCCACAATAAACTACAATTCCCAAGATTCCCTAGCACTGAACTAGGGCAGTTAAAGAAGTCTCAAACTGGATTATTTCTTTTTCTTTTCTTTTTTTTTAATTTTGAAAATTTTTATTGTATTCAAACTGGATTATTTTTGCAACATGTTTTGGACCTATGAAGGCAGGTAGCATTGTTCTCAATCCCTACCACTGCATACTGGAAATGCTAAAAGCTGGCCCTGCTGAAATGGTGATCCATATCCAATGTGGTCATTACATTTCTGGAAGCAGATTCTATGAGTGCAAACTGGAAAAGTCAATCAATCTTGTAACCCACCTCCACACACACATAAACACACAAACACTGAGAAAAGAAAGCCTGCTTCAGAGGGTTGGGAACTTCTCAGGAGCAAGTTTCGAAAGCTGGAGGCAGCTGCAGGACTGGATTCAGATAATTGGTGTTCACAAGATTTAGACTCCATTCCAGTGATGTTCCTGGGTGCATGTCTTTAATTTCTTTCACATAGGTCAGTGACTGTTGAGCACTGCTACTAGGCAGTGGTGGGAAGAAGGTAATAGAAACCAATATTTACAGACACTATAGAAGTAAGAGAGTCATCACTGATAGGTTTTGATGTTGTGTGCCTTCCAGTCATTTCTGACTTGTGGCGACTCTAAGGCAAACCTAACACGGGTTTCCATGGCCAAACAGAGCATCAAACCCTGGTCCCCAGAGTCCTAGTCCTACACTCAAACTACACCATGCTGTAAAGGGTAAAGAGTAAAAGGTAAAGGTAAAGGTAAAGGTAAAGATAAAGATTTTCCCTTGGCAAGGTTGTCAAGTCATGTTCAACTGTAGGGGATGGTGCTCATCTCCATTACTAAGCTGAAGAGTCAGTGTTTCAAAGACAATCCCATGGTCATGTGGCCAGCATGACTACATGGAACACAGTTACCTTCCCACCAAAGTGGTACCTATTTATCCACTTACACTTTTTCATGTTTTTAGACTGCTAGGATGGCAGAAGCTGGGACTAGTGATGGGAGCTTACTCTGTCATGTGGCACTTTGGGCTCAAACTGCCAACCTGCCGATCTTGCAATCATCAGAGTCAGCAACTTAATGGCTGAGCCACACTGTACTTCATAGGAAAGTTCTTGATCCTTTTCCTATTTTTGATAATAATGAGAATGTCTCTTGTAAGAAAGAGAAAATGCTGTGTAGCTCTAACACAGCCTGTCTCCCATGTGAAACTCTTGGGATACTTTGGACAACAAGTCCCATTATTCAAGCCAGTGTGGTTAATGCACAGTTTTTCTGGTTGTCTGTCGATTATGCTTAATAATTCAAAACTGGTTAAATCTAGAACTAATCCAATGAAGGCATATTTACAAAAAACCTTTGCCATCTGGAGAGGGATAGACTGTATGTCAGAACTATACTGACTAAATGTTAAACAGAAGAGGTGTGTTTTTCCCCTTGACCCACATAACAAGAAATCAGCTTAGTCCAGCCTTCCCCAACCCCAGCTTTTTCTCAGCCAGCCTGCCCCAATGAGGATCAGATGAGTTGGATTACAAGTCCCATTATCAGCAACCAGAATGGCTATAGTTATCACAGTGCTGGTGTAAATCATGGGAGCTGTATAATGCATCTGCACTGTCGAAATAATGCAGTGACTCCACTTTAAGTGCTATAGCTCTATCCTATGGAATTATGGGATTTGTAGTTTTACAATAGAAATAGCAAGTACATTTCTATATTGCTTATCAGTGAACTAGCATTCCTTGAAGTGGTTTACAAGTGTTGGCCAATTGCCCCCAACAAGCTGGGTACTCATTTTACCAATCTATGAAACAATGGAAGGCTGAGTGGACCTTGGATTCTCTGGGATTGAACTCACAACGTTGTAGCTGCAATACCAGCATTTAACCACTGTGGTACCAGGGCTCCATTACAAGGTCTTAAGTTTTCTCTACCAAAGCATGATGGTGCCTCACAAAACTACAAATCCCAGGGTTCTGTAGGATGGTGCCATTGCAGTTAAAGTGGTATCAAACTGAATTATTTCTACAATGTAGGTGCACCCATAGTCACACATACCTGGATATCCTTGATATTACCTGGTGATTTCCTATCCAAGTACAACTAGGCCTGAGCTTGCTTCACTTCTGAATTCAGATCATGTGTCCAGGGTAGTATGGGAGCCAATCTTGTCTGGTTGGTTTGAGAGTGGTTAAGTCTATTCTAGACTGATATAACTTAAAGGTTTCCATTGAGCCTGTTACTTTTTCCAAGGTTATATGAGAGAAGTACATTTTGATTTCATCTCTGGATCCTTTTTACAGTAGGTACCATGTTTCCCCAAAAATAAGACATACTCATAAAATAAGCTGTAGCAGGATTTCTAAGCATTTGCGCTATATATGCCGTACCCTGAAAATAAGACATAGGGCCGATGCAGACGGGGCAGCTTTTCTGGGCCACCTCTGGGAGCGGCAGATCAGGGCCGTGGCAACCACATGCCACAGCCCTGATACTCCTTTTTGCCACCTCCAAAAGTAGGAGTGTCAAAAAGCTGCCCTTTGAGCCACAGCCGTGGCTCTTTTCTAGGCTGCCCCTGGGAACAGCGGATCCGCTGCTCTCAGGTGCAGCCCAGAAGAGCTGCCACCATGGTTCAAAAGCTCGCGGCCACGATCCTCCTTTTTGCCACCCCCAAAGAGCAGCTCAAAGGGTTGTGGCCACAATCTTCCTTATTGCCGCCCCCAAAGAGCGTCTCAAAGGGTCTCTCCTTTTGGGGGTGGCAAAAAGCTGCCCTTTGAACTGCAGCCACAGCTCAAAGGGTTGCGGCCACAATCCTTCTTTTTGCCACACCCAAAAGTGTGGCTCAAAGGGCTGCTCCTTTTGGGAGCAGCAAAAAGCCAACCTTTGGGCCACTGCCGCAGCTCTTTTGCACCCTTTTGGTGCAGCGTGTGTGCATGATGTGCCAAGAGGGCGCCCTGACGCCACGCACCCTGCTGACAGGCACACGGTGTCAGGACGGAGTCAGGACAAATAAGACATCCCTTGAAAATAAGCCATACTGTGTCTTCTTGAGGAAAAATAAATATAAGACAGTGTCTTATTTTGGGGAGAACACGGTATGTGCAGAGTGGTACGATCTGCTGAGCACCCCATAACTTTGAAGCCAGGAGGAGATGGGACTCTTTAGCAATAGATCACAATTTTCTAGAATAATTTATTTTTCAAACTCAAAGAGATGTTGGGGCCATCAGCTCTTTTCAGGTTTTATTTATTCAAATAATTGTTTAAAAAATAATAAAAACCTTCATGCCGTAGTAGATTTGTAAGACAACTTCTGTATAATCACTGGAATTCTAATACCTATTATGCATTTTTATAAAGGGGACATTCCAGCTGGTTGTAAATTAATGAGGAATCGTTCAGAGTGTAAGGACATAGATTGGACAACATACACTTGTGTGCTGGGATTTCAGGTGTTTGGTGAGTAACAGCTTTTTGTCTAATGTTTATTTAATTAGTTACATTAATATAATGCCTTTCATCCAATGAGCTCAAGGCAGCTTTCCACCATTTCATTTTATCCTCACGGTAACACCATGAAATAGGTCCCTTTACCACCATCCTGTCAAGAGGATAACAGCTTTAATTCTTTTATTTTCTGATATTGCAGGAGTGTGGCCTGAAGGTTCAGATGGAACTGATATAAATGCTCTTGTCAGGTCTCACAACAGGAAGGTGATAGCAGTTGCTGATGACTTTTGTAAAGTCCACCTATTTCAGTATCCCTGTTCCAAAGCAAAGGTAAGTCTAGATTTTGGAATAAAGGATAGAAAGGCAGTTTTTTAGAGAATGCATGTATCAGCAGATGGGTGTGTGTTCATGTACTCATACTGGAGTGACAGTGTAGTTCCAACACTACATTACAGTTCCTTGCAGAAGTATTTACACACTCACTTTTAACTTCTCCAGTTTTTGTTGTGTTATAACCAGGAACTGAAATGGATTTAATTAGCATTGTTAACATGTGATGGATACAAGATACTCACACTATGAAGATGCAAAATGTTTGTATTGTGACACAAAAGATGGCTAATTTAAATATACTGGCAATTTTTATTGCACAGATATTCACACATACTCCATGTTGATATTTAGTAGAAGCAGCTTTGAGTTGCAAGACTTCTTGGGTAAGTCTTGATCAGTTATGCACTTCTAGATCCTGCAGCTTTTGTTCATGCTTTTTGCAAAATTGCTTCAAATTGAATGGGCTCCACTTTCAAACCCCACATATTCTCAGTCAGATTGAGGTCTTGGGTCTGTGTGGTAAATTATAAAAATTTCAGGTTCTTGTTTTTCAAACATCCCAGTGTTACTTTGACTGTGTGTTTTGAGTTCTTGCCATGTTGAAAGGTCAGTCTCCTGACAGTTCCAAGCCCCTTGCAGGCTGAAGCAAGTTCTGTATTTGGTTCCATCCATTTTGCCCTGAATCCTACCCAGCTTCCCAATCCTTGCTGAGAAAAAGCATCCCCACGACATGATGTTGTCACCACCATGCTACACCATGGAGATAGTATTCTCAAGTTGGTTTCATGCCACGCAGCACATTTTGCAGCCAGGCCAAATGGTCTCATCGGATGAAAGGACCATTTCCCACATGTTTTGTATATCTCCCACATGCTGTTTTGAAAATTCCAAACAGGCTTTCATACGGTTTTATTTCTGCAATGGATTTCTTTTCACCACTCTTCCATAAAGCTGTTCTGTGAAGCATCCAAATTATAGTTGTCCCACAAATGCTTTCTTCCATCTCAACCATGGACCTGTCCAGCTCCTTCACAATTACCATTGACTTTAGTTGCTTCCCTTACTCATGACTTAGGGCCTTTGCAGACTGCCAGAAATAGTGCAAATTGAGTCCACTTTAACTGCCCTGACTCAGTGCTAGGGAATCATGGGAACTGTAGTTTATTGTGGCACCAGAGCTCTCTGACAGAGAAGGCTCAATGTCTCAGAAAAAAATTACAATTCCCATGATTCCCTAGCACTGAGCCAGGGCAATTAAAGTGGACTCAATTTGCACTATTTCTGGCAGTCTGCAAAGGCCCATAGTCATTGAGCATTGTTGGTCTTCTCTAGGTAGAATTGCAGTTGAGCCATTTTTGTTGTTGCTGTTAACTGCCTTTGTGTTGATCTCAACTCATGGCGACTCTATGGATGAGACATCTCCAGGCCCTCCCCTGTCCTCTACTGTTCTGCCCAACTCCTGCAAACTCATATTTGTGATCTCTTTAAGTCTATCCATCTAGCATGTGGCCTTCCTCTCTTTCTACTTCCTCCACCTTTCCTAACATTATTGTCTTTTCCAATGATTCATGCCTTCTCATGATGTGTCTAAACTATGACAGTCTAAGGGCCTTTGCAGACTGCCAGAAATAGTGCAAATTGAGTCCACTTTAAGGGTTAGGGTTAGGGAATCATGGGAACTGTATTTTATTGTGGCACCAGAACTCTCTGACAGAGAAGGCTCAGTGTCTCAGAAAAAAATACAATTCCCATGATTCCCTAGCACTAACCCTAACCCTTAAAGTGGACTCAATTTGCACTATTTCTGGCAGTCTCCAAAGGCCCTAAGAGCCTTTACAGAGTGCCAGAAATAATGCAGCTTGAGGCCACTTTAACTGTCCTGGCTGTCTGACAGAGAAGGCTCAATGTCCCTGAAAAAAAATACAGTTCCCATGATTCCCTAGGACTGAGCCAGGACAGTTAAAGTGGCCTCAAGCTGCATTATTTCTGGCAGTCTGTAAATGCCCTAAATCTTGTCATCTTGGCTTCTACGGATATTTCTGGCTTGATCTGCTTGCTCTAGGACCCATTTTTTGTCCTTTTGGCTATCCTTGGAATCCTCAGCACTCTTCTCCAGCACTACATTTCAAATGAGTTGATTTTCCTCCTATCTTCCTTCTTAACTGTCCAGTTCTCACATGCATACATGGTAATAGGGAATACAATGGCTTGTATGATTCTGAATGACTTTTGTGCTGAGTTGCATCTCTTTGCATTTTAGGATCTTTTCTAGTTCTTTCATAGCCTCTCTTCCCATTCTTAATCTTCTGATTTCCTGGCGGCAGTCCCCGTTCCGATCAATGTTTGATCCCAGATATGAGAACTCTTTTACTATTTCTGTTTCCTCATTGTCTAGTTTGAATGTGTGTAAGTTCTCTGTGGTCATTATTTTTGTTTTCTTTATGTTCAACAGTAAGCCTTTGCACTTTCTTATGTAATTTCTGAGAGGTTGCATTAGAGGTTACTTAGGCATGTGACAGCAAAGGAGGTGAATAGTTAAGCACAGTAACTGCTAGTTTATTTTTGTTACCTTAACCTTTATATCTCAATAAAAATATTTTTCACCTTTACAGCATTGAATATCTTGTGTACTCAAGATTGGTTATCTTGAGTATCAAGGAGCAACAATGTATTCAAATTAATTTCAGTTCTAGGTTGTAACACAACAAAATATGGAAGGTCAAAGAATTCTGCAAAGCACTATATAAAATCACCATCTTCTCCACCCTACTACCATTCTCCCTGTTATTTTCTGTGTGGATTCCACAATAGGCTTAACCTGAAGGAAACACCATGGAAAAAAGGACAATTCTCTGCCAGGCTGAATTAATCCTATGGAGATAAGGTGGACTAACTAGTCCTAGAACTAGTTTTAATTAAGTTGTGCAATGCATTTTTATTTTTAATTAGTTGCACTTTTTAAAATATACAACATGATTGTTTTTAGCTTCTTAAAGTTGCCCAGAATTCTATTATTGCAATGGATGTATTTAATGGAAAGGTGTGTATTCATCACTGCAGCTGATGTACTTAATATTGCAGCTGCGATTCTTGCCATCTGTTGTGTAGGAAATGCAGTATGACCACAGCTGGGAAAATACTAATCTGTTTGGTGTTGGTTTGGTTTGATTTTCTAAAGCTCTTGGATTGTTTATATATTCCAGACAGTTTCACTGACACAGATTCCCAGGAGCTATAATAGTAATGGACAGTGTTTGGAAGAGCTACCATTTTAGACAAAAAGTCCCAGAATTCTCCAACCACACACTAGCTTTTTGCTCAGGCATTCTGGGAGTTTTAGTTCAAAAAATAACTGTTCTGAGTTCTGATAATGGGGTTAGTCTGTTCCTGATGGAATCTATGCAGTTATCCCATCAGTAAAACTTCTCCAGCAACTTGAGATTTGCACAGGCCAAGACCACCAATAGCTCAAAATATACCATGTCAATAAAGCTCATGCTGATGTGTGTGTGTGTGTGTGGCTTTTTTTTTCTTCATAATTTTTCTTCATTTTCCAAACATAATAATGATATATCAATACAGTTTCTCTACATATCCTCAGTACTTCCATTACATAATGTTCCTACATCACAATAATTCAAATTTCTTCAAGGGATAGTAATATAAATAAATAAATCTTAAATCTTAAGGTCATACTGATTTTGTAAGGATGTATATTCCATCAGTTACATTTGCAGCCAGATGAAAGCCAGATGAAATTTACAGTTTACTGGAGGAGATAGAAAGTGTGGCTGGGAAAAGTATCTTTCTTTTCATCGATAAATTCATTCCATTGCCATGTCATATGTTCTAACAGATATGTTGCTCCTAATAGATTTTCATTTCCTGGTTTTGTTTTAACAGGCCCCAAGTCATAAATACAGTGCCCACAGCAGCCATGTGACAAACGTCAGCTTCACTCATAATGACAGTCACTTGATTTCAACTGGAGGCAAAGATATGAGTATCATTCAATGGAGACTTGTGGAGAAAGTAGCATTGCCACAGAATGACATTGCAGTAGAAATGGGCACACCCAAAGTCCCCATGAGTACCAGTGAAAGCTCAGTTCAGCCAAGCACCCCTGTTCCCATCAGCCACCCATTTGATGAAATGGCCACCGCTGAAAGTGTAACTGATGGTTCCCCAACATCTTTAGAAAGTAATGTAGAGCAAACAGTTGAAGACAATGAGGAGCAAAATGAGGAACAAAGTGAGGGGAGCAGTCTGGATCCAGGTGAGCCAAATTGTGAAGAGACATCCAATGAAACCAGTGAGGAGCAGAGTGAATCCACTGTTATGGAAGACCAGTCGTAAAAGTCTCCTGTGTCTTAACAACTTTGGACAGTCTTTATACTTGTTTCCCTCAGTGTGCATACTTTGATAAAGGGGAATTGGGTTCATGTAGGGGAAGGGAAGCAGCTCCAAATCAGGAGTCACTCCAGTTGCTGGGTTTCCACTGAAGGCTTTTAGTCTGATCAGTTTTCAATACATTGAACTATTGTAAGGACCTGCCATGACAATTCCAGTCAAGAGCTGGTCGGGATAGTAAGTAAAATGTAATCATAGATTAAATAAAGTGCAAATGCTGTCAGAAAGAGGTGTGATACAAAAGTCTGAGGACAGAAGGGAAGGAGGGATTGGCTCCAGCAGTATGCTGAGGCTAGGGCAATGTGCGGGTGGAGTCTTCTGTGCAAGAACTTTTAATACCAAACAGAAGTACTAAGTAATACCTGCTACATGATGCATCCCAGGCGCAAGCTCTTTTGGAGCACTCCTTTCTTTTTTTATATTAAAAGGAAAAGGTGAGGAGACGTGAACACCATCTCAACAGAGCCATATAAGTGCACCGTGCCTACTGCCTTCTTAACACCTATGATTTTTCTAACACTACCAATTTCTATTAGCCTCCACACACTCTGCCTCAGGTGCTGCTACTTCTAAGACAACTCATATTTTGGAACACAGCCTCATTGTTCCCAGATGATGGCATTCTTAAAAGACTGAACTTAAGACAGCAAGCTTTGCTTAGTTTTTAAATCCATGACCACCATATCATGTCTTTTCAAGGAGTAACATGCCTAGACATATTGAGACTCAAGAATAACTACTGTGACCTTGACATAAACTGACTTGATTGCATGACAACAAAAGTTCTAATTGCTTGAGTTAAAACTTGGCCTTCTGATACAACTGTTCCTCAACGAAAGGCTAAATATTAGAGAACTACCATTAAGTTAAGAAATCTGGTGCTTGGAGATTAATCTAATGAATCAGTTGCTTGCAAAAAAAATTTTTTTAGGGGTGATAATAAGTGTAACAAACAAAAAAGAAATCAAAAAGGCTCTTTTTTACACCCTCCTTTTTAATAGCTGTAATATAAATGTCTCATTTACTTGGATTATGTTGAATATTTGGGGATTTTTTTTCTTTCCTTCTTGTGTGTTGCAGTGTGTTGTGTGTGTGTGAGAGAGAGAGAGAGAGTGAGAGAGAGAGTGAGTTTGTTTCTTTCTCTTGCCCCGTTTTATAAACCATGCAGCTCTGTGATGGCTGGACCTGGCCAGTTATGGGATATCATGGCATTTTGTTATGCATTTTGGGGGTGGGGGGAGGACATTTAAAATATATATATATGGGGGGGAATCTTGTCTGCTACATGTTTCTTTAAAAAACTTAGAGTTTCTTACATTTAAAAGAGTTTGCTCATGAAAATTCCTACTTGTTTATGTTCTGAGTACATAAGATTTTTTTAAAAAAACAAACAAACAAACAAACACAACTGTGCTGATATTTTAGCATTCAGTTAGAAATTGTGTTTAGAGACTTTGGATGAGTTTGTTTAAGTCTTAAGTGTGCAAGCGTTTACGTGATTGTGCCATTCCAAAGTGCATCAGAACTGTCATTCCCTTCTAGTATCTTCTCAGGAGTAAATGCTTCAGATCAGGTATCTAATCTATTCATCATTGGTAACATTGAAAACTCAAATGTATTCCCAAAGGACAGATGCAGTGTGAGAGAGAGAGAGAATCTCCTCTTGTTTTCATCCATTCCAGAAAACCTCAAAATAACTCTCTTCAAATTGATTCCAAGCAACCCATCTCTTCTGTTTGTTTTTTAAAAAACCGCTATACTGTTAAATAGTAACAGTATTGGAAAGCTCTATTATATGACTGGTCACTTTGCCAAATAATTGTCTATGGGTAGTATAAATTATGGATCTAACTAGTGTCCTTCCAACAACAAAAGGCATGCCCCCCCTTTTGTGGCCCCTGAAGCCCCCCATCAGTTCCCCATCTCTCCCAAGTTTTAGAATAATATGATTTGTGAACAATTTATGCCTCAAATATCACACAGAAGGCCCCTCAAACACATCAAAATACCCCCACCCCACAAATACCCCAGAGACCCCTTATTGCCCCTGAATATCTCTGTTTTCCTTAGGAAGTGATAAGATGTAATTTCCTGGCACCGTTTTGAAAGAGACTGCAGAGGACAATGAGTTTTTTTGGGTTTGCAGGAAGGGTGCCACCTGAAGTGGGGTCTGGATAAAAAGATATATCCCTGGCTCCCACATAGTTGCCCATTCCTGCACAAGGAAAACAGGATTTCCAACCATCTCCACACCACAAATGCGCCTACTTCGAAATCATCCCCACCCCAAGCCTACCTAGAAGAAGATCAAAATTTGTCCTGGATGGATGCCTTCTCTAGGTAGAGGGATACTAGTTGGATGCCAGTCTTTGAAAGGAGTATGTTAAGGTGAAGAACACCTAGTAAGCAGAATGCTTCTAGTCAAAACCAATGGCACAGAGCTCTCTTACATCTGTGTTGAGTACCATGAAACAATGCATTTCATTTGGAAGTATCTATTACCTTGGGGTTGCCATGTAAACTGAGAGCTAATAGTTGTGGTTTTTCTCATGTTATAATTCAAATGAGGAATGTGTTTTTTGTCTAATATGCAAAAAGAAAAAAGCCTTACAGCTTTCAATTGCTGGCAACTACTGTTTAATGTATAATTAAATCTGTGACAATGGATGGAAATGGGGGGGGGGGTTGTGTTAACTGTAGATGTTCTAGGGGAAAATTGTGAATGAAATATGATTTAAGAGTGTCATGTGAAGACATTTGAGCCATTTCTATCTATCATGCATTCCTGTCTCATGGCAGAAAAAAATTGAAGATTTAAAAATAAAATTTAAAAAAATCAAAATTATGTGGTGATATTTTCATCTTTCAGGTGACATTTTTAAAGCTCCGTCTTTATTTTCCTTGCTTTTAATGCATTCATCCATGTTTCAAATCACATGGTCTAAGCAAGACCATCACACAATGTAAGCAAACGTTTCAGCTAGGCAGGAAGGGAACCTCGATCTCTTGATTTCTTATCTCCAAGAGACGTTGGCAGTGGAATAAGATGCCAGAGTTGCTGTCTCTTCCATGCTAAAAATATTGGGTTACATTATTGGAAATGGGAGCTTTAACATCATCCTTGACATTATTCACTTTGAGGAAAGAGAGACCACATGGGGAATTTGCAGTCCAGAGGTCAAGAAACTGAGGAATCCATCCTTAGCTAGGAAAAGCAAAACTTGCAGAATAGAACTCAACATCCAGTTCAAAGTCTCCAGACAACAAGGCTATCTCAGAGCGGGACACAACAATCCTCGTGTCTCAGCAATTTTTATGAAATCTCTTAACTTCTTGGAAAGGAAGTGAAAGGAAGTGTCATTGCCAGAATGGAGATGGTAGAGAAGCTTCATTAAAAAAAATCACATAAAACCACAATTTTAAAGGGTGAGGGGAAGAGGAGGGCCATTGCCCTGGTCCTCCCATATTGGGGGGCCACATCAGTATTGTCATTGCTGCATTGTTTCTAATTTATTTCTTGCAGAGACCTATTGATGTGGTCTCCATAGACCTAATGGAGGGGGGAATCAGAAAGCAAACTACTGCTGGCAATCTCCTTTTTACATGTAGCATGAACAAGATGGTTATAGCCATAGGTAGTGCTAATAGTAGCAACCCAGATCAACCACAGTCAGAAGCATTTCATTATTCAGGGGTGTAACTGGGGAGGGTCAAAATGAGACCATTGTGCCTAAATAAAAATTCAATCCCCACCAAATGAATTTTTTCTTGTGCCTCCAAATTTCTAACATTCGAGAAAGTGTGCTCTTGAAAATCATTCACTCTTAGAAATTGCATTCCCTTGGATGCTTGCCCACTTTCTCTGGATGCTTAAACTATATTTCTAAATGCTGTAATGAAGCTTTAATTTACTACAATGCTAGACATTTGGGACTGAAGGAAAATTTTATTTTGGGAGGAGAGAATTCTTATTTGCAAGGCAAAACCCTCATTTGCCCCCTCCATAGCTATGCCCTTGTTTTATATACTTGATTTCCTTTGAGAAATAGTGCAATACTCCTTCTCTTATCCATTTATCCTAACAATAACCCTATAAGGCAAGATAATCTGAGAACTAGTCTACATGTAAATGTATTTTGTGAATTGCTGCAGATTTTTTTACATGTTTATTGAAGTTTCATTGGCTGCACTTGGCTGTGCAAATTTGTATCTATTTGCTCTCTCTGTGCCGAAAATGTACTGCCATGTGAATATATGTGATGTGTATGGACAGGCGCACATGGATAATGTGCCTACTCACAGATCTTCCAGTAAAAACCACAAATCCTTTTTCAGCAGAGTTTATGGCATTTTTCAGCAGGGGAGTCCCCCCTCCCAAAAAAAAGTCCAAATCTTTCCAAATTGTATGTGCATGGGTCTCAGTTACTCAATTTGAATGAACAGTGTTTTAATCATGTAGACAAGCCCTGAGAATCAGTGACTGACTCAACATAACTCATTAGTATTCAAAGACTCAGCCTGCATCCACACTGAAAAATTAATATAATTTGACACTGTCACAGCTCAATGCTATGAAATTCTGAGATTTGTAGTTTTGTGAGATATTTAGCATTCTCTGTCAGAGAGGTGTGGTGCCACAACAAACTGAAAACTCCAGGATTCCATAGGATGGAGCCAGGATAGTTAAAGTGGTATCAGACTGCATTCTGCATTGTGACAGCAGCCATTGTTATGTTAGTCTGTATCAGTATACAAAGGGGTCTTTGAAACTAACTGAGAGAAAGACATACGCTGTCTTGAAATCAGTCTATGTTATCAGATACATGGAGTGAAGTACCTATGTGCAGGTATTTATACCAATGGATGGGAGGCAAGGAGTGCAAATAGTGGTTATGGTGATGAGGTAACACATTCATTTTCAGCAAAGGTTGTAAAGAGTACATGGGAGATAATGATGGGAGACAGGATCTACATACAACCAAGATGAATAGTGGAGAGAGTTATTGGAATGGGGAAGCCCTAATGACAATCAGGGCTTGAACCAGAGTGGTTTTCTGACTGTGGTGCAGTGTTGTTAACTGACCTTGAGCCAGATCCAACTCATAGTGATCCTGTGTATGAGATATCTCCAAGAGCCCTGTTATCCACTGCTCTGCTTAGGTCCTGCAAATTCAGGCCCGTGACCTCCCAGATTGAGTCTATCCATCTAGCATGGGGTCATCTTCTCTTTCTGTTCCTTTCTACTTTCCCTAGCATTATCATCTTTTCTAGTAAGTTATCTCTTCTCAGTTTCATCATCTTTGCTTACAGGGAGAGTTCAGGTTTGATCTGTTCTAGGTCCCTTTTGTTTGTCTATTTGGCTGTCCAGAGAATCCTCAGCACTTTTCTCCAGCACCACATCTCAAAAGAGTTAATCTTTCTGGCAGCTTTCTACTGCCCAGCTCACCCATCCAGCCATGGTGATGGGGAGATTTCAAAATGATTCTCAATTGATTTTTCAAAGCAATATTACACTAATTGCAAGGCTGTGGAGACTTATAATTTATTTAAATGCCACAAAAATAAGCTTGTAGCTTTTATGGGTAAATGTATAAATAGCAGCACCAGGAAAGATGAACCATTTCAAAGCATAATATAATTGAGCAGTTTTTTACTAAAAAATCTACCTTTTTACTATATTGTTCACTTCAACTTCAATTAATTCATCAGGACACGATTAATGGACTTTCAAGTACTGTATTTTCTAGTGTATAACTCTACTTTTTAACCCAGGAAAATCTTAATAATAATAATAATACTTTTTATTTATATCCCGCCCCTCTGCAGAGCAATCGGGGCGGCTTACAATATTACAATTTCCATTAAACAAAACATAAAATCCTGAATCCCACCCATCCTTTAAGAAATAAGACTTATTCTTATTTTAGACTGGGTGGTGCTCGGCCTAGTGTCTCTCCCCCAGATGACATCAGATGGTAATGGAGGGAGGGCTCTTCTTCTTGCACTAGGCCCGATGGTGCTTGGCCTAGTGTCTCTCCCCCAGATGACATCAGATGGTAATGGAGGGAGGGCTCTTATTATTATTCCAGGCCCGATGGTGCTGGGCCTAGTGTCTCTCTCCCAGATGACATCAGATGGTAATGGAGGGAGGGCTCTTCTTATTTTAGGCCCGATGGTGCTGGGCCTAGTGTCTCTCCCCCAGATGACATCAGATGGTAATGGAGGGAGGGCTCTTCTTCTTACACTAGGCCCGATGGTGCTTGGCCTAGTGTCTCTCCCCCAGATGACATCAGATGGTAATGGAGGGAGGGCTCTTATTATTATTCCAGGCCCGATGGTGCTGGGCCTAGTGTCTCTCTCCCAGATGACATCAGATGGTAATGGAGGGAGGGCTCTTCTTATTATTCCAGGCCCGATGGTGCTGGGCCTAGTGTCTCTCCCCCAGATGACATCAGATGGTAATGGAGGGAGGGCTCTTCTTATTATTCCAGGCCCGATGGTGCTGGGCCTAGTGTCTCTCTCCCAGATGACATCAGATGGTAATGGAGGGAGGGCTCTTCTTCTTACACTAGGCCCGATGGTGCTTGGTCTAGTGTCTCTCCCCCAGTTCTCCAAACTCGGGGGTCATCTTATACGCCGGGTGAAGGAGGAAGAAGAAGGGGTGGTGCAGCGCAAGGTGGGAGGAGGAGAAAGAGAGGAAGGCCAAGCGAGAGGAGGAGGAGAGGAGCAAGGGGTGGCGTGAGGCAGGAGGAGGAAGCAGCAGCGGATAAGAGGTGAAGGAGGCAGCAGCGGATAAGAGGTGAACCCCTATCCTGGGGTTTTCTTGGCAAGACTGGTTCAGAGGAGGTTTGCCATTGCCTTCCCCTGAGGTTGAGAGTGTGTGACTTGTCCAAGTTCACCCAGTGGGTTTCATGGCAGAGTGGGGAATCAAACCCAGGTCTCCAGAGTGGTAGTTCAACACTCAAACCACTACATCATGCTGCCTCCTATTCCCATGTACTACCTATGAAACAATTGCAGACTTTTTTGTTGTTCTTGTGTGTCTTCAAGTCCTTTTCTGAATTATGGTGACCCTAAGGCATGGGGTTTTCTTGGTATGTTTCTTCAAATGGGGGTTGCCATTACCATCCTCTGAGGCTGAGTGTGTGTGACATGCCCAGGGTCACTTACTTGGCTGCAAATTGTACATACCCCAGAATGCATCACCTAGTATATTGGCAGTCCTTCCCCCAAAAAACTTTCTCATTTTCCCTCATTGGAAGAGGGGTCGTCTTATACGTCGAGTATATCCCAAACTCTATATTTTAACTGGAAAAGTTGGGGGTTGTCTTATACGTCCAGTCGTCTTATATGCTGGAAAATACGGGTAAAGTTTCTTTCACATAAACATCCAAAAATAAAACCATAATATCAAGTACTATGAACTCCAGTTTATATAACATTATCTCAAATATAAATACTACTTCTTAGCTCTAAGTAACTGTGTTATAGTACATAAAATATCAATGATGAGTGATATAAAATTCTATGTACAGCAATTGGTCTCCTCTGTGATAATTCATTTACACATTCAAATCAGCCATTATATCATTGTCATGGTGAGACTCACCCACCCAACTTCTTTTCTCAGATGGCAGCACAATGGGTCTTTTTGATCTCACTGCTGCCACCAATTTGTGAAGGTGATGTGGCACTGCTAAAATTTCTCAAAACTTTTCATTCCTTTTTAATGTGTGCCACCGCTGTCACCAATTATGTGAAGATGATGGCCACTTTCACTGTGAGACTTGAATTCTAAGTGTCTCCTGCTCAATAACTCTTTTTTTAAGTGCCAGCCCTCTGGGTTTCAAATTTCCCCCCAGCTTGTCACGCCAAGACTCCACCCCCAGGCTAGCCCTTTTGGCTTGTGTGTATTCTCCCAAGTCTAACCATCTGGCATGCTTTCTTCCTCTTTCTCCATCCCCTCACCTTTCCTAGCATTATTGTCTTTTCTAATGAGTAATGCCTTCTCATGATGTGCCCAAAGTACGACAACCTCAATTTTGTCATCTTGGCTTCCAGTGCAAGTTCAAGCCTGATCTGTTCTAGAACCCATTTGCTTTGTCTTTTAGGTCTGTCATGGTAAGCTCAGTACTTTTCTCCAACACCCCATCTCAAATGAGTTGGGTTTTTTCTATCTGCTTTCTTCACAATCCAGCTCTCACATCCATACATGGAGATGGCGAATACATAATTTGGATGATACTAATTTTAATGTTCAGTGTTATATCTTTACAATTTAGGATCTTGTCTAATTCTTTCATAACTTCCCTTCCCATTCCCAGTCTTCTTGTGATTTCTTTTTTATTAAAATATCTTTATTCAACAAATATATACAACATTAAAACAACCATATGCATATAATCTACAGTAATATCTAAGATCCTGACATCAGCAACTTCAAAAACATTGTAGTTATTCATAAAATCCTTAGAGGCTCAACAGACAACCGCGATAAAGCAGCCTCTGGCCACCCCTTTCTTCGCCGAATCGGGACCATCGTAACTGCACGTTGCAGCCTCGATCCGGCAGTTTGCCAAACTAAAAAGAAGCCCCAAAATGCCGCTCCTTTATAGAGCAGCAAAAAGCCACTCTTGTTGCAGCAGCCGTACATCTAAATGCTGTGCTAAAAAACATGACACTACCCACTGTGTAGTCAGGTGGGTGACGTGACAGGGCAGCATTTGCGCGTGTGCCATGTGGTTGCCATGCCCCCACTCCACCCTGAGGCCAGCACAAAGTGTTGGTCTATACAGCCCTCAGTCTTCTCTGAAGTTATTTTTTTCCAAACTTTTAACAGAACCTTTCTTATGCAATAGTTAGTAAAATCTTTATTTATTTTATAGGCATGCCATCCATATCTGAGGTCCCATTCTTTCAATTCCAATAACCTTCTATCTCTCAATGTGATCCAATAGTTTAGCCATGTGAAATAACAAGCTTTGAAGTAAAGATTCAAATTTGGAACTCCCAAAGCTCCCCTTTCTTGGGTATCCTGAAGTAATGTTAACCTTACCCTTGATTTTTTCTCTCTCCATATATTTCTTAATAAATCCTCATGCCAATCTGTAAAAATGCATTCTGATACAATTATAGTATTCTTTAAAAGAGCATTCTGGGGACTTCCAATTGTGGTGGCAAGATGACCGGTCACTGAGAATGAAAACTCAACTCAGCGATCACCAGACGAGGCATTTAGAGTGGATAAACTCTGAAATTCTTCTCCCAGGAAAGAGAAGACGGATCAGGGCTTGTCAGAGACCAGTTTTGTCAACCAACAGTAAGTGGATTGCACTATTAATTCACATAGGAATTAAACCCATGAAAGACTTTAAAAGGAGAGAAGGGAGCAGCAAGGATCTCAGAGCTTAGCTTTGCTGGTGGAAAGATAGGTTGTAGGGCAGCACCACCAGCAAAGCTAAGCTCCGAGACACCTGATGCTCCCTTTACTTACTTTTAAAGTCTTTCTTGGGATTGATTGCTATGGGGAAGGTGGTGCATGGAGTGGGGAAGGAGGGGTGTAAGGCAGCTCCACCAGCAAAGTCAAGCTCGAGATTCACCAGCTTTTAAAGCCTTTCATGGGATTAATTCCTATGGGAAAGGGGAGTATATGGGGGGGGGGGATAGATTGTAAGGCAGCACCACCAGCAAAGCCAAGCTCCCAGACCCTTGATGCTCACTTCTCTCACTTTTAAAGTCCTTTGTGGGATTAATTCCTATGGGAAAGGGGGGGAGTATGGGGGGAAGGATAGGTTGTAGGGCAGCACCAGAGCAAAGCCAATCTCTCAGACTCTTGATGCTCCTTTCTCTTGTTTTTAAAGTTCTTCATGGGGTTGATTACTATGGGAAAAGGGAGTGTATGGGGAGTGGAAGGAGGAGTGTGGGGCAGCATTACTAGCAAAGCAAAGCTCCCAGACCCTTGATGCTCCCTTCTCTCATTTTTAAAGTTCTTTGTGGGATTGATTGTTATGGGAAAGTGGGGTGGGGGATTTCGATAAGCCAAGAGGGAGGGGAGGCAAGGTCCAAGCCCCTTGCCTATAGACTTCCTGTTTCCTCCTTCCTGGGAGCATGTCAGCTACCTCTTCTGAGCCAAATCTCAGAGGAAGGAGGAAGAATGTTTCCCTGGTGCCTGGAGATTCCTGCCAAAGCCTCCCTCCCTGTCATGAGACTGCTTCTTAGCCTGGCTGCCATCAGTTATATGTTTTAAAAAGTTCCTTCATTTCAGTCCACGGATGCTCAAATCAGCGATAGCAAATCTGCAGATAGTGAGGGGCAGACTGTAAATAAGATAACAGGCTGTGCACAACTTAAGAGTGAAGGCAAATTTGTTCAAGTACATAGCTAGGAAATTGTGCACAGCTGTGAGAAAAGCAAGATAAAGGAATAGAACGTAACAGTGACATTGAAGAGACAATGATGATGATGATGATGATGATGATGATGATATCAAGTAGGACACCTGCTGGAGAGAAGGAAAATTACATTGAAGATGGCAACAGGCACAAGAAAGGCAACACAAATGCAGGCACAGATACAAGCTCAAGCTCAAGCAAGAAGAATTTCAATAGAATGCAATGTTAAAATGGCTGACCCAAAACATAAAAATTCTGGAAATCACAGGATAAGGTTAGAGATACATCAAGAGCTGAAGGACTTAAGGAGAGAAATAAGAGGATTTTAAAAGAGAAATTGATGATTTAAAGAAAACATTGAATAAAGTAACAGATGAAGTGTCTGAAATATATAATAAAATAGAAATACTTCAGGAGAAAGCTAAAGATCTAGAAACAACAAGAGATTTAACAATAGTACACAGATAAGAAAGTGAAGCAAATTTACTAAGAGAAATAAGTGAAAGAAAAATGTTTTGAGTTAAAAGGACATTCCTCCAACTGTCTACCTCCTGTGTATGTGAAGTGAACTTCTCCCCGGAAATGTCCTTTGTGTATTCCCCATTCAAGACTGTCCATTCTGTTCTCTCCAGGAAAACATTTTGCTTTCTAATATGCTGAAATGTTGACTGGTAGACTTTCACTTCCAAGAGTGCTACCAACTTGCACTTGGTGCAGGTGAGGTTCCCCACACATATAGGCAAGAAGACAAGCATCTCACAGCAGTGACTGCAGCAGCTCCTTCAGTGTCTGAATTCAGAAGTCTTAAGTAGGCACTGAAACAAGAATGTGGGCTTCCCTCTCAGAAAATCCCTTGTTAAAAACCCATGTAAAAGAACAATATAATGAAAATGTATGTGAAATATTAATCTCATTTCTGGCTGATTTGATGGGTTTATCAAGAGAAAAGTTTGATATTGAAATTGATTTTAAAAATTCTGTGTAAACTTCTCTATGGCAAAGAAAAATAACCTGCTGAAATATATAGTGATATACTTCACTAGAGAAAGAATTAGAGATCAGATAATTCAAAAGAGAACTGAAAGGAAATTAAAAATTGAGGACATAGAAATTAAACTTTTATATATGTACCTGCTTTGATATTAAAGAAGAGAAGAAACTACGTATCCTAACAAGATATTTACAAGCCAAAGGGGTAAGATATACATGGGGACCAATAGAGGGGATCTCATTCACCTGGAATCATAAGATTTATAAAGTAAATACAGTGGAGAAGGTAAAATAATTTTGGGGAAAGTTTGCAAAAGAAAGAAAGGAAAATAAAGAATCATAGAATCATAGAATCATAGAGTTGGAAGAGACCACAAGGGCCATCCAGTCCAACCCCCTGCCATGCAACAATGGAAAAAGGACAACAATGGAAAGTAAGACAAAGAGAGAGGGGAAGACATGGTAAACAATAAAAAAGAAACTGAGAGATAAGAGAGGAGGAGGAGGAAGAGGTGGAAGAAGAGGAGGATCATGATCATGATCATGATGGACAACAACAGAAGGGAGAATTTGGAGAAGAATTGTTAGAGGAAGAAGAAGGCTTAGATGAAGGATATTTAAGATCAAGAGAAAACATACCAAAAGACAGTTCAGAACAAATATAAAGATTGAAAAGAGAAAATAAAATGAAATGAATATTACGGAATGTTAAGGGTATAAATTCCCCGTAAAAGGAAACAAAGTCTTCCATATACTTGAAAAAATCAAAGGCCAAAATTATATGTATCCAGGAAACACACATAAGGCAGCAAGATGAAAGATATTCATAAGAGCCCTGGTGGCACAGTGGTTAAATGCCTGTACTGCAGCCACTCACTCACAAACTATAAGGTTGTGAGTTCAATCCCAGCCAAAGAGCTCAGGCTCAACTCAGACCTGCATCCTTGTGAGGTCGCTAAAATGAGTACCCAGATTGTTGGGGGCAATTAGCTTACACATTGTAAACTGCTTAGGGAGTGCTTAAGTGAAATGATAGGCAGTATAGAAATGTATTTGCTATTGTTATTGCTATTGTTATTTAAGAAATTCTAAATTAGGCAAATGCTTCATTGCAGTGAGGAATAAAAAGAAAAGCAGAATTGCTTTAAATATTTCAAAACATATACCAACAAAAGAAATTGCGAAACACAACAGTAAGATTCATTGCAGTAGAAGTTCAGTTATAAGAGAAAATATGTTGATTGTGGGAATATATGTACCATTAAAGAATAAAGGAAAGTTTTATAAAATAAAATGAATATCAACCCTTTTAGATTTGAATTAAGACCAGCATGTACTGATGGGAGACTGGAATACGGTACTAAACCAACTAATTAGCTAAGAAGATAAAAGAAAATCAAGGGAAACTACCCCAATTTTCTTGTAATATGACGGAAAATTTGACCTTAATAGAGCAATGGAGACACAAATATTGTAATGCCAGAGAATACCCATTATTCTAAACCCCACATATCAGCTTCAAGAATAGACATGTTTCTAATATTTAAAGAACTGGAATGGAAATATTTGTACTACTTATACTTGAACACCCAAGCCCTGTGTTAATACAATTTGGGAGCCTAGTCCAATCAGTTTTCCTAGATGCTTGTGTTCAGGTTTGTTTTCTTGTGTTTCTTGCTGTTGTTGGTTTTTTGATAGCATCTACACAGCTAGTAATATTGATGTATTTTTACCATATTGGCTTATTGCCAGGGACATCACTGGGGGGTATGAGAGGTTCACACCACATTGGGTGACACTTCAGAGGGGTGTGTGTCACCTGGTACACTGGTGGGAAGGGGCTTCCTACTAGGTCTGGGGACTCTGTTGGGTAGGAGGTAAAGAGAGTCTCCTTTCACCACCCTGCCAGAAGCTCCACCAGACCCAGAATGGCTGTGGGGTGTCAGGAGCAGCTGCTGGTGAGATGGGGCTGTCTTCCAGTTTCAGTGGTGCTTCTGGCTGGGCAGTAAAGAAAGTTGCCTTCCTTTGCTGCCCAGCCAGCAGCTCTACCAGACCTGGAAAAGGCTGTTGAAGGAAGGGGAGGTTTTAAAAATGATTTGCACTGGGTGTCAAATATACTAGGTATGCTATTGCTTATTTTATTGATGTCTTTCATTCCACACCTACTGGGCTAATGACAAATGACGTAAAGAGAGAAGGGGAGAAGCAAGACCTGCAGCCAGGGCAGGTCTTGGAGGAAATGCATTTATGAAGTAATACTAACAGAGTGGTGTGTACAAAACTTCCAGTTCACTTCCCTTTGTGCACGAAGATATGGTGGAGTATGGTGTTAAGTGACCAGGGATGATGAAAAGACTCTGCTTTTTTGAGTCCTACTACTAGAGGACAGAACTATTTATAGAACTGCACAGCCCTTTATGGAGCCAAGGTATCCACATTAGAATGTTTGTTAGAAAGTTTGAGATAGTTACTATCATAGAGGTTGGAACTTAAAACTTTAAAAAAAAAATCAGAATTTAGAATTTCATATATCTTTTGATAATGAGTGGCAGAAACAGCAACAAGGCTGGAATGAAAAAGAGTTTAAAGGCAAAGTATTTAAAGAGAAGATCCACAGAGAAAAGGTGGAAGAAGACAAAAAGGAAGAGTAAGGCTGAGATGTCACAAGAAAATCTTAAATCTTTCAGACATTCCAAATACATAAAGGCTACAGCAATGTTAAGACAAATAGGTTTGGAGGAGTTATTTCAGCTTGATTACATAGCAAACAAGCCCTCTCCTTCTTCCCATTCTCTCCCCCTCTTTGTAAATTCCCATTTCTTATCTAAATTTTTGGGGTGCTCTGATGATTTTTATTTACATTATTTGCTGAATAACCCAAACAAAATTATTTTATTAAATGTGGCTAAATTTTGTTATGTAATATATATGTTGCATCCTCAAATAATAGCCAATAGGTTTTGATGTTAGAGATCAATTTTATAAATTTACTGTTTGTTTTACTTATTGTATTTATTGGTCAATGACTGAAATCAAGTGTCTGTCTATCTGTCTGTCTACATTCTCTATTGGAAAAGCTATTTTTACCTAGAGGAGAGATGGACAGATCCGAATCAGTTTGATCAACAAGATCTCTGACTCCCAAATGACAAACAAAATCCCATCCCTGGGAATGAAAACAGTTTAGGAGCAGCAGAGGGTGAGTCCTCCAAACCCACTGTCCTTCCCAGCAACACCAAAGGCTTCATAAGAGGAGCCTGGAAGCCCAGAGAAGAGCAGCAGCAGAGGGTGTGTCCTCCAAACCCACTGCCCTTCCCAGCAACACCAAAGGCTTCATAAGAGGAGCCTGGAGGCCCAGAGAAGAGCAGCAGCAGAGGGTGAGTCCTCCAAACCCACTGCCCTTCCCAGCAACACCAAACGCTTCATAAGAGGAGCCTGGAGGCCCAGAGAAGAGCAGCAGCAGAGGATACGTGCATTGCGGCGGCGGGTGAAGCCGCGCTCCAGGGCCCCCGCCCTTCTTCGTCCCCTGGCAAGCGCCGTTTTGATGGCGGCGGCCGTGTAAGCGGCCTTCAAAGGGCCGGAAGATCTGGGCCTACAAAAGGCCCCAACGAACCCTTCATAGTCAGTGGGGGTTACAGTAAGGAAAACCCAGTTTTCTTGGATTCCTAGGAAGCTGTTGTTTTTAGTGTTTTTTCATCTTTTGACTAGCAAGTTTATTTGGTACCTTTGTTTTTCCTATTCCTTAATACTCTAGTTGGGGTGCTTTAGCTTAAGTCTCGTTTGGGTAGATATTTGAACAATCTTGGAAAGTATGGCTGACAAGAAGAGTGTTAAGCGTAAAAGGAGGTTAACTAAAAAGGAAGCCTGTATAAATGTTAAAAGGACTAAGAAACCTACTAAGAACTCAATAGCGAGTTCACTGAACCCAGAATTATTGGAGGCAGCCACCACTTTGAAACAACTAAAAATGGAGGAGATATTCCCATCTAAAGATAATGATAAGTCCATTTCTGAAACATCTTCTCTCTCCTTGCATGAAGGACAAGCTCCAAATTCAGGCACAGATGCTGGTACCAATCATACGTCTGACTTAGACATCGTAGCGAGGAACTGTTTACTTACTGCCAGAACAGTAATTGCTATTTTTGACAAGTTAACAAGCATAGATCAGAAACTTGATAGAATTAAAGATCTCATGATTAAGCCCAAATATTCAACAAAATTAGGAGCAACATCCAATAAAAAAGACTCTGAACAAATCCAAAACAAAGCTAAAGCTAGGAGCAATGATAACTTAGTGCTTTTGCAAAATAGCGTAGCTCTATTAGTGGCCAATAACCATCACAATTACGCCAGGTGGCATAATAAGGCTGCCATACTACACTCACTTTCTCTTCTTTTGCATCAACATCTGCAATATAATGAGCTGCTTGGAATTGACTGGCTCCCTTCATATAACAACACCAAAAGAATTGTTTTGCGGTTTAATAATGCTACAACACCCTCCCTGATTCTGAAAAATTGGAGCTCATTTAGGGAATTTTCAATCATGCCAGCACGTGTCTTTCGCAATTCCAACATTCAGCCTTTGCTGAGGACTAATTCAAGACGCGAAGCGTCCCATCAGAAGGCGAACTCCAATGAAGACATCAGGAGGATAACACCAATTTCTGAGAGTCTTTTTGATGACGATGGAAAATTGGCTGAGATGTTTGGCTCTCTTTCTGACGAGGACCAAAAGCAAGTACTAAACAGGTTTGATGTAGTCAAATCTATGCTGATGTCAGTAACTACGGCAACCGAGAAAATTAAGGACTTATTACCTATCAGCTGTTCCTTATTAGATCCCTTGTCACAATCCAAAAACGGACTCAAGTGGCGCAGTGATGAGGAGGAGGATGACCCGATTCCTCTAATGTATATGTCTCCTAAACGCCCAATGGACTGTTTGGCGGGTCCGCTTATCCCATTAACTCAAACTTCTCCCAAACATATGATTGGTCACCACAGTGAGCCTCTGCAATTAATAACTTTGAACACTCCTAAATCTATTATGATTACACAATCACCTGAGGTTAAGAAAAGTAGACGTCTCAGGTCAAATTCTGATGCAGTCAAAATATCTAAGCAAGGTCTATCTGTCAGTCCAATCACCTTAGCACCGGAGAAGGGAAATATACTTAATGGAAGTGTAATTGCCAATGAACTGCAAGTTTCTCTATCCCAGGAACAGTCTGTATTTTCAGGCAATTGACATTCAGCTGATCTGTCCTTTCTGTCCATTATCTCATGGAACGTAGCTGGCTGGAAGCCTAGATGTAGGGATCCTACCTTTATACCTTTTGTCAACAGACATAACATTATTCTTCTACAGGAAACGTGGCTTGGTGAAGAAATATTCTTAGAGGACGCGGCAGCGGCGGCTGCGGAGGCTGTGTCGCGGGAGGGAGGGCGTTGGCCCCTTTACACACCCGGTTCCATCTCCACCTGGGCGCAGCACCGGCAGCGGCAGGACCATGCCCCCGAGACCCAGGGCGGGACTATTTAAGCCCTGCCAAGAAGAACTGGTCCGGAGGACGCGGCAGCGGCGGCTGCGGAGGCTGTGTCGCGGGAGGGACGGCGTTGGCCCCTTTACACGCCCTGCTCCATCTCCACCTGGGCGCAGCGCCGGCAGCGGCAGGACCACGCCCCCGAGACCCAGGGCGGGACTATTTAAGCCCTGCCAAGAAGAACTGGTCCAGAGGACGCGGCAGCGGCGGCTGCGGAGGCTGTGTCGCGGGAGGGAGGGCGTTGGCCCCTTTACATGCCCGGCTCCATCTCCACCTGGGCGCAGCGCCGGCAGCGGCAGGACCACGCCCCCGAGATCCAGGGCGGGACTATTTAAGCCCTGCCAAGAAGAACTGGTCCGGAGGACGCGGCAGCGGCGGCTGCGGAGGCTGTGTCGCGGGAGGGAGGGCGTTGGCCCCTTTACACGCCCGGTTCCATCTCCACCTGGGCGCAGCGCCGGCAGCGGCAGGACCATGCCCCCGAGACCCAGGGCGGGACTATTTAAGCCCTGCCAAGAAGAACTGGTCCGGAGGAAGTGGCAGCGGCGGCTGCGGAGGCTGTGTCGCGGGAGGGAGGGCGTTGGCCCCTTTACACGCCCGGCTCCATCTCCACCTGGGCGCAGCGCCGGCAGCGGCAGGACCACGCCCCCGAGACCCAGGGCGGGACTATTTAAGCCCTGCCAAGAAGAACAGAGCCTGTTAGGGGGAAAAAAAAATAAAAACTGACACTGTTATTAGACTTATTGGAAATGAAGATGACCTATACCATCATTCACTAACTCCTTGGCCTTTAATGTTTTATTATTGAGAGGATTTGGAACATTCTGACAAGGATGTAGTACCCTTGTAAGGGTTATAACACTCCCTCTGGCCAAGTGAATTCTCCCGAGGCACAAGGAGAGGCTGGGGCGACTATAGGAGTTGCGTTGGGGAATGGGAGATATGGCTGGAACAGAGTGGACAAATGTTACAAAAGAAGACGGGATCGCTGTTTAGTAGCTATCCCGCCTTCAGTCCCCTCTGTTTCCCAGAATGGGTTGGGGAGCAGACCAACCATTCCACAGAACCTCACCTTGCTCCTCTGCAATGCCAGGTCGGTAAGGAATAAGACTCATATCATCCAGGATCTTCTCCTGGATGAGGATGCCGACCTGGCTTGCATCACAGAGACCTGGCTGGGGGAGGATAGTGCAGCCATATGGGCGCAGGCCCTCCCAGCTGGGTACTCTGTTAGCGAGCAGGTGAGGGGAAGTGGGCGGGGGGGCGGAGTGACTCTGGTTCACAAGAATACCCTGACCTTGACCAGGATACCTGTCCGGAACACGGTCCACTTCGAGTGTATGTACCTTAGCTTGAAGACCAGGGATAGCTTAGGGATTCTGTTAGTCTACCGACCACCCTGTTGTCTAGCAGACTCCCTGACCGAGCTGACACAGCTGGTCTCCGAGCTCATGTTGGAGTCACCCAGGCTTTTGGTTCTGGGGGACTTCAACATTCCGCTCGAGACCAGTTTAACAGGTGCGGCTCGTGAGTTCATGGATACCATGACAAACATGGGCCTATCCCAATTGGTCAACGGGCCTACGCATTGTGTAGGTCATACACTCGATGCGGTCTTTAGTACGGAACAGGAATATCCGTGGGCGGAGGTAGTAAGTACCTCCATTGTCCATGCATTGTCATGGACGGATCATTTCCTGATCAAAGTGGAACTGAGAGCCAATATCCGCTCCGCCGGGGGTGGGGGACCTATTAGAATGGTCCGCCCTCGAAGGCTAATGGAGCCAATTGGATTCCAGAAAGCCTTAGAGGGGTTAATGGTTGGAAATGCCGGTGATCCTGTCAAGGCTCTGGTTAATACTTGGAACAGCGACCTGACCAGGGCTATCGACACGATCGCTCCCAAGCGCCCTTGCCATACCGCTTCAAATCGTAGGCCATGGTATACACCTGAGCTTAGGATGATGAAGCGGGCTGGACAACGGCTAGAGTGCAGGTGGCGGAAAACTCGACTCATATCTGACAGAACTCGCCATAGGAATTTTCTTCGTTCCTATCGGGAGGCAATACGTGCAGCGAAGAGAGCCTTCTCCTCTGCACGTATTGCGTCTGCAGAGTCTTGTCCAGCAGAGCTGTTTAGGGTGGTGAGGGAGATGACGCAGGTCCCCCCTGCGCCAAATCCCTTGCTTAACCCGACGACGGCCTGCTGTGACGCATTTAATAACTTCTTTGCAGACAAAATCTCTCAGATAAGAGCCAACTTAGATGCCACCATTGAAACAGAGTCGATAGACGAGGTGTCCAGCGACTCCGCCGATGTAGTTATACTGGATCAGCTGCAATCTGTGAGTACCGAGGACGTGGACAAGCTGCTTGGTAAGGTGAGGAAGACAACCTGTCCCCTCGACCCTTGCCCATCATGGCTGGCCGTCCAGGGGGGAGATGCATTGAGGAGTCTCCTTACGAATATTATCAATGCATCCTTTAGGGAAGGACATTTACCATCTTGTCTTAAGGAAGCGGCTGTTAGGCTGCTCCTGAAAAAACCTTCTCTAGACCCCCTGGATATGAGAAACTATAGGCCGGTATCACTTCTGCCATTTTTGAGTAAGGTGATCGAGAGGGCGGTTGCTCTTCAGCTCCAAGCTGTCTTGGATGAAACCGATTATCTAGACCCATTTCAAACCGGCTTCAGGACAGGCTTTGGGGTTGAGAATGCCATGGTTGCCTTGACCGACGATCTGCGTCTGAGCATCGACAGGGGTAGTGTGACCCTGTTGGTGCTCCTAGACCTCTCAGCGGCTTTTGATACAATAGACCATGGCATCCTCTTGGACCGCCTGAGAGGGTTAGGTATCGGAGGCACTGCTTTGCAGTGGTTCCGGTCCTTCCTCTCGGATCGGTCCCAGAGGGTGCTGCTTGGGGACTGTAGCTCCAGTAAGAGGGAGCTCACTTGTGGGGTCCCTCAGGGAGCTATTTTGTCCCCGACATTATTTAACATCTACATGAAGCCGCTGGGTGAGATAATACGGAGTTATGGTGCTGGATGTTATCAGTATGCTGATGACACCCAAATCTATTTCTCCATGTCTCGTTCGTCGGCCTCGAATTCCAATGGCATCTCTTCTCTCAATGAATATCTTGGGGCGGTAATGGGCTGGATGAGGAAAAACAGATTGAAGTTGAATCCAGACAAGACGGAGGTGCTCATGGTCTCGGCCCTGAAACCAGGAATTGGGTTGCAACCTCCAGTCCTGGATGGGGTCACACTCTCCTCCAGTGACTGTGTTCGCAGCTTGGGGGTGCTCCTTGACTCGTCGCTCCTGATGAGGAATCAGGTTAATGTGACGGTCAGGAGCGCCTGTTATCAGCTTCGGCTGATACGCCAGCTGCGCCCTTTCCTGGAAGTAAAGGACCTTGAGACTGTTGTGCACGCGCTGGTAACCTCACGCCTTGACTTCTGTAATGCACTCTACATGGGGCTACCCTTGTTCCTGGTTCGGAAATTACAGCTGGTACAGAACATGGCAGCCAGGCTTGTTTCGGGAACATCTCGGAGGGACCACATTACTCCGGCTTTGAGGTCCCTCCACTGGCTGCCTATCAGCTTCCGGGCCAGGTACAAGGTGTTGGTTATCACCTTTAAAGCCCTAAATGGCTTGGGTCCAAGCTATCTCAGGGACCGCCTTCTCCCATACAATCCTCCCCGCGCTCTCCGGTCCTCCCGGAGGAATTTGCTGCAACCCCAAAAATCGAGGCTTGTGGCTACCTCCCGGGGGGCTTTTTCAGTCGTTGCCCCTAGACTCTGGAACGACCTGCCGGACGAGATCCGTCACTTAACATCACTTGACAGCTTCAAGAAAGCTGTCAAGACGGATCTCTTCCGGCAGGCCTTTCCAGACTAATTACCCCGGCCTCGGGTAAGAAATAACCCTCCCCCAGTGATCCTCACGTGGCCCCATCATTGATGGTTGGATTATTGTGGCTGGGCACTTGCTCTGGGTTTAGTATTACTATTAGTATTTTAATTTAGTATGTAACTATTGTGTATGTTATTTTAAAAATTATCTGATTTAATACTGTTTTAAGGGGGGGAGGGGGGTTGTTGTATATATTTGTTTATGGATATGTATATGTTTTAATCTGTAAGCCGCCCAGATTGGTATTCCAGAGGGCGGGGTATAAATAAATTTTATTATTATTAAATTATTATTATTATTAAATTTACGGGTCTGAATGCTACCCCTGGAAAAGGTAACAGGAGACTATGTGGTGGGCTAGGGGTGCTGATATCTTTGGAACTCAAGGTTCAAATAATCAAGGTTTCTGCACTGGAGCAGTATGCCCTAGCTGTTCTTTTGAAGCTTAATAACAATTTACTATACTTGATTAATATCTATATTCCCCCACTTCAGGGTCGGGATAAGATAGCAAGCACATGGAACAAGCTTAATTCCTTTATCAAAGGTTTAATGTTTGAGACGCCTACGGCCAATTTCATTGTAGCAGGGGATCTTAATGCTAGAATGGGAGCTGATGATGTTTCTTTGTATGCCAAATACAACTGCCAACCCCCCTCTCCTATAGTTATCCCCCCAACAATGTGTCGTAAATCCAAGGACACATTCTGTGATTTCAAGGGATTATGTCTAGCTCGTACTTTTGATGAATTAAATTTAATTATCCTTAATGGCAGCTTTAAGGATGATTATCCAGCCGAATATACACACTGGGCAGGTACCAGACCATCGATCCTTGACTATATGGGGGTTTCACCAAACTTAATTTCTCATATTTCCGAGTTTGCTATTATTAGCAGACCCGACAGTGACCACTTTCCAGTCTTCTTGTGCTTAGAATTTCATGACAGTTTTATCTTGCCTCTTGATAAGACCCCTATTTGTGCAAATGATGTTGGTTTAACCCGTGTCAAATGGTCCCTCCAGCTGTCTAACACTCTTACTAAGTTTCTGTCTAGTGAATCAATTAAGTTGCTTTCTCTTGCAATAGCGGACGCCAAATTAGATTCTGAAACATTGTCTAATTATAACACTTTAATTAGCTTGTTACAACCATTGCTAACTGTTTCCAAAGGTAACTTTGTTAGATATAAACCAACACGTCACCAGATTTGGTTTGATTCAGAATGCAAAGAACTTTGGGCTCACCTCAAGTATCTGTTTAAGCAACATAAATTAGACCCAATACAATTTCCTGTATCTGAACTTCTGGACAGAAGAAAAGATACAAGTTCCTTGTAAGACAAAAGAAAAAGGGTGCCATGATAGATTCTTGGAACAAATTAATTATGTCAGCCAGCACAAGCAATTCCAACTTATTTTGGAAAGAGGTTACCCCTTCGTTCACTAAGAATGCTAACATTCTTACAGCTCAGATACCAGCCCATATATGGGAAAGTCACTTTTCCAATCTTTATGATTCTGTAGACAGCTCTTCTAGTTCATTAGTTTATGATCTTATGATACAGGTTTCGGTTCTTCCTCCTTGGCCTCCAGTCTCGCATTCTGAGATAAAGAGTCTTATCACCCAACTTAAACCTGCTCGTGCCCCAGGAGCTGACTTCATAACTGGTGAAATACTTAAAAATAATCTTGATTGGTGGGTTCCCGTCCTTTCCAAATTATTTACGGCCATTGATAGATCCGCTTCCATTCCAAAAGACTGGGGTCTGGCCATCATTATCCCGATCTATAAAAAAGGCAATAGAACTGACCCTTCCAATTTTCGACCAATTAGTCTTTTGAGTCTGGTAAGCAAGTTGTATACAAAACATCTCTTAAACAAGTTCTTAGATTGGCTGGAGTCTGAGGATATTTTGATGGCAGAACAGGCAGGATTTCGGCCCGGACGCTCCACTATTGACCACGCAATGATACTGCACTACCTTGTTGAAAAATATCTCCATTATGGTCAACCGCTATATGCGGCATTCATTGACTTTAAGTCCGCTTTTGACTCAGTTAATAGATCTAGACTATGGGAGAAATTACTGTGCACCAACATAGATAAGCGGCTTCTCCTGCTTCTTATTAAGATCCACGAGAATTCCAATATCAAGGTTAGATGCAGCCCTCAAGGACATGTCACCAAGACTATCTCTGTTAAGACGGGGGTAAGACAGGGATGTGTTCTGGCCCCTACTTTGTTTAATTTTTATATTAATTCCCTTGTTTCTGCTTTGAACAACCTTTCTTTTCATCCTCCAAAGCTGGCCAATAAGCATATTAACTCTTTGCTTTATGCGGATGATGTTGTTATTCTTTCGTTATCTCCTATTGGACTCAAAAGAGCCTTAAACTCTCTTGCGTTCTCCAAAGAGGAGAAATTAATAATTAACTCTTCGAAGACCAAGATTCTTACTTTTGCTCATCGCCCCAAATTGATGCAATGGACTCTTGATAGACAACATATAGACCAGGTCAAGACTTTTAAATACCTGGGAATTGTGTTCCAGAACACGGGTAGGAGATCTGCCCATTTAGAATATGTTATCAGCAATGCCCAAAGAACCGTAATGGCTATATTAAGATTTTTTTTCAGTAAAGGTGGTCAGTTCATACCGGCCGCAATCAAATTGTTTAATGCCAAGGTTCGCCCTCAACTTCTATATGGAGCCCAACTGGGACCATACAGTAACATCAGTGTAATGGAACGGGTGCAAACAAAGTTTCTTAGAAGAATTTTTCAGGTTGCTCACTGTGTTCCGAATGCTCTCCTCAGAAGGGACGCTGGGACCATCAAAATAGAATCTAGTCTGTGGATTAGCATACTTACCTATTGGCAGAAACTGCATAAGATCCCTGGAGGCCTGACAAAATTAATATTTTCAGACCCATTCAAATCTTCCTGGGGTAGTTCTATTCTCAGGAAACTGTATGAACTAGGCCTCAATAATGATGAAATTCTAAAACTTGATACTGACAGAGCCAAATCTATGATCAAACAAAAAATTATAGAAGCAGAAAGACGCATGGACTCTGTTTCCCTGTCAAAATATGTATTGTTTAGTCCTTTAGCTCTGGTCCCTTCCCCGGCTCCTTATCTATTCCATATTACTCTTCCGAAGTTTAGGAGGGCCCTAACGCTGGCTCGCTTTAATGTGATGCCCACGGCCATGCTCAAAGGCAAATTTTAAAAAATACCCTTTGATTTTCGTTTCTGTCCGTGTGGTTCGGGCAATGTTGAAACCAATGACCATGTTCTCCTTTACTGTCAATTTTATAGGGATGCTCGACATCAATTGATCAGCCCACTATTGAGTAAATTCCCAGGCAAATCTGACACTTTTTATTTACGTCTTCTTTTAGACAGCAATGACCTTACAGTATCTCATATGGTGGCCAAATTTTGCTACATTGTTTGTAAATTGCGACCTCGATTGATAAATTGATAAATTGATAAATGAACATCTCACAATTGTGTAGGAAGATTTGGTTGGTCATTGTATTTATAGTTTATTCTTAGTTTGTCCATTGCTCTGTTGGTCTATACCACACATATTATATTTTAGACATTTTATATATTTTATATATTTTTATGTATTTTAACATTTTTGTACTGGTCAAGGACCGAATAAATTAAATTGAATTGAATTGAATTGAATTGAAAACAGTTTAGAATAAAATATACTTCATATATAGAAGAGTCTTTATTAAAAAATAATGAATGACCACTAATGTTGTTTCCTGTAACTAGTTTGGTGTGTGTGGGTGGGGGGGGGGGGGCATAACTAGAATGTGTTAAAGTTACCTTTCAAAAATAAGGTATCGGAGAAAGGAGAAGATATCTTACTGGTGTAAAGAGAAACAGCATCATGGAATTTTCAATTATGACAGCAATCTATTCTGAGTACCCAGCTTGTTGGGGGGCAATCAGCTCACAGTTGTAAACCGCTTAGACATCCCATAGCGTGATATGAAGCGGTATATAAATAAGCTGCTTTGCTTTGCTACTATTGATTCTAGGAGTCTCTTCTCCTTCTAAAAATTAAAAGTAAGTGATAGAAAATTAATGAGCAGTGCAACAACTGGTGTGTTTCCAATACTGTAATAAAACTAGTTTTTAAAAAGTAAGTGTCTATGGCAGAGATGGGAAAAGTATAGCCCATAGGCTACATATATTATATCTGCCCCAGACCCTCATTCTGATAGTTATTTTATATATATATATATATATATATATATACATATTCAACTTGAAATACACCTTGTGACATCTTGGGAGTATGGGAGGGTCACTTTCCCCATTTTTTGCACCCTTTGCATTGGTTTTGGCTCATTGCGAGACTTTGAGGCGAAACAGATTGCCCCTTTGTGGTGGCTTCCCAACAGCTTTGGGGCATGTTGTTTAGATCATGCATGCCCCCATGCCACCAGGAGACCATTGTGAAGCTGCCTAACTGACCACATGGCAGTAGTTTTTCGGCGCTCCTGTGACACAACATTTAGATGCCTCATGACTAAGGAGCACCAAAAAGCCAGCTTTTTCCCAGCTCAAAAAGGAGCAGCTTTCTGCCACTTCTTTTTGAGCCAGCAAAACACCAGGTTGGGGGAATGGTGTGGGCTTGCCGTGGCCCCAACCTGGCGATCAAAGGGGCAGCATGACAACACTCCTTCAGGACAGTCTGTTTCACCTCTTTATTTCAAAACTTCCACTTTGCCTCATTTGAAAAAGGCTATCATGGGCCTAAAGAAGAGGTGGGAAAAATTGTGGCCCACAGGTCACATGTGGCCTCAGTGCAACTTTTGTAGGATCAAACTCCTTCCCCACAAGCCTCTCCTCAATTGATGTGGTAGTGATTTTTTTGCCCACCTCAAATCCATTAAAAACAGTCTGAAACTGCCCTAAACCGCAGCATTTTAGTTTCTGTCACCCACAAGAGGTTCCAAAATGCTGAAAGTTAGCAGAAGGGCATCATTTCTAGTAGCCAAAGATGCACATATAAATTGTTGTTGCTTCTGTTATGCGCGTTCAATCATTTCCAACTTATGATCACCCTAAGGCAAGCTGATCACAGGGATTTCTTGATAAAATTTGCTGAGAGAAGGTTTGCCTTTGCCTTCCTCTGAAGCTGAGAGGACTTGCCCAAGGTCTAGCCTACTTGCTTTGGTACTTGGAATGAAGATTGGAAAAGGGGATTTCCCAAGGGAGGCGATGGGCAAGTAATGTCTGCGGCAAGCTGCGACTTGATTGCTGTAGCAACCTTGCCTCTTTTCAAAGAAATGCTGCTGAAGGAAACAAACAAGCAGCTAGAATCCACCCTCTTTTTTTTCTTCCTACACTCAAACTATCTATCAAGAGTTGTAAGTACAAAGGACAGACAACAAAGGGAGAACATGAAAGCGAAAGCTACCAGTTAACATCAGTAAGTGTTTGAGCTGAGTGCTAATAAGCCTAATTTATGAGTTAAGAGAGAAGCAAATATTACAAGAGGCAGAGATTGTAATATATATGTTTGTGGAGTGGAAGAAGTATGAAAGTGAGAGACATATATAATTTAGAGAATGTTTGCCACTTCTGGAGATGATGGCGCCAAGGGAGGATGCAGGCAGATAGTGGTAGCGCCTGCAAACTCCGCAGTGATGGTGCTTGTTGGAACGGGGACAAAAACAACCCGTTCTTTACCCTTCCGATAAGAGAGGTAAATAGGTGGGGTTCACTGGGGGAGATTCCTAAGGACCGCGATGCAAGACGGGGGAAACTGGCATGGTCAGGGAGACTCCGAAGAATCCAACTCTCCCATTCACTACAGACATCGTTATAGATGGTAAAATCGAAGCCCGTGCCTTATTTAAACATCTACTTGTGAGCACCGGAGTGAAAGAAAACTTCTATTGATTATTTACCTTGCTAAACTATTCCCTGGACTGGTGAGCGGTTCTGAACCCCAGGCTCTGGTGGGACGAGGAGACCTGAGGAGTTTCAGGGAAGAAAAGGAGGAAAGTGAGCAGGAAAGAGAGTAGAGGGAGATATAGACTGCTCTTGATTGGCGTTTTCCTTATTTGTAGAAGCAGCAACTGCCAGGTGGCTGAAGGAAGCATAAAGAGAGATGTGTATGGGCAGATGCGGTTTGGTGTGTAAGTGGAGAGAAGCGGAGTGAAGTGGAGCAGTGGAAAGAGGAAACAAAGTGGACAGTCGGAGAGTCAGGAAAGGAGAAGGGACGAAGAGATGAAGGGATAAAGGGACGATAGGATGGTGAGAAGGAGAAGCAAGGAGACCGAGAGGAGTGAGAGAGAGGAGGAGGTGTGATGGAGACGGAGACGCAGAAAGGACAAAAGGAGGGAAGAAGAGGAGAAAGGAAGAAAGAGAAGGAGATTGGCGTTGTTGGAACTGATTAGTATTGGAGAAGAAGGCAAGTAGAAGTGTGGAAGAGGAAAGAGGAAGAGGAAAAGAAAGAAAAAGAGCAGGGACACGGTGATGACATGGATATTGAGACATAAACTGAAATTAAATTATCTCTAAGACATGTGTACATAAATCTCTTTTGAAACATCAACTATCATCATCACCACGGCAAGAAATAGAACATGGATATTGAGACTATAAGAAAAAGAGAGATTTAGAAAGAAACAGATAAGAGAAAATAATTTTATTAGCCAAAGAATAAAAGAATTCTATTATTCAGAGACTTGGAAAACAATTTGAAATTGTGTAATTTGAGAGTGGAAAAAAGTTGGTGTCAAAACAGATGGAAGAGCTACTAATGGAAATGAGAGAGTCACAGAAGACAAAAGAAAGAGTAAGATAAATTTGTGCTTAATAATTATCAGAATAGATAAAGAAACTATTAGAACTTAATTTGTATTTTGTTTCTTTAGCCTCTGTGATTATTTAATATTAGAGGGAATTGTTAAAGTACCTAATATAAAAGGGAATATTTTTTGGGATTTGGGGAATTGGGAAAGAATTGGAAAAGACTATATAAGAAAAGGAATATTAGTTAAGTATAAGCTTGAAACTAAAAATGAACGCTCAATATTAGCTTGGACTGTGTGTCACTTGAATATAATAGCATAATATTATTTAGAGCAGGGGTTGGCAACCCACGGCCCGCGGGCCGCACCCGGCCCGCAGACCCCGCCGACCAGCCCCCACCCACTGCTGCCAACCCCCACCACCGCTGCTGCCGCGCACTCCCACTGCCACACCACCGCACATGCTGCGGCCACCATTTTGTTTGCCAAAATGGCAACTGCGACTCGTTTGCTCATGTGCAGGAGTACTTGGCATGGTGTGGCGGTGGCAGTGGCAGTGGTGGTGACAAGTGAGCGTGCCACCATTCCCCCCCCAGCCCGGCAGAAGACCTGGGGACCAGCAACCAGCCCCAGGTACATTAACGTTGCCAACCCCTGATTTAGAGATATGTTAAACAATATGGAGATTTGCATTTTTGATTGTATTGGTGTGTAAGTAATATAGATAGTTAATGCTTAACAGATTTAACTAGTGTTTTGCTTGTTGTTGAATATTATTGGTGAGCAGCTTGAAAAAATAGAGAAAATGGCTACTCAAAAAAAAATCTGATTCAGACACAAATACCGATTCAAAGGAGAGAATCAACAGAGGATGCACCTGTAATTAAAACAACTGATCCTATAATGTTACTGTTGGACAAAGTTTGCCGAATAAGACAGGAAATGAAAGACAATAGACAAGAGATGAAGGATGATATGAAAGAATTGATTCAAGAGTTAAGGGAAGAGATGAAAGAAACTAGACATGAAATAAGGAAAGACTTTAAAAAAGAACTTGATGCACTGTATAAAAAGATGGAGAAAATGTTGTCGGATATCAATAAAACTCAAAAAGAAGTAGATACAATAAAAGAAAGAACTAAAGCATTGGAGGACTTATCAAAAGATAATACAAAAAAACAAGAACAACAATAAGACATGATATGGTTGAATAAGCTCAGATATCATGAAAGATGTATTAAGATCAGAGGACTACCGGTAAAGATAAACGTAGATCTATATATGAGAATAATACCATACTTAGAGGACTTTATGGGAATAGACAAAGGAAAAATGGAGGACCAAGTAAATAAAATATTCAGGATTAACTCAGTTCAGGGAAGAGAAAAGAAAATGCCACGCAATGTAATAATTTGTTGGGCAAGAACAAAAATTAGAGATCTTGTAATTCGAAAAAGTTATGACACTAAAGTAATAATTGAAGATAACGAAATAAAAATTTACAAAGATACACCACCTCAAATAATGATTGGTAGACAAAAATACAAGACATTGATGCAACTGTTAAAAACGATGAATATTAACTATAAATGGGATAGAATGGAGGGACTATCGTTTACATACAGACAAAAAAGAATAAAAATTGACAATGAAATTAAAGCAAAGGAGATGGAACAAAGACTTAAAGATGACACCAGGAACAGAGAAGAGGAAGAAAAAGATAGAGAGAAAACAACAAGAAGAGAATGGAGATCAAAAAAATATAAAGGAAAAGAAAATGAGGAAGAGAAGAAAAGGGAGGGAAAAAAGAAGGAGACAAAGGTACAGAGGAAAGATAAATAAATACGGAATTAGAAGAAAGGAACTCCAACTCAGAATAGGAAGTAAATAGTGAACACAACAGTGAAGGACAAGATTGGCACCAATTGGTGCTTTTTCTGGACTCTCTGGACTTAATAAATTTTGATTTATTTGCAAAACTCAAATAAAGAAATTTTAAAAAGGAATAAAGGGGTGGAAGGGGTGGCACAAACAAAAACAAAATAGAATTTTGAATAGTGAAAATACGAATTATTAGGAAAATCATTCTGATAGGTAAATATGGTTAAAATTACATCATGGAACGTGAAAGGTATTAACTCAAAATATAAAAGGAATATTGTCTTCCACCAATTGGAGAAATTAAAAAGTGATATTATATGCATTCAAGAAACTAAAATTAAGAAAAAAGAAATAAAATATATTAGGAATCCCAGATTAGGAAATGCATATATATCAGCGGCTGACAATAAGAAGAAAGGAATAGCAATATACATCAATAGGAAATATGAATCTAAAGAATTTTTTTGTGATCAAAACGGAACATATATAGGTGCAGAAGTTAAGTTGGAAAATGTAACAATTTTATTGGTTGGCATTTATACACCATTAGAAAATAGAGAAATATATTTCAATAAGATTAATGAAGAAGTTAAAAGCCAAAGTTATGATAACATAATACAGCCTGAATCCGGTAGGCGATTTTAATGTGGTAATTGATCCTAAACTAGATAGACAATCTAATGAAAGAAGAAAGATTCAGGCAAATCAGGGGAAACTACCACTCTCCTTTTTTGAGATGCAAGAAGAATTTGGCTTGGTCGATGTATGGAGACATAAATTTAATGAAGCAAAAGGATATACATTTTTTTCCTGAATCACATAATTCATTTTCTAGAATAGATCTTTTTTTTAGTGTCTAAACCAGGGGTAGGCAACCTAAGGCCCAGGGGCCGGATGCGGCCCCCTGAGGCCTTTGGATCGACCCCAGGCTGGTCCTGCCGCCGCCGCTGCCGCCCACTGTGATGATATTGATTATTGTTGTTATTACTTGTTCTTGGGGTTTCCTTGGCAAAATCTCCACAGGGTTTTTGCCATGGCTTTTCTGGGGCTGAGAGAGTGTGCATGCATATTTTTAAAATTTTTAATTTTTTTTTAAAAAATTATATTTATTTATTTATTTTTGTTGCTCCCCCCCCCCCCCATTGTTTGAGGGACAGCAACCCGGCCCCTGGCTCAAAAAGGTTACCTACCCCTGGTCTAAACCTATAATAACATTGATTCGAAACATGGATATTCTAACAAAATACATTTCAGATCATAACCCAATAAGGATTGAATTATAGGATAGATTATAGACCAATATCACTAACAAATATAGATTACAAGATATTCGCTACAATATTAGCAACAAGAATGAAAAAGTTATTACAAAAACTGATACATGAAGACCAAAATGGTTTTATTCCTAAGAGACAAATTAAAAATAATATCAGAACTGCATTGAATATAATTGAATATTTTGAGCTCCATAATGATAAAAAATTAGCAATGATCTTACTTGATGCTGAAAAAGCTTTTGATCGTGTAAACTTGTGTTTCATGTTAGAGTTGCTTATACAAATGGGAATGGGGGAACAATTCGAAAAAATGGGTGAACACTATCTATAAAGAGCAATGGGCCCACATAATAATAAATAATGAAAAACAGAACAAATTAAAATTGAAAGAGGGACAAGACAGGGGTACCCTCTGTCACCACTTTTATTTATAATTGTTCTTGAGATCCTAAATAACAAAATAAGAAGTGAACCCGACATAATAGGAATAAGGATCAAACATCATACATTCAAACTACAAGCGTTTGCTGATGAAATTGTTTGCTTTTTAGAGAACCCAAAAACATGCATAGGAAAACTAATAGAAACAATACATGAGTTCAAGAAGGTCACCAGATTTTACATAAATAAAGAAAAAACAGTGATTTCAACAAAGAATATGGATTTGAAAGAAGAGGATTTGAGAGAAAGATCAGGTTTTAGGATAGAGAAAAAAGTAAAATATTTAGGGATATACCTTACAAAAAGAAACATTGATCTGTACAAAAACAACTATCAAAGGACATGGGAAGAGATCACAAAAGATTTGATAAGGTGGAACAAAAAACATATATCATTTTTAGGGAGAATTGAGACAATAAAGCTGAATGTATTACTTAAACTAATATTTTTATTTCTAAATCACCCAATAATAAATAATGATAAATATCTAGACAACTGGCAAAGGGAACTCTTGAGATTTATATGGGAAGGGAAGCGTCCTAGGATCAGTTGGAAGCTCTTAATGGAGGAAAAAAATTAAAGGAGGTTGTGGTCTACCCAATCTAAAACTCTATTACCAAGCTGCATGCCTTAATTGGTTAGAGAGCTAGATGACATTAGAAAATGAGAGAACACTAGAATTAGAGAGCGTCAAAATGGAATTTGGTTTTCATGCTTTCCTATGGTTTGATAAAGCAAAGAACAACAAGGATTTTTGTCATCACTTTATCAGGAATGCACTATTCAAAATATGGATGAAGATAAAAAAACAGTTTTACAAACAGATTCCAAGCTGCTCATCACCGCAAGAAGCTTTACATAAAAGATCTAAAAATGAAGGTACAGCTTGGTTGTTGTACAAGGATTTAATTCATTGGGAAGGAACAGATAAAGGTAAATTTAAAACTATGGAACAACTGGAAAAAGAACTAAAGAGAAATTGGTTTTTATATAATCAATTAAAAGAAAGATGCAACTTGGATAAAAGAAACCATGGAATAACAAATGAGAAATCTGAGAAAGATATTATTTGCTGGGACAAAAAAAAAAGGGTCACATTACTAGATACTATAAGCTGTTAAGAACAGGGGTCAGCAACCTTTGTTGCCAGGGGGCCGGGGTAGGGGGGGAAATGTTGCGGGGGCCAGTCATGTGGAAGCTGGGGGTGCGCTTGCGTGCGAGCGCACAGCCCTGACAGCCACCATTGGGCCTTTCCAAGGCCCCCCCACCCCGATCCTTGGGTGAATTCGCCTGAGGATCAAGCGGGGAGGCCTTGGAAATAGTCCTCCAAGCCCCCCCCCCCGTTTTTTTCCAGGGCGGATTCACCCCAGAATCGAGTGGAGACACCTTGTAGGACCATTTCCAAGGTGCCTCTGCTTGATCCTGGGGTGAATTCACCCCAGGATCAAGCGGAAGGACCTTGGAAAGGTCCCTCCAAGGCCCCCCTGCCCTGATCCTTGGGCGAATTTGCCCCAGGATCGAGTGGGGAGGCCTTGGAAATGGTCCTCCAAGCCCCCCCCCCCCGTTTGATTCTGGGGCGGATTCACCCCATAATCAAGTGGAGGCACCTTGGAGGACCGTTTCCAAGGTGCCTCTGCTTGATCCTGGGGTGAATTTGCAGCCGTGGGTGTTCCAAAATGGCGCCTCCCAGGAGCGGGAGAGCACCCAGCGGTGGTGGGCAGTGGTGGCAGTGGTGGCAGCAAGGGTCCCTGGGGGGCCGGTCCAAAGGCCCCTGGGGGACGGACCCAGCCCACGGGCCATGGATTGCCAACTCCTGGCTTAGAGATTGCATAGCACAGTATGAAGTGGTATATAAATGAAGCTGCTATTGCTATTTTATCTTTTTAAATTGCATTTTTATTATTTTATCATGCAATTTGTTGTAATGTTGTAATTCTATTTCAGTGCTCACTTTGTATATGTTTTTAATTGCAATATTCTTTGAAACTGTGAAACAGTTGCTTTGAGTCCCAATTTTTGGGGGAAGGTGGGATGATTGATGATTGATGATAGCAGCTTTTGAACATGCTAGATCTATTCTGTGCAATAAAATATTAATTGTAAAGAGGACTGTTAGCAACAGAGGAGTTAACATGGCTGAAAAACAGCATTTAATTGTTTGCTGTTTGCTCATATGTATTCCAAGAGAGACTGAAGAGCCTTCATTGTTTCACTCTTTCTTTATTTGAGACAGATGTTTTACTTAGGCTTTAATCATAAAAGAATGGAGGAACTGCAGGCAGTAGGATTAAGCCATCCTAAGGAATAAATACTTTCCACAATTAAAGAGTTTATATGGTAGAAAGACAAGTATTTGCATGCAGGACAAGGGGTTCCAGAGGATCCTTTTGTAAGCAATTTCCTTTAAGCAAATACAAGGCTAGTTCACACCCTTTTTTCTCAATCTCCATTCCTTCCTTCTTGATCCCCTCTGTTCATCTCCACAAACACCCAAGATACCAGCCAGATGTCTTGAGAAACAAACATCATGAAGGCATCAACAATACCTGCTGTCTGTTGGTATACAAACACTGAACATGGAGGTTTTACTTAGTACTATCAAAACCAAAACCCAGTGTCCATTGTATTTTTTTACTTTTTTTCTAATTATATTTAAATTGTATTGAATGTGGTTAAAGAAACATTCCACAATTAACAATGACAATTAAAAAAAACAGCTAACCTTACCATGACAATGACATTGACATAATAAAACAACAGCAACCACAACCTCCCCCCCCCCCCCCCACACACACAACATTCACATTCCGGCCTTCCCGGAATAACTGTCAGCCTAGGGATGGGTCCCTGACTTGTAATCTGACTCCTTATATTATTTGTTGTTAATGTTTTTAATATTGTATTTTAATTGGTCATCTGTTTAATCCTGTTTTAAGGGGATGGGAGGACTATGGGATGATGGAATGTTTTTAACTCTGTTTTATTTTAATACTGTTGTACCCCACCCCGATTGCCGTGCAGAGGGGCGGGCTATAAATAAAAATTTATTATTATTATTATTATTATTATTATTACAGGAAAAATAATAACTACAGAAACTAAAAGTTCTTTTTTCAAACAGTGTCAGTCCTTTTTATCTAATGTAGTGCTATCTTTTCCTTTAATTTCAGTAATATGATTAATCTTTATCCCCATTAAAATAAAGTTAATTATTTGTTATCTTCTACATTTTTTAATGTATTCCTCCTAAACTAAAAAGTTATTACATGGGATGTCATTATATGCAATTCCCCACCCCCCATCTTAACAGGACCATATACCTTTCCACAGATCTCTAAATATTGGAGTGAAGCCTTCAAACATTTTGGAGAAATGGGCATTTAGGATTTTAGGCAGATGTTTCTCTAATTTTTTTCCCCTCATGGCAGTAAGCCAAAGAATAGTTATGTAAAAGAAGACATTTAAACTATGAAACACTTATATAATGCTTAACTTGGTTTTCTTTTTCTCTCTCCCTCCTTTCCCTTTTAGACTACTAGCCAGATGTTTTTAGAAACAAACATGATGAAGGCATCAACAATACCTGCTGTCTGCTGGTGTACAAATACTTAACATGGAGGCTTTACTTAGTACTGTCAAAACCAAAAGCAGTGCCCATTGTAGAGGTTGGAAGCCTTTTGCTCTTTTGCTCCCAGCTTGACCAATGGTTTAAAATAATTAAGAGAGCTGTAACATCTGGAGGGCCAGAGGCTCCCAACTCCACATCCATTAATAGGTCCAGCCCTGTGATTCTTAACAGGACTGCCTACCCTTCCCACAAATCTCTAAATATTGGGTCGAAGCCTTCAAACATTTTGGAGAAATGGGCATTTAGGATTTTAGGCAGATGTTTCTCTCCTCTTGTAAATGTTTCTGACAAAGAGCAGAAGCAAGCTCATATATACAGTTCACCACACCCTTAGGATTAAATCCTAGACCATAGACTTCTTCAAAGCAATTAATGGCACACAAGAACCTCCAACATTTCATAAATGCAAATAGGGACACATGTAGCCAAGCAACAACAGAGTGTGGACAATATGGCAAATGGTATTGACGAGGAGGAACCACAAGCTAGGAGAAGTTGCAGTAGTATGCTTTTGCATGCACCCACTTCCTTCTGTTGAGTTAATGGACAGCAAACAATGCTTGCATTTTGAACTCAGTTTGAGCAATTTAAGTAAACTGAGAATGATGGGGGAAGTGGAAGAAGGAGAGAGAACATTTCTTTTCTGTGTGAGGTCAAAATCAACAAAAGATAAGACTATGCATTTAAAATGAGCTAAAAGTGATGAGCTTGCAGAAAGAAAGAAACAACAACAACAACAACAACAAAGAATCATACAGGGGGTCATTTCCAAGCCTTCATAAAGCACCGAAGAAGGATTTGAAAAAAAGTAGTCATAGTTATTTCACTGAGGCATTCTGGGAAGTTGTTCAGGCTTGGGAAACATGGTGGAGACATCGGAGCGAACTTTTGCACTTTCTATCAGCTTTAGCCAACACATGGTGAAAGATGCTGGCAATTGCAGTCTGGCATAATCTGGAAGACCATGCCTAATATAGATAAACAAAACTGCTTACATTTTTATCATCTCCTCCAGATGTGACTATGGGGATGGTCATGCTAAGCATCCACAATTTCCACACAATTCCCATTGCTCACCAGACCACATGATCAGGAATCACAGTCTGAATGACTTCCATTTCAGTCATCAAGATCACAGGCACACAAGTTATAGCAAATATTTACTATAATTAGATAGATTTTTTTTGCATAGAGTCAGGGATGGTCCCATGGTAATGCCTCATGAAAGACAGAACGTGCCCTGTACAAAACTGGGGCAGGAATTTATTCCTTTTTTGTTTTGAGATTCTGCACAATTCTGGAGAGAACAAAACTTTAACATGCATATTTTATATGCTCATGTTTTCATTATAAACCTTTCATGCCAGGTCTTGTCCTGAAATACATTTTTTTTACATTGTGCAATAAAAAGTGAGAATGAAAATCAGATGCTCAGTGGAGTTCCTGTAGCTTTTTGATTGACTGATTTTGATTGGTGTTTCATAACTCTGAATTTATTTGTTGTTGTGCTGCTGTACCTTCAGTTGTCCTGAGCTTAAGGATTGTCACTTGCCATGTGAAGCAGAGATGTTTGAGGACAGCAGCATTTGCTATATTGATTTCATGCAGAGGCTCTAACAAGATGGCCTCTTCAGAGAATGGGCTCCCTAACTGGTCATCAGCAGACTTAGTACCAACTTCACCAGGCTGCTAGCTTGACTTTACCAAAAAGTATGCAGAAGGGAGAGAGGGAGTGGAGGCAAAAACATTTCATTTATAGAAAGGAAAAGAGCCAGTTCCTTTATTTTTAAGTGGTGGACAATAGAATAATATCGGGCCTTTACAGACTGCCAGAAATAATGCAACTTGAGTTCACTTTAACTGCTCTGGGTCAGTGCTAAGGAATCATGGGAACTGCAGTTTTGTTGAGACATTGAGTCTTCTCTGTCAGAGAGCTCTGGTGCCCCAATAAACTACAGTTCCCATGATTCCCTAGCACTGAACCAGGGCAGTTAAAGTGGACTCAAGTTGCATTATTTCTGGCAGTCTGTAAGGGCCCATAATTAAGGCAGCAACCAGTTCTTTCCAGCTAAGGAACTGTCAGAATCCAACTGAATCTTCCATCAGGTTTAGCTGACCAAGATTTGAAGAGCCCTCCTTTTTCCTGACTTGCGATGCGAGAGCCTTGGGATACTTCAAAAGATTCTTTCAAGGGTCCACTTCCCCACCTTCTGCTATCTTCTGCATCTGTCTCAGGGATGGAAGGTGTTACTTCACTGGCCATCAAAGGTTGGTCCTAAACAACCTTCCTATAGTCCAGGGGTAGGCAACCTTTCCCCTTTAAGGGCCGAGGGACTTCAGCTCCCAGAATCCCAGGAGCTATTGGCCAACATGGGACTATTGGCCAACATGGCTGAGGCTTCTGGGAGCTGAAGTCCCTCGGCCCTTAAAGGGGAAAGGTTGCCTACCCCTGCTATAGTCCATCTGTTCTCCTGACTGCATAGCATTCAGATCATAGTTCCCTTCCAATTCATCTCTACTTCTCTATATTGATATATCACCACTTCAATTATCCTCATTCCCTCATATCCTTTATTCTGGCAGATTCATACCCTTTTGGATATGACAGTATGTATTCATTGGCTAATACTGTATTATGGGAGTATTAGAGTGTATAACTTTTGTTGTTGGGGAATGATGGGAGGCATAGTGCTGGTTTACATTTAGTAGTGGTACAAATGGAAGATTGTTGCCTGGCACAGGAATGCGCAGATGTCTGGGGGAGGCTTTTTGTCACCAGGACTTTCTCGTGGGAAAATGAAAGCAGAGGCAAAATTGAAAGTGTATGAGGGGCTGGGCAGACTGGATCAACATGGTTGGAAGGGCAGGTAGGTTTTAATTTGTAAACCAAGCAAAGCAAAGCCTGCAAAATGTTTGGTGGGTCATTGTTAATTATTTGCCAATGTTTGTGAATGATGGCAATTCTGTCTGCACCTACAGTTACTGGAATAAAGTTCTTGCTGTTTGAAATACAGAAGGCTAGTTCGCTGAACTAGCGAGTGCTTGACAGGAACAGACAAACAGAAAAATTGTAATAATAAGATTCAGTTTCCTCAGCAGTCTGAGAAAAGTAAAGCTTTCTGCGGGTGTTCAGTCTCATTGCAAGGAAGAGAGAATGGAACCATACTTACTGACCTTACACTTTATTCCATGAAATTGAGGCCATTAAACTTTGGATATATCATGAGATAATGTGACTACTGGAAAAGACAGTAATGCTTGGTAAAGTGAAAGGAAGGAGGAATAGAGCTTTTTACTCTTTAAAAAAAATTAAATTTATATCGCACATACAATATCATATAATACATATACATAATGTTCATTACAGTAGCTTCTCACTTATGTTGCACTTCCTATATTCTAGTCTTCTCTTAGACTTCTTTTATGTTTTTCAATCTATCTCACATGTTTTTAATGTGTTTGAATCATATTCAATTGGTATAAAATGAAAGATTTATAACAACATACAAAAATATAATTATCTATAGCTGTAACTATTTTTAACTATAACTATAACAATATCCAATACTAAGTTATTTTTAATCTTAATTGTCTCAAACAAAAATATTTTCCCCTTTATTTCTTGTCTTTATGCTTTGCTAACCTGTATATTATTAATAATTAACTTTTATCTTCAGCTTTCTTATCTATTCATATATCATATCTTTTGGTTTTACCCATTTATCCCTTTCATTTTACCCATTTTTATATATAAATTGGATTATTGGTTGACATTTTTTTGCCATTCTTTTTCAGTCTGATCCCGAGGTTTACTATTTATTAAATTTGTGAGACAGTCCATTTCCATTACTTCTTGAATTTTGCCCAACTAATCTTTTACCTGTAGCCCTTCTTAGATTTCCATTTCCATTTCTTTCTTTTTTTTCTTTTTTGCTATGATCAGTCTTCCTGTTGTGGTTCTTCTTAGTTCTTCTTTATCCAATGTGAGAATCATATTCAGGAGATAAAACTCTGGGGTAGATATATTGTATTTTACATTGTATTAAGTTTTAATGATGTAAGCCACCTCGATTATCTGACAGAGGGGCGGGATATAAATAAAACTTCTCTTCTTCTTCTTCTTATTATTATTATTATTATTAATGAATCCTCAACATTTTTTGTATAAGGCTATGCACTGCATCCCACATTTTTTGACTACTTGGCAGGACCACTACATATGATATAAAGTGCCTATTTCTTTCTGAGATCTCCAGCATATCTTGTCCCCTGTTTTATTTATTTTTCATGGGGTTAAATACTATCTATTCATGATCTTAAAATAATTCTCTTTTAAATCTTGTGACGCTGTAAATTTATTTGTATTAATCCAAGCTTTTCCTCATTTTTCTAAATGAATATAACTGAAGTCTTAAGCCTATCTTACCATCATTGGTTTTATCAATTTGTTTTCCAGGTCACTTTTAAGTAAAAGCTTGTAAAGTTTAGAAATTTTCTGTTTATCAGTAAAACAGAGATTTTTTTTTCTAATTCATTGGTTTCTATTTCAAATCCTATTTGAGAATTATCCTCTTCAAATTGCTTCTTTAGTTGGAAGTAAGCAAACCAATTAAGTAAAATATTGTTATTCTCTAGTTCCTCTTGAGATTTGAATCTCAAATTCCTTCTTAAATCTTATCCTATTATATCTTTATATTTTATCCAATTTTCCTTTTCCATCCATCTACCAAATAGTCCTTGTGCTGAGACCCACATTGACATCTTAACATAGAATCAATTTTTGATTTGTTCCCAAGTTTTTAGATGGCTTTTTTTCTAATAAAGTGGTTATTAAATACTTTTTTGTCCATTTTGTCTTACCACATGTAGGCGTGTAGTCCAAATCTTAGGTTTATGCTTTCTAGTGCAATTGTTTCCTTGTTTTCCAATTTTACCCAGTCATTAATCCATAGTAAACTACATGCCTGGTAGTATAACTTAAAATCCAGGACCCCACCTTCCCCTCTCTTTTTCCTCTGTTAAGATTTTCCAGTGTACTCTGGCCTTTTCCCTCTTCCACATAAAATTTCTCAGTTCTTTATGTCATTGTTCAAACACTTTATTTTCTATTATAATTGGTAGGTTTGAGAAAAGAAATATTACCTTTGGTAGTATGTTCATCTTAATCGAGGCCATTGAACTTTGGACATATCATGAGATGATGTGACTACTGGAAAAGATAGTAATCCTTGGTAAAGTGGAAGGAAGAAGGAATAGAGCTCTTTACGCTTAAAAAGCAAGTTTCCTAAATGTGCTGCTACCTTACATTGTGTTCATAGAACCACAAAGTTGGAAGGAACTGCAAGAGAGGCCAGTAACTTGCTCTGCATTTGTGCACTTTAGAACCCTACTCAAAAGGAATCTTGATCAGACTTCCAACTTCAGTCTCTTCTAATGTGTAGAAGATGAATGGGAAATGACAGAAGAGGTGTACCTATCAAGCATGTGTCTGTTATTCCCCTGTTGTAACTGTAAATGTGCATGTGAGAATGGTTGAATATGGCCTAAATTACACTGTTCTACAAAGAGGAGAGATAGGTGACCAGATCCATCACAAGATTATTGCCTCCAATTGTCCTAAACTGGGTCATACAGTCTCAATTAATCCTCTGTCACCCCTCCCCCTGCTTTTATTTCCTTTTACAATATTCCAGTTTCTCTTACCTTCTCCCATTTCTCCTGAAATGGTTGTCATGAGCAGAAGCCTGGTATTTGTACAAAGAGAGAGAGTAAGAGAGAGAGAGAGAGAGAAAATCATCTATAAAATAAACTGTAGAGTATCCTAATACTGCAAATAAAAAGTTCCCCATTTTTAGAACTAGCTCACCCTATTAGTTGGCTATGCTCTCTCTCTCTCTCTTTTTCTCTAAACAACAACATACTCTTCACAAGACTTGTTGTTTCCTCACAATCCTTCCTTTTCAGGAAGTGGACTGCAATCTGTTTAGGGATTGCTTATTAGCAGTCAGATACAGCTGTTATTTGTGATACTTTTAAAGCTCAAATGCAATAGTAACACAATAGTATGTATGTGTTTCCCCTTCATTACTGTAAGCTTAAACAGGCAGTTGTTTATGAGCCTCTGAAATTTAGAGTAGAAATAGTGTATATTTGTGGTTGAAAGTCAGGGCCAAAAGCTTGAAACTTCCCAGAGTACCTCATTTGAATTGCACAGGATATAAAGAAAGAAAAAAAGAATTGGGTCACAGCACTGCCACCATCTGGCCCACTGCCACCATCTGGCCCTCAAATATTACCCTGGAATACATTTCACATGTGCTTTGGGAACAAGCTTGCATGTTGCCAAAGAGAAAATACTTTACAGCTGAGCATCTCCTGAAACAAGTCTAGATATTTCAAATGCAATAACCAAAAGGAGACTTTCATGAAACAGCACATAGCATTATGCATTAACCTTATTTTTAAAGTTCAGCTTAACTGCTCTCGTTTTATCTCCTTTGAGGCTTCATCAGACAAATCAGTGATTATATTCCCATTTCCCTGTTTTGTGTAGAGGTATAATCAGAATTCAAATAATAGAATAGAATCATAGAATCATAGAATTGGAAGAGACCACAAGGGCCATCCAGTCCAACCCCCTGCCATGCAGGAACACACAATCAAAGCACCCCTAACAGCCATCCAGCCTCTGTCAAAGTCAAAACACTCCCAACAGATGGCCATCCAGCCTCTGTTTAAAAACCTTTGAAGAAGGAGACAACCACACTCTGAGATAGTGTATTCCACTGTTCAACAGTTCTTACCATCAAAAAGTTGTTCATATTGTTTAGGTGGAATCTCTTTTCCTGTCATCTCCAAGACCCTCTGTCCTCCACTGCTCTACTTAATTCCTGAAAAGAGTCCATCCAACTAGCATGTGGCCTTCTTCTCTTTCTACTTCCCTCCACCTTTCCCAGCATTATTGTCTTTTCCAATAAGTCCTCCCAACAAGCTGCAGAAGTATTCAGCATATTCTCGACAGAGCTCAGTTTTGACATTCCTGACTATTTTTTAAATATCCAGGGCACCATATGGACTTGCTCTGATTCATAATCCACTGCCTAAACTTGTCCACCTTCTTTGCCTGTACAAAAGATTGACCCTCTGCCATTTTGTCAAAGGAAAAATACTAGAAAGCCCAAAAATAGGTTTTAGAAGAATTCCAATCAAAGTGTCTGAATTCCCACCCAAAACACATGTTCATGGCTTCAGACATTACTTCTTGACATGCATATAGCAATAACAATAGCACGTACATTTCTATATTGCTGTTTATCAGTGAACTCAGCACTCTCTAAGTGGTCTACAATCTATAAGCTAATTGTCTTCAACAAGCTGGGTATTCATTTTGTAGACCTCTGAAAGGATGGAAGGCTGAGTGAACCTTGCAGCCCCTGGGATTAAATTCATAACCTTATAGCATTTAACCACTGTTGCCACCAGGGCTCCTTGTGCATGTACTTGATACATGTTCCCTAGCCTCCTTTTCCATTAATTTTCTGGTCTATATTCAATGTAAACTTTTCAATGTAAACAGAGGCTGGATGGCAATGCTTTGATTGTGTGTTCCTGCATGGCAGGGGGTTGGACTGGATGGCCCTTGTGGTCCCTTCCAACTCTATGATTCTATGATTCACACTGTTTCTCAGAGGGGAAAATGGCATGGGTGTTAAAACCCTACTCCTGACTAATGTAAGGGGGCTAGAGGGGTGTAGATAATCTTAAAAGACTACAGACTAAAACACAGAGAGATTATTTCACCCTCCAGTGTGAATAAGAGTATAGGTAAACTGGATGGTTGGAGGTCAGCAACAGCACTATGATGAAGGTGGCCATGTGGAGGGTTCAAAATGAAGAAAACTCTCTAGAGGCTCTCTCTCTTCTTGTCTCTTTCTCTTTGTGTCTTTTTCGTGTGAGAGTGTGTGTCTGTCTCTGTCTTTCTGTGTCTTTTGCTCTGCCTCTTTGCCTATATTTAATCATTTCCTAACTTTGGGGCTGTCTCCTGGAGTGAAAGGGATGCCTCTGGGTGAAGCAAAGCATATCCTCAGTGTTGTTTTATGGAGGGTTTAAAAACAAAACCTTGTGCTTAATGTGATGAGTACAAAACTTGTGCCATGTGTGCAAAAAGTCATATGTGAGTGTGCCCTATGGGCACTAATAATGACTCTTAGATGGTGTGAAGAGTTGAAAACCATGGAGTTGTGTACACAAGACAAAGCCAATTAAGTATAGGCATTTACTCACTTTCAAATCCAGATAGGATTGCCCAACATCTCTGGAAACTGCACAATACATTACATTGTGGAATGTACCAGTCTGAGCCAGTACAGGTCTGAGCCAGTTTGGTAGGCTCTCCATTCAGCAGAGGTAAACAAGACAGATAATAATAATAATAATAATAATAATAATAATAATATTTTTTATTTCTAACATGCCCCTCTACAAAGCAACCGGGGTGGCATACAACAGGTTAAAACAATACAAAAGTAAAGCACATCTCCAAATACCCCACCCTAACCCTCCCACCCCTTAAAAATAGATTAAACTAGAATAGTATTAAAAACGGCTTCAAGCAATAAAATCATAAAACAAAAACAAAAACAGTAGCAGCTGGGAGTAAGGGAGTGAATTAACAGGCCAAACCATCTAAAGAAAGAGGAAGAGCCGGGAAATTACTCCGGGAAGGCCTGTCGGAAGAGATCCGTCTTTACTGCCTTTTTAAAGGCAGCAAGAGTAGTAATCAGACAGATCTCGTCCGGCAGGCCATTCCACAGTTTGGGCGGTCCACAGTTTGGACCTGAACACATCAGTGAAATCATTTCCACATCAGCAGAAGGGAGGACAATTTCGGATTGTATTTGAGAATGAGGCTTGACTTTTCAGGGATTCAGGCTCTCTTAATCTATTCTTCCCAGTATTCCTTTTTACAATGTGTGCAGACTCTGGCAAGAGGCAGAGTCCCTGCCTCGGCATCAAAGTCTAGCAATTCATATTTATTGAGCACAACCCATAATACTTTTATGATTAAATATGTCTTAAAGACCATTACAATATAGGAAGTAGGGATGTAGGTCTTTAGTTATGTTATTCTTGCATATAAAAACAAATAATTTGAAATGGTTTCAGAACTTTTGTTATAGGCCAGGCTAATTTGGTTGTCAAGTTAGAGGTATGGAAATATATCTATGAAGTACAGAGTGTAACTTATAGAATATAGCATACAGGGTGTAAGAAATATTGTAGAACATTGTATTAGAATGTTTGTGCATATATATTATAGAGAACCTAACAGCAGCATGACAGTATCCAAAATGCCTATTCAAATGTTATCAAGATAAGAGATGAGAACACCTACACTTCTAGTAAGAGTGGGAAATGTGAACAGATGTGACCGATAATAGCCTCCTAGCAGATGTAATGGCTGATACAATCAGGATGGCAAGCAGCCAAAGACTCCAACTGTACTGTGGGACCTATTAACCAGTCCCGGAGAAGGGTTCTAGGTATGGGGCTTGACGGAGGACTGACCTTCTGAATTGGGAGGGGTTTCATTAACCCGATCTTCCGCATTCAAAGGATAAGCTCATAGAGCAGCCAAGCCTGCTTATGACTGCTACTTAAGCTTCTATTTTAGCGCAAAGATTTAAAGAAGTACTACAAGAGTATATAGACTATGACCAAATGGGATTTCTACCAATGCATCAGATGAAAGATAACATCAGAATTGCAATTGACATTCTTGAATATTATGAAAGAAACAATGATAAAAAAATTAGCTTTAGTATTCGTTGATGCTGAAAAGGCTTTTGATTATGTTAATTGTCAATACATGTTTGAAGTGCTACAGAGAATGGGTGCAGAGGAAAACTTCATTTATTGGATTTTAAAAATCTACACAATTCAAAATGCCCAATTAATCATGAATGGAAATAAGTCAGAAAGATTTAAAATCATCAAGGGAACTCGGCAAGGATGTCCACTATCTCTGCTTCTTTTCATCACTATTTTGGAAATTCTTGCAAATAACATAAGGGCAAACAAAGAAATCCGTGGTATGTTGATTAAGGGCCAGCAATATAAATTGAGAGCCTTTGCAGATAATTTAATGATTATATTGGAAAAAGCCCCTGTAAAACAAATACATAGGTTATTGAATAAGATGGAAGAGTTTGGCAAGGTATCTGGATTTAAAATTAATAAAAATAAGATATCAATACTCATGAAGAACTTATCAAAAAAAGAGGAATGGAGTATTGAAAGCATAACTGAATGTCAGATAAGGAAGAAAGCAAAATGCCTTGGAATACTGAGTTATTTGCTAACAATTATGTTCCAAAATGGAAAGAAATCAAGAAGGAGTTAATGAAATGGGGGAAAAAATCAGTTATCACTCTTGGGAAGAATTGAAACAACTAAAATGATGGTTTTGCCAACAATCAATTTTTTATTTCAAAACATTCCAGTACTGAACAACATTTCTCCCCTAAAAGAATGGCAAATAGATATTGAAAGTTTTATATGGCAGGATGAGAAACCACGTGTGAAGTGGAAAACTATGATGAGACAAAGAGAAGAATGGGGAGGGGGTGTTCCTGATCTTTGGTTGTATTACCAAGCAAACACATTGAACTGGATAACCGAATGGATTACTCTTAAAGATGTTAAATTACTAAATTTAGAAGGTTTCAACAATAGATTTGGCTGGCATGCCTATTTATGGTATGGAAAAGCAATGGTTCATAGCAACTTCAAACACCATGTCATAAAAAGATCACTGTTGCAAGTATGGGAGAAAATTAAGAAGTTCTACAGAAAGAGACCCTTATGGATTTCTCCACAAGAGGCTTTTCTGGGAAGATGGAAATCCATTGACTGTTGGCTCACATGTAAGGATTTACTGACCAGATCTGTAGAGGTAAATTTGAAATCTGTAGAGGTAAATTTGAAATCTGTGGAAGATTTAATATATTTAGATCAAAAAATGTACTGGTTACTATATACACAGTTGAAAGAAAGATTCTTAATGGATCTGAAAACAGAAGAATTTAGCAAAGATGAAATTGAATTAGATAAGATTTGGTTCAGTGCAGAGACTAAAAGAGTTTCAAAAATATATAAATGATTACAATCAAGAAGAAGAGCGAATTTCTGAAGAAATGATTAAATGGTACTCAGATTGTGGGAGAAGTATAAATTTGAACAGTTGAACTAAAACAAGAATATTTACCAAATCCCAAAGTCTTCAAGAGAATTACTGGAAGATGGAATAGAGATGGCACTTAACACCAAGGAAGATGGCAAAGATATATAACATCAAATCAAGTAATTGCTGGAAATGTAAATCTGCTATTGGAACATGGATTTATGTTTGGTGGCGCTGTCCAAAGCTGACAAAATTTTGGAAACAGATACACATAACAATAGAAAAGATATTAAAAAATCAATTTTAGAATGTTACCAGAAGTTTATTTATTGAATATGCTAAATAGTATGCCAGTACAGTTTGTGAAGAAGCATTGGCAGATATTGTTATATTTGATTACCACAGCTAGATTGAGTATAGCACAAAAATGGAAAATCCATGAAGTACCCACTTTAGATGATTGGGCTTCGAGAATCACAGAATTGACAGAGATGGATAAATTGATAGGTCTGTTGAATAATAAGGATATAGAGCAGATTGAAGAGGAATTGTCTCCATTCATAGGGTATTGTAAGGAAAGATGGAAATAAGCAGGAAGTAGGTAAATAGTGAAAAAACATAGGAACTTTTGATACTTAAAGTAAGCATGTTTTTTCTTAAAGGAGAATGTTTTCAGGACCTGGTTCAATTCATGTAAAGAGTACAAAAGAGAATATTGGGCTTGGGAGCTGTCACTGGGGGGACAGAGGAAGTAATTTATGGTCAAAAGAGATGAATGTTGGGTTATTTAATTGTCAAACCACCAATTCCGGAAAAGATTATTGCTAAAGCTTTTTTCATGTATAAAAATATTAAAATTAAAAAAAAGACTCCAACTGTACTGCAAGTGCAATCCTATCTAAAGATCTTTGTTTTGATTGGATATTATACATTGGGTATAGTCAGCATCTTTGTTCTGATTTTTTTTTTTTTTTTTGGATTGGGCAGATGATAGGGCAAGACTAGGGAGAAAATTAAAAAAGTGAAGAAGAAGTAGCAATTAAACTGTTTTTGTTAGTCTTCACTGTATAAAAAAGGCTGTTTGATGACAGCTGTGGTGATTCTGACAATTGACAAACTGGCTGGACACACTGAAAGACATGCTGAGAGATAGTACTGGTCAGACAGACAACTAGGCTATGCTAAAGTCAATATATGTCCCATTATGATTGTATTGGATTCCTGTTATGATGCTTATGGATATAACAGATGCTGTTAGATTTTAGACTGTTCAAGCAGATTAACTCTTGAATGCCTGTTTAGAGATCTATAGTTCCTCAACAGAAGTTATGATAGTCTTAATGGTTAAATGGCTAAGTAGTATTGTTCAATACTAATGCTTCTCTAATGTGTTAAGTATTGAAAAGCTTCTTAAACAAATGAAGAGAGATAAAGGTTCAGTCCTTAGGAAAGTATAACAGCTTACTTGCCATATACTGTAGTGCAAACAATGCCTGATTACATTAAGACTGTTATACTTTTGTCACATCATGAGAAGGCATGACTCATTAGAAAAGACAGTAATGCTGAGCAAGGTAGAAGGCAATAGAAAGAGAGGAATACTGAATGCCAGATGGCTAGACTTAATCAGAGAGATCACAGGTCTAACCTACAGGGCCTGACCAGTCCTGAACATGATAGGGGGTCATGGAGATGTCTCATTCACAGGGTCATTATGAGTCAAAGTTGACATGAAGGCAGCTAACAACAATACCAAATAAATGTATGATGTCTTACATGTAGTATGATGTGATGTGATGAAAACAAGCACCCAGACATTGATATGTCTGTGTTTCTCCCCACAGGGAATGTATATAATTGTATATCTATAACTGCTTATAATGAAAAGCCTAAAAGATTACCAAAGCACTTGCTCCTTATTCCATATCAATATCCTGAAATTCCAATACATAAGGCTGCTTAAGTGGAGTGTTAATGTTAATTCTGCCTGTCTGGCTCAAACAACCAACATACATTGGATGCTTAGATGACCAGATGGTGATAATGGTACCCCAGACAGAATCCAAATTACCCAACAAGTGGCAAGGACCTTCAGTCTAGATAGAGTTGGTGAACCATGCCTCTCTCACTTTTTTAAAGGTAAAGGCATTCCCTGTTGACAAGATTGTCATGTCATATCCAGCCATACCATGCTCATCTCAGTTACTAAGCTGAACAGCCAGCATTCTCAGGGACTACTCTGTGATCATGTAGCCAGCATGATTGCACATATTGCTGTTTACTTTCCCACCAAAGTGTTACCTCTTTATCTACTTGCATTTGCATGCTTTCAAACTGCTAGGTTGTCAGAAGCTGACACTAGTGAGAGGAGCTCACCCCATCATGCAGCACCCAGGCTTTGAACTGCCAACCTGCTGATCTTGCAATCAACAGAGTCATGGGACGTTTTCACACTAGACCCACTAAGCCACCTGGAGCCGACCGTGCCGCTCATTCCGGAATGGCTCCGGTGGTGGCAACTTAATTCCTTTTTAAAAAAGGAATTACCTTGCCGGGGCTGATGCCGGAGGACGTTCGGAGTTAGCGCTGGATCAGCTGGAGTGAGGCCGGACTTGCTGCGATGTGAGTGTAAACACACGGAGCAAGGAGCCGGAGTGACGCAGGGATGGCACCGGAAGGGGCGGAGTTTGCTGAGACGTGAGTGTGAACACACTGGAAAAGGAGCCGGACTGGGGCCGGAGGGAGGTAGGATTGCGTCCTCCTAAAGCCCCGTGTGAAAACGCCCAGTGTCTTAACCACTTGAGCCACTGCATCCCTCAGTTTTTTTGCCACCCAAAAATATTTTTCACACTTTTTTCTTTAGCGGAAAGGTTCGCAAAAGCCCTAAAATATGAAAAAAATCCTGTGGTTTGACCATGGTTTAATACATTGGATTGTCAGATTGAAAATTGGAGATATTTTCTCTACCTTTAATGGTTATTTGTCATGAAACCAGGCAATAAACAATACTTGCTGACATTCCTTCTTCTACACAAACATTGAAAGTATAGGAATCTTCTCCAGTTTTCACTCCAGCAACCCACTGATGTAGTCTTTTGGTGTACTATGATATCCATTCTTGTCAAGCATAGAAAATATCTGAGAAGTTTACACCCTCAACAGCAGGTATGTCATTTGGCAAGCAGAGGCTGAAATTCAGTTCCTAGACCTTACTAGAGTACAGGTATACTTCAGTAAACAAAGCAGATCTGTTTCTGAGCATTGCTTCTTTAACAGAAAACTGAGTACAAGAGGCAGAAATAACAGGGAAAGATTAGGGATAGGTTCCTGCACCACACAAAACTAGCAGTGTGCACATGTGAATGAAACAATCACATCTGATAAACAAAAACATAGGTTTCTGTTGGGGGCTTTGAGGCCATGTTCTAGAAGAATTTATTCCTGATGTTTCAACTGCAGTACAGTGGGTATTTTCTAAGTTTATTTGCTCTCTCATCTCACTGTCTACACATTTATATCTGAAACTTTGGGATAAGACTTCATCAATCTCATGAAGTGAGCTATAATTTATGATAAGTCATGCTATAATAAATCTACTAGTCTTTAAGGTGCCACAAGACTCTTTTTTTTTTATTGCTCCAATGAACAAACACAGCTGCCCCGTTGGATATTAAAATTAAAATACGCAGAACTGTGTCATCCATCAAGTGTCACTTGAGTGTGTACTTTTGATTAGTTGTTACATCACACTATTGCTATTTATTTATTTTAAAAATCACTTGTTTCTGTCAAAATCTTTTAATGTACAAAGCATATTACAGTTTGTGTCTTATTTAAAACATCAGTTCACAATGCTACAAAAAGTCCTGTTGTGCTTTTAGAGATAAACAACTCTATTTGTGACATAGGTTTTCATGGAACAGAGCTGGTTACAATGTTACTCTCAAATATACATGTACAAGAGGTGGATCTACACTGTACAAATAATGCAATTGACACCATGGCTCCATCCTATAAAATCCTGGGATTTGTAGTTTTCTTAGCCACCAGTACTCTTTGGCAGAGAAGGTTAAAGACCTTGTGAAACTACAAATCCCAGAATCCCATAGCATGGTGCTACAACAATTAAAGTGGTGTCAAACTGCATTCTTTTCACAGAGTCAATGCACCCAAAGAAGTAAATATTCTGGGTGGGATATCCTGAAATGCAAGCATCATGTCTATGGTGTGTCTTTGCAAACTATATACCGCTCTTGATGCATGGGGATATTCTTACTTAGAAAGAGTAATGCCCCAAATCATTTCAAGGCTACGTTAGCTCTGTTACTAAGTAGTGATCCTAAATACTGAAACATTTGTTGTTTTTATCCACCCTCGAGTCGATTTCAAGCCATGCCGACTCTGTGGATGAGACATCTACAAGACTCTCTGTCTTCCACTGCTCTGCTTAAATCCTGAAACCCCATACCTGTGAGCTCCTTAATAGAGTCCATACATCTAACATGTGGCCTTACTCTATTTCTACATCCCTCCACCTTTCCTAGCATTATTGTATTTTCAAGTGAGTCATTCCTTGTCATGAAATGTCCAAAGTACAACAGCCTAAGTTTTGTCATCTTGGCTTCCAGGGAGGTTTCCAGTTTGATCTGCTCTAGGACCCACTTGTTTGTCCTTTTGGCTGTCCATGGGATCCTCAGCACTCTTCTCCAGCACCACATCTCTAATGAATTGATTTTCCTCCTGTCTTCTTTCTTAACTGTCCAACTCTCACATTCATACATAGTAATAGGGAATACAATGGCTTGTATGATTCTAACTTTTGTGCTCAGTTTGCATTTTAGGATCTTTTCTAGTTCTTTCATAGCCACCCTCCTCATTTTTTTTAAAATTTATGTATGCCAAAAAATATCTTACATAGCTTAAAAGTTAATTCCACATAATTATGGCAGCAATGAAAAGATCAATTTTACAAACACAAAGAAAAAAATATATATACAGCTGTAATCTTTATCCTCTTTTAGATTTTAACTTAAAGTCTTACTGTTTTGTTTACTCTTGGTTCGACTCTAATCCGTATTTCCACCATATCCCATCTATATGTTGTTAGTCTTAAACTCTATATTTTTCAACTTCTTGTTTTCGTAAGATTCCTGTATTGACTCAAACATCTTTTTTATTCCTTATATATTATTTTTCCTAATCTTTAACATTATCTTGTTAACATTAGCCAAGTTCCTTTCCCCAAATTTTGTCAAAATATATATAGAGAGGCTTCCATTTTTCATTTCCCTCGTTACCTGCTTTCCCCTCTGATAAGTCTAATCTTGTATTCATTTATGATATGTCAATCAATCTATACAGCCAGCTATCAATAGTAGGCATTTCCTCTGTTTTCCATTTGCTTGCGATTAGTATCCTAGCTGTTGTTACCTATATAAGAGTAACTTCCACATTTGTTTCCTATCTGTTGCCTTTATCCCCTGTGCCATGTTGAGAAGATATAATTCAGGTGTGCACTCAAATGAGGTATTTAAGATTTCACATATCGTTTCATGTAAATCTTTCCAGAATTTTGCTACTATAGGGCAAGTCCACCACATATGGAACCATAAGCCATAGCCTTTGTGACATTTCCAGCAAACATAATTGTTGTTTTTATACATTTTTGCGAACCTGGCTGAAGTTAGATACCATCTTGTTTCCATTTTAAAGAAGTTTTCACACATTAATTGATTTCCTGTAAATTTATACGTTGCTTGTCTGGCTTTAGCCCAATCTACCAAAGAAATTTCTTTGCCAATGTTTCTGGGCCAGCTTACCATATGTTCTTTAACTACTTCTTCTTCAAGTTTTCTTTCTAATAAGATTCTATACAAGTTAGCGATTTGTTTGGGTTTTTCAGATAACAAAATGTTATCGACTTCATTTCTAACTAAATATATCCCATGATGTTTTAAATCATATTTAAATATACATTGTAGTTAGTAGTATTGGATCCATGTAAAACATGGATCACTAAACTGAATGCTACCTAACTCTTTTAGCGCTATAGTCCCACTTCTTTGATCATGCATTATAACCTCCTCATAATTCAGCCATTTATTCGATGTTATAAATCTACTTAGCATGGCTTCCTGTAGAGACATCCATCCTGGTAATCCCTGGTAGAAACTTGCCTTTACTTAATCCCAGACTTTTATGAGGGCTCTTCTTAGTATGTGATGACAGAAACCTTGATGTACTTTTTGTTTGTTGTACCAAAGGTACACATGCCACCCATATCTAAGATCATAGCCCTCCAGATCTAACAGTCTTTTGTTTTTTAGCTTTGCCCAGTCTTGGATCCATGTTAAAGCATATGCTTGAAAATATAATTCCAAATCAGGTAGATCACAACCCCCATTTCTTTTCTTATCAATCAAGATTTTCCATCTGGTGTGAGCAAAGCAAAGCAGCTTCATTTATATACCACTTCATACTGTGCTATGGGGTGTCTAAGCAGTTTACAACTGTAAGCTCATTGCCCCCAACAGTTGGGTACTCATTTTAGTGACCTCAGAAGAATGCAGGCCTGAGTCTAGCCTGAGCCCTGGCTAGTATTGAACTCGCAACCTTGTGTTCTATTAGTGAGTGGCTGCAGTACAGGCATTTAACCACTGTATCACCAGGGCTTCTGGTGCAAGGTTTTCCCCCCTCCCATATAAATCTTTTTAGTTCTTTGTTCCATATCGAGCAGAGTTTGTTGTAAATAACTGGTAAATTTGAAAATAAGAAGATTAGTTTGGCTAACACGAACATTTTTATTGTGGAAATTCTGCCATAGAATGAAAGCTTTAACCTTGACCATCTTACAAGATCCTTTTTGATTTCTTTCCATACTTTTCCATAATTATGTTCAAATAACTCCATATTCCTGTTAGAAATAAGAAAGCCTAAGTACCTTGCCGTTTTAACGATCTTACATTGTGATTTTTCTTGTAATTCATCTTCTTCTTTAATTGTCATGTTTTTTGGGTTGATTACAGATTTACCTTTATTTAATTTAAATCCTGTGCACCTCCCAAATTCTTCCATAATAGACATTAACACATCAATACCTTCTAAAGGATCGTCAAGGAAAATTATTAAGTCGTCGGTGTATGCTCTTATCTTGAACTCTGAACCTCTTATTTTTGGGCCTTTTATTTTTGAATTTTGTCTTATGCTGTTATTGAGTAGCTCAATGATTATAAGAAATAATAGTGGTGAAATAGGGCATCCCTGTCTAACCCCCACTGGATGCTAAATTCTTTTGATTTCTCCCCATTTATGATCAATCTTGCTTTTTGTTCTGTATATATACTTCTTATCCAATTTATGAATTTATCCTCAAAATTCAATTTCTCCAATATCAAAAACATGGTGTCCCAATTCATGGAATCAAATGCCTTTTCTACATCGAGCAGCAGCATTGCAAGTTTTTTTTTATCATTATTTTGTTCATAATATTCGATGACATCGACAACAATTCTTATGTTATGTCTAGTTTGTCTTTGTGGCAAAAAACCAGCTTGATCTTCATGTATTCTATTTTTCAATATATCTTTTAACCTAGATGCCAAAATGCTCGTATATATCTTATAATCAATATTCATTAATGATATTGGTCTGTAGTTTTCTAACAAAGTACTATCCTTCCCTTCCTTTGGGATTAGAATGATGTCTGCATACTTCCATGAATCTGGAATTCCATTCTTTGATATATCATTGAAAGTATCTTTTAAGGGTCCTATTAACAATGTTGCCATCTTTGCATAGTTTTCAGGGATAAATCCATCTGGTCCGGGTGATTTTTTTAATTTAAACTTTCTGATAGCTTCTTCAATTTCTTCAGTTGTTATTTCTTCATTTAGTTTGTCTCTGTCCTTTCCATTCAACCTCAAATAATCTATATTTTCTAAGAAAGTTTCAAAGGTTTTGTTATCTTTGCTTCTATTCAACCCCTTCTTATATATGTTTGAGAAGTAATGAAGGAATTTCATTTGGATATCCTCTTGCGTTGTAGCCTGACCTTCATCATCTACTATTTCGGTAATCATTTTCACTTCTATTCCTTTTTTCATCTTATTTCCCAACCATTTCCCTGGTTTGTTATCTGATTCAAATATATCTTGTCTTACCTTTTTTAATTTTTGTGCAATCTCATGATTCAAAGTAACATCTAGGTTTTTTTGCCAGTATTTTAATCAGTTTGTTATAATTGATGAGGTTGGATCTTTCACCAGGTCTGCTTCCACTTCTTTTATTTTAGTTTTGAGATTCTTACATTCTTTATCTTGCATAGTTTTTAGTTCTTTGGATTTTTTAAAGAAAAGTCCCCTTAGTACCGCTTTATGAGCATCCCAAATTGTTCTCGCTTGAAGTTCCGAATTATTCTCTTTGAAGTAGTTTTTAATATTTTCCCTCAACTCCTCCAAGAACGATTCATCACAAAGGAGGTCCATATTGAGTCTCCAATTAAACTGCTTACACCCTACTTCCAAATTCAACAGGATTGGACTATGATCCGAGTCAATTCTAACTAGTATGGACATCTCTTTGATTCTTGAGAATAAAGATGAGGAAACCAAGAACATGTCAAGTTTTGAAAAAGAACCATATTAAGCCAAGTGAAATGTAAACCCTACATCCTTTGGGTAAATTGTGGACCACAAATCATGTACATCATAATATTGCTTCAATTGGAAAAAAGATTTCAGCAACTTACCATGGTTTTTCTTCTTCTTAGCTTTGACAGATCTATCTAATTCTGGGTTTAACACCCCGTTCCAATCCCCCATGATTAGCATCTTATCAAACTTATACTTTTCCAATTCCTTCTGAAATTTTTTTGAATTACACTCATTTGGTATGTAGATCCCCACTACCACAACTTTGCTGTATGAGAGGGATACTTCGACTGCAATATAATGACCCTCGTTATCTTTACATATTTATTTTACCAGACTAGACTCTCTTATATATAGTACCACTCTTGATTTCCTCTTTTCATGAAGAGAATAAAAGAATTGACCCAATTTAGCATTTCTTATGTAATATGAGTCATTTTTTTAATCTTAATTTCCTGTAATAATAATAAATAATAATAAATTTTTATTTGTAGCCCGCCCCTCTGCAGAGCAATCGGGGCGGGGGACAACAGCGTTTAAAACAGAACAACATTAAAACATTCTCTCTCCCCAATCCCCGCCTCCCTCCACCCAACCCCTTAAAATAAAATTAAACCAAAGAAAGTTAAAATGCATATAGTAAATTAAAACAGAGTATCACAAGGGAGTCATAAAAATGGGAGTCCCCTTTATTGGGCAGACAACTATTCGGGAAGGCCTGCCGGAAGAGATCCGTCTTTACTGCTTTCTTGAAAGCAGTGAGAGTAGTAATAAGACGGATCTCATCCGGCAGGCCATTCCAGAGTCTGGGAGCGGTTGCGGAGAAGGCCCTCTGGGAGGTCTGAGACAGCCTAGTTTTTATAGGCCGTAGCAGATTCCTCCCAGAGGACCGAAGGGCGCGGGGGGGATCGTATGGGGAGAGGCGGTCCCTAAGATAAGATGGACCCAAGCCATGTAGGGCTTTAAAGGTTAAAACCAACACCTTGTACTGCGCCCGGAAACTAATCGGCAGCCAGTGGAGGGATTTAAGCACCGGTGTTATGTGCTCCCTCCTAGATGTTCCGGTAATTAGCCTGGCTGCCATATTTTGTACCAGTTGAAGTTTCCGGGTTAGGCACAAGGGTAGCCCCATGTAGAGTGCGTTGCAGAAATCCAGACGTGAGGTTACCAGGGCGTGTACCACAGCTTCCAGATCCCTTCTATCCAGATAAGGGCGCAATTGGCGTATCAGCCGAAGCTGATAACAGGCACTCCTGACCACCGCATTCACCTGACTAGTCATGTGAAGCGATGAATCTAGAAGTACCCCCAGACTGCGAACACAGTCCTTAGAGGAGAGTGTGACTCCATCCAGGACTGGAGACTGTATTCCCAAATCTGGTTTCGGGCCTGTAACTGCAAGTACCTCCGTTTTGTCTGGATTCAACTTCAATCTGTTTTTCCCCATCCAACCCATTACCGCTCTAAGACAGTCATCAAGAGGAGAGGCGCCATCTGAAGTCTGAGTCGATGATCTGGTCATGGAGAGATATATCTAGGTGTCGTCAGCGTACTGAAGACACCGGGCTCCATGCCTCCGAATGATCTCACCAAGCGGCTTCATGTAAATGTTAAATAGCATCGGGGACAGGATGGCGCCCTGAGGGACGCCACAATTAAGCTCAATTTTAGATGAGCAACTGTCCCCGAGCCTCACCCTCTGAGATCTGTCCGAGAGGAAGGAACGGAACCACTGCAAAGCAGTGCCTCCAATTCCTAACTCTCTCAGGCGATCCAAGAGGATGGCATGATCTATGGTGTCAAAGGCCGCTGAGAGATCCAGGAGCACCAACAAGGTCACACTACCCCCGTCGATGCTCAAGCGGAGGTCATCGGTCAGAGCAACCATGGCAGTCTCCACTCCGTATCCTGTCCTGAAGCCGGTTTGAAATGGGTCGAGATAATCGGTTTCATCCAAGACTGCTTGTAGTTGGGAAGCAACTGCCCTCTCGATCACCTTGCTCAAAAAAGGGAGCAGGGAGACTGGTCTATAGTTGTTTCTATCCAGGGGATCCAGGGAAGGCTTTTTCAGGAGTGGCTTTACCGCCGCCTCCTTTAGGCAAGATGGTACCTTGCCTTCCCTGAATGACGCGTTGATTGTGTCCCGAAGGAACACCCTCAACGCGTCCCCCCCCTGGACGACCAGCCATGATGGACAAGGATCGAGGGGGCAGGTCGTCTTTCTCACACTTCCAAGCAGCCTGTCCATGTCATCGGTACTCACAGATTGTAGCTGATCCAGTAAAGTGCCATCAACGGAGTTCCTGGATACCTCGTCTACGGATTCTGCCGAAACAATGGCGTCAAGGTCGGCTCTTATCCGAGAGATTTTATCTGCAAAGTGAGTGTTAAAAGCCTCACAGCAGGCTGTTGTTGGGCTAAGTAGGGGGTTCGACGCAGGAGGAGCCCTTGTCAACTCCCCCACCACCCTAAACAGCTCTGCCGGGCGAAACTCTGCAGACGCAATGCGTGCAGAATAGAAAGATTTCTGCGCTGCACGCAAAGCCTCCCTATAGGAATCAAGATGTTTCCTAAGGCGGGTTCTGTCGGATAAGCACACTATATAGTGTAGGCACACTATATCCAAATTTTTCTTCTTCAAATAATGAAAGATCTTTTTTCTCTTATATATCAAATTGATCCCTTTAACATTCCATGAAAATAACTTAATTATTTTCTCCATATCCTTTTTATTTCACAATTATGTCAAAATAACAGATAATACAAAACAGAACAGATAATACAAAACAGAACAGTTGCTCTCTGCTTCCAAAGTAAACTCCCCTACTTCCACTTCTTCTCTTTCTGTTTCCTCTTGTCCTATATTTATGCCCTGATTATCATTTACTATTTGATTGCTCATACTGTTATTTATGTTACTACTTTCCTGATTTTTTTCTTTATCCTTCCTGATTGTTTTAATAAATTCCTCCGCCTTTGCTTTAGTATTTATTCTAACTCTTTTCTGTTTATATTTGAACACAATGCCTTCTATCTTGTCCCAGGAGTATCGAATATTCTGTTTAATCAAGAAATAAGTCAGCTGTCTTATCTCCTCTTTAGTATGGCTACTGGTATATCCTTAAAGGTCTTTATAGTTTGACCATCTATCTGGATAATATTTTTGTAACTTCTTTGTAGCACATCATCTCTGATCTTAGCCCTAGCAAATTGAATTACAACATCATGAGGCAGATTTTTTTCTCTTGCAGACTTGGAATTTATTCTAAACATTTTATCAATTTCCATTTCCAAGTATTCCTCTGCAATGTCCATGAAACCTGCTAGTGCTAGTATTATTTTTATATATAGGTCCTCATTTAGCATTTCACTTAAACCTCTACATTTAAGACACTTTTCTCTATATTTTAATTCTTGTAACAGAATTAAAATTTCCTCCATTTTTTTGTTGCCCTTCTAATTGTTTTGTAATTTCTTCCAGCTGTTGTGTTTTCTTTTTAATACTTGCTTGTTTGGTTTTTAGAGTAGACATGTCCTTAGTTAATGCCTCTAACTTTTTTTCAAATTTCCTAAGACCTTTATTCAGATTGTCATTAGATTATTTTCTGTCTTCCCTTAGTTCTTGACTTATTTCTTTTTGGAAGTTTTTTAGTAGATCTTCAAACATCGCTTGCATTTGCATAGTATCTTGCACTTTTGGAGGCATTTCTGTAGAGCCCCGTCTGCTATACTGAAGTTTTGCTGTTTGAAACTTTGTAATTATGAACATAATAATTGAATCTCTCTTTTACTGTGTTGAATGGTTGACCACTCAGACCACATAAAGGAAAGTAAGACTATGGAAGTATATAGCACAAATTAAACAATGTCCTAATTATGTACTCATATGTATTAAAACCTTAGGATTGAGTGCTTTCCTTAAATTATAGATGAAGAACACACTGTTGTGAATGTGTTTTCGAGACTCTTCTGTGAAGTCACAGTTAAAACAACATATAGACTCTTAAAGTATTTCTTATATAATTAACTCACATAGAAGATTTCTCATGTGTATCTGGTTCCTGTGGCTGGTTGTTATCAGCACAGACCTTAAGTAAAAGTATGGCTGCCCCTAACAGTTGAATAAAGGCAATGTACTCACACACTATCCTCTTTCTTCCACCTCCTATAGTCCCTAATCTCTCAATCCTCTTCCCAGAGGTTTGAAGTCAGGGGAACAAAATTTCTCCCCTGTGCCCCCTTATTTAAGCATTTAATAAACGTCCAAAGTATGGACATTTATACCCCAGATACACATGAAAGTAATGGGATATGATAAACACAGCTCAAAACAAAACGCCAATACCAAGATTTATAGTTTATCATTTACCCAGTCAGTGGAGTGTATGTCCAGTCCTAGTTGAAATTTTTAATGCCACTAGAGAGCCACTATATCAGGTGGTCACTAGTCAGGTTCTATGCCACTGTCACGAAAGAGTACAAGCATCTGTTATTGTTACTGCTGCTCCAGCTCCCAAATAGGCTCAATGAACAAGGTTTTACAGGCACCACTACGATCACTACTTCTCTCCCAAGGCCTGCCACTCACTCTGTTGCTGCTGCTGTTGTTGTTGCCACTGCAGTTTCTGAAGCTGCTGGGTACTGAGGAGAGCAGGTGGATTAAGAAGCTGCCACCACTGCTGCACTTCCTTGGGGCTCCTGGCCCCGCTGCTGAGGATGCTGAAGGGTAAGGAGGGTGGGTGGGTTAAGAAGCCTCTGTCACTGCCACTACCATGCTTCCTTGGGACTCCTGGCCCCACTGCTGAGGCTGCTGGATGTTGAGGAGGGCAGGTGGGTTAAGAAGCCTCCGATGCCGATGCTACACTTCCTTGAGACTCCTGGCTTTGCTGCTGAGGCTGCTGGTTGTTGAGGAGGGCAGGTGGGTTAAACAGCTGCCGCCGCTGCTGCTGCGCTTCCTTGGGACTCCTGGCCCCACTGCTGAGGCTGCTGGGTGTTGAGGAGGGCGGGCGGGTTAAGAAGCCTCCTCCACCGCTGCTGCCATGCTTCCTTGGGGCTCCTGGCCCTGCTGCTGAGGCTGCTGGTTGGAGGAGGGCGGGTGAGTTAAACATGATATCCTGGCTGCAGTCCCTGTTCCTTTCAATTTTTGATCCCAGATATGAGAATTCTTTTACTATTTTATTATAAATGAACCCCTACTCATCTGTAACTGTTCTGTATTAATGATCATATTTAGTCATGACCTACTTTACCTAGCATCAGCTGCATGAGGAGAAGGAGGTCCACTTTCCTGGCAATTGGAGCATGAGTAAATTACATTTCCATTAGATCTGTGGAGGTCTAGCCAGGAGAGGTTACTTATTTAAGTATACTGGTCTTAATCTTTATAGTTGGGACATATTCTCAAAGAGTATGAGATTTATTAAGTTCTCCTCCATGGAAAATTTCAAGCAGTTTCCACATTCTTATTTACATGAAGTTCCTTTTGGTGTGTATGGGGGGTTGTACGGTTGTTTTACTTTGACTATGGGTAAATATGTCATTACTGCTCTTCACAGCAGCCCCATCTGCTCAGTAATTTTGTAGCTGCTATCATTTATTTATATTGTCATCAAATCAATGTAAGAGTAATATGTTATTGTTATGATTAATGCAACAGCAATGGAAAATGGAATGAGAAATTATGCTTACTGGGAAATTCAGAAGAAAGTGAAGGAAACCCTGTCAGATCAAAGTGTTTCTGGCCAATAGTTGCTTGTCAGTCTGCAGAAATAATCTCTCCTTTTAACAAGATTATTTATGTTATGTGGAGTACCACTCAGACTACTGAGCAACCCTGTAGATTATTCTCATTGGCAAAGAATGAGATGACTAAAAGCTTTCAGTGGACCTTTCTGAGCTACAAATGCACATTGGCAAATGGCAAAGCATCATTCAACAAGAATAGTTGGCATTCACATTCATCGACAAAAGAGAAATGTATCATTAGTTAAGAAGAATGTGTTTGGGTGCTAAATCACAAATGGGTTGAATCCAGGTTTCATCATATGCAATCAGGCTGGAAGATGCAGATCTGGAGAAAATTATTTTCTTGAATGGCAAAGAAGAGGGTTTTTTTTAAAAAAAAAATCATGTAAGGTTCAGTCTACTATTAGACTCCTTTCATGAACCTTGAAGAGTTCATGACCTGCAGTCCCCAAAAGGTAACATTTTAAAGCTCTGAGCAGATGTTTCCCATCCCACAGCATCTCCTCCAGTCCCCTGGACTGGATTTGGAGTGGGTGAGGGCTGCTGCTGCATGGAATACATCATGGTATAGTTGGTTTGTGAGCAAGGGTACTCACCAGTGGCTTCTCCATCCTGGAGAGAGGTGATCTGTACTGGGCCTTCTGCTATTCAACATCTTTATCAATGACTTAAATGAAGGAATAGAGCACATGCTGATTAAATTTGCAGATGATACCAAATTGGGAGGGGTTGCTAAATCCCCAGAGGGGAAGATTACAATTCAAATGGAATTTGACAGATTAGAGGGCTGGCTAAAGCTAACAAATTGAATTTCAACAGGGAGAAATGTAAGATACTACACTTGGGCAAATGAAATGCACAGATATAGGATAGGAGACATCTGGCTAAACAACAGTTCATGTGAAAGGAATCTAGGAATCTTAGGGCCAATCCAGATGGCCCGTTTGGGGTGGCAGAGAGACGCCCCTGCAAGCGGCGAATCGAGCCATGGCAACTGCACTCCATGGCCCCAATCCTCCCTTTTGCCACCCCTAAAAGAGCGGCAAAAAGCTACCCCAAGAGCTGGCACCGCGGCTGTTCAGTGCTCTTGTTTTCCACAGCTTCAGATATTAGGACAAGGACCAATGGATTCAAACTACAGGAAAATATATTCTATCTAAATCTCAGGAATAACTTCTTGATGATCAGAGCCATTTGACAGTGGAATATGTTGCCTCAGAGTGTGGTGGAGTCTCCTCCTTTGGAGATTTTTAAACAGAAGCTGAATGGCCATCTGTCGAAGGTACTTTGATTGTGAGTTCCTACATGGCAGGGGGTTGGACTGGAAGGCCCTTGGGGTTTCTTCCAACTCTATGATTCTATGATTCTATAATGGGAGCCCATGGAAATTGAACAGAAGCACTTTCTATGACCAGAGTTCTCCTCTAGGAAAGCATCTATGTCTGATTTTAATTCCTCTCCCCACCATGCATCACATCCTACCCCTTTGGGAGGACAATTCACCCTGTATTAGGGAAGCAGGGAGGGCTTGTGAACCTTCAATTCATTTCTGATGTATGGAAACTCTAAGGTGAACCTATCATGGGGTTTTCTTAGCAGATTTGTTCAGAGCAGGTTTGCCATTGCCTTCCCCTGAGGCTGAGAGAGTGATTTGCCCAAGGTCACCCAGTGGCTTTTATGCTCAAGAAGGGAATCAAATCCCAATCTCCAGAGTTGTAGTCCAGCATTCAACCCACTACTTTCAAACTACTATGCCACGCTGGTTCCAATTACAGTTTCATTATATTTTTACATTTTTGCAATTTTATCATATCAAAGATAAAAATATAACATAACTGTCAATAAAATTAAAAGCATAACCCTTAAAAAAGGAGAATAAATATAAAGTACACAGCAATTGAGGAGTCAGCTTCTTAAAGCCCAACTGAAGCAATGTCATCACCTGCCTACAAAAGGATAGCAATATGGGTACCATGCTATGGCTCTGGGAAATGAGTTTCAGAGCCTGGTAGAGCATTGCTTTCCATCCATTTGCTGTTTCAATGATGACTGGCTTAATTATGTTTTAACATGATCACTTACTTTGGTTTTAGGTGTATGTGACTCTTAATGATGCCATGAACATGTGAGTTTTGAGGAAAAGGTGGAGTATGAATAAATTCAAATAAATTTGATTTATGTGGGGTATAAACTTGGGTTTTAAAACAGACCAATCAAGCTAGCACATGCATCTGCATAAAGTTCTTGAAGAGGTGGCAAAACCTGTGCCATGGTTGTAACACCAGGAAGCGATGATGGATCTGTTTCCATAGGGGCAGTGAATACATGTTCAATTTTATTGCTCAGGAGACCAGGGTCTTCTATCACACCAAAAACTTAAAAGAAAAATAAATGAACCAGAAATGAATGTCTGGCTGCTTCCAAGTTTGGATTTTTTTTATTTTATTTTTTGGAATTATGATACATTTGTACTCCAAATAAAGGTCATGAGAGTAAAAAGCTGGCCCTGTAAGACATGATCAACTCCTGCTTTAGAAGTGCTGGAATTTCAGTATCACTGAAATTACAACTGTAATTACAATGTTCATTACAACTGACAGTGCTTCCATTGATGAGGGGACCTTAAGCAAATCTCCTGCAAATCTTCTACAAATCTGTTGCAAATTTGGTTATTTTGTGGAAGAAGAATGAAAGTATACAAAGTTCCATGTACTGTGTGATGCTCCAAAGACTTTTCTGTCTTAAGAAGTGCAACATGATTTTGAAACTTAAAACTTTAGCATCAGGGGGTTTGAATGAAGAACTGGAGACACAATGTTAAATATAAAAATTCTAGAACAGTTATTGATTATACAGCTTTTTTAGCCTATTTATCAGCTAGATAAAACAGAGCTGGATAACTTTGGGGACAAATTGCACCATATTTCTTCTCATTGTTTCACTTTGATGAAGCCATTTCAAAATATCCATAAATATGAACCCATTCATAGACTTATTTCTATCCTTCTGATAGTAAGTAAGAAGGTCCACTTTGAGAGTACAGACTGCAACTCCAGAAATTTCTGATAATTGGCATGTATATATTTATATGTATAATAGAAACTAACTGTTAAGTAATTATGTTTTTATAGGTGGTTTATGTGGTGTCTCAGTACTACATTTATAGTAAATGTGTTTTTGTCTATTTTATTACAGCCCCAGAAAGGCCAATTGGTGATAAGGCTGAAACATATTGGACTTTTTAAGAAATAAAAGTCTTTGGACCATCACACATCATGTGGGGCTTTGTCTCCTTTCCCCTTTGTCATCCACTGTGAATATGTACTTTCAAGTTTTTTGTTCTGTTCCTACTCTGTATGAGAGAAATTTCATCTCTCATGCAAAAAGTAAACTACAATGGGCCTTTGGTATCTGCTGGGGTTTGGTTCGGATCCCCATTATATACAATGATGTATATGCAATGTTTGCTTTTGGGAATTTTGGTGTGTGCGTGTGTGTGTGTGTATTTCAAGTTGTGGATAAAGAATCTGTGGATATGGATGACCAACTGGATTTTAACTAGATTTAACTGGGTAAACCCAATTTAAAAAGTTTCATGAAATGTCATTCTAGAAGAAGTATATATATATCACAGGGAAGATGACATACATTTTCAACCTCCTCAACAGCACAAATAGGTAGGGTCTAGAGGAATCTAGAAGAATTATTCTGTAGCCCTTGGAGACTTATCTGGAATAGCAAAGCTAAAGAGGGCTTTTGGAAGGAGAAAGAAGTCAGCTAATACAAATTGTTCTGTAGCTCATGAGATACTTTTATGAAATGGAAAGATGGTGAGAATAATGACTTCCAGACAGAGTTCATCTCCTGGCAAATCTAAAACTCAACAGAGAATGTTTTTATTATATTTATACACCTGATCCAGGCTCCAGTTTTGTTTTATTTTTTGAGTTTTAGAAAATCAATACCAAATGGCTTGATTCTGATTTCACTATGAGGCATGCAACTATTTTGCTGTTTATTCTTGACCTGTTTCCATGTACATTTTTGTGTAGCTAGTATTTTCTCCTCCTTGTCAATTTAAAATAGTAAGGAAAATAAGCACATCTCAACAGAAATGGGTCCCATTTGTGCTTTAATATTTGATAGGCCCATGCTTAGCAGAACTCTGAAGTATATCTAATATTGCAAGTTCCTTTGTCTCGGGAAAGTTCCAATTGTTGAACTTGTTAGTTAACTGGAGAAGCACTTTTCCAGTGTATGTTTCGGGAGAACAAGGAACAACCAAGATACCTTCTTTGCTTTCTACCAAGCCAAAATTGCTTCTGAGGACTTCCAAAACTAATATTGTTGCAGACAGTTTCATAACCTATTTTATCTTAATTTCTGAGTTGTCAAGTGTCCACTTGTGGCAAGTTGTAAATGTGAGAACATAAATGTAAGAAACAGAGAGAAAAAGCAATCCCCTTCTGCAAGCCATGCCTTTAGTCTGTAAGCATTCATTTCAATTGTATAATGAATAATAATGGCAACAAGAAGTATCACTGTTCAGGCATTCATAATGAACATGTGAGGAAGGGGATATACTAGCCACATCCCCTCCACCATCACTTTGCTCACACCACATATTAATTACGTATCCCTAAATAGGGCTCCTGTCATCAACATATAATAAGATTTTCACTCTATATGAAAATCATAAAAATGGAATATAAATTGGTGGTGATATTAGGTAATTAGCACTCAAATTAAAAGGAAGGGGAGCAAGATGTCATCCTGTCTTGCAGTCCTTATAGTAGGGATAAGCCAAGAAAGGAGCACTTCAGTTCTGAGTACACTTATTAGATTTTCACACATTCTGTTTATAATTCTGCAAAATTCTAACTCTTTGAAAGGCTGTTGTTAGATTATTATAGGTTGCAGAGGAAAATTTGTCTGTCACATATGTAAATACCAAACACTGACCTATTGGACTTGTATCTTGCCTAGAGCTATCTTCCAAGAGGAGGAAGATAGTTCAGGTTCTCATGCTGCCCTTGAGGAACACTCTCTCACACACATACTCTTACAGGCCCTGCCCCGCAGTTTGAGAACCACTGGTCTTGTTCATTCTCTTTTCCCTCTAAATTAATTTTCTCAGTATCCCTGTTCAGGGATGGTGGAGATTGACAATTGGAAGGAGTGGAGGCTGTCCCTGTCATCAGGAACACTGACAAATTGATCTTCTGGATTGCATGGGAAGTGACAATAGAGGGATCAGTGTTAGCATGATCCCTTCTAAATTCATTTTAATCCCTGGTTATCTGAATTGGTATTGTTAAAAACAGAGGACTTTAATTTGAAAGTGAAATCCCACCCCTGTCTTCCTGACTTTGCTAATAAAAACTTGATCTAAATGCACTTCCTCTCATTCTGACAATATCTATACATCAGTATGCCAAGGGCACCAAGTCTGGAAAGGAAAGGAAAATTCCCTGGAGAACTGTCCCAGTCTATAACATGTTGAACTCAATATAGACAAACTGCATCCAGTTATGTTCCACACCAGTTCTTCAATTTTGCAAAATTAGGTAGTCAGGAAATGCTGCCAGACAAGTGCCATTGCAATGAATCCTTCAGAACAGGAAAACTATACCTTTCTGTTCCTCTTAGCATAATGGGAAGCTACATTTCTCAAGCATCTGTAAAGCAAGGATAGTTCCAACCTTGCTCAGGAGTATCCTTTGCTACTAGGAAGTCTAGAAATATATAGATGAGAACTCTCCTCATTGCCAAGCTTTGTTTGTTGCCAGTTTCCTTCTTCCTTCACAAGACACATTTGAAAAGCATCAGTACCCTCATCTGCTATAATTTCTAAATTGGCCCATAACTATCTAGTGCAATTTGTATTTTTTTATCTCCAAGCAGCTGTTTGGATTCACAATTTCACATATTCGGCTGCCTTAATTTTATAAGATTATTGGAAGCCTTGAATATGTTGGCAGCTTCACTTAGGGCCTTTGCAGACTGCCAGAAATAGTGTAAATTGAGTCCACTTTAAGGGTTAGGGTTAGGGTTAGGGAATCATGGGAACTGTATTTTATTGTGGCACCAGAGCTCTCTGACAGAGAAGGCTCAATGTCTCAGAAAAACAACAACAATTCCCATGACTCCCTAGCACTAACCCTAACCCTTAAAGTGGACTCAATTTGCACTATTTCTAGCAGTCTGCAAAGGCCCTTACTTAGTCTCTTCATACTTTCCTCATCATACCAGCCTGATGAATGTATCATGGGGTTTTCCTGGCAAAATTTGTTCAAAGGAGGTTTGCCATTGCCTTACCCTGAGGCTCAGAAAGTATGACTTGCCCAAGATCACCCAGTGGGCTTCATGGCTGAGCTGGGAATTGAATCCTGGTTTCCAGAGTTGTAGCCCAACACTCAAACCACTATTAGAAATCCAAAATTACTTAGAAAGTATGTTCCCTCTTGAGACAACTATTTGGAAGGGTTTTTACAATCAGCAAGATGTTTTTCAATTTCTCCAGTAAATTTGGACTCCTTCGTGCATGTCTGAGGAACCTGCTCCAGCAGTCAAACATGAAGAAAAATTGCCTATGTGAAGTTCCTTTAAATATGTTGCTTTCAAAGCCAGGATTGCTATTTTTGCCTTTCTTTGATGAAGCAATTGCTGAATTTTACTTAAGTTGTGTGTGTGTGTGTGTGTGTCTGTATGTGTACTTGGTGTGCTGTTTTAATACTTTAATGTTTTTACTTTTTAAAAAAGTGGTATCACTATCCTGTGTTTTTATCTGTTATTGTTTTAATATTAGTATTATTTTTTAAATTTTTTGCAATTAATGTTTTAGTTCTGTCATTGTAAGCTGCCTTGAATACCATTTCAGGAGAAACTTGAGATATAAATCCAATAAACAAATCAATAAAGTGAGAATCAATAAATTGAGAATTTATTTCATATACATGTACATTGTGCATGTACAAAGTTTTAATCTGTTTGTGAAGTATTAGTGTTGGGGGTTTTCAGGATTCTACCATACCCTTTCCTTTTCCTTTCCTAAACTGTATTTCTAATGCCCAACTGAAGTTTTAAATTACTACAAGGCTAAATCTTTTAGGACTGAAGGAAAATTCCACAGAGAAGGTAGAACTTTTATTTAGGGGACAATGCTGTCCTCCGTTTGCTCACCTTCCTGCACTGCTGAATCATGGCTTTTCACTTCTTTTAGGTACATCACCATGACACTTCTTTGAATTTCATTGATAAAAAGTCTCCAGGACAGAAAAGTTCAATGTATTTGAAACAAGGAAAAAACACCCATTTTTTTTTTCTTGTTATGTGTTTATGAAGGAGAACTTCTCCCAGGTATGTTCTGTACATGGAGACCTTATATCCACTGGAAAATCCTTTTTTGTGAAGCCTAGTGTAAAAAGGAGAGCAGAGATAATCTCCGCCATACATCTGCACATTCAGTATTGCAATGTTCCCCAGGGGAATGAATGCTTTGGATTGATTGCACAGGAAATAAATGGATATATTGGGAACTACTGGCTCGAGCCATTGAGCATCAAGGTTTTCTCTGTGTTTCTTGTTCTTGATGCTGACAAAATTTAGGGTATTGTTCCCTATTATTTATGGTGTTCAAGCTGTTGCTTGTACTGCCAAACAGTGGCACTGAAATGGAGAAACAGAAGGTCTGGAATTCTGTTGGTGTCATTTGTTGTTGTTGTGTTCCTTCCACTAGTTTCTGGTTTTTGGATACACTAAGGTGGACCTATTGTAGAGTTTTCTTTACAAGATTTATTCAGAGGAGGTTTGACATTGCCTTTCTCTGGGGCTGAGAAAGCTGAGCAGGGATTGAAATCCTTGTCTCCTGGAGTGCTAATCCAGCAGTCAAAACACTACACTATGCTGGCTGTCTTTGGTGACATACGTGTAAATTCTTCTATGCTTTTTTTGTTTTTGCTGTAGTGGAATGGGCATAATCTGATGACATATGTATAAATTCCTCTACACTTCATCCTGACTCTACTACATTAGAGCCACCAAATCATTTGGATTTACCTACATCAGCTCATCATTCAACAAAGTATTCATTGGAACTAATCAGGTTGTGACTAACCAACAGGATGCAGCCATGCAGTTGTGCATTCTTGGATTGTGTGTAACTATTTCTCAGTGCCTTCAGTGGACCCTTTTAATCATAGGGATTGCAGAAATAGCCACTGTGTATTCCCCACAGCCCCATCAGATGGTAAGCAGGCATACTGGCAGAGGAGTAGTGCAGGGCAACCACAGTGTTACTATATGAACGTAGATTTACATGATAGGAACACATAGTAGAATCATAAAGTTTTTCTAATGAGGCCTGAGGTTGCTCATAGGCTATGTGCTACTGACTGACTGTTTGGAAATCAGGGTCAGTGCAAAGTGGGGCAGAAAATGAGGGTAGCACGAAAGAAAGAGTCAAATCTTGAACAGTGGGCACTCCATGCTACAACTTCCTGTTGTAGTTCCTTCCTATCAGCCTTCTCATAGAAGAGTTCTTGATTGTAGATGAGATCACCTACTGAAGCAACAACAAAAATATGTTTGGGAAAGGCAGTCAGACAGATTTATTTCAATTTCCACTGATGGTTACAGTTTCATTTATTGAGAACCTTGGCTTTAAATGTTCAGTAGGAATGTGTGATTTAAAAAAAGGAGAGAAGAAAAGAAACCTTGTCCTTTCAAGTGAAATGATACAAGAGAGGCCCCTTTTTGAAAACTTAATTCACGTTTTGTGAATGCTCCAATGGCATTGATGAATAGTGTTGAGAATTGTGTGCTTACCATAGTGTGCAGTTCCTTACAGTGATAGATGTACTGTAGCCTGTTATCATTTTTCCTTTGCTTAATAGCCTCCAAAAACAAACATGCGTAGAACATAAATCAACATGACTCATGATGTACTTGTTGATCTACTTATTTCCCTGAATGGTTTTTCAGTGCCAAAACCCTTTGATCTCCTTTGGCAGTGAAGGGCTGTAACACAGTAGAAGCTCAGTCAGCCAAATAGGGTAGTAGGAAAGAGAATGGACTCTTATGACTAATTTAGAGCCAAAATTCACTTGCTTGTTTCTTTAAGCAGGATATGGGCTAAAAATGTCTGGTCCAATATCTTTTAAGTACTCTGCCATTATGTCTCAGGCTAGTGGCTGTGTTTTCTTGCATTACAAAAACTTGTTCCAACAATCCAGAAAAGAGAGCAATCTAGGCTGCAAACTTATACACAATTATTGGGGCAAAGGTAAAATATAACAAATCAAACACTCTACATTATCAGTCAAGAAATACTCACCACATTTTAAAATGGTTAAAAAAAAATATTTGTAGGGCTGTAAACAAAATTGGGAGCGGGAAGAGCCTGTCCAAAACAGCAAACAAATAAATAAAACAATCCAAAAGGTTACCAGACCTGATGGATCATCACTTCTGGACATCCAAAATGATAGCTGTGACAATGCGCTTAAATACTTTGGTGCTCGGGAGTTGTTGAAAATTGGGTAGTAAAGCTCTCTAGGCTTTGGGGTGTCCCCAACCTGGTCCAGTTGAAGGATGCAGAACCTCTTTCAGTTCAAAGGCCAAATTCATTCCCAAGGGAGTTTTTTGTGCTGCATTTCAGTAAAGGGTGAGGCCAAAAGCAAAAGTGTGGGACCAAAGAGTTGCTTAAAGTTCTTATTGTCCATGCATAACCTTTAGGAGAGGCATTTCAGCCTTTTAGAATGGGGGGAAAATCCTACAGAAAAGCTAAAAAAACCCAAACCCACCACACTATGGTGTCATGGAGAAGCGATCATCTGGGGAAGACTAGAGTGCTGTATCTGGCCCAAGGACCCAAGGTTTTCTCCCCATATCGTCTCTGCCAGATTAAACTCTTTGCATTCCCCCTAGTTTCTCAGATACAAATTTAATCTTGCTAATTGATCTTATATTGGTATGGATATTTGATGCCTTTTTGTGTATTATTCTTATTTTCAATTATATTTTAATTATTTTATTGCATTTTATTATATAAACCACCTTGGGAACTTTGTTGAAAGGCAATATTAAAATACCTACAATGGATTAAAAATAAAATAAACATGCTTTCTCTCTTCAGTTGTTTTCAGATGTGTGTGTAAGGAACCAAACAACTACATCAGGCACTAAAATGAAGAAGTGACTGTTTTGAGCCAGTTCTTTTCTGAATTAGGCAAAAGAACACTATGGACAGAAAGGTTTTGGATTTCTCAGCTACTTCTGTTTCTTGATTAAATCCCAGTCTGATAACTCGCAGAACTGTTTTTTAATCAGTGAAGGATTTGAACTTAAATTGAGGGGCACAGCTAAGAATTCAGCTGAATGATTACTCCATGTAGGTCATGACCACTCAGATTATCTACACACAGCTGGAGGGGGAGCATCAACTGGCGTTAAAGAACTGGAAACACAGCTTTAGCTGACAATCTTTCCCTCCAGTCCAATATTTAACTAACCAAGAAATGAGCACAATCCTAAAGTCATGGAAGAGAGTGTTTTTTGTCAAGTACACTTCTTATCATTGTTGTTGTTGTTATTCAAAAGTGACTGAATAGAGAGTATTGTAATGTTTATTTTTGCAAGTTGCATCAGCTTGAAAGTGTTTTATGAACCACATAGGCTGCTCCAATAACATCCAAACAATGATACCTTTATTGGGCCAACCACAATGCACAATTACATGTTGCAAGCTTTCGAAGTCACACTCACTGGCTTCTTCATCAGGCAGACAGGAGGGGAAAAATGAAAATGCATTTTGCATCTAATGTTTAACTAACATTTTCATTTTTTCCCTCCTGTTTTCCTGATGAAGAAGCCAATGTGACTTTGAAAGCTTGCAACATGTAATTGTGCATTTTGGTTGGCCCAACAAAAGTATCATTGTTTGGATGTTATTGGATTTGCTATATGGCCAACATGAGCATAGGCTACTGCCACACTGCAGAATGAATGCAGTTTGACACCGCTTTAACTGTCATGACTCCATCCTAGGGAATCTTGAGATTTCTAAATTGTTGGAACACCAGAGCTCTCTGACAGAGAAGGTTAAATAACTCACAAAATTACAAATCCCAGAATTCCATAGCATTGAACCATGGCAGTTAAAGCAGTGTCAAACTGAATTCATTCTGCAGTGTAGATGCAGACTTGGGCACACCAAAAAGGCCAGGAATAAGGGGAAGTCACTAGGGACATAGCATATGGCTTCATGCACTGTGGAGAGCAGGCAGAATTATGCCCAGCTAGCAACAGCCAATCAGGAGTGAGCTGATAACAGCCAATAGAATTTTGGGCTGTAGGTGATAAAAAATTCCATTCCTGACCGTTGGAGTCAGTCCAGAAGTGAGGGACTTAATTGAATATAGCACTCCAAGTGAGGGAGTTGCTGATATTTGATATCCTTCAAAATATAGTTAAGCTATTATAGAATAAGGTTAAAAGGATAACCATAAATAAGGATGGTGTGAGGGTCCTAAAGAATAGTATCTGGTGTTCTCTAGACAGAGAGTAGTGTAACAACGTGTAACAATAACAAGTGCCTATACCAACTAAATAAGTGAAACTTTGGGCCTTTTGCAGACTGCTAAAAATAGTGCAAATTGAATCCACTTTAACTGCCCTGGCTCAGTGCTAGGGAATCACGGGAATTGTATTTTTTTTCTGAGACATTGAGCCTTCTCTGTCAGAGAGCTCTGGTGCCACAAACTACAGTTCCCATGATTCCCTAGACCTGAGTCAGGGCAGTTAAAGTGGACTCAATTTGCACTATTTCTGGCAGTCTGCAAAGGCCCATTGTTAAGCCGTTATTCAAATAAAATTTTATTGTTGGTTTAATACAAGCTTATCTGAATCTGGAATCGTTATCCATGCTACTGACAAATAAAGAAACCAAGTTTGGGGAGTAAATCCGTAGGTATACATAAAAGTGGTCTAGTACATCACATATTGCGGCAGTGGTGGGATAACAATATCCATTGGGCTGCCACATAAAGAAAAGTAAGCAGTGCTTGTGACAAATTGGTGGCAGCGGTAGGATAGGAAAACCCATAGGAGTGCCATCTGAGGGTAAAAAGTTAGGTGGAGTGGCTCTTCACACCTGTGCCTTGAGATTTGGCCCTAAAATCTCAGGAAGTGCATGCCCCACAGCTGTCCTGATTCCACAGGAACAGTCCCACTTAATTCTCTGTCATTCCACATTTTCTGCTGCTTTCAAAATGCCCCAGTTTCTCCCTTCACCTCCCATTTCCCTCCTTACTTCAGTTGCTGCTGAGTTCAAATTGCAAAAATAGTTTGCATTTAAGGTTGCCATTTCCCAGTTTTTACTGAGACAATCACAGTTTGGAGTGACTAAAAAATGTCCCATCTGGCTTCGCATTTTTAAAGCCACAAATCCTGGATTCCTGCTGTGCTCAGGCTATATTTTGCCAGTCTCCAGTCTTTGCACTGAAACTTCTCTGCAGGGGCATACAGCAACAAGGAAAATAAAAGCAAGGTTATACCTGTTGAATTTATGGTGAGAGTGTGTAGAGTGTGTGCAGGACTGCCATTCATCATTCATTCTCTGGATCTGTAGCTCCCTGCAGCTTGCAGCATTCCATGAAACCAGACCAGAGATCAGATTCACTTCAAAAAAAGGTTTTTTATTCTTCAGTTGCAGAATTAACATGATAACTATTTACATTGTAGGACATCCATTAACAGTCAGAAAACAAAAGAAACTCCATGCCAAAACCAGCAATCCACTCAAGGCAAAAAGCCATAACTCCACCCCCAGGTTGATACCTTTATAGACATTTGCTAAACGGCTTCTGAACCCAGCCTTCTTCCTGTGTCTTGTGTCATGTGACCGGTGGTTCTCACACACTCTGATGACCTAATCTGTTTTCTTCTTGTATCCTGTGTTCCCAGACACACACTGACCTTGATGTTGTTTTCGTGTAATCCATCTGCAGGCTAAAACTTTCACAGCTAGAACTTTCCCACATCTGTACATTTCCACTTTGACTACATATCCCAACAATAACAGGCCTATTTTCACTTAAGTACTTGTTAACTACTCTCCGCTTTGGTGGGCAGATGGGTTGCCTTCACTTTCTCTTCCCTGTTGGATTCTCTTTCTCTCTTTGGGGGAGAGACAGAGAGAGAAGGAGTTAAAAATAAATAAAGGCAAGCTTGTTTTTGTGGACAAAAAGGGACAAAAACAAAGAAAAGAAAGAGAAGAAAAGTTAAGTATGAAATATCCACTTCTCTGCACAGTATAAGTAAATTCTCCAGTTTAGATGGCTTATGGGATGGTGGTTTGGATTTTTTAATGAGACATAGGGCCTTTGCAGACTGCCAGAAATAGTGCACATTAAATTGAGGCACTGCCCTGGCTCAGTGCTAGGGAGTCATTGTATTTTTTTCTGGGACATTGTGCCTCCTCTGTCAGAGAGCTCTGGTGCCACAATAAATTACAGTTCCCATGATTCCCTAGCACTGAGCCAGGGCAGTGCCTCAATTTAATGTGCACTATTTCTGGCAGTCTGCAAAGGCCCATAGCAGCCAGGGATGGGGGGCAGGATCCTGAAATAGGAGTAGAGACAAGAAAAATAAAGAGACAAGATCTCTATATCTTTGAGTTCTATTATTATTATTATTATTATTATTATTATTAATTGAAAGTAAGAAATTGGCAGCATAAGCTTTCCTAGACCAAAGTCTGCATCTTCAGATGCATTTAAGGCTGATGCAGACTTGCCTAAAAGGCTGGCCTGGGGGTGGAGTTGGTGTGGGGCAACTGCACGCCAGCTGCCCCAACTTCAGCCTGATGCTGCCTTCACGCCACACACCCAACAGCATGGAACACATCAGGGTGCCCTGTTGGCACAGCATGCACACATGCTGCACCAAAGGGACACAAAAGAGCTGCAGCAGCAGCTGTAAGGGCAGCTCTTTGCCACCCCCAAAAGGAGTGGCATTTACTAGCTCTTTTTGGAGCTCAAAAAGTGCTGTACTCTTTTTCATTGGAGTTTTTAAAACAAAGTTGGATGGTGACCTCTCTGGATTGCTTTACCACTCTTAACATCAGGAAGTACTTCCAAATGTTTAGTTGTAATTTCAATAGATTGGTTCAGATTCTACTCCTTGGAGCAGCACAAACAAATATGCTTCACTTTCTATAAGACAATATTTTGGATATTTAAAAATGGTTATCCCATTACCTCCCAGTCTTTTCTTCTCTAGGCTGAACATACAGAACTCATTCCAATGTTCCTTATAAGGCTTGGTTTCCAGACCTTTTATCACCTTCTGCTGGACATATTACAGCTTGTCAATATCCTTTTAAAACTGTGTTGCCTAGAAGTAGGATGATATTCCATGACCAAAGCATAACTGAATATTATTACTTCCCTTGATATACACACTGTACTTCTATTGATATTGTATAGAATTTCATTGACTTTTTATTTTTGTTGCTGTATCACACTGTTGACTCCTGTAAAGCTTCTGGTTTGTCAAGACCCCTAGATCTTTCTACAAGTACAAGACCCCTAGATCTCTCTCAAGGCAGGCTTCACACATTTGTGCATCTGATTATTTTCTGCTCAAACATTTATCCCTACTGAAATTGATTTTGTTAGTTTTGGCCCAGTTCTCTAATTCACAAGGTCATCCTGTATCCTGTCTTCAGAGGTATTAGGTAACATTAGTGATTTGGAGTTATCAGCAAATTTGATGAACATGTCCTCTGTACTATCCTCCAAATTATTTATATATTGTACAACACTGACACAACTCTGCAGCACCACACTTGTGGCTTCTGTCCAAGATGATGTTGAACCGTTGGTGAGCAACCAGCTACAACCACTAGCATTTTACCTGCTAATCTGTCCAAAAAACAACAACAAACAAACAAACATGGGGGAGTTTGTCAAAGGCCATACTAAAATCACGATAAACAATATCTATATACCAAGTTTGTAACTGTTTTTCTTAAAAGAGAGATAAGACTTGTCTGACATGACTTGTTTTTTTTTTAAATGCTTAGTAATTAAAAAAAATTGCCTAAGCATGTAAAAACCAACTATTTATTCGTCTCTTTTAGAACTTTTGAGTAGATCTTTTTTCCTCCTTTTTTGAAGATTGAAACCACATTTGCCCAACTCCAGTCTACAGGGGTCTCACCTGTTCTCTAAGGATTCTCAAAGATGAACAACAATGGTTCTCAGTTCACACTTTCAAGTTCCTTTAGTACCTGAGAAGCAGTCCATCTGGAAGATGGTGTCTGAATCCATATTTGGAGCTGCAGCTCCCTCACTGAATTCTGTATTTTTGCCTGGCTCCTTATCTATCATCAACCAATAGAGCACTGGATGCAGTAAGCCTCTACCTTTATTTTCATGGAGTCCTCAACCATTTCCTACCACATCTTGAATCCCTATGGCGGGTTGAGATCCCTAGATGATATAGCAGGAGATGGAGATGCATAAACATGTGGGAGTTAAGCAGAAAGTATGATGGAACAGCCATCTTCCAGGAGCCTATACCCACCCTTTTTCTGTTCTAATTTCCATGCCATCCCTTTGAACCAGTGGTTCTCTAGATGATATAGAACAGGGGTAGGCAACCTTTCTCCTTTAAGGGCCGAGGGACTTCATCTCCCAGAAGCCTCAGCCATGTTGGCGAATAGTCCCATGTTGGCCAATAGCTCCTGGGATTCTGGGAGGTGAAGTCCCTCGGCCCTTAAAGGGGAAAGGTTGCCTACCCCTGATATAGAACCTGAGAGTGGAAGTTCAAAACATGTGAAGGGGACTTCCAGTGTGATGGCATGAGAGGAGGAAGCAGGTACAAAGAGCTTATAAACTAAACCTCCACAGTAGTGGTACTTGGGAGAATGGGAACAAATTATAACCCATCCATAACCTCTCCAATAAGAGGGGTTAACAGTAACAGCTTGTTGGGCATCAACTGGCAACCCACCATTTACTAGTACAGGGGGTGTAATCCCTCTAGTCACGTAGTGATGGGTCTGGTGCTGAAGAGCTGGTGCCACCTACTACTGCAGCTGCCTTTTCTGATGATGGAGAAGATGCGCACACTACACCAAAGCTTTCTAAATGAAGAGACGATAAGCTTGAAGGACAACTGCAGTTACCTACCATCCTGTAAAATTCAGAACTATGTTGCAAAGATGGAAAATAAACAGGCTGCACAAAAAGGAAGAGAAATAGAGAGAGAAAAGCCATTTTAAAAAGCTGTAAAGCAGTCATAAAGAAGTTGTAAAGTAATCATAAAGAAGCCATTAAGCTATACAGTTATAAAGAGGTCATAAAAGGATGTAAAAAGCTGTAAAAGTCACAAAATGATGCAAAAGGACACAAAAACACATAAAAGCTTGTAAAAGATGTAAAAGGTAATAAAAGGGCATTTAAAAAACACTAAAAACCTCCAGAAGTGTTAACTAAAACAGTAGAATCTTGAGAAAGATGAGTAATTAAGGAATCCAACTGAGAGACACGTTGAGAGGATATTACAATAAGAAAGACTCAGAGAGATGCAGAGATTGAAGAGAGAGGAGGAAAGATGAAGACAAAGAGGAAAATAATCCATTAAAGCAGACTGAGGACAATGGCAACACAAAGATATAAAGAGTAATAGAGATTAAGAGGGGCAGAGAGAAAGAGAGAGAGAGAGAGATTGAGAGCATTCTAAGAACTGAAGTAGAGTCAACAGAAAGTGATCAACTAAAGTGAAGCAAGAAAACAGGGGAAAGGAAAACAACAGGACAATTTCAACACTGGATTGAGAGAAACTGGAAAAAATTAATCAGAAGGACTACTTTAAGAACGTGCACTTTGCAGAATCTTTTGGAAACAAGAGAAACACAAAGAAGAGACAGAATAAGGAAAAGAAGAAAAGAATAAGGTAGACAGTGTATGGTAAAGGTAAAATTTTAAATTTAATTTGTATTTCATGTCTTTATGCTCCTATGTTCTTTATGCTGTTTCCAAACTGTGACCAGTAATTTGTTAAACATAATATCTTAGTTTAAGATATAACATTACTTTGGATCCCTATTTGACATAAACTCTATATACATGTCACAGAGATATTTAGAGGGATAATGTAATAACATTGCAATTAATTTGAATAACAGATATATTGACAAAATTAATTTTTTTATTAAAGAAATAAATATTACATATATATACTAAATGTATCACCCCCCGCCGCCGATAAACATACATATAAAACATTCATTTTATCTCATACATTGTGATCATACTACGCACCTACAAGTATACACTTTTCAACATACAAACACAAAAACAAAACAAAACAACACAGAAAACATAACAAAACAAAACAAAAATAATATTAAGGGCAGCAGTTACTGAAAACGGTTTTTTGCTTTTTGTTACCTTATATCCATTCTCCGACAATGATTATAACTATCATGTAAACATCTCTTTCCACGTACTGTTTTCCATATATATTAAACTTCTCTATTATTCCATATGTCCTATCTATATGTCACTGTAATATTTACAAGATAAACCACTTCTATCTTTGCCTCTACTTTTATGGCAACAACTTCTATATTTCTTCTTTTTGATATTCCTAAGCCCCAACTTTGTAGGCATATCATTATTTACTACATGTTATTGATCCCACCTTTTATCACAAAACTCATAAAGATTATTCCAATCTATCATCTTCATATCAGTACATCTTTCCTCCTTTCTGTCCACTAGATTATCCATCTTAGATATTTCCACCATTTTTAATAACCAGGTATTTATTGTAGGCGGTTCTTCAGATTTCCATTTACTCGCTATCAAAAGCCTAGCCGCTGTTACCATATAAAGCAATATTTTCCATACTTTTTCTCTATCTGTCTTATCAATTATTTCCAACATGTTTAGTAAATATATTTCTGGAGAGCATTCAAATTCAATGTTTAGGATTATACAGATTGTTTCATGTAGACTTTCCCAAAACTTTACTATTTTTGGGCAAGTCCACCACATATGGTACCAAGATCCATATTCCTTATGGCATTTCCAGCATCTGTCATTATTATTTTTGTATATTTTTGCAAGTCTAGCCGGAGTTAAATGCCATCTATTTTCCATTTTATAGTAATTTTCTCTCATTATTTGATTTTTTGTAAATCTATAAGTTGTTATTCTTGCCTTATTCCATTTTTCTAAAGTAATCTCTTTACCAATATTCCTAGCCCATCTTATCATATGTTCTTTTACTATTTCCTCTTCTAATTCTCTTGTTAACAATGCTTTATACAATCTTGCAATTTTTTTTGGTTTGTCTGATAATATAATATTATCTATTTCATTTTTATCCAACTGAATCCCTTGTTGTTTTATATCTTTTTTAGTTATTTCTTGTAATTGGTAATACTGAAACCAAGTAATCTCTGGATCAAGATTTTTTATTATTTCTAACTCCTTCAGTTCTATATTTCTTGTTCTCTGATCTTGTCTCACAATTTCTTCATATTTTAGCCACTTGCTTGTTATTTTAAATTTACTCATAGTAGCTTCTTGCAGGGACATCCATCCTGGAATGCCTGTAGAATTATATTTAGAAAGAACTAATTTTAGATACGGCTTCCACACATGGTACAGCAAATTAAAAGATAACAAAGAATTCAATCACCATTTTATAAGAAAAAACACTTTTAAAGATTTTGATAAAAGTTAAGAATTTTTTTACAGAGAAATCCCCATGTGGGTCTCTGTACAAGAAGCTTGTATTAATAGAGCAAAAAATAAAACAGAATCATGCCTAAAATATGAAGACCTGGTAATACAATGTATAAATAAGGACTACACAATGAAACTGCTGAACCAATTATTCATGGAGAAAATTAATAATGATTTGTTCTTGTGACATCAATTAAGGGAATGGTTTAAAACAGATAATAGATCGCAGGGTTAACAAAAGAGAAAAACGAGATGGACAAAATATTTACAGACAGAGAGAAAGGACACATAGCTAAATATTATAATATATTGAAAAAAGAGGTCTGGAAAAAGAAACCATTAAACATACTATGATTAAAAGGGGTCAGGACATTGGAAAATTTATAGAACTATAACTCTGGGAAAAGACATGGCAAGAAAGTAATAAATTTACATTATGCCAGAACTATAAAGAAAACTTCATCAAAATGATGCATTGCTCACATTTGTCCCCCTCAAAACTTCACATAATATACAAAACAGGGAATATAAAATGTTGGAAATGTCAGAACCCAGAAGGTAATTTTTCCCACATGTGGTGGAAATGCAAGGAAGCTGGAAAAAATGGAAAAAAAATACATACAAATGAATATTTCATTTGATTCCCTTTTGTTTCTGTTAAATAAAACAAGTAGCTCAAATATTAAGATAGAAAAGAAATACTTACATATCACATTGTATATGGTCACAATTGCGAGAATACCCTATCCTAAATAGTGGGAAAAACAAGAAATTCCTTGAAGACTGGATTTTGAAATTTTGAGAAGCTATGAATATGGATATTTAATTAGCCTTAATGAAAGAAGATTAAAAGAAAATTCACTCCACCAAAAGCATCTGAGGAAGTAGACTGAAGTATGAAAGCTCATGCTGCCAACTTCTTTCTTTCAGTTAAAGTGTTACAAGATCTCGCTACGTGCTGATTCTACAGACTAACACAGCTATATTTTTAAAGAAAAACATTGAAGAAGATTGGAATTGCCTTCAGATCTATGGTGAAAAAAGGATTAAAATTGGTTTAAGAGGACGGCTATATTTCATCAGTAATCATAGAGACATAAATAGTAGAGGATATATTGAGAAATTAAAGTAATTCTCTTTTAGAGAAGATGACTGCAATTGCCTAGGAAGTTTAATTTATATAGAAGATTATTAAGATAATGAATCTCATTATCTGTTTTAACTGTTATCTGTTTAAGTGTTTGTTTGTTTGTTTGTAGGGTCATAGTTTGTAATGTTTTTCTTGTGTATAATAAAAAATAATAAAAAAAACATGCAAAGGGCAAAAAGTTCAGGGCTGCTGCTCTGTACTGTGGAGGAAAGTGGCTCATTTCAGCAATGTCACATTGATAACAGCTGGGGAATTCTACCGGTTGTTGCTCAAGAAAGCAACTGATCCATCCTGTCATATACAGAATCACCGTGTCTCAGGACGTTATCACACACGGGTCTCAAAGTGGCAAGAAAGCGGTATGGAATCAATCCAGAACTATACCAGTATAGACCCCACAAGATGGAAATGGCTATCAGACGCAACTAGCATCATTGCGCAATTAATGATACCGCGATAGATGTGCTCCTGGGGACCGTATCTGCCGTTCACACACAAGTGAGAAGATCCCCTCCAGAACCCAGCAAGGATGTTCTTGCACACGCGCAGAAACAGGACAGCCGCGGCTGTCACTTGCCGCGGCTGTCACACACACACACACCTTTCCAAGCCTGGAAGCCTGGTTGCTTTCTTTGGGATGAGGTCGTCCCAAGGAAAGCAACCTCGTCCCAAGGAAAGCAACCAGGCTTCCAGGCTTGGGAAGGTGTGTGTGTGTGTGTGTGTGTGTGTGTGAGACAGCCGGCTGTCACACACGCGCACACACCCCTTCCCAAGCCGGGAAAGAGTGCCTCTCCAAGCAGAAGGACTCTCTTTCCCTGCTTGGGTTGGGAAGGGGTGTGTGTGTGTGTGTGTGAAGAGAGTCCTTCTGCTCGGAGCACTCTCTTTCCCGGGTTGGGAAGGGGTGTGTGTGCGTGTGTGACAGCCGGCTGTCACACACACACACACACACACACACCTTCCCAACCTGGGAAAGAGAGTCCTTCTGCTCGGAGCGGCTCTCTTTCCCACACACACCCCTTCCCTACCCAAACCGGGAAAGAGAGCCGCTCCAACCCAAGCCGGGAAAGAGAGTCCTTCTGCTCGGAGCGGCTCTCTTTCCCGGCTTGGGTTGGGAAGGGGTGTGTGTGTGTGGCAGCCGGCTGTCACACACACACCTTCCGAAGCCTGCGTGGGGCCTGGGCTCCAAGATACGTATCTCATGATCAGACATACGGCGAAAGCAGTATCATTTTTAAATGCGGATTTTATCACACACCTCCATGCCCAGGCAGGAGGCAGCCTATACTCAATCAATGGCATCCAGTACCTGATCCAGACTTCTCCCACACTTTTTGAAAGAATGGGATTTTCCCATTCATTGCAAGGTACAGGAGAAGCCTGGATTGGGTATGGGATGCCATGATTGGGTACAGGATATCTCCTGCCTGGGCATAGAGGCATGCGATAAAATCCGCATTTAAAAGTTTCCATCCCGTGCCTAGCTCAGGAGGAAAGGATGGAAAAGGGAAGTGCAATAAACTATGTAGTACTATCATACCCTCCATAATTTCACAGATGAAAACCAGGACGCACATGCTATCGTAACATCAGAGTGTGTTCAAAATGCTGAAGTTATTAATGAGGAAGAACACACAAGCTAGGAGAAACCATAACAGTTGCTTTTGCCTGAGCATACTGGAAAGGGCTAAACCTCCCCTTCTCCCCCCTCCCCCTCTGAGCTAATGACAGCAAACTGCTTTTGCACTTTGAACTCAGTTTCCAACAACTGAAGTGAGCTGTGGAGGAAGGAGGAAAATCCTAGGCCAAATTCTTTTTCAGTATTTGGTTCTGTTTCCCCCCCCCCCCCCACTTTTTTGCCTATGATTACCAACAAGTTTTGTTTTGGTGTATGATCAATTTCCTCCTGGACTGCAGTGTAGAATCTTTCCATTTCTTCCTCCTCTACCTCTGTAGTTGGAACATGAACTTGGATTACGGCTATATGCTTATGGTTTCCCTGAAGTATTATTGAGTCAGACTTTGCATTATATCCTTGGACTACTTTTAATCAGACTTTGCATTATATCCTTGGACTGTTTTTACTACATCTCTTTTCATTATTAAGGCCACTTCATTTCTTCTTAGATTTTCATTTTCTGATTAAAATATTATCTAATTCCTGTTCACTTTAGCTCACTCACCCCAAGTATTGCCTTTTTTGTTTTACAATGGCTAGTTTCTCCAATTCATGCTTCTCAACTTCCATGTTCCTCTAATATGTATTGAGCAGCTGCAGACTTTCCTTTAGTCTCTGAGCACATCAACAGCTGAACACTGTCAACTTGACTCCAGTTGCATCATTAGCCACAGCGCCACCTGTAGTTGTCATCCTTTGCTCTTCCCTCGTTATTTCTTTAGTGCCTTTCAGTGTGGAAATCTCATTTTCTGGCACTATCTATTGTCAAATTTTGGATTATCAAAGTAGAAGTCTCCAGGAGAAGTTTAGCATTGCCTTCTTCTGCACCATACTAACAAGTGTTAGCTATGGTGCTGCTGCCATTGTCTCTGAGAGATCCTCTTCCAGTGTCATCCTCTCCCTCACTGCTTCTGCTCAGAAGCTGTTTGGCACATTTTGTCTGACTCTTCAGCAAAAGCCTATCTGGCATAGGAGACCCTATCTGCAGCACTGCTACTATCAGCATAGCCTCTTGGAAATTCTAAATGCTAAACTACAATTCCCAGGATTATGTAAGATGGAGCCAGGACAGTTAAAGTATAACACACAGTCTTCTTCAGACCTACTCATGCCTAGTTTTTTTTTCCAGACAAGGCTTCAAGGCTGCATTTGCTCATCATTTTGCAAAACCTGGTTCATTTTATTTGTCCATAATCAGGCTCATATATGATTCCTCAGAGACAGAAATTTGCTCTTTAGAGGATTCATCTGGCACTGTGTTTAAATGCTATCAGACTTCATTTAACCTTCCCTCTTGCATTCCCTCAAGTGACACAAAAATTGAATTAATAGGAACTGCATATCCGATACAAATAGGTTAGTTCAGTGTTATGAAATCTCCTACTTCTTGTCAGTCTGTCCTCAGCAAAACTGGGATTGCTATTTTATTGAATATGTATATTACCTTTACTCCAAGGATCTCAAAATGACATGCATGATTCTTCCTGTTCCCCCAATCTGCTGAACAGCTGCACGAGGCAGATAAGGTTAAGAGATAGTGAATGACATAATGTGGATTTAAACTGGGGATGTAATTTTTTTTTGCTTATTTCATTATTGTTGGTGTGTGGATGATGAGTGTTGGAGTATGCCCTTTGGCACCCAGCAGAGTCTGCAGGACAAGCTGGCTGCTGTGATCCACAGCCACTGTGTAGACTTGCCATCAACTGGCTCAGCTTCTCTTCTCCAGGCAATCCTGTCTTCCTCAGTCAAGAAGACACATTGTAAAGTCCAAAAGCATAGCTTTATTAATGCATATAAAAAGTAAAAATAAGATAACTAAGTAAAATCCATTGTGATGAACTTGTCCAGTTCAGCCATGAAAGATTACATCTTTAACAATCCCAAAAGCATTAGGATCCAACTTGTTGCAGTTAAAACCACTACATCCAACCACACACGCTCACATCTTGAACAATAAACAATTCTTAGACAAAGGATTTTCTAAGCCCATCCCATACTCCACCTTCTAGGTGTTAACTTTATGTTAATTGGATAATGACAGTATGATGTATGCTAACCCAGCCTCTTGTTGTCCATCATCCACCACGTGAGTAACTTTCCCAAGCTAACGATGTTTACGTATTTGATATATCTTTGTTATCCATAACAAAGTCTGGTTCCATTAGTTTTACCTCTGGGAAAGCACATTGTTGATGTCTCTGTTACCACCTGGCGTTGATTCACCCTGTTTCTCTAAATATTGTTTGTGCCTTGTCCAGAAACCGTTCTCAAGTGGAAAATTACAAACACACACACATCTTTACATTTCACCTTTGACTATATATCCCATTCATATCCTAACAATTATCACATGCAGGAACAACTCATTTCAAATGCTTTCTCCCTCCCTTTGTTGTTTGTCTTCAAGTCATTTCCCACTTATGTTTATCCTTTGGCTAATGTATCCTGGGGTTTTTTGGCAAGATTTGTTCAGGGAAGGTTTGCATTGCCTTCCCCTGAGGCTGAGAGAGTGTGGTTGGGCAGTGGGTTTCATGTTTGAGAGGGGAATTCAACCCTGGTCTCCAGGTTCATAGTAGGGTCTCCAGTGCTCAAAGTACTATGCCATGCTGGCTCCCATTAGGGAGATTATTATAATTTTTGTCCATTTTTGAAGCTTTTTCACATTGCATGACTTTTTAGTAAAAAAAAAAATCATTTGTGAACATTGCATTTTACACAGAATCTTTTTTTTTTAATGTAGAAAAGGTATTTTGCAAACCCAACCCCCACCTACATTGCTTCTATTGCAAAACCAAATGTTTTGTGTGCAAGTTTTTCACAAGTCTACAAATGTGAAGAATCTCATAGTGTTTGACCACTTTCTTAAAGGAATATCTCAATGTGGTGAGACATGCTTTCTTGTGGCGAACAAAAATATTTGCAAGTATTTTTTACATCTCCAGCTTCAACCTGAGATCTCCACAGAGGCCAGTTACTAATGCACATAAACATAAACTGACATCATGCCTCTCTCTATGGGGCTGTACAAACTCTATGGGGCTGCTCTGCGCCAACCACATGCCACGGCCCTGATCTGGCTTTTTGCTGCTCCAAAAAGAGCTGGCAAATGCCACTCCTTTTTGGAGCAGCAAAAAGCCACCCTTAGTGCCGCCACCACAGCTCTTTTGTGCCCTTTTAGAGCAGTGTGTCTACACACTGAGCCAATAGAGCACCCTGACGTCATGCAGTGTGTGGTGGGGTGCACAGCATGATGGCGGCATCGGGGCGGAGTTAAAATTTCATTTTAAATTGCTGGCTTTATTGTGGCATTAAAAAAACTCCACCGCCAGGCTGGCCCTTTTGGCCGGTCTGCACAGGCCCTATATCTCTTCTTGGTGATATTCTTTCTTAGCCTGCACAACAGCTAAAGATGCCACACCACCCTGACTTATGGTTCCAGTAGCCCCTCTGAATGGCCATTCTGTGGCTGATAGAGAGTGCAGGGATTGCTCATAGATGTGTCTGTGCCCCATAGCCAGGCACAGATAGATGACATTATGTGCTGACACTCCCATTCAAACAGAATCATGTTCAAGGCACAATGCTATAGATTTCTTGAATTTGTAGTTCTGTGAAATATTTAGCCATCTCTGTCAGAGAGCTCTGGTACCACAACAAACTACAAATCCCAGGATTCCACAGCATTGATCCATGGCAGTTAAAGGGGGTATCAAACTTGATTTTTTCTGCAGTGCAGATGGGGCTTATGCCTATAATGGTGGTGATTAAAGATAGCATGAGTTGTGAATTGTGGGAGCCACCATGCTTCAATACCATGATAAGGGGGCTTCCATGTCACTGACATTACCCTCATACAGAGAGAAAGAGAGAGAGAGAGAGAGAGAGAGAGAGAGAGATGATCATTCTTGTTAGGCCACTGGAAATCATAATGCTGAATGCAAGGGGGAAGAAATGAGACCTCATCTCATAATAACATACAACATCAGTTGCCATCTGTGGAAGTGATATTTCATGGCATTAGAAACTAAGAGGCAAAATGAGGGCATTGCCCTCATTCTACCCCCCAAGAATTTTTACTTTGATCCTCCAAAATCCCAGCACTACAGAGAGTGAGGCAGTGAAAATTGTTCAAACTTGGAGTTCTTCTATGTGCTCATTTCACATTCCCTTGGTAACGTTGCCTGACCCTTTTCTTTAGGTGCCTAAAATATTTCTAAAGGCTCAACTGAAGTTTTAACTTACTGCAAACCTAAAAATTGGGGTTCTGGAGGGAAATATCATTATTCTTGTGTGTGTGGGAGGGGTCCATCCTCCTCCATACCCCTGGCATTGCATCAGTCCATTTTATTTTAAATTGCTGGCTTTATTGTGGCATTTAAAAAAAACCTATGATGATGGATGTTGGGAAATGAAGCTGAAAGAGTTGGGACAAGAAGTCCATCATTTAGATTTCCAAAAAGAAAGCATGACTTTACAGCTACAAACCATCCTTTATTTGACAATACCCTCATCTGGTTTCCCTCTTAGAAAGAGTCCAGGAAAGCTGTTCTGAGAATTCCTTGCCAGCTCAGGATGTTGGCACATATTTTACAATCCAGCTGGAGAACAATTTCTCAAAGAAATGACATTCAGTCATAATGCACCTGAGCATTAGAACGTGGAGAAATTCAAACTTCTAATCATGTAGTTATAAATTCTGGGAGCATTTATGGGACTTTCATTTATAATAATAATAATAATAATAATAATAATAATAATAATAAGCCAGTATTCTACATCAGCTCCTTAGCACAGACATTTTTCTTCCTCATCTTCAGTCTAGTTGGAGAATGAGTTTGCAGTATTGGGACTGGGAGGATAGTGAAACACAGACTTTCAATATCAAGTTATCTACAGTAAGCAATGCAATGAAGCTTGAGCTGAGAATGAGTAGGATTCTGTGCTAGCTGATCCTACTATAGCTCTGTGTGTCTGTCTACAAGAAGTAAACTCGAGTTTTCTCTGAGATTTCTTTTACTGGATATACATAAATAGCAAAAAGGAGAGAAAAGGGAAATGCAGATTAGCTTGCCACACCAGCTACCCCTCAGCATGTTTTTAAAAATCATAGATGTATATGTTTGGTCACCAAAATGGAAATAATAAGAAAAGTGGACTGACCTGGCTGTTTCATTTCATAAGTGCATATTATTAGTTGTGGAATAAAAGGGTTGATGAAACATGTTGAACTGCTCTTCTCTTTTGTGGTGTAGGAACCTATCTCTATTCTTTTCCTGTTTCTTCTGCCACCAGTACCAAATTTTCTGTTAAAGTGATGTCCAGGAACACATTGACTGGGTTAACTGAGGTATACTTGTATACTTATCCAAGTAACATCTGCTGGCCTACTTACCCCTTACCCCAAGACCTGAAAGAAATGTCACTCACTAGTGCTCTTACCACTGGTGAAATAGACCTCTTTTCCCCCTGATGCTCAGTAAAGTAGGTTGGGGGGAGGATTTAGCAACAGTGTCAAAATCCTGATTAGTAGCAATTGTGAATATTCAACAGTTACCTAGATTTACTCATCCATAATTGTTCCATATTCACATTTGCGACTTGAGTATACTTGTAGCTGATGTAAAATACTGGCCAAGGACTTGATTTTATTGGTAAGTGGAAATTATGGACACTTAGCCTTCCCCAAGTTGTACTTTCCAAGCTATACTTCCTATCACCCCTGTCATTATGGTTTTGATGAGTGGGTATTATTGGTTGTGTAGTACAACACATATGAACAGATCCATGTGAAAGAAAGCTGTTCTGGACTAGAAATTCATGTTGGCCATTTGTAAAAACAAATTTATCTAATTCATAGCCTACAGGGAAATTAACAAAAAAAAATGCACACATTTTTATTTATTAATGTATTTATATATTGATCCCAAATGTAGAGATATACAACTGAGCACAAAAGTCAGAATCATACAAACCACTGTATTCCCTATTACCATGTATGGATACAAGACCTCCTGGACAGTTAATAAAGTGGATAGAAAGAAAATAAATTAATTTGAAAAGTGGTGCTGAAAAGGATTGCTGAGGATACCATGAACAGCCAAGAAGTCAAATGGATGTTAGAATAGATCAAACCAGAAATGTTTCTGGAAGCCAAGATGGCTAGACTACTTTGGTCATATTTTGGCCACATCATGAGAAGGCACAACTCATTGGAGAAAACAATAATGCTAGGAAAAGTGAAGGGAAGCAGAAAGTGAGGAAGGCCTCATGCTAGATGGATGGACTCTATTAGGGAGGTCATGAGTGTGAATTTTCAGGAACTGAGCAGAGCAGTGGAGGACAGGGGAACTTGGAGATTATTATTATTATTATTATTATTAGCTTTATTTATTAAGTGCCGTAGATGTACACGGCGCTGTACAAAACCAAATAAAAAATCCAGAATATATAAAAAGCCTGCCTGTGGCATACAATCTAAAAGTAAAACAACAAATGAAAACATCATAAGAAACAAGTTAAAACATCAAATATCCAAATTAGGTCATACATCAGGAACAACCAGGTCACGATCACAGACTCCCTGGGAACGCTTCCCTAAACAGTGCGGTCTTTAACTCGGCTTTGAAGCTAGTTATGGACGTGCTGAGTCGTAGTTGTAAGGGAAGGAGGTTCCAGGAGTGAGGGGCAGCAAGCGAAAAGGGACGGATCCGGGATGGGGCAGTGAAAATCCGGGGCTGGGACAGGAGACCTTGGCTACTAGAATGGAGGGAACGAGAGGGGGTGTAGGGAGAAAGAAGTTCAGAGAGATAGGGAGGGGCAAGCCCATGCAGGGCTTTAAAGGTGAGCAAAAGAAGCTTATATTGAATGCGGAAGGGAAAGGGGAGCCAGTGAAGGGATGACAAAAGGGGGGAGACATGGTCATATCGACGAGCGAGTGAGATAATACGGGCAGCTGAGTGCTGAACAGAAATCAATGGGTGGAGGTGAGAGAGAGGAAGCCCTGCCAAGAGAAGGTTACAGTAGTCGAGATGCGAGACCACTAGGGCATGGACCAAAGTCTTTGCAGTAGAAGGAGAGAGATATGGATGGATTTTGGAAATATTATAAAGCAAAAATCTACAGGCCTTGGCTGTGGCCTGAATCTGAGGGATAAATGATAAAGAGGAGTCGAAAATGAAACCAAGACTGCGGGCTTCCTGGACTGGCTGAATAGAGATGTTGTTGACAGAGATAGAAAAGGAATATTCAAGAGTGGGCTTAGGAGGGAAAACAAGAAGCTCTGTCTTGGCCATGTTGAGCTTCAGGCGCCGATAGCGTATCCAGTGGGAGACAGCAGTCAGACAAGATGAAACTTGCTGCTCAAGCCCTGGCGAAAGGTCAGGGGTAGAAAGATAGAGCTGGGTGTCATCGGCGTACAGATGATAAGAGAAACCAAAAGAGCTGATAAGTTTACCCAGGGACAATGTATATAGAAGAAGACATCTTATGTCTCATCTGCTGAGTTGCCATGGGTCAAAGATGAGGATGGATATCAACAACAAATTGATATCTTGCCCTATATCCAAGCATCTAGATCAAGGGAAGTAATAGTGCTGCTTTATTCTTTTGGTCTGAAGGATACTGATTGGCTGGACATGTCCAATAGAGGGCAATCAAATTGGTGAAAGGTCTGGAAACCATGCCCTCTGAGGAGTGTCTTAAAGAGCTTGGTATGTTTAGCCTGGGCAAGAGAAAGCAAGAGGTGGCATGATAGCCATGCTTAAATATTTGAAGGGATGTCATATTGAGGATGGAGCATGCATGTTTTCTACTGCTCCATAGACTAGGACATGGTGTAATGGATTCAAACTCCAGGAAAAGAGATTCCACCCAAACATTAGGAAGAACTTCTTGATGGTAAGAGCTATACAACAGTGGAATATGCTGGTTCAGAGGGTGGTGGTGTCTCCTTCTTTTGAGGTTTTTAAACATAGGCTGGATGGCCATCTGTCAGGAGTGCTTTGATTGTGTTTTCCTGCATGTACTGGATGGCTCTTGTGGTTTCTTCCCACTCTATGGTTCTATGATTCTATGATCTCAAGGCAGCACACAATTAATTAAAACAATTTAAAATCAGTTAAAATTTTAAACACTAATAATATATTACAGCTGCATTCCTGTATGACTTTTATGTACTTATAAGCATCTCAGTTACAGTGCTAAGCACTGAATTCCAGTACAACCCCCCCCCCCATCTTCACTCACCAAGCCAAAGCTGATGTCATCAATTAGGGTCTGTTCCTCTATTGCTCAGGAAGCAGCTGGCTGCTGTTTCCACCACCTCCCGTGAACAATCTCCACTGCGACAGGCAAAAACAGGATCCCTGTTGCAATTCCCCCTTGTACCAGAGATCACTTGTATGAGTTTTGATGGAAACGACAGCCAGCTTTTTCCTGAATGACAGAAGAAAGGACTTCCTTCTATTGCAATGGCTGCTCCCTGGTAAGTGGTTATTGAGGGACTGAATCTCCATTTACCGAACTTACCAAACTCCACTTACTCAAACTAGGGTCACGTAAGGACCACAAATACATAACAGCCACGAGTGCATAACTCCAGCTTATGCTTTCATAAACCTATCAATTAGGAAAATGTAACAATAGGGAAAATGTATAAAAATTCATACATTAATAAATGCTGTTTACCTCAAGAAAAGCAATGAACATCAGGAAAAACATACAGTAAAATAAAACAGAATTCCAACTGGAAAGAAAACATAATGCAAGGCGAGGGCCAAAAGACAGGTGGGGTTAGGTAAATAAAACCAAAAAAGAGAGATTTTTTAAATGTCCTTACAGCTTCTATTACATCTAAAGAGAATTAAAATTTGCTGTGATAACACAGAATTATGCTGTCTCATCAGCTCAGAAGGTAGATCTCAGTAGAAATTGTGGAATGAAATGAAAAGAACATACTGTGATTTGAAGAAATGCTGTCTTGGCCTTCATTCCTGAATGGTGATGTATGGTGAAGGAGAAAGATGTAGCCATCTGATGTGTGCTCCCCAGCAGAGACCATCTTTGTCAGAACTGCTTATCACTTCAGTACAAGGGTACATGGCACTTCTTGGAGCTATGTGAAAAAGAGAGAGGTGAACAGGAAAATTTTCCATTGGGAAGACACAGAAAATTTCCCAAATCACTCTTCCTATAATGCCTTCAGTCAGAGATTAAAAATTGTGATTAACTCCTCACTAACCTTGTAGAGCTATTCTTAGGAGATTATCGCATGGGCTTCTGCCTGGCCCTAAGCAGACTGAAAATTTGAGGGGGGATTCAGATCGGGTGTTATCACACACCTCCATCCTCAGACTAAAGGCATCATGACCCAATCTTAGCCAGATCTGTCCCCAATCTGTCCTAAACCTCTCCTTCACAAAGAACGAAAGTTACCCAAAGCAAAGCAAAGCAAAGCAGCTTATTTATATACCGCTTCATATCACGCTATGGGATGTCTAAGCGGTTTACAACTGTGAGCTGATTGCCCCCCAACAATCTGGGTACTCATTTTAGCGACCTCGGAAGGATGCAGGCCTGAGTCGAGCCTCAGCCCTGGCTGGTATTGAACTCGCAACCTTGTGGTCTGTGAGTGAGTGGCTGCAGTACAGGCATTTAACCACTGCGCCACCAGGGCACCACCCATTCTTTGCAAATGATGGGATTAAGACAGATTGGAGACGGATCTGGCCGAGATTGGGTCATGATGTCTCTGGTCTGAGGACAGAGGTGTGTGACAACATCCAATCCGAACCCCTCCGCCCCAATTTTCAGTCTGCTTTGCAGCCTGGCAGAAGCCCATGTGATAATCTCCTTATTTATAGTCCTGTTCATTGTATATTTCTTTCTTCTTCCTTTTCTAAGTGCAGGAGGGACTCATTCCAGACACCCATTTGTAAATCTTAACAGATTACATTCTCACAGGAGTTAATTTTTTTTTTTTTTGAGATATACAAAGTGTCACACTAGTGTCTTAAAGACCAGACAAGAGAAAATTTGTCTTTCTGGACTCTAACTTGAGAATCCCCAGCCAACATGGCTACAGGCTGGCTTAAATCTTGTTGTTAGTTCCAACAAGAGCAGAGATGTTGAATCAGTTGGGTTTAAATAGGTGTTGATTCACCATTCAACAGCTGATTCAATGAGTTTGCTGTAGTTGAGACTAGCCAACAGGATTCCATCCATCATGTTGACAGGAGGATTCTAATTGTTACAGCCTAATTTTTTTTTTTTGTTTCTGAGCTATGCACTCTAATGTGTAAAAAAAACCCCTAACTTTTCTGAGAGTTGTAGTCCAAACATTACATATCTGAACTCTTTCTGAGCTCTGTAATGTTTCTGACCAGTATAATGCTAGTATGAGAACCAATGTGGTTCGAGTGTTGACCTAGAACTCTGGAATACCAGTGTTTGAAACCCTGCTTGGTCATGGAAACCTACTACGGGACCTTTGGCAATTCACATTATTTCAGCCTCAGAGGAGGGCAAAGGCAAAGCTCCTCTGAACATATCTTGCCAAGATGACCCCATTATAGGGTCACTTTAGGGTTGCCATAAGTCAGAAATGGCTCAAAGGCACACAGCAACAATAAAGAATGTTGGCACTGACAGTGCTTCATTTAAGGTACTTAAAGAGAGGTTACTAAGAAAAGATGTGGCAAAAGCAATCAGCAGATATAATGCAAAACCAGACTGAATCATTTCAGTAAGGCTCCATGGTAAACTTATGAATATCTTCATAATTCATGTATATGCACCAACCATAGAGGCAGAACAGGAAGAAATTGATAGATTCTATGAAGGAGTACAGGAAGAAGTTGACAGCAACCAACACAGGATGTCAAGCTGATCATTGGAGAGTGGAACGTGAAAGTTGGAAGCAAAGAAGATCAAAAATAGTAGGTAGATTTGGATTAGGCAAAATAAATGAAGCAGGTGAACATCTGATAGATTTTTGTGAAGCCAATAACCTATTCATAGCAAACATATTCTTCATATAATCAAAAAGAAGGCTATACACATGGACATATGGTATAGATGGTCAACACAAAAATCAAATAGACTATATAATTGGAAGCAAAAGATGGCAAAACTCTATACTGGTGGCCAAGATTTGACCAAGTGATGACTGTGGCACAGATCACAAACTACTTGTATTAAAAATAAGAGTAAGACTCAAGAAGAAAACAAAACCAGTGATTATACCAAAATATGATCTAAATAATATCTCAACTGACAACATACGAAACAGATTTGCTCTACTAAGCATAATAGACCGAGAAGCAGAGGAAGTATGGTCTGAAGCCAGGGACATAATAAAAGAAGAATGCAGACAGACACCTTCAATAAACAAAAATAAAGAGAAAAAACACATAGATGACAGAAAAAACTCTAGAAGCAATAAAGAAAAGAAGAGGGGGAAAAAACAAATGGGAGATAGGAACAAACTAAGAATTATGAATGCAACAGTACAACGGCTTGTGTGGAAAGATAAAGAAAATTATTACAACAACCAATGCAGACAAATAGAAGACAACAACAAAAAGAGAAGATCTGGGAAATCAAAGAAAAATTCAAACCAAGGACTGCAAAGATCTATGACAATAAAAATAACATAATTCAAGATCAGGAAGGAATAAAAAGACATTGGATGCAATAGACAGAAGAATTATACAAAGGAGATGACAAAATGAAGGATGCATGGAATGAAGAGCCATATGAAGATGAACCTCAAATTCTAAAAAGTGAGGTGAAAACTGCAATAAGAGAAATAGCGAAAAACAAATCACCAGGAACAGATGATATTCTAATTGAACTGCTGCAATCCACACTGACAGAGTCAACTCTAGTGCTAACTAGCATATGTCAACAGATATGGAAAAAAACCCCATGATGGCCAACAGATTGGAAGCTATCAATACACATCCCCATCCACAAAAAGGGAGACAGAAGAGACTGCAGCAATTATAGAACCATAGCACTGATCTCCCATGCAAGGAAAATCATGCTCAAAATTCTGCAGCATAGACTCCAACCATACATGGAGAGAGAAATCCCAGAGATCCAAGTGGGGTTCAGGAAAGGAAGAGGCACGAGGGACCACATTGCAAACATACGATGGCTAATGCAGTGCACCAGGGAATTCCAAAAGAAAATCAGCATGTGCTTTATAGACTATAGCAAAGCCTTTGACTACATAGATCATGAAAGGCTATGGAATGCCCTTAAAAACATGAGAGTGCCAACACATCTGATAGTTCTGATGAGGAATCTGTACTCTGGACAAGAAGCTACTGTCAGAACAGAACACAGAGAAACAGAATGGTTCCCAATTGGCAAAGGAGTCAGACGAGGCTTTCACCCCATCTGTTCAACTTGTATGCAGAACATATAAGAAAAGCAGGCTTGGACACAGAAGAAGGAGGAGTAAAAATAGAAATAAGGTATATCAACAATCTTAAGATATGCAGATGACACCATAGTACTAGCAGAAAACCTCACAGACATGGAACACCTACTAAGGAAGATCAAAGAAGAAAGTGCTAATGTTGAACATAAAGAAAAAAAAAATGACCACCGAGGACCTTCACAAGTTCAACCTGGACAATGAAGAAATAGAAATAGTTAAAGAATCCCCATACCTGGGATCAAACATTGATAGAAATGGGGACAGCAGTCAGGAAATCAGAAGAAAACTATGAATGGTGAGGGTGGCTATGAAAGAACTAGAAAGATATACAACTCAGCACAAAAGTTAGAATCATACAAGCCCTTGTATTCCCTATTACCATGTATGGATATGAGAGCTGGACTGTTAAAAAAGATATTAGGAATAAAATCAATGCATTTGAGATGTGGTGCTGGAGAAGAGTGCTGAGGATCCCATGGACAGCCAAAAGGACAGACAAGTGGGTCCTAGAGCAGATCAAGCTGGAAAACTCCCTGGAAGCCAAGATGACCAAACTGAGGCTGTTGTACTTTGGACATATCATGAAAAGGGAGGACTCTTTGGAAAAAAACACAATAATGCTGGGGAAGTTGGAGGGAAGTAGGAAGAGAGGAAGGCCACATGCTAGATGGATGAACTCCATTAAGGAGGTCACAGGTATTATGGGGTTGCAGAGCAGTGGAGGACAGAGAGTCTTGCAGATGTCTCATCCATAAAGCTGTCATGAGTTGAGATCGACTCGAGGGCAGTTAACAATAACCATAGAGAGGTTGGATGGCCACTTTTCAGAAGTTCTTTAGGAGTATTCCTGATAACATGGGATGGATCAGATGGACATGGAAATACCTTCAAACTTTGTGATTCTAATTTACAGAGCTGCTTTAATGGGTTTTGTATTTGAGTAGCAGCAAAAAATAGTACAATTTGTCTTTTCTTTTTGCACTTTATAATTGCACAGTGAATCATTACTGAGATAGCTGAGATTCCTGCAGAGAATAAAGCATAAGACTAGACAATAACATTTTTTCCAGTCTCAGAGAAAGACTATGCAGCGATTCTTGAGGAAATCGCTGTCTGAAATCATTGTATAGTGCAGCTTGGAGTAGACTGAAATATATAAAAATCACCATTAAAGTTTAACAAGCCCCTTCTGCACAGTGAAACCATTCCAGACATACATATATGTGACATTGCAGGAGTAAGTGCCAACATATATCCTTCATTTTTCCCCTGTTGGTTTGATTATAGTGTAAAAAATATTTTAGCCAATGGTTTCAAAAGCCCACTGAGTTTAAAATGTAAAACAGATCCATTGTCTTGTTCTAAGGGCCTAAGAGGTCAGCTATCAAGGATGTTTCAAGCATCATCCAAAACCAGTTTGATGCAACAAAGAAGTGAAATATATATTCAGACTTTTCTTCTTCTCCGTGATGGCTCTGGATATTTAGGCTTCAGGGTATACACCAGGAATGGGAAACTGTTTTTCTGTCAAGAGCCACATTCTCTTGGGGTGGTGGGGAGAAACTAATCTGTTATTAGCTGCATTCTATCACTGGCTGCCTTGCAGGGGATGAAGCAGTGCCAGGCAAGACAAAAACTAAAAGAGAGCATGAGCACCCCTTTTAGCTCCAAATTCCCAACACTTCTTCCTTCACCCTTACTCACTTTCTGAGAATCTTTCCTTCATTCCCTCTCAATTTCTGACACCCTTCTTTTGCCCTCTCTCAGGGTGCATCTGCACTGTAGAAATAATGAAGTTTGACAACACTTTAACTACCATGGCTCCTTCCTACAGAATTGTGGGATTTATAGTTTTTTGGCATACCAGCATACTTCAGCAGAAAAAGCTAAAGACCTTGCAAAATTACAAATCCCAGGAGTCCATAAGATGGTGCTATAACACTGAAATTGGTGCCAAACTGCATTATTTCCACAGTGTAGATGCACCTTCAATTCTAACACTTCTTTCTTTTGCTGTCTCCCTCCCTTCCTAAAATATGACCAGAAAAGAGAAAGTTTACTTGTGCCCAATGTGTGAATTGTCTATAGACTGAGAACCATGGAACGCATGGGCCAAAGGCTTATGCCAATGTGGCATAGTGATTTTAGTATCAGACTGTGATCTGGATACTAGGGTTTGAATCCTGGCTTGTCCATGTAAACCCACTGGGTAACCTTCAGCAAGTCACACTCTCTCAGCCTCAGAGGATGGCAATGGCAAACTCCCTCCGAAGAAATATGCCAATAAAACCCCATTATTGGGGTTTCTGTAAGTCAGAAACAACTTGAAGGCACACAACAACAACAACAACAACAACAACAACAACAACAACAGAGATCATAATAGATTCCAGGTTTGTTTTTTGCTTGCATGAAGGAATACCTTCCAAAGTTTTCAAGAGAATAGGTGTTTTAATCTTCTGCAGAAAAACAAACAGGTTTTTGTATTTCATTTATGCCACAGTTTTGTGGACTGCAGCCTGCTTCATCAGATGTGTGAAGTGTTGCCTCATTTGGTTGATATCTATACATATAGTTGGGGTGGGAAAATGTAAATAGTGAGGTGGGAAAAAATGGAAATGGGAAAATATGAACATTTATTGTTACCTTAACTGACATTAAAAAAAAAACAATTGGGTGGGATGTCTGTATACAGTTGGCTCTCTGTATCCATGGATTCCTTATCTATGGATTCCACCATACACAGCTTAAAAATATTCAAAAAATTCCCAAAAGCAAACCTTGATTTTGCTATTTTATATAACGGACATCATTTTACTACACTACACTACTAATTAATGGGGCTTGAGCATACATGAATTTTGACATCCACGGGGGCTCCTGGAACCAAACCCCAGTAGATACCAAGGGTCCAAATTATTTGTTGGATGCAAAGCCAGCTTTGAAGTGAGATGCAAAGTGGTGGTTTTGGGGGAAACCTGGGACTCCTTAAAAAAACCCTGAAAAGGCAGGAAAGCAAAGAAGTGGGTATGGTTTTCCCAGAGGGATCCATGAATGTTGGAGGCCATGTAAGCTGCACAGTCAGGCTACTATAACTGAAAAAACCAAAACTGGCTCTCAAATATTGGTGGACAGGACACAGAGCAAGGCCTCAGATGAAGAGTACAGTGTGCTGCTGGATAAGAGGACAGCTGGTCCTTCAGAGATCTCCACCAATATTATCAGAATAACTTGGTTCCAGACCATTGGGGCTGTTCATTGGATTACACTGAATTGTTCCCAAAAATGAATTAGAAGCCAGTGCTGCAGGTGATAAAAGACTGTACTTGTTTCAAACTCACTGAATTTTTCACTGTAAAAGGGGATTCTCCATTGTCTAGTTCACCATACCATTTACATGAACATTGATGACAGGAGCTCTCAAAGAACTATCTCATGTGCCTTCCAAAAAATACATCTTATCCTCGTATTCCTGTGGATCCAAAGGTAGGCTGATCTTCACTGCTGTAATAAAGAAGAGAATTTTCCAAACCAAAATCAAGATTTTATCAATACTTTCTCTCTCTCTCTCTATTATTATTTTATTTATATCCTGCTTTTCTTTCACTACTGCTCCCACTACTGGGACCCAAGTGGATTATAATATAAAAACAATGTTAAAATACAATGCAAGAAGTATAGCATCCAACATTTAAAAACAAAAACAAAAACTGATCTTTAGCAACCAGCCAGTTACCCAAAACCTGCTTGAATTAAAAATAATGTTATATACATATTGGGCCAGCAGGCAGAAGGCCAACCCATTGTTTCTATTGTCTTTGGGTGGAGATTATTACCTTGAAGTTTGCAAGTAACTCTAATCTACATGTCTCTTGTTTGATAGTGATAGATAAATTGATTGGACCTCAGGGGATTCATTTTGTGCAGTTATTCATACATCCTCAGAAGTCAATCTCCTATGACAGGAGGTCTGGATGAAAATTAGGAGAGTTTTATAAAGTCTCCCATTAAGAATTCATATAAAGAAGGAATAAAAAAAAGCCTTTTCCCTACTGGAAAGACAAAATTTGACAATCCCCTTTTGATTAAAATTAATGCCTTCAATTTTAACCTGATAATATTTCTCTCTTCATCTGTCTTCAAGCAGCCAACTGAAGGTCTGACTTTGGGGAATGCAAAAAAGATTAAAATGCAGGCATATTGATAGCATTCAAATTAATGCCTCAATATAGCTTTTCCCAATAGGAAAAAATATGTGCTCTTTCCCCCTCTTGTTAGTTTAGCTTTCCTACACATTTAGGTCATAATCTACCACAAAGTATGTTAACATGAATCATCATCATCATCATCATCATCATCATCATCATCATCATCATCATCCTGCCCCTCTGTGTAATGCAACCGTAATAAATACTGTCTTCTAAATTGTGCCCTTCCCTTTTCCATTTATTTTCCTACAAGCAGGGGTCTATTTCTCTATGGTATTTCCATCCCTCTGCTATTGAATTATTGTTAGATAGTTTTTAAAGTTATTTAATTGATTACACACACCTTGAAACCTGCTGAAAAACAGCATGTAATAAATATTTTAGTTTTTTTTTTTTAAGTGTGCTCATTCATGGGCCCCATAATCGCTATCTGAGCCAGAATCCTCACCCTAGATAATGGCTGGGCCAGTCATAGAATAGGCAGAAGTCATCTTCACCCTTATACAAGTGAAATTTACTGTGCTACAAAAAAAAAAAAAAAAAAAAAAATGACCTGAATCCTGTGTAAGCTACTTAAGACCAAAACACTCTGCAGAAATAATCCTGTTTGAGACTGCTTTAACTGTCCTGGCTTAGTGCTAGGGAATCCCGAGAACTGTAGTTTATTGTGGCACCAAAGCTCTCTGAAAGAGAAGGCTAAATGTTTCACAAAACCACAGTTCCCAGAATTCCCTAGCATTGAGCCAGGCTAAAGTATTCTCAAACTGGACTATTTCTACAGTATGTTTTGGACCTTAGTTAATTACACCAATCACTGTCTTGTCTATCCTATAAAGAGTTACTTAAATTTACTAACCTACAACTTTTTGGCATCACCAATTTCTACTTAGGGCTTATCTACCCTAAGAATATACATGGGACTCACCTTGGTCCCAGTGTCATCTGTCCAGCAAAATCATAGCAAAACTGCTGTTTTAAACTGTTAAATCTGTTTTAAGAGAACCCATAGTTTACTCAAAGGAAATTCTGGCATGCTTCTGGTTCTCTGACCTGATCCAGTTGCCTAGGTATCAAATGTGGCACCATATTCTTTACCCTGCTTTAAGCAGCACAGGGAAAGGGATGGACCCTCTTTGGTGCTGCCAGCACTGCTGCTTCATCAAAGCAGCTCCCTACAAGATCCTGGCCAGCACTATCGCTTCTATTGAGATCATAACAGGGCATTGGTGCAAACAAATAGGAGGTGCCGTCCTTGTTGATCACATAATGGGCAACCGATTCTGACCTCAGCAGAATTGCTGGCACTGGCCAGACGCTTGCAGGGAGATGTTTGGCTGGCAAGGCTGAAGTGATGGTGGTGGCAGTGGCGGTGGCAGCAGTGCAGAAGGGAACAGGCCAGTGGGGATGACGTAATGTCAACCAGGCTGGTCAATGTGTACAATGATGCGGCATCACACCTGATTCAGTCTGATGTATGTGGTCTCCATCATGATCAGTCCAGGACCAGTCCATAATGGTCCAGACTGGCCCCAAACCACCATCACATTCATGGAGTTTCACAGGGGCCCCAAACAGTAGCAAATTTCATGCAAATTCATGTTTGTTTTACTGCTTTTTTCTTTTTTTATGGGAGAAAAATGGAAGAAAAATCCATTAAGGAGGAAAATATGGAAAAGCTCCAGTATCTTTTTACTAAATCTAGGAAGCACCCAAGATTCAGCTGTGATACCAGATAATGATGTCAACTAGTCCAAAATAATAATGAGGAAATCCAAGGAGTACTAGATGCATGAGAGCTGTGTGTAAATGGTGTCTCAAAAGCTTCTGTCCTGTTCATGAACAGAGAAATTGGGTGAGCCATTGAAATTAATTTTTCAAGACAGGCCAGAAATGTTTCAACAATCTCTTGTGGGTGAGACTGACCATAAGGAGTGACCCTAATGTATTTTTCCTTTCCTCTTCTCTCTTCTTTCCTTTTTTCATTCTGTTCTCTTTTCTTTCTCACTAAAATGTTGTTGTTTTTTCTTCCAGTGAAAGTGGTATTTGCAGTAGATATATGTCCTTTCAACATGGCCACTATTTTGTATGTTCCAAAAGAGCCTACAGAGACCTAAAGTCAGTCTGGGTCATTCTGAAGAGGGAAATGGCAGCTGCTTTTTTAAATAAAATAAAATAAAATAAAATAAAATAAAATAAAATAAAATAGGGAACATTCAGAGAAAACCTTCATTGTTGGTGTGGGACATGTTGGTGTGGTAAAGGAAGAAGGAACAACTCATACTTTTTCTCAGGGAAATGCTTTCTGAGAAAATTATGCTCACTATTTATTTCAGAGGTGGGAATTCTTTTTCAGTCCAGATGTTTTGGACTAAAACTCTCATAACCTCTTATGAGGCTTTTTGGATTGTTGTTGTGTGCGTCCAAGTCATTTCCGATTTATGGTGGCCCTAAGACAACCCTATCATGGGGTTTTCTTGACAAGATTTGTTCAAAGGAGTTTTGTTTCTGCTTTCCTCCAAGACTCTGTAACTTGCCCAAGGTCACCTGGTAGGTTTCCATGACTGAGTGGGAATTCAGACTCTGATTTCTAGAGGCATAGTCCAATGTACAAACTATTACTTGTGCAAATTTAACCAGACAGGAGCTTCTGGGAGCTGAAGCCCCAAACATCTGGAGGGCCAAAGAGCCATCCTCCCCACTAGCTGCTGCCACATAGAAGGCAAGATCTTAAGACTTTATCCTCAGTTCCCTAGTTGGAGCTGTATGACAACAGGGAAAGGGGGCAACAGTCAGAACAGCATATGTGAGAGAGGGGTTAAGGAGAATGGAAAAGACAACTAGCTTGGGTTTAGTGTTTGTTAAAGGGTTTAAAAATGTCAATTTAATAGAATTGGCATTGAGCCTGGATATCTTTTGTAAATTTGTCTAAGTCATCCAAATTTAATCTAAAACCTAAATCTCTCTAACATTTTTTTCATTCTCAAGCAGTGCTTTCACAAAGGTCAGTATTACTTTGCAAACAAATCTGAAAGCTGCTCTGAATCTCCACATGCAAAGCTTCTCTTTAAACATATGCAAAAATTGGACAGTAATAATTAGAAAATTCTCTGAAAGAAAAGTGGTATAAAGGTCCTTTCACCCACATTTCCATTACTGGGGATCAATGCTGGATGGAAAGTAACAAAAAATGTCTATAATATACTTCTCTTTCAAAAAGCCAGACTTTTGTCATCCTGTATTTGAGACATACTTTTCAGGCATACTTTTAGGGACATGACTTTCCCTTATGTGCAAGAATATTCTTTGGGGGGCACTGTAGGGGTTGATATTCTCTACCTCCTTCTTCAACACCCAAACTCTCTCCTAACTTACTGAACAGCCTATGAAGCCATTTACATGGTCATTCCCTGTGTTATGAGGGAAGCCTCTCCTCATAGCCATACACAAAATGACTACATCAGGACTACGATCCACCAGGGTCCTCTGGAGATCTCTGTCCTGCTGTACTCATTTTGCATCTGGTACGGTGTAGTGGTTTGAGCATTGTGCTATGATGCAGGAAACCAGGGTTTGAATCTCTGCTGAGCCATAGAACTTACAGCCTTAGGGGAAGACATTAGCAAACCTCCTCTGAACAAACATTGCCAAGAAAACCTCATGATAGGTTTGCCTTAGGGTTGCCATAAGTTAGAAATGACTCACAGGCACAGAAAAACAACAAATGTGGATGTAGTCAGCAATTCTGTGATCCTGTCTGCTCCCCATGAAGCAGGGAATGGCCATGTGTGGTGTATTCCAGGGCTGTTTTGTAAGTTGGGTTGATGTTGTATGGCTCAGCCTAGCAATGGTCTGCACACAGACTCCACAACACTGATGCTCATTCAAAGCATTCCAGAAGGCTTTGTGCTAAAAGGCTGTGGGGTGAGAAGGTGATACCAAAACTACCTAAGGAATTAACATGGTGATCATTATAGGAGATTTACCAGGTCACTCTGCCCACAGTGCCTTGCTCTGATAATATTTGGGGCCTGACCAAGCCTGGAGAGCCATGCACCAGCCATTTTTCAAGCTATTCCTGCTAGTGCTGTGAGGAGGCTAATGGTCACACTAATGTGTCATTGTTGTATCAGGAAGTCATTTCACCCAGATATCTCTAGCACTACTTCACAGGACTAGGATTGACAGTAGACATTGGCTAGTAAGGCTCTCAAGAGTGGGGCAGGAGCCTTCAGAGTGGAGATGCTCTGTGGGGACACCATTTGTACTCCACCATTTGAGGTAGGTGTCTCATTCTACCCACTGGGAGGGTTTCCCTTCACATTCCTGTATTATACAGTTTCTATTAGGATCATTAGCAGATACATCTCATTTTCACAAAAATAGACCTAAAATGAGTCTAAAACTGAAATGAGTAAGCTAATATCAATTATGGGCACAGTTCTTATGTGCATTAGCAGGTTAAAAACCTCATTTACAAGAGCTGGAATATCCCTTAGGCCTTTGGGTTTTCTTATCTCACACTAATGGCAAGCTTCAGCTGACCACTGAGAGACTGAACAATTTCCCTAATTTCAACTAAGAGACTGAGCAATTTCCCAACCAGAATGGACAGGAAGCAACCCAAAATCCATACAGTAGAATTCCAGAAAGTGTGGTTCACAGGGGAAAATCTTTCTTAGGGCCTTTATGGACTGCTAGAAATAATGCAGCTTGAAGCCACTTTAACTGTCCTGGATCAGTGCTAAGGAATCATGGGAACTGTATTTTATTGTGGCACCAGAGCTCTCTGACAGAGAAGGCTCAATATCCCAGAAAAAAATACAATTCCCATGATTCTCTAGCACTGAGCCAGGTCAGGTAAAGTAGCCTCAAGCTGCACTATTTCTGGCAGTCTGTAAAGGCCCTAAGTTCTCCGGGCTGAGATTCTGCCCTTTGCTTGCAAGGCTTAAATCTACATACAGAAGTTACAAGGTCCTACATCACTCTTCTTCTGAATACCGACATTATGCAACTACCTGTGTATCTGCTAATGTGCCACCTTATTGTCCTGTGGCACAATGAGGAATGAATGGTGCTGCTGGAAACAACATCTATCATCCACTCTGTGGAAAAGATACCAAAGCCAGGATGGAGACTCTGTCCTGCTTTCTGTACTCTTCGAAGTGGAACTTGGCTACTCCTTTGCATGTCCTTCTGTCTTGGTTCTGCCAGCTAATAACTTGATTCTCAGTATCTTGATGTCGGGACTCCTACTTACCTGCACAACTTCTCTCCTCTTCCAGTGAATATGACAAATCCCAGTGAATAATAGTACCTTGGAGGTGCTGACTACTCACTATCCCAGAATGCACAATTCCCTTGGTTAGACCCAACTAAAATACACTGAACTTAATGTTAAGTCACCAAATAGGTACATACAAAGGGAAACACGTGAACATATGTGGATATTTGGCCAAAGGTAATGAAGTAATTGAATGGTTAAGTAAAATAACTTGACAAACAATAACAACAAAAGATGCTGTATCACTCTGTTCATTATTTTCTGAGGAAAATGAGAGTTTGGATCATAACTAATTGTTGGCAATCTTTGTAGGAGCTGCAAGAGCTGAAAGTGCCAGAACTTGGGAAAATGCCCAAGGACTTTAATTTCATAGACATTTTTATAAAAGACAGTCAGCTGCACTTGTAGAAAATTCAGCTAGTCATTTCCATATGATGAGAGAAAAAATAAAGGAACACAGTTTTATAGCAACTTGATACTTATTTTTATGAACTGAATGTTGAAGATGAACTTCCGTTTAATCAACTGGATTTTTGGTGCAGCAGATATTAGTAGATTGTAGAAAATTGAGTAACTAACAATAGGCATTACATATGAATTAATCGAGAGATAGAGATATTAGTGATTTGATAGTGTATGCAATTACAGTATTTGGAATTGTGTTATAATTATATTGGGAAATTGGTGGGATTTGTTACTGTTCAAATCTAAAATGAAACAAAATCAATAAAAAAACAGATAGGTAAATCCACCTTATTTAATGGCCACACTCTAGTCTGGTCTAACAACAGGATTTAGGCCCTGTTCAAATGGATACACATGCTTGCACAATCCTGAAGTGATGTAGCCATAGTACAATACATGTATACAAAAAGTGTGTGCAATTGTGTGTAATTGAACTTACACAAGTATATTTCACCAACAGGATTCTGGCTATTGTATGACCAGATGCTAGATTCACACATTACTAGTTATTTATTTTCACTTAGTGAAACAAATAGAAGAAAGTTCCCACAAAACAGAAGTACAAGATTTATATTCTTCCACTGTCCTGATTTGGGAGTGATCATCACAATTAATCCTCTGCCATCCCACTTTTTCACTTTTTCCAATTTCCTTGTTTGACTCTCCTCCATTTATCTCCTTTTGTCCTCAGCTTACTTCAGTTGCTGCAGAATGACTTCAAAGTTCAAATGTAGTTGACTTTCATTTAACTCAACAGAGGGGAGAGGAAAGGAGAGACAGAATCTTGTCCTTCCCAATAGGCTCAGGCAATAGCAAACTGCTGTAGCATTTCCTAGCTTGTGCATTTCTACTCACAGATAGGTTTTGCCATCTTGACCAAACTTATTCTCTCTCTAATTCAGGATTGTGAATTATGCAGCCCTCCAGATATTGTTGAAGTGCAACTCCCAGCATTAATCATCATTACCTATGCCAGTTTGAGCTGCTGGGAAATGAAGTTCCACAACATCTGGAGGGATGCACAACTACCACTCTTACTCAAGGATGCCATACCTTGCTTCCTCTCTGTTAGCACTAAGAAGTATGTTTAAACTACAGTGGGCCCTTGGTATCCACGGGAGGTTGGTCTCAGGACCTCCAGTGAATACCAAAATCCATGATTGCTCAAGTCCCATTAAATACAATGGCACAGTGAAATGGTCTCCCATATATAAAATGGTAAAAACAAGGTTTGGTTTTGGAAATTATATTATTTTTGAATATTTTCAAGCCATGGTTGGTTGAGTCCATGGATTTTTTTAAAAAATCCATGGATACAGATGGCTGACTGTATACCCCCTCTAAAATAAATAAAATAATAATAATAATAATAATAATAATAAATAAATAAATAAATAAAAATTATTTGTATCCCGCCCCTCTGAGAGCAATCGAGGCGGCTAACATATTAAAATACAGAATACAATCAATCATAAAGACTTTAGGAACTAAATCGTCAAGAATTTCTAAGCTGGAAACAATTGCTGCCATGGCCATTTTATGACAGTGGTTTCTCTCTCTCTCTTTGAGAGTTATTTTAAATCTTTTTAAGGTACTTTTTGGATCCAATGTGATCAGAGTTTGGGGTTTTTTTCTGAAGGGCTCTGCATAAATCCGTTAAATAAACACATGATAAATAAATAAATAAATAAATAAATATTGCAAAAGCCACCCTCTCCCTCATCATAAACAGACCACTAAATAGAAAGTGCTGAGGATTTCACAGCAGTGCTTGGAGCTGGAAAGCATGTTCACTGTAAGCCTATTCTGTTTCCACTTAGTCTTTATCATTTGTGTGGACTTGTGTGCCTTTTTCTTCAGTTTCTTCCTCTTTTCAGAGAAAAATGATTTCTTAAATTCTTCTATACACACAGGTTACATTATTTTAAAATAAAATATTTTTTCATGGTGCTGCTCATATTTTCAATATGAAGTCGGCATCCATAGGTTTTTGTGGATTTTTTGGGCTGTGAAGCTGTATTCTAGAATAATGTATTCCTGACGTTTCATCTGCATTCGGCTGGCATCTTCAGAGAATGGTGGCATGGGGTGTGTGAGGTAACATGCTAATCCTCTCAACCAAGGGTCACACAGTATATATACCCCACACACCTCAATGCTACCATTCTCTGAAGATACCAGCCACAGATGCAGGCAAAATGTCAGGAATACATCCTTCTAGAACATGGCCTCACAGCCCAAAAATCCACAAAAACCAACTCATTTGTTCACCTTCGATGATAGCCAATGACAGTGTGCCTATAACCCAGATTGTGCAATTTAGTAGCAGCTCAATATTAGAACAATGACTGACCATGTGCATGTCAGGGTGTGGATGATGGGTGTTGCAATGATGCTCTTTGGCACCCAGCAGAATCTGCAGGACAAGCTGGCTGCTGTGATCCACAGCCACTTTGTATCTCTTACCATCAACTCGCTCAGCTTCCCTTCTTCAGGATCCTGTCTTCCTCAGTCAAGAAGACACATTGTAAAGTCCAAAAGCATAGTTTTATTAATGCATATAAAAGAAAAATAAGATAACTAAATAAAATCCATTGTGATGAACTTGTCCAGTTCAGCCATGAAAGATTACATCTTTAACAATCCCAAAAGCATAGGATCCAAACTTGTTGCAGTTGAAAGTTAAAAAGAAGTTACAGATCCATGTTTCCAGATCTAGGAGTTACATTATAAAAGCAGTATAAACATACTAGAAGCCACCTGTTAACTCCATGGTTAAAACCACTGCTGCCAGGCAGTCACACGCATTCACATCTTGAATTATAAACATTCTTAAACACAGTATTCTCTAGGCCCTTCCCATACTCCACCTTCTGGGTGTTAACCTTATGTTGGTTGGATAATGCCTGTATGATGTATATTAACCCAGCCTCTTGCTGTTCATCACCCACCACGTGGTTTCTTTCCTAAACCTAACGATGTTTACCTTTTTGATATCTCTTGCTTCCCATAACAAAAATCTGTGTCTATGAGTTGTACCTTTGGGAAAGTACATGTTTATGTCTGTGTAGCCTTCTGGTGTTAGATTCACTTTGTTTCTCTAGATCAGGGGTAGGCAACCTTTCCCCTTTAAGGGCCGAGGGACTTCAGCTCCCAGAAACCCAGGAGCTATTGGCCAACATGGGACTATTGGCCAACATGGCTGAGGCTTCTGGGAGCTGAAGTCCCTCAGCCCTTAAAGGGGAAAGGTTGCCTACCCCTGCTCTAGATGTTGTTCTCATAAGGAAAATTCCACACACAGAGCTCTACATTTCACCTTTGACTGTATAACCCATCCATAATCTAACAGTGCAAATGGACTATATGTCTCATTCATTTTAATAAGACCACTTGAGAAGTAGAAACCACTTCTGATTTTGTTTTCTCTTTCAGGGAACAACATCTTCATACCACATGACTAAGACTGGAAATCAGGGCTGGAATCTTGTTGGTTAGTCCTAACTGAAGTAGACTCATTGAATAGTGAGTCAATACAAAGGTAAACCCAATTAAATCAAATGCTTTAGTCTAGTTGGGACTAATAATTTTATTTAGGTCTATACCTGAACATGCATCTGAGAGTCAGGGTGATGCAGTGTTTTGGACATTGGACTACAACTCTGGAGATCAGGGTTCAATTCCCTATTTGGCTATGGGAACCCACTGGGTGACTTTGGGTGAGTCACATACTCTCAGACCCAGAAAACCCCATGAAAGGGTCACTTTACAGTCACCATAAGTCAGAAGTGACTTGAAGAAACACAAGAACAACAAACCTGAACACATGCATCTAAGAAAACTAATTGGACTAGTCTCCCAAATTGTGTTAACACAAGGCTACTCCAGAGTGCCCAACAGTTCTGGTAAATGTTGAGGCTTTCTGTTTCAGGATTTCATACCTTGTAATGATTGTTTCAGGGAGTCAGCATGGTATACTGGTTATTGCTCCTAAGCCAGAGAGGGCATGGATATCAACCATACACAGCATGGTTAGATTCTGGAAAATCACAGTTTGTCTCCATACTGAACTATGGAAACCCGATGGTTGATCATGGACATGTAATGCTTTTGAAGCCTGAGAGAAAACCAATGGAAACCCCCTTATGAACAAATCCTGTCCTCCCCCTCAATAAAAATAATCCATGATATATTCACTTTAGAGTCAACTTAAAGGCACACAACAACAGAAAACATTTCATCAGAGCATTGCTCTAGCTCTAGGGAGAACCAGATCCATATCGTGTATCTGCTGTGAAGCTCCCTGGTTGACTTGGACCAACTCTCGAAGTCAACTAACCCAACAGGATTGATGTGAAGATAAAGCTGAGTTGAAGAAGGGAAAAACATATACACCCCACCATGCTCAAAAGGTAGGTTTATATACGTATATGTAAGTATAATAAAAGAGAAGAGAGAGACAGAGGCAGAGAGAGGGGGGGGTTGCAGACTGCCAGAAATAGTGCAAATTGAGTCCACTTTTAGGGTTAGGGTTAGTGCTAGGGAATTATGGGATTTGTTTTTTTTCTGAGATATTGAGCCTTCTCTGTCAGAGAGCTCTGGTGCCACAATAAAGTACAGTTCCCATGATTCCCTAACTCTAACCCTAACCCTAAAAGTGGACTCAATTTGCACTATTTCTGGCAGTCTGCAACCCAGAGTAACTTTAAAATATCTGAATTTCTGAAGGTTGTTACAAACCTTTAAGTTACTGCTGACAGTAACTTCAAAATATCTGAACTTCTGAAGGTTGCTACACACCTTCAAGAGGGTTAGCTTATTTATATCCTGCATTTCTCACTTTTATGTTTTTAATCATAGTTTCCCAGATGCTGCTCCAGTCCTCTGTTCAACCATGAGCCACATGCTATCAAATTGAAATGATGTTTTTAATCAAAACCTTTAGTGATGGCATTTTGTTAGCAGGCAAAGAAAGGAGATGCTGACAGGCTTCCTATGTAGGTCCAGGACAGGCTTTGTTGGTATCACTGTTGGATTTATAGACTGAGCTCCCTGAAAGAGAAAATATTCTGTGAGGATGGAAAGGGTGATGAGTTCTTGCATTTTAGGCTTCGTAGCTTCAAGTGGTGCTTGGTGTTATCATGGAACAGATGGTTTTGATGAAAATAATATCCCAATTAAGCTACTAAAGTGAATGTTAGAGCCACTAAGTCACAAATGGTGCTCAAGTTACTCCCACCTCCTTACCCCTCTTATCCCAGCCATTGCAAAATGTAACTTATTCAACCTTCTGCACTTTTGTTTCTTTTAAAAAAGCTGTTCACTGTCAGAGTTCTTCTGAATCAGACCAGCATTTCTGCAGCCTCCAGAATCTATGTGCAGTCATACATGGTTCAAGTCATTTTGTTCACAGAGATGCAGCAGCAGATGGTGCTTTCCCCTCTGAGTCAAGGCTCAGAATACCTGAGGCCAAGTTATTTTGGTATCTAAGGCAGATAATCCAAAGAGGACCTCACTATCTTTCTTGGCAGTTAGAAGGTGGTGGTGATGGTCTTAGACCTATTGGTGAATCCCACCTAGAGTAGACGGAACTGGGATTTGTGTAAATGTTAACTCACCATTCAGCCATTGAGTCAATGTGTCTATTCTAGTTGGGACTAATCAATAAAATTTTGGCACATTCTATGGATAGATTGGAAAAAGATGATGCCAACTTCACCATCTTTCACTTAAAGATTGGACTGGAGGACTGGGAAACTATCTGGAGCAGATCATTGTGGCCTCGTTGACGTTTGTGGGGAAGAGGAAGGAAATCCCACATTCTCTATTTTTAATACTTTTTTTATTAATAAAAATAAAACACAAATAAATCAAGAAACATTGAAATATGATAGCTGTTTACAATTATATCTTCCAAATGCTGCTTTATATTAACTTCCCATCTAGTCTTCTCAGTATTTACGAATAAAAATTTGTTCTTCCAAATATTTTCCCATTTTCCCTTGCTGTTCTTTCTAGTTAATTGACTTTCTCCTTTGTTCTTACCCTTTATGTGAATTCTTTGTTAATTATTTATTCTTATTTTCATCCATTTCTCTTTCTGAATTTTACGCTGTGTTTTCTCTCATTTTCATTCATCTGTTTATGCTGATGTACACTACTAAAGCTTGGCCAAACAATTTTTTGTTTCTACATTATGCTGTAACAATGGGTCCTTCTAGGGTAAATTTATTAGCTCGATTAATTATAGGATGCACTACAAAACAGACCGCAGAGACCATTTCCCAGCTGTATACCAAGAGTCAAGAAATAGGAATCCACAGAGGCAGAATTCTCTAAATGAATTGTACTTTTATTTGGGGGAATCACACAACACAGCAAGCACACACACAAGAGCCAAGAAATATAAGAATTAGCATTGGAATAGTAAGAGGCTCCGCTAATGATGGTGATACTCGCTCTAGAATGATTTATCTGGATACTTCAAATGGGATGCACTGATGTTGGACTCGGCTGTGGGAAGTGCTGGAATGGACAGCCACAAGCCGGCACTAGTCAGAATTCACAGCAACAAAATGTCCCCATACATTCTATTTAGTCCACTGAACAAAGAAAATTGGAGTGCTTAAATAGCTTGAGACAAAGATACATCAAAGGCCAAATCTGCATTGGAAAGGATCACTAGAGACAGGGCTTCAAAGGTGGGAATGAAGTTGTAAATTAGCCCTCTCTGGCTTAGGAGCAATAAATAAATAAATAATCCTGCTCATAAATTATCCCAGCCTTCCTATCTCAGAGGTGTGAATGTTCCCTTGACTGCAGCTCCCAAACCTATCTGATTTTTCTTCTTACTTTGTATGTGGTCTGTTGCTCTTGGGCCCATGGCTACCCCACCTATGTGACTGGGTACTAGCAGTCAGAGTACATTCAGGGCCATAGATGGGTCCCACACCCACACACCAAAATTAGGAAGACATCCATCATTTGTAACAATGCCAAGAGGAACTGCAGCCCGAGCTGCTGCACTGTGTTTTGTGGTAGAGCTGATCCTTTAGAATCGGGGGAAGCACCACAGTGGGTACTGAGAGTCTTAACTGGCTCAAGTCTCAAGACTGAGCTTCATTTTCTATCACAAATTCTAGCTTGGAATCCCTTCACTACATCTTCTCTTCTGCAATGAATCTAGGTGTGATATTTAAGACTCTGTCTCCTGCCATTCCAAAGATCAGTTGTCCTGATGTCGGTAGAGTGATGAATCTGATCTTTGCATTTATATACATTTTAAAGGAACTATGTACCTTGCATAGCTCCCTTAACATCCAGAGTCCATAGAGCCAGACTACCAAATTTGGTACTCCTTAGAGCACTAGGGACCAGAGCCACACCATCATCACTACCATTTGGTGCCCAGAAGACAACCTGCCACTTCTTATTACATAATGGCCTGCTTTGGAGTGCTGGCTGTTTGGGCATATGGTGTATCCTGAAATAGCATGGGGTAGCCTTGAAAAGTGTGAGAACAGTTGCTGAAAAGCAATTTTTCCCACTGCATTGGGAGGAACTCTTGGGCCTAGGGAGTTGTAGGGAGGCCTAAGAGCAGTACTAAAGTCCCCCCCGCAACACCTCATGTGACCACAGGCTGCACAATTTGCATTCCTAGACTAAAATCTAGAGTAGATTCACCACCCCACATTCATGGGGCCACCCACTTACCCAACCTTAGTAATATACTCCATGTCTGTCATGGAGAAAAGCTGCTTCTGGGATTGGGTGGTTGCCGGCAGAGAGCCCTGGACAGAAATAAGGCCACTCATGATTGCTTTAACTTTGAAAATCACTCTCCTCTCTTTGCAACAGAGCAGCAGCAGTAGTGGTACCTCTTAAAAGTATAAAAGCTTGGAAAAGTTACTTTTTTGGACTCTTACCTCCCAGACTTCCTCAGTCAGGGGAATCTGAGACATGCCCTCCAAACAAGTAACCTCTCTACATGTAAATTTAATTCCAGAGCTTGATGTTGTGTTGGAAGTGTAGCTTAGAATTACTGTTCAAAAACTGATTGTACTACTGTATTCTTGAATTCACTTCAGTATTCATTTCAGAAAATGAAGAGAATCTAGTGCAGGGGGAATTTTTTGCTTTGTGTTCTCTCTGGCTTCCCTTGAACACTGTGAATTCTACATTCATGATATGATATCAAGATAAACACAAAGAGAGGAGAGTGATTTTCTTGACATTTGAAGGATGGCATATGGTATAATCATCATATGGTCTTAATTATGCCACTTCGAAAGAATGTATCAAAATCTGCATGTCATGGGGCCCTTTCACACTGCCCATCATAGCACTATGATTCCAGTTAACTTTCAAGGCTGTATCCTATGAAATCCTAGGTTTTATCATTTGGTGGGGCACCAGAACTCCTTGGCTGAGAGTTCTAAGTACCTTTCCCTAAACTTCAAATCCTAGAAATACAAAGGATGTTGCAATGGCAGTTAAAGTAAAATCATAGCACTATTATTGTGTTGTGTGAAAGGGCCCATGGAAAGGGAGAAAGTGTTTTCACTTGCCTTTCATCAGGATTGTTAGCCTTCTACATTCACACAAAGGACTTTCAAATATATGTTCTTTCAGGTGGAGTTTGACTTTGAATCTACGCTTAGGGCTAGTCTACACATTTAAAATATTCCTCATTCCAGTTTAATAGAATGTGTTTGGGTCACATGTGATCCACAGGAGTTTAGGCTTTTGGAAAAGGGTCCACAGGTTTTATCGGCCACCAAAATCCACAGAAATGTGTATTATTGTCTTGCATGCATTTGGATGGCTCCATATTTTCAGCAGATATGAATTTGTGCTGGAATGTGAGACAATTAACCATCAGTGTGAATGTGTGAAAATGTGCATCAGTTTGCATAGTACATTTATGTGCAGATTTTGGCTTTGCATAGTACACTTATGTACACTTTGAATCTAAAGAGAGGACTGTATTGTATATTGGCTGGAACCCTGTTAGTGTCTTAAGTGTGCATATGTTCCCATATACAAGCAGCTGGACATTTTGGACTAAAGCATTAACAGACAGGCTTAAAGCTAAACATAAAGAAAACAAAAATAATGATCATGGAGGATCTACATAAATTCAACCTAGATAATGAAAGAACTAGAAAACATCCAAAAGAATAAAGATATACAACTGAGAACGAAAGTTATAAATCATCCAAGCCATCATATTCCCCATCACCATGTATGGATGTGAGAACTGGAGAGTGAAGAAAGCCTATAAGGAAAAAAAATCAACTAATTTGAGATGGAGTGCTGAAGAAGAGTGCTGAGGATACCATGGACAGCCAAGAAGACAAATGAGTACTTGAACACATCAAGCCTGGAAGACAATGAAATGATCAAATTGAGGCTTTTGTACTTTGGCCACATCATGAGAAGGCATGAATCATTAGAAAATAAAATAATGCTGGGAATGTCAAAGGGTAATAGAAAGAGAGGAAGACTGCACCCCAGATGGATAGACTCAATGAGAGAGCCTGAATTTTCCAGACCTGAGCAGAGTAGTAGAGGACAAAGGTCTTTTAGAGGTCTCATACACAGAGCCACTATGCATCAAGGTCAACTTGAGGGCAGTTAACAACGATAACATAACAGACACATTCAGCTGAAATTACAAAATTGAAGGTGAATAATGTGCATCTTTGTATATTGCACATCATTGTGCATTGTGCATTTCACATGGTGTGCATCAGTGTACATTTTGCATCATTGCACACTGCACATTTAGTTCTGCTCTGTTACAATTTCTGTTCAAAATTTCTAAGCCTACTGTTCAGTACAAACATACCACCCCTGGACTTGACCAGGAATAAACTCCACTGATTTATTTCTGAGTCAACATGATTGTGCTGTACATTTCTAGAAGAGTGACCAAAATTAAATTATAGAAAACCAAGTGAAGGCTGGCTATAAAGAAAATCTTTGGCTGATATCATAATATCACAAACATAGTTGCACTACCCCTGCAATTCCCAGTGCAATTTCAAAACTGTTTTTACAATATTTGTGATCTCTCTTGTGATGGATGAAGCAATCTATATATGTGCAGAATTAGAGATGCATTTAAAAGTGAAACCACAAGGGTTGACACAATTATCAGGCATGGAAAACAGTTTGTCAGTTGGGCAGAGTTTGCCTCTCTACTTTGAACAACGAACCTGCTGGGGTGGCACATGGAAATGCTGTATCACTCTTCAATCATCCTTAAGCATGTAATCCTCCTCAACCAATTTATCCTAGAATTTAGCATTGCTGCCACTAGAGGTCAGCCTATATATGAGACATATGACAAAAAGGTAATCTGCCTCTGTTTTGTAAGGACCACTAGTTCTATTATGCCAAAGAGAGAAACGTTTTATCAACAATTTTGGACGTTTCTCATTCCTAACAGCCATTATTATAAAGCTAAAGCCAAAACTGAGTCAACACGTCTTTGTTATTTACACAATTTTTGTTGAGGTGAATCTCTCTCCTTCCTTCCTTCCTTCCTTCCTTCCTTCCTTCCTTCCTTCCTTCCTTCCGAAAACTACAATCTGCTTCAAATGAAATGCTTTGATATGCCAGACATACAGGTGATAGGAGGCAGAATTGGCCTTTAAATCATATCTTGAAAAAACAAAAATCCATGTCACCACTAATGAGCCATAATGTGACATTACAGTCTTCTGCTTGTTTTATGAAAGCACTCATTTTCACAGTATATTTCCAGTCCAGTTTTTGGTAAGCAACCTGTAAGACATAAGAGCCAAGGTTGAAAAAGTTACTTTTTTGGACTACAGCTTCTAAAATCCCTAGACACTGAGATGTTAATTTGGTCCCTACTTTGATTGCTTTCCAATGGATTTTCTTATTTCAGCCTTGATATCCCATAGATTAGAATATTAAATTGTTCTCATTCTTTTATCTTTGCTGTCGAGACTGGTATAATTTGATGCTGCTGTATTAATTGTATTGCATGTTATATGTATCTTATATTTTAATTTGCTTTTGTGATTATTGTTTACTATAACATTTTACAGTGTGTAAGTGCCTGAAGAACTTAAACAATGCAGGCCATTGTGAAGTCGTAGGCTTTCATGGCCGGCATCCATAGTTTTTTGTGGGTTTTTCAGGCTGTGTGGCCATGTTCTAGAAGAGTCTCTTTCTGACGTTTCGCCAGCATCTGTGGCTGGCATCTTCAGAGAATACTGTAATAGAAGAGAGTATTCTCTCTGTTACAGTATTCTCTGAAGATGCCAGCCACAGATGCTGGCGAAACGTCAGAAAGAAACTCTTCTAGAACATGGCCACACAGCCCGAAAAACCCACAGAAAACAATACAGGCCATGATTCCACATCAAGTAGGCAGAGTGTAATGCTCTGCCCACACAATTCCATGTCCACCTCCCCCCATTTGTCTTTTTTCAGATGGGGGCAAGTAACAGTCTCTCAGCCTCAGGGGAAGGCAATGACACCCACCCACCCCGAAAAAACCTTGCCAGAAAAACCCTGTGATAGATTCACCTTAGAGTTGCCATAAGTCAGAAATGACTTGAATGCACACAACAAACAACAACAACGACAACAGCAAGGGGTTAGTCTCTAGACCTTTGTGCCCTATATAAAAACCTCCTGCCCTCTACAGCTGTCAAGTCCAGGGGTGAGAGATGTTGCTGCCAGCAGAGGGAAGAGAGAATGATCAAGGAAATCAGATAAAGAACTGGCTGATCTTGGCAGCGGGGGGTAGGGTGGGGAGCAGGAAATGCACAGATGGAGTGAACCCTCCTATCCCTTCCCCTCAGAGCTATATCAGAACTACCTCTCCTTTTCTTTTCCTTCACACCTTGTGTAGAAGCAGCCCATTCTGGGGCTTGGCAGCTGTGAGGCCAGGGTGACAAATGTTGCACAAAGGGCTACAGCATTGCACCTTGTACACTTTCCAAAAACAGACATGTGCACAGGTGTACACCTGTGTGCACATTTCACTAACAATTGGGTTTCACTGCTGGAAATAGGATGCTGGGTTAGATCCACTCATATAGCCCATTTCAGCAAAGTTCTCTATTTTATTCTTAAAGCATCAGCTATTTTTTTAAAAATCAACCTTTTCCACTGAGCAAGGCATAGCGTATGCCTGCATGCATGTACTTGTGTGAAGAAAGGACTTTAAATAACTCCATATGTCAGCCCAATTATAAAAAGGAGGGGAAACAGAATCTAGGATTTGCTTTTAAAAATCTGAAACCAAACCAAAACCCGAATAGGCATTTAGAAAGTCCATGAAAATAATGTATATAATGAAAAGGCAGCGGGGGGGGGGGGGGGGGGGAGGAATCTAATGGCACCTTCAAATGCCTTTAATGAATTTTGATGGAATTCAATCTTTAAGTGCATTTACATAGTTGTATGAATGGGGTCAAAGTGCAATGGGATGCATTCCTCTTGAAACAGAGACAGTGCTCAAAGCATTTAGATATATTTTAAATATGTTATATATTGCATGCCTTAATTAATATTATGTTGAAATAGTGTGTGCTACTACTTTACATAGTTAAAATGAATTATAAATGGAAATGAATTATAAATATAGGCCTGAATCAACCCCCATAGGCTTTGGTAGTAATTTTATGGGCACATAAATTACAGTCCTGTTCAAGGAAACCCAGAATGAAGTCCCACTGAGATCAATTGAGGACTGGTGTGCATGAGATGCATCCAAAAAGTCTTCAAAGCACATTCTCTCTTATTTTATAAACAATACTGTGCTACATAGGGGAGAATAATTACTTTGACACTGCTGGGGTTATGTCTAGATAAGCCTAAACTCTTCTCAGTTTAGTTGTTTTATTTGCAGATATTTCTCTTCCTGGATATTATTCAATGCTCAGTAATGAAGTCCTTTGCTCCTGGAGTGATTTGCCTCAAGAAGTCAAGATATATAGATTTTAAGAGTTGGATAATGGTTTTCTCTTCTATCATAGAATGCTTCTGTCTAGAAGCAATTGTACTGGATAGTTGCTAGACAAGTTCCAGTCTTATTATACAAAAAAACCAAAAACAAAACAAACCCAAAACCCAACTGGTTGTTCTTGTAATGGCAAGGCTTTACATTGAGTGCTGAAAAGTTTACATTTAACTAAAGCCTAACTGTATGTCATATGTAGGGTCAAACTAGACATTAAGTAGGATGTATATTGTATGTGCTTATGTTTTTCTTTCACAACAGGGTTTCCTCAGCGTTGTGTGCTTCATCAGTTGGGTTGTAAGTAAGCTAACATCTTACTTTTATGGTGATGGAATTCAAAGACATAGCCATGTTTTAGTCTAGAAAATTAGTACACAAAGGGATCTTATAGCACCTTTGATATTAACTGGATGAAAGAAGCTGGTAGGATGAGCTTTCGTAGACTTGAGCCAACTTCCTCAGATGCATGAGGTGGAGTGGAGAGTCCAGGGACAGCCTTATATAAGCAGGCTGTGTGTGAGAATGTCAATTGAAATACAAGATCATGTGGGTATGGAGATGAGGTGACAAGATGAGGTAAACTCCACCTTCATAATGTAAGATATGAGCCAGTGGCTTACATATATTGCCCACTGGGCTGGCAAATGCAGGGGTGATAGAAGGCCACTGGTCAGAGGGTCCTGACTGAGATGGGCTGAATTTCACAAAATTGGGAAGACTGGGAAGAATGTATTTTGTAGTAGCATCTCAAGTACGATTAAGAGGGTTTTAAACTAAACAATCCATGAGGCATAGAAGATCAATCATCAGCCCAAATGCAAGCTCTAGACACAAGGATGTGAACGCTAGAGGACAAGCTGGGGAAGAGAATGGGATCAACAGAAAAACTGACAGTAAATTAATAGCTGAAAACAAACAAATTTCCAAATGTTTATACATGAATACACAGTTTGGAACGTAAAAAAGAAGTTCTAGTGCAGGAAGGTAAATATGATTTTATACATATAACAGATATCTGGTAGGATGATTCACATGATTAGAATATTACAGTTGAAGGGTATAACTTATTTTAAAAAGAATAGATGTGGCAGAAAAGGAGGGGGAGTGAATTCTGTCTCCCAGAAACCCTTTCCAGGCACCCGCACCAGGTGATACCAACTCTGGCAATGCCACTGATTTGGCCATAGAAACAAGAAGACTTAGAAGGAGATGAAATGACATCTTTGTTGTTTCCAGATCACAAATAAGAATGCTTCAAGAGAAGATGAAAGAGGCCTGCCATTTAAACATCATTTGTGACAAAAAGCTGTGATGCCTCTGTGAGGGAGACTTTTCATATATCTGCACTACACAAATTATAGCAGTATGATTCTACTTTCATTGCCATGACTCTGTCCTATAGAAACCTGGGATCTGTACTTTAGTGAGATACGTAGAATGCTCTGCTTGAAAGTTATGGTGTGGTAATTCATGAGAGAGTGCACTAGAACCCTCTAAGAACAAAACTGAATGTATTCCACCAGACAACAATCCCAGGATTCCAGAGGATGGAACCACATCAATCACAGTGGTATCAAACTTCAGTAATGGTGTAGCGTAGATACACATTTTCCTTCATGCTGTGCCCTTCCAGGAGGTTTTGGCCACAGAGACAAAGTTTTGTTTGTTCTCCTTTCACTAAAGAAGGCATCTGTGGATGTGTATGGGAGGAATAAATGTGACAGTTCTTGTGCCATGTTGTGGATGTAATGCATAAAGTACCCTTGTCCAGAAAAGTCTCAGATAGCACTCCCCCCCCCCAAAAAAAAACACAACACTGGTTCTTCAAAGAGTTAGGTTATTAATCAAAACTTAATCTCCTCCTTTCCTCCCTAAAGAAATGGCATGGCAAAATTAAGCCTTCAGTTTTCTGTGTCAAGAGACCTTCCCATCTGCATGAAAGGCTTAAGAGTGACCTTGGGCCTAGGCATTTCTTTTTTAGCACAAAAGCAGGATTGTAATTTCCAAAGCAGAACAGCTCACAGTTCAGGGCCAGCTGTGATTTCAATTCTGATTCAACACATCTGCCTTCACTTCTGAGTTTTCTTGGTATTTCTCTCATTGGCAACAGATCTACTAACACTTTTTCTTTTTGCTGTATTTTTGTTTCTCTTCTGAACTATTATAACTCCTTCTGAGGTCACCACCTTTACTTTATTTTGTCTCTAGGCCTTTGGGCCCAACTTGACATCACTAGGTTTGAAGTTCTAACCCTGATCCTTTGGCTAAGTTACTCAGACCTGATGGGTGGACAGGCTACAATGGCAGCACCATGGTAAGAAGAGGAAAGAGGAAGCCATACCCTTCAAAATTTCTCAGCTGATAACCAAGACACATGCAGCCAAGCAACATCAGAATCCATTCAAGAAGGCAAGCTAGGATCTGCTGCAGGAGTTTGCTTTTGCCTGAGTCTACTGGAAGGGCAATATTCTGCCCCCTCCTCTCCTCTCCTCTCCCTCATGCTGAGTTAACTGAGTGCAAACTACTTTTGCACTACACCAATGTGGTGTAGTAGTTTGAGCACTGAACTGTGGACTCTGGAGACGAGTATTCAGATCCTGGGTTAACATGGAAACCCACTGGGTGACCTTGGGCAAGTCACACTTGCTTAGCCTTAGAGCAATGACAAACTCCGTCTGAAGAAAGATACTATGAAACCCCATGATAGGTTTGTCTTAGGGTCACCATAAGTCAGAAACAACCTGATTGCATACAACAACAACAACAACAGGAGCAGCATCAGCACTTTTGCTCTTGGAATTCAGTTTGCAGCAACTGAGATATGCTGAGGACAAAGAGGGAAGTGAGAGGAGAAGAGGGAAACTAGGACATTTTAAAAGTAGCTGGGAAACTGGGACAGAAGAGGATTAATCCAAACTATCCATGCCAAATCAGGGCAGTTGGAGGGTATGAGGAGCAGTTGTGAACAGGCTCCCATGGCTCCTCTGTCTGGCTTAGGGCAAGAAGGAGGAGAGGAGTCAGAAAAGGAAGGGAAAGGGAAGAGAAGAGAAGAAGGGAGAATATTGCAGACCTGTGGAACCGCTTATTTGTGCCAGGGTTGTTGGCTTCTAGGGAGAGGGGGAGGAGAACACAGACCCACTGGAAAGTTGGCACAGTTATCCACCAGCCAGGCTGTGTGGCAGCCTAGTCTGCAACCCAAAGCATATACAATCTAAAGCAAGGGGGCAACCATGAAGAGGCAGGATCCATTTCTCCCCTGCAGCCCTTCTGGCAGGCCACACTATTGCATTTCAGCATACCAGAAGTGCTGCAGTGCTGCTTTCAACTGTGATTTTGGACAATTTTCAGCTGAGTTTTTTCAGGGTTCGGGGGGTTGGAGGGTTTTGAGTGGTGCAGGAAGTAAACTGCTGCATTTGTGGCTAGTTTGGGGTGCCTTTGGACGTTCTGAGTGTGAAAAAGATCATCTGAGAATTGATGTAAAAATTAAAGAATTGAGGGGTTCTGGACTGCTGAAGGGCTTCAAGTGCCACATGATCTTGTAGTTTAAAAACACAATTAAACAAGTTAAAAATATAACATCATTAAGAATATATTAAGTTAAAAATATAAAACCATTAAAAGCATACAAAAACAAACACCCTAATAAGAATCCTCCTGGGTTACATATTAAAACCCTGCATTAAAAAGCAGTTTTTGTCTGCTGCCAAAAGGAGAGCAGGGAGAGGGGGCAGCCTAGCCTCTCACAGGAGGGAATTCCAAAAGACAGGAGCAGTCACTGAGGGTGCATCTCTACATTGTAGAAATAATGCACTTTGACACCATTTTCACTACTGTGGCTCCATCCTATAGAATCCTCGGATCTGCAGCCTTGTGAGACACCAGCACTTTTTGGTAGAGAAGGCCAATGATCTTGTAAAACTACAATCCCAGAATTCCATAGGATCAGGATGGCCAGATGTCAAAACCACAAAGGAGGAGAAGGTATTGCAAAATGTAGGACATTCAGGAAAACTGTAGGACATTAAAAGAAAATAAAAGCTAGAAACACTAATATAAATATAAATTTATTTCATATGGTTTATTTATAGCTAAATATCATATGCTGTATTTTATTATGTAGTCAACTAAGGGCCTTTGCAGACTGCCAGAAATAGTGCAAATTGAGTCCACTTTAAGGGTTAGGGTTAGTGCTAGGGAATTTCTGAGACATTGAGCCTTCTCTATCAGAGAGCTCTGGTGCCACAATAAAATACAGTTCCCATGATTCCTGGATTCGCTTCTAAGCCTTAGAATCTAAAGATTCTAACCCTAACCTTTAAAGTGGACTCAATTTGCACTATTTCTGGCAGTCTGCAAAGGCCCTATATTTTTCTGAAACCCACCTATGTTAAAATGCAGTATATTTCCAATATACTTATAGAACCCTGAGCAATGCAAATATTTAAAATTGTACTTTACAATTTTGTATAATTGTACAAAAATTGTACAATTGTACAACAAAATGTAGGCTGAATCTACATTTCATAGAATCATAGAATCATAGAGTTGGAAGAGACCACAAGGGCCATCCAGTCCAACCCCTGCCATGCAGGAACTCCCAATCAAAGCATCCCTGACAGGTGGCCATCCAGCCTCTGCTTAAAGACCTCCAAGGTAGGAGACTCCACCACACTCCAAGGGAGTGTGTTCCACTGTCAAACAGCCCTTACTGTTAGGAAGCTCCTCCTAATGTTGAGATGGAATCTCTTTTCCTGGAGCTTGCACCCATTGTTCCGGGTCCTAGTCTCTGGAGCAGCAGAAAGCAAGCTTGTTCCCTCCTCAATATGACATCCCTTCAAATATTTAAACAAGGCTATCATATCACCTCTTAACCTTTTCTTCTTCAGGTTAAACATCCCCAGCTCCCTAAGTCATTCCTCATAGGGCTTGGTTTCCAAACCCTTCACCATTTTAGTTGCCCTCCTTTGGACATGCTCGAGTTTCTCCACATCCTTTTTGAATTGTGGTGCCCAGAAGTTATTCCTTTCATTTGGCCAACATGCTGAAATTAAGGGAAAAAACGCTTTCAACATTAGTGTTGTGCCCTCAAGCAGCCCATTGCCTAACATGTTTGCTATCCTTTTCTCCTGAGAGAAACAAATACACCTGGAGTTCTGGAGGCAAGTCTTGTCTGCTGCTGCTTCTAGTCAAAAAGAACTTTAGAAGGATCCATCCTATTTCTCTACTTGCAGCAAGGACAGTCTACCAAGTGGACACATTTCTCAAAGGGAAACAGCAAATGTAGAGTTACTTGATGGGTTCCTTAATCATGTTCAAAATAGCAGACATTTTTGGAATTCCTCCTGGATAGAAGGATCAAATGTAGGACATGCCCTAAAAAGGAGGATGGCAGGTCACCCTGCATAGGATGGAGCTACATCATTTAAAGTGGTGTCAAACTGCATTATTTCTACAGCATAGATGCACCATGAGAAGGCTGAAAAGAAGAAAAGCTTTCAGTATGAATGACATGGAAAGACACTTTCTCACTAATATCCCTATCACTGTTTATGTCTTGAATATGCTACATGTGAATTTTGGTAACTCCTCAAAAACAAACTGGAACAAAATTCTTTCAGTACCATCCAAATTCAGTAGGAACACCTGTTCCCCATATGGGGGGGGGGATGTTGTGCCTGCCTGCCATATGTTAAATATTAACTTCTAAAAAATAAGAGCTGGCAATCCTAATTCACTGCTAATACAGGGATTCAAACTAATGAAGCACTGAAAGGCCTGTGCTTGGAGGAGAAAATCTACAACTATTGATTTCTCCCATATTTGAATTTTGCTTTCATTTTTATAAAAACCTCAATTTTTCCCATTTCAGATATGAAGAAAATTGCATATTTTGGTAAATTCTTATTTAAAAAAATGAATTGAAATGAAATTCTCACACATCCCTTCTAATGGCTGGCAGGTTGCCTGGTAATGACAGAGCTTGTCCCTGAGTAACTATTGGTGTTACCACTGGCACACTTGGACATTTTATAACTCACTACTGATGCTTCCACTTTGATTTATTTATTTATTTCCAGCCAGGTTCCCCAGAAGGCACCAACAGTCTGCTTTACCTGCCACTGTAATCAGGGCTTGAAATATCTTCATTTCTTTGAACAACAACTAGATTCTGAGAGTTGCAGTCCACTAAAGTAACATTTCAAAGCTCTGACTGTAACTTACCACAATATCCTTGTGTAAGGTTACTCTAAGGAATGGTGGGAACTTCAAATGACAGCCCCAAGCATTGATGCTGCTTGACTAAATGGCCATAATGTTAATAACAGCTGTATAGCATTGGCCTGGCATGAGACATAGATACAGTGATCAGATGAGCTGCCTATCAACCAGTACACCCAAATTCCAGTCCACTGGCTGAAGATTCACCTGGAATGACAGCAATGGATCCATATAGATGCAAAGCCACTGTGTGGTTGCCTGCCATCTGGGAGTAAGACCTGTGTAACAGCCCTGCTCATGAGCTTGGTTACCCTTAATAGCATGCATCCCAAAACCCCTTAAGTGGACCCCCATAAAATGGCTAAATAAAGGGCCATGTTAGCCCGACACCCCATATCTGGATCCAGCCCCATGCCACATCACCACAATTATGATATCAATGAATAGCAAATTGAACATGTTTAATAGTATATTATAATACAAATGGCAAAATACAACCATTAACCAAAGGGTGTGTGGAAGAGAAGGTGGTCAACTGCCAGATGAACTACAAAAGAATTGTGAGGAGAGGATCCAAGGAAGCACTACCATTGTTTATTTATTTGCCATTTGCTCTTTATCATTTATTTATGTTTCAGCTTGGTTTTAATGGATTTTCATACATGCCATGCAATGTAATACTGATACAATGCATTTGATCTGCACCAGGCTTTTAGCTTGATTCACTGCCAGACTGAAGTGCATCCAATGTTATTCTCTGTGCTGTAAACATCAGTGGATTGGCATAAGCCCTTGGTGTTATCACCCTTGCCATTGAACCAGTAAGCGCATGATTATCATGATTCTTTCTGTTTACTAGACCAAACTTTCTGGGGGATAGTGGAAAACAACAAGGCTTGGCATTGTATAATTCTTTTGTAATCATCACTTGAAACTCAGTATAAAAGGGCTTTGCTGTATCTTTCCAGTGACGTCTTTCTAAATGTAAACTCATGTTCTATAAGGATTTAATATAATTGCTTTTGTGATAGATGTTAGCATTACATCCTGGGCCTGTAGATAAGATGTTTTAAAACATGCCAGCTTTTCATTTTAAGGATTGGCTGAAATTACTGTAATAAACCTGTTTCCACACGGCTGGAGATGGCTTATAAGAAGAGAGAACATGTTGTTTCTAACTGTGTATGCTTAGTAAAGGTGATTAAAGCTATCTGTGACCTCACATTCCAGCACCTGTGACCCCTATCAAGCTCAATCTATTTGTGTCCCTATCCCTGTGAGGCAGCTACATGCTGGAATCAATTTGTTCAGCAGTTCCGGGTACAGCTTTTAATAACATTTTAGTGTTATGAAAGTGAGAACTGGAGGGTGGCTGCTAATGTCATACAGGAGCACAAACCAGGGAAAGGCAAAAGGTAGATAGGATTTATGGTAAATTATTAGCTGCATCAATTTTAGGTATGTTTATTACTGAGTATTATTGCTGCATTTCTAAGGCAGCTACAAAGCAAGGTGTCATGCAATAAAAAAAGAAAGCAATATAATACAAAGATCTAAAACAAAACACTAATGATCAAAAAGTTGAAACACAAAAGCCAACATGACAAAAAATGCAATATAATACAAAGCTATCCAGATAGACTATAAAGACAAAGATAGAAATACAAAAATAGAGAACAAATAGATAGAAAATGGTTGGATTGGGTTATGCTGTATCTACAAACTTTCCTGGCACATTTTGTTGGTGTTGTTGTGTGCCTTCAAGCCGTTTCTGAGTTATGGTGTCCCTAAGGTGATCATAACTTGAGTTTTTCTTGGCAAGATTTGTTCAGAGGAGGATTGCCGCTGCCTTCCTCTGAAGCTGAGAGAGTGTGACTTCCCCAGGATCATCCAGAGGGTTTCCGTACTCCAGCTGGGATTCGAACTCTGATCTCCTAGAGTGCTAGTCTAGTACTAAGGCCACTACACCACACTGGCTCTCCTGAATATAACAGACATAACATCAATTCACATCCCGGTCTCATGCAGATTCTTGTGCCTATTTTATTACATCACTTTTCTGGTCCTGAGGCCTTTTCAACTTCCTTCATTGTTCATGTTTAGCTACTCATCTTGCCTTGATGTAGATCCTGTCTGACATCCTTTTCCCCTAATTATCTTTTACAGCAATTGTTGAAAAGTAACTTATTACCATATCAGGATAACCACATTTTGCATTTCTGTTTTTATTCACGCTTCCTCCCATCCCATCCACACTTGTTGGTATAAATATCTGTCCATAAAGCTCCACACCATGCACCTGGTAAAAGAGTCTACAAAACCTTATGCTACAAACTTCTTTCTCCAAATTAGTCTCAAAGATGCTACAAGATTCCTTTGTATGCTGACAAATACAGGGTTGTTGTTTTCTAAGAGCTAAAATGAGCCAGTGTATAAAAAGAAGAGCTAAAACCATCAAAGTGCAAGTTGTCTCATCCAGGTGGAGAAACCAATATATTGAGTGAGATCTTGGGTATTTTATCACCTATGAGCATTTGGGAGTTCCAATATACTGAGATTAATGGTTAGGGTTAACTTTATATGTCTTGTATTTCCTGAATCCAATGCCAGTTCCAGCATTGCTCCCCATTCCCCCAAGGCCAACTAAGGATGCATTTACAGTGCAGAAATAATCCAGTTTGACACCACTTCAACTGCCATGGCTCAGTACTATGGAATTCTGGCAATTGTAGTTTGTTGTGCAACCAGAACACTCTAACAGAGAAGGCTAAATGTCTCACAAAACTACAATTTCCAGAATTTCATAGCATTGAGCCATGACTGTTAAAGTAGTGTCAAACTGGATTATTTCTGCACTGCAGATACAGCCTTAGAGACATACAGAATATGGTCACTACTGCTTCTCAGCATTTTTACTGGGTTTGTTTTTTTTTTGTCACAAATGTACTTGCTCTGTTAAAACAACAACAAGTGTACGTAACAACTGGGTGAAACCTGGACACTTGGGGCCTTTGCAAACTGCCAGAAATAGTGCAAATTGAGTCCACTTTAACTGCCCTGATTCAGTGCTAGGGAATAATGGGAACTGTAGTTTATTGTGGCAATAGAGCTCTCTGACAGAGAAGGCTCAATGTCTCAGAAAAAAAAACTACAGTGCCCATGATTCCCTAGCACTGAATCAGGGCAGTTAAAGTGGACTCAATTTGCACTTTTCTAGCAGTCTGCAAAGGCCCTTAGTTGAAATCATATTTTTCATCCCGACTAAAGTTAACCTAGGCCTTGTTCCCACTATGATTTAAAGCAAATTGCTGATCGGGTTATATGACTTGAAACTGGTTCCAATCCTAGTGAGCTCAGTTTCAATCACAATTAATAATAATAATAATAATAATAATAATAATAATAATAATAAGTAGTAGTAGTAGTAGTAGTTTTATGTATAACCCGCCCCTCTGCTCGGAAATCAGGGCGGCTTACAGCAAGTTAAAAAATACAACAGTTAAAACATTCCAACATCCCACGCCCTCCACCCCCACCCCCAAACCCTCCCACCCCTTAAAACTAAATTAAACTATTGTAAAATTAAAATCAATTCAATCATAAAATGCAAAACCAGTTGGCAAACATATTGTGGCAACCGGAGGGGTGAGCAATTAAGCAAGGCAAACGCAAAAAAACCCCGCTGTTTCCTGACACTAGTTTTTTGGCAGTTCTTTTGAAAAGTATCAAATCTGAAGCGTGTTCAACAAGTGGGAATGAGGGATCTGAATCTGTTCATTCTGGAGGGGAGGGACTAATGGCAGAGGGGTGTTTACCACCCTTCTCAGTTTTTGGGAAATCAGTCATTCCCCCCCCTCCCGCCCCCCAGCTCTGCCTTTGTGCTTATGGTGTGACCTATGGGTGCATTGTATTTGACAGAATATACATATATATACATATATATATATATATATATATATGACAGAATATGCGATCCATCATATTTGCAACTACTTGCAATTACGGGCGGGTAATTGCAAAACCAATGGATCACATATCCTGACAATTTTTTTTAAAAACTGTTCCCAAGCCAGGCTGCTCAAGGGAAGCAGCCTGGGTTGCTGAGGAGCAGAGGAAGGCTCAGTTACTAAAGTTGCTCCACTCAGCACCTGGAATGGTCCCATCCTCACTGTGTTGCTGCTTGCATCACTGATGATGCACAGATGATTGACATGCATTTTGAAGTAGCGCAAACTAGTGGGAAAGACAATTGTACAAAAAAAGAAGCGATTACAAGGGAATAATGAAAAGATCCACTTTCCAATAGACCTTTTGAAATCGATTCACTGACACGGAATGAAGACAAATCACAAACCGGTTTAAATGTAAGTGGGAATGAGCCCCTATTGAAGTATGCTTTATCTACATGCTGTCTTATTCAGCAATGGATTTAATGGGCCTACTGTCATTTCGACTAGCTAAAAGAATTCAGCATTTTGTTTACAAGTGACAATAGCAAATAAATAAATAAATCCTACTTTGTAGGTCTAGTTCTTTGTGAATTCTGTAACAAAACATGACTGAAATGTCCTTCCAAAAATGGGAGTTAAAAAAGTAATGATTGAAACTTCTCTAGGCACAAATACACACATCTGGAGTAAATCAGCTAGGGCATTACAAACATTTTTTAAAATCAATTTCCCTTTCCCAAATAAGAATTCCCAGATGCTCCCCATAGAAGAGTTGAGATCCTACATCTGGGATGCACTGTGTGTATATCTCCATGTGTGGGCAGTGTTATGTGACCTTTGTGTTAGATGGTAACTTTGCATAATCAGTGCACAACCGTAGGAGTACTACTAGATATACAAAGACTAGGATGCACATATACACGTACAATAGCATCACGTATACAGTTCAGCCTCTGTGCTCTTGAACTGAATGAAAATTTTGCTCATCAGTGAAAAATGTCCAACTGCTTCCAGAGAGGCATTTATTCATGCATGAAACAATTTTTTTTTACTCAAGGACCATGTTCACATGGGCCAAATATCACATCCTCCCCCTGTCCTCAAAGCAATCAGTCCAAATGCTGCAAGGCCCAATCCTGGTGCAAACTATTTGGATGATGTATGGCCAGTTCAGCACTGAATCCATCTTATATCACCCATGATTTTAAAAACTTGCCTTTTGCTCTGCTTCTTCCAAGAAAATCCAAAGCTCTGTGGAACGCCACTGGACAGCTGTTCACAACATGCCCTGCTGTGCCACTGTTGGTGCAAGTCACTCTCAGAACAAGGTGCCCTGCCATGTGATCAGTGCTGGGTGCCTTATTTTCAGCCTTCAATAGAGTGAACCATGCCACTAGTGGTGGAAGTGGGTGACAAAGTGGGACACTGTGTAGACAGCTACCTGCCCTTGCTCCAGAGAGCCCAAGTAACGGGAGGAATTTGTGGCATCATCAGGGGGCAGAATACTCCTGGCTGCTCCTGGAATATTCTGGTTCTTACAGACACGATAAAGGCTTCTTATTCCATACCCTCCAGCTGTCCCACTTTGCCAATAATTTCTCTGTGGCTATTAAAATGTCCTAGTTTCTCCCTCCTCCTCCTCCTCCTCCTCCTCCTCCTCCTCCTCCTCCTCCTCCTCCTCCCACTTTCTCTATTTATCTCCAGCTTAGCTCTGTTATTGCAGACTGAGTTCGTAGTGCAAAAATAGTTTGCATTCAGTTAACACAGTGGACAAAGAGGGGGTAAGAGCCACCTTGAATCCCATTTTGGGAGGAAGGTAGGACATAAAGTCAATAAATGAATGAATGAATGAATGAATGAATATTACCCATTGTTGTAAACTCAGGGAAAAGGAAACCTCTGCAGCTTCTAGCTTATCTGTTATTATAAATAATAATAATAAATTTTTATTTGTAACCCGCCCCTCTGCTAGGCAATCGGGGCGGGGGACAGCAGTATATAGAACAGTACAACGGTAAAACATTCCCTCTCTCCATAATCCCTTCCTCCCCCCACCCCATCCCCTTAAAATAGAATTAAACCAAAGAATAATTAAAATGCAATATTAATTAAATTCATAGATTAAAAGCAAAATTTTCCAAGGAGACAGACAAATGGGGGCCCCTTTATGGGCCGACCGTTATTCCGGGAAGGCCTGCCTAAAGAGATCCGTTTTTACTGCTTTCTTGAAAGCAGCAAGAGTGGTAGTAAGATGGATCTCATCCGGCAGGCCATTCCAGAGTCTGGGAGTGGTTGCGGAGAAGGCCCTCTGGGAGGTCTGGGACAGCCTAGTTTTTATAGGCTGTAACAGATTCCTCCCAGAGGACCGCAGGGCACGGGGGGGGGGTCATATGGGGAGAGGCGGTCCTGCAGATAAGATGGACCCAAGCCATGTAGGGTTTTAAAGGTTAAAACCAACACCTTGTACTGCGCCCGGAAACTAATTGGCAGCCAGTGGAGGGATTTAAGCACTGGTGTTATGTGCTCCCTCCTTGATGTTCCTGTAATTAGCCTGGCTGCCATATTCTGTACCAGTTGAAGTTTCCGGGTTAGGCACAAGGGTAGCCCCATGTAGAGTGCATTGCAGAAATCCAGACGTGAGGTTACCAGGGCGTGTACCACAGCTTCCAGATCCCTTCTATCCAGATAAGGGTGCAGCTGGCGTATCAGCCGAAGCTGATAACAGGCGCTCCTGACCACCGCATTCACCTGATTAGTCATGTGAAGTGATGAGTCAAGGAGAACCCCCAGACTGCGAACACAGTCCTTTACGGAGAGTGTGACCCCATCCAGGACTGGAGACTGTATTCCCAGATCTGGTTTCGGGCCTGTGACTGCAAGTACCTCCGTTTTGTCTGGATTCAACTTCAATCTGTTTTTCCTCATCCAACCCATTACCGCTCTAAGACAGTCATCAAGAGGAGAGGCGCCATCTGAAGTCTGAGTCGATGATCTGGTCATGGAGAGGTATATCTGGGTGTCATCAGCATACTGAAGACACCGAGCTCCATGCCTCCGAATGATCTCACCGAGCGGCTTCATGTAGACATTAAATAGCATTGGGGACAGGATGGCACCCTGAGAGATGCCACAATTAAGCTCAATTTTGGATGAGCAACTGTCCCCAAGCCTCACCCTCTGGGATCTGCCTGTGAGGAAGGAACGGAACCACTGCAAAGCAGTGCCTCCAATTCCTAACTCCCTCAGGCGATCTAAGAGGATGGCATGATCTATGGTATCAAAGGCTGCTGAGAGATCCAAGAGTACCAACAAGGTCACACTACCCCTGTCGATACTCAGGCGGAGGTCATCGGTCAGAGCAACCATGGCAGTCTCCAAATCCTGTCCTGAAGCCGGTTTGAAATGGGTCGAGATAATCGGTTTCATCCAAGACTGCTTGGAGTTGGGAAGCAACTGCCCTCTCGATCACCTTGCTCAAAAAAGGGAGCAAGGAGACTGGTCTATAGTTGTTTCTATCCAGGGGGTCCAGGGAAGGCTTTTTCAGGAGTGGCTTAACCGCCGCCTCCTTTAAACAAGATGGTACCTTGCCTTCCCTGAATGACGCGTTGATTGTATCCCAAAGGAACACCCTCAGCGTGTTCCCCCCCCCCCCCGGACGACCAGCCATGATGGACAAGGATCGAGGGGGCCACGTCATCGGTACTCACAGATTGTAATTGATCCAGTAAAGTGCCATCAACGGAGTTCCTGGATACCTCGTCTACGGATTCCTCTTTAATAACTTTTGACCACACTCTGATGTTGTTTGACCACATGTTCATGTTTTTATCTGTCAAATGTTGGAAGGTATGTTATACTTATCTACTTTTACAAATGTATCAACATCAGGTACTCTTAGAAGGTAAGTGAAGGTGAAGATTGGGATGTAATCCATTCAGTAAATCAGAAACACATAGTGTTTAGAAGTACAAAAAGAGCAATTCTTTGTCCTATTCTTCCAATGTATGGGTTAAATTCCATTGTTAGTTGCAACTAGACTAGTCTAATTAAATCACTACTGTTGACTCATCATGCAACCATTGATTCAGTGGATCTATGCCTGCTGGGATAAACCGATTATTGTTGTATGCTTTCAAGCCATTTCAGACTTATGGAGAACCTAAGGCAAACTTATCATAGGGGTTTCTTGGCAATTTTCTTCAAAGAGGGTTTGCCATTGCCATCCTCTGGGGCTGAAAGAGTGTGACTTATGTAAGCTCACCATTGGGTTTTCATGGCCAACCTGGGATTTGAACTCTGATCACTCAGGGTCATAGACCAACACCCAAACTATTACACCACACTGGCCCTCCAATAGGCCCACATTATTCAATTTTTATAACACATGTATTCATATTACTGTTACTATATCTTGCAGTGTTGCATTCCTTTTTAACAGAAGCTCTGAAATAAGAGCCAAGCAGGTGATCATCGTGTTTGTAATAGCTATAATTACACTGTAATTATTTCTGATGGAGTTTTATCATGTAACACTATTCATTAATTCCAGTATGTCATACCAGTGATATAAAGAAATTAATATAGTTAAACATAGTTCCAAAGTTTGCTAATTAAATTACGATCTCTTCCATTTTCTTACAGAACTCCAGTCCTACTCACTTCATGACAACAGTAACTGAAAACAAAACTCATATATACCTAATAATTATAATTTTTGCAATTAAATGGTTTAATAGTGAATAGTGATTAAAATTGTTTCTTGGTGATTAAAATTGTTGATTAAAATGCATGCACATAGGCAAAAGGTTATTAAATTAAACATTGATTGTACCTAGTTGGTGGTTGATCTAGATAAGTAGTCAGAATACAGTTGTCCCTCCCAATCCATGATTTGAAAATATTCCTGCCCCCCCCCCAAAAAAATCCCAAAGCAAAACTTGATCTTGTCATTGTACATAAGGGACAGAGCCAACTTAGTATAGTAATTTGGACTTCAACTCTGGACACTAGGATTCAATTCCCCACTCAGCCATAGAAACCCACTGGGTGACCTTAGTCAAGTCACACACTCTCAGCCCCAGAAAAACCCATGATTGGTTCATTTTAGGGTTGCCATGAGTCAGAAATGACTTAAAGGTATACAAGAACAAATATAAGGGACACTATAAAGGGATGCAGTGGCTCAAGTGATTAAGACGCTGACTCTGTTGATTGCAAGATCAGCAGGTTGGCAGTTTGAGGCCCAGGTGCTGCATGATGGGGTGAGCTCCTGTCACTAGTCCCAGCTTCTGACAACCTAGCAGTTTGAAAGCATGCAAATGCAAGTAGATAAAGAGGTACCACTTTGGTGGGAAGGTAAATAGCAATATGTGCAATCATGTTGGCCAGATGATCACAGAGTAATCTCTGAGAATGCTGGCTGTTCAGCTTAGTAATGGAGATAAGCACCACCCCCTATGGTTGGACATGACTTGACAACCTTGTCAACGGGGAATACCTTTACCTTTTTTTTTTAGCATCTATGAATTTTGGTATCCATGGGATTGGGGTGTGCTGGGGGAAACCCCAACAAATACCAAGGGCCCACTGTAATATCTATAAACATATGTAAATACTAAAATCTATATATTTATTCAAACTCACTTCTGCCACCTTTAACAGAGTCTTGGGCAAAGGAAATAATCAAGTTCATAACAAAAACAAAAATATAGATTTTAAAAATGTGAATGTGATTTCTATGAGGTTTTTACCAGTTATTCAGTTGCTATAGAGAGCTAGTGCCTGGAAGAACTCTGCCCCCCAACCAGTAAAATTAATGCATTGCTCTTAACAAGGTATTTGTGCTGAATCCTACTGGGTATTTAGGCTGATGGAATAAATCTTCATCAGCAGATGTTGGAAGAGTTGCTTTTCCTGTCCACACAGCACTTGCAACAAGAGCTAGGATCCAACCATGCTTGTGTAGTGTAAATCTACGCTCACATAATTATCCAGTAGTAGTGTTATACCACTCTTCAGCCAAATACTAACATTGTGTAAATAACTAAATATCAACCAATATGTTTGTTTATTGCTCCATTCTGCAATAGCCTTTACCTATAGGGCCAACCTGGGCAGGCTGCACAGCAGACATTTAAGATGCCCATTAACAGTTGGTATCCACTAAACAGATTGGACAGGTACAAGGCATACCTGTTCATAGTCTCCTTGAATTTGGTGAAAATGTATTTCAGAAGAGGAAAGTGGCAAAAACACCTCTGAGTATTCATTGCTTAAGAAAACCCTATGAAATTCATGTGGTTGCCATAAGTTGACTTGAAGGCATGTACACACATATTATGGGCTGATGCAGACTGGCACAAAGGGACGACATGGGGGTGGAGTTGGGGTGGGGCAGCTGCTGTGGCTCTAAGGGTGGCCTTTTGCTGCCCCCAAAGGAGCAGCATTTTGCTGCTTTTTGGGGGGTGGCAGAAAGGAGGATCGGGGCCACGGCATGTGGTTGCCGCGACCCTGGTCCACTGTACCCAGGAGCAGCTCTATGCCACCCCTTTTGGGCCATTTGCATTGGCCCTATATTTCTCTTTAAATTAACTAGTTAACTTTAAATTAACTCTTTAATTTCCTACTTGGAACTACAGTCCCACTGGTTTAGGGACCAGCGAATGAGTACTTGATACTGGTTAATTGCTCAAGTGGTCAAACAAAACTGGTATTCTGTGCTGATTCGCTTGGAGAACTTTTTTGTTCTATTTCCTTTCATATCAAATGTTTTGTAACTATTTAAGATGAAGGTCATGTAGAACTTTCATTATTTGATTTATTTAACCTGTGTCAGTTTTTGACCAGATTTTATGTGGGCAAGACCCACAATAATAGGGAGAAGATAACACAAACAAATTGTTAAATAGACAAAACAGGAAAATGAGTCATTTCAAGATAAATTTCAGATGGAAATTTTAGAGTCTATTACACATGCTTGCTAATGTTTCTGTTAAGGTACTCTTATTATCTCTGGGGAACCAGCAAGGCACACTGAAATGGATTTTGTTTCAAAAATAAGGTGCTTCACAGAAAGAGAATGCAATTTGATCATTTAAAGCAAGTGCTTCAGATAACTCTCTCAAAATCCCAGATAATGAGGTTTTAAAATGTTTATCTTTTCATGACAAGATGTTAATTTTAAAATTTGGGGGGAACAATTAAATCAACTCTATAAAAATAACCTGTGCTGCAGGAATGATGATAAGAAGAGTTCTGAAGTAGTAGGTTATTTTGTGACAAATGGGCTATTGTTATCTATATGGACAGAGCAGCTGAGCATATGAAATTGAAGAAAATGTTACTCTCTCTAGAACTGAGTAGATGTGTTCTGCTATAGGATGAACTCTCCTTCCCCTGCCTTCACTCCTCTGTGTGTGTGGGGTTGTTGTTGTTGTTGTTATATGCCTTCGAGTCATTTTGAATTTATGGCAACCCTATAATGAGTTTTTCTTGGCAAATTTCTTCAGAGGGGGTTATGCAATTCCTGCCTATATTTGTACCTGTTTGTTTGTTTGTTTGTTTTCTTCATACATCTGTGGGCATTTTAGCACACCCTTCCTCAGGTAACTGGTGTATCCTTTCATTTATGCCTTTATGCTGTGAAGAGACAGATCTTCTTATCAAGGGGAATGTACCTTATGCTGTCAGGTTCTATAAGCTAAACAAATAGCAGCTTCATTTGTATACCTTCAAGTCAAAGTCAAGCCTGATTGATACTTAGATGGGAGATGAGATGGGCAGGGGACAGAACAGTGGGGAAATGAGCAATACTTTACACTACAATTCAACAGCCCAGACAGTGGAAATAATGTGTATTGTTAAATGGGTAGGTGCTGTTTATGCCTCTTGCCCCAAGTCCAGTACCAAATCTTCCAGTTAGTGTTGACAGTATGGAACCAGATGGATCAAAGATCTGACTAGCTTCATAGAACTAGAGATCATGGAAGGCAGCTTCCTGTGTAGAGTCTACCAAAGTTTATTGGGTTGTTAAGTGCAGAGAATGGATTTATCTGTCAAGGCAACCAGCATATGGAACATTTCCCCCCAATGCACTGAGATCAGGCAGGCTCCCAGTCTGGGATATTTATACCACTAACTCTGGGCATGTCTACATGGGCCATCTGGAGTGATTTCTTCCCACCCTTGCATAGTTTTGTTCAGATGACACAGGGCCAAAGGCTTAAAGACACTGTGGGCTGTCTACATGTGGGAAGGACAGATGGCAGTGAATTAAGGCCATCCCTCTCTGAACACACATTTAAAAGACTCATCTTTTGCTTTGAATCTTCCTAGAAAATCTGGAGCACTCTTCAGAAATGCTGGGCAGCCCACTGTACAGCCTGCTGATGCAATTTTGCTCTTCTGACACCCAACCATATGATTGATGCTGGCTGCCTTGTTTCTGGTGTCAGAGGGAGTGATTGTACCAGCAGTAGTAGCAATGTGTCGCACAGTAAGATGCTATGTTGACAGCTATCTGGTGTTGCTGTGGAATGGGGCAGCTTTGGGACCAGAATATTTCAGGGGTGGCGATACCCACCCTTTTGCCTTGGGTAGATTAAGGAGGTAGCTGGTTACATTCTCTACAATGCTTTATAATGAGGGTTTACTACTTGGATCTCTTTGATTGGCCATAAGCTATTCAGTTTTGACTGGACTGAAGGAAGATATACAAAATGTAAGTTGTGATCTCAAAGATGCCACACTATTATGCCCTAGAACTTCCTAAACACTACAGAGCCTTCACATTGACTTTTTTCAAAGTTCTACTCATCAGCTCTTATCAAGGGGAAATATTCCCTGTTACCAATGTACCTGCCCTTGTCAATTGGGCAAGGCTAAAACAGCTCAGCATGTATTATTATATTATCTGTAGACCCCATTGAGCCATGAAACCCACTAGGTGACCTTGGGCAAGTCACATACTCTCAGCCTCAGGGGGAGGCAATGGCAAACATCCTCTGAACCAACCTTGCCAAGAAAACCTTGCCCCATGATAGGTTCATCTTAGGGTCACCATAAGTCAAAAGTGACTTAAAGGCACACAATAAACACACAACAAACTACAAGGACATGTATTCTTTTTATGTTACTCCAATTTTAACAAATTTTCCAGGGAGGTACAAAATCTTTATACTCTTCCTCCCCCTCCCTCAGATTCTGTTATTACTTTTGGGGTAGTAGAATTTTGTATTTTAGCATGCTCTAATAGGAATCAGATGGTTAAACTTACTTAAATTAATCACATCAGTATTAATAGGTATTCCTATTGAAGACAGTTATGTTTTTACTAATATTTTCCAAGTACATTGCTCCATATATGTTGGAATATTAATTCATCAGCAATTTTCAATTGTTCACTTTGTAACTATTTACTTTGTAATTGACGAGGCTGGTCTATGGCCTTCATAAAGTTTATGTATGTATATCAAAGATATTACAGTCATTTCAGTCAGGGGAACACAGTGTTTCACTCCAATTTGTTTCCAGAAATGGCACCGTCCAAGCTCATTATCTATTTATGAGAATGAGATGAGTTCCTCAGCCTAGAAATACAAGCTTAAAAAGTAAAAAAAAAAACCAAAAAAAAACACAAGTAGGAATCACATGCTATTGAAAACATTAATATTTATAATGTTTGATAAATCAAAAATCCTCCATGTAATTCATTCATTCATTCCTTTAGAATTATCTCTGATCAACAACACGCAGAGGCATGCCAGCTTACTGAAGAATCTAAATTTTCAGGTGGAATCTGTAAATTTCTGAGACAAAAATATTATTCTCCACCTAATAATGATGGGTGACTGCCTTCCCATGTGGTGTCCTTCATCATCCAGCACTGCTGCTGAGGTCAAAATGAGATTTCCAGCCATGCTAGCAACACTGGGCACCTTGTTCTGACCTCAGAGTAACTTGTGTTTGTAGTGGTGGCACTGGGCTATGAATGAGGACAGTGAGTGAAAAGGCAGCTGCTGTTATTGCTGAAGACCCTCAAAAAACCCACAGCAAAAGGTAAATTAATTAAATGTGGGTTGGGAATTGGGTGTGGGCATCTTGAACACCACAATCTGGACCCGATTGGAGTTTTTCACCCTGTGTTGTGTAAACAGGACATAGCAAGCATCAGGGGAATTCAGAGTAAATCACCAGTTCTTACAAGGCCTGAATTGTTTTTAACCAAAATTATTTTTTTAAACTTTTGCAAACATTTTAACTTAATCTTGTTTTAAATTACTATAAACCACCTTGGCTTACATCCCAGGAGATAGGTGGCGTATACATTTGTCAAGAACTGCCCACTCCCTTTGGTTCAGTAAATCAGGCTTCTGTATTTTAACAGCAAACTTTATTTCAGTAACCAAAGAAGTTAACAGTATGACCTCTGTAGACAGAATAACAATAATCCCCAGTTGCAAACACAGAGTAAGCAATGCACCTGTCCTGTAAATTTGCAGACTTTTCTCCCATTCATCCATAAGCCAAAACATTTTTCAGCCAGTGTTACTCACCTCCTGCCCTTTTCCCACATATTTTTCAGGTTCTTTCAAGCTTCCTACAGAAAGAACCCCCCCCCCCCGACATGTTGGGAGTGGTTACCTGTTGTGCCGGCCTTTGGAAATGACACCGGATGCCTGATTGACTGGGCGGAAGTCCTGCCCCTTCCTCCACCGCCCAGCCAATTGGGGAGGGGATCTTCTAGGATCCTCGCTCGCTGGTAATCTCATGTCTGAATAGCCGGCAAGTGAGGTACTTGTCGGCTCGTTTGACGATAGGCGGTTCAGGCCTTTTTGGAGACTTTCAAACGTCTATTGAAGGTCAGGGCGGCCTTGCCTGGTGGCGCAGGGCCCCTTTAAACTGTGCAGTGCAGGTTCGGGCCCGTGGCTGTTGTTTTTGAGTGCTGCGGTTGAGCCTTGCCTGGTGACCGCGACTGCCAAGGCTGGTTGAGAGGCCTATTTGGAAGCGGATCGGGGCCAGGAGGCCCACAGCGTCTTCCAGGAGTGCCAAGAGTGGTGTGTTCACCCTGAGAGGGAGTCAGGCAAGCCCCATCTTACCTTGGGTTTGGAGTAATAAAAAAATAAAAAAATAAAAATAAGAGGCACGGCCCTGCATAGGCAGGGGATAGCCTTCTGCTATTGGCCGGGGGTGGCCTGGTTAATATTGGGCCCCTTTTGGGAAGGGCCTTTGGCCTAGCTTGGCCTGTCTCTCTTGCGGGGGGGCATGGACAAGCTGCCAGGCCACAGGGCCTGGGTTTTCCTAGTGAGCTCATTGCGGCCTGGTTTCCATTGCAACAGGGAAGGCCTGGTGGTGGGCCTAGTGGTACTGGCCCCCTGGTGGTGATACACTCACCAGTTGTCCTGGCTGAGATCTTTTTGTCCCCTTGGGGATTTGGTAGGCGATTGGCCCTAATTGCGTCCGTGTTTGGGACAGGTTTACTGGGGTGTGACCCGTGTCTTAATTAGTTAATCTCAATAATAATAATAATAATAATAATAATAATAATAATAATATAAAAGAAAAGAACATTCTGCCCTAACCGGGGGGGGGGGGGATTAATTTCAAAGTACACTTGATTCTCTAGATATCATATATGGCTGCTCTGTTTCATCTGAGATTTGAGAGTTGTATATAACACTATAACCCACATCAGCCTGGTCCATAGACTACCAATAAGGGATCATGCCGCACAGCAGACTACAGTCCAAGTGGCGCGTGGCTTCTGCTGGGCCCAATAGTGGGCAGCTGGCTCCGAAGAGGTCAGGTGATCCACAAAGTAGGGATGATGAGATAGTAGCCCAGTTGGCACAACTGGGCCGCACTATGCAGACTTGTGCCGCAGTGTGTGAACAGCTTGCTCAAAGGGGGGTTCAAGGTTCTCATCCTGGGCCCTCAGTCAGTGTAGTTCATACTGGAGTGCAAAATTCAGGGCAGCAGGCTACTCAAGTGCAACTAGATAGCGCACCTGGCATTTCTTTCGATGATTTGGCACGTGGTCCCCCAGTGCCATCTGCTATTGGGGTTGGGCAACCAACCATAGCAGATGTTATGGAACTGCTAAGGAGAGTTCCAGGTGTGGCACAGCACGGAGCGGTTGCCCCTGTGTTACAGCAGCCCACTCTGGCAGACTTGTATAGTTTGGTCCAGAGGGCTGTGGGTTCAGGTCAAGATGGTGGGACAGCACCTGAATCTGGTGAAATTTCTAACAGGGATGGGGGAAGTGTCTCTTCCTTTTCACAGATTAGCACCCAAGCAGAGGCTATTGCACACTCGGAGGGAAATTCACTGACAGTGAGGGAGGCTGCTCAGCAATCATCCAATCCAGGTTTGTCCATGTCTACTAATTCTATGACTGCTTGGCCCACCTCGGTATGGACTCCAGGGGGCCAAGTTGGGCAAAATGCCAGCGGTGAAGGTTCTCCTTCTGTATCCATTATAGCACCCTCAACAACACCAACGGCACTCTAAGTGCCTGACTCGAGGGTGCAAGCTGTGCAGCCATCAGTCTCTAAGGTAAGTGACTCTAGGCCGGTGGTGACTGTGAGAGCGTTAGGCTTAGCTGGGGTAGAATGTGTGGTGGAGTGCAATCCCTATGCTGGGATGTCAACTCCCTTAGGATCTCATCTTCCCCTCTCTACTAAAGAGAGAATATGGAAAGGTGAATACGTTGATTTATTTTTACTTACATTCCGGGACCCCAAGCCAAGGATAATGGTAAAGGATGGGGTAGTATTTAGTCTTCCCAAGGAATTCCAGGCTCACAAACGTCCGAAGCTCGAACGGAACTTTGTGAACTGGATGATGGGATTTACCATATACAGAGGTGTGATTGAACAGAAGGATCCTTCTAGGTCTCCTGATTTCTCTTAGTACCAGGAGATTATGATTAAAGCCTATACGAATTGTCATTTTAATTCAAGGGGCTTGGCATGGCTCCAGTATGATGAACAATTCAGGATGAGAGCTGCTTTGGATCATTCTTTGTCTTGGCAGCACGTCCAATCAGAACTGTGGGCAGATGTTATGCTAGGGCCCTCCCCTTCGAGCAGGTATGATAATGGGTTTGTGCCCATGGTCACGCAGCCGAAAGGGCAGTATGCAAGGCCTAGCACGGGAGAGAGAAAAAGTTACAGGTTTATGCTGGGACTTCAACTCTGGCAAGTGCACTAGGCAGCCCTGCAGGTACAGCATAAATGTCATACCTGCAGAGGTAATCACCCCGGTACTTCCTGCTTTAGAGCGAGGAAGGCCGGGACTGGAAGTTCCTCTCAACCATCCACAGCAGGAGGGAAAAGTGCCAATGCCAATTAAGCTGGATGTTTTGGCGGCTTGGCTGCGGATTTACCTGAATAGGGATTCTGCTCAGTATTTGTTAGATGGTTTTTCAAATGGTTTCCATATTCCTTATTCTGGCTTGAGGGTTCACCTAATGCGCATTCGGTGAGGGAATTTCCAGAGATTGTCAGGGAGAAGCTGGCTAAAGAGTTGGCAGCCGGTAGGATATCTGGGCACCACCAGCACCTGCCAATGCCGACTTTAAGGTTGTCACCTTTGGGTGTTATACCCAAGAAGGCACCCGGTGAGTTCCGTTTAATTCACAATTTGTCATACCCAAAAGGGGAATCTGTTAATGATGCCATTGATCCAGCTTTGGCATCGGTGAAATATGCATCATTCGACGCAGCAGTGCAAATGATATGGGCTTTAGGTGATGGTGCCCTATTGGCTAAGTGTGATATAAAATCTGCCTTTAGGCTTTTGCCAGTACACCCTGATGATTTTGACCTATTGGGCTTTCAATTTAAAGGGATGTACTACTTTGATAAAGCAATGCAGATGGGGTGTTCTATTTCTTGCTCTGCCTTTGAAAAATTTAGTACATTTTTGCATTGGTGTGCCATCAAGAGGTCAGGTAATCATAGTATTAGTCATTATTTGGATGACTTCTCGTTTGCAGGAGCTCCTGGGTCATCAAGGTGTGTGGATACCTTGTCAGCATTTCAGGTGTTGATGGCTGAGATGGGAGTGCCCTTAGCAGAGGAAAAGACAGAGGGTCCTGGCACCCATCTAACATTTTTGGGCATCGAATTAGACACAGTTGAGGGACTTTCTCGCCTCCCTATAGAGAAGGTTGAGGCGATGAGACAACAGGTAAGGCTTATGAATAGTAGGACTGAGGCCATGCTTCATGATTTTCAATCCCTGACAGGCTTGTTAAATTTTGCTTGTAAAGTTATTTTTCCTGGTCGGGCATTTTTTGCTTGCTTATACAATGCTACTAAAGGGCTTTCTGCCCTGCATCACCATATTAGGATTACTAGTGGGATAAGAGTGGATTTGAAGATTTGGGCATCATTTTTGAATCAATTTAATGGAGTCTCCTTTTGGAGGTCAGAAATGCTTTTAAAGGCGGACCTTCAAGTACACTACGATGCCTCTGGTGCACATGGTTTTGGCCTTTATTGGAAAGGTCAGTGGGAATCTGAGAGATGGCCACAAGCTTGGGTGGACACTGGATGGACTCGTGATCTCACTTTTCTTGAACTCTTCCCTATTGTGGTTGCAGTTCATTTGTGGCCAGTACAATTTGAGAATAAAACAGTTTGGTTCTGGTGCGACAATCAAGCAGTGGTTCATGTAGTGAACTCTCAAACCTCGAAATCTCTAAGCGTGATGGCATTGCAGGGCTAATCAATCATCTTTATTGAATAAGTCTTCAGACCATTTCACATATAAACATAAGGGTGATGGCACTGGTAAGATCAATGGTTTCTCAATGCTTGAAGTATAATGTGTTGTTTCAGGCTCGCCATGTGCTGGGTTTACTAAATCCTTTGGTGGATGCCCTTTCCCATTTTCAGTTTTACAGGTTTTGTCAACTTGCCCCGGAGGTAGCATTTCAACCACTGGAGGTACCAAAACATCTGTGGAGCCTTGGAGGTTAGAGATTGATAGGGCAATTCTCCAGTCTGTCGCTCCATCGACACACAAGTCATATCAGCTCACAATGCAAGCTTTTAGACTGTTTCTATCTATAGCGGGAGAGGTTAAGGTTTGGCCCTTGAGGGTGGAGACGGTGTTACATTTTGCTGTTCACCTTAGGCAGTCAGGTTTGTCCCCGGTCACTATTAGGGGGAGGTTAGTGGCTCTTGTCTTTTTATTCTAGATCGGGGGGGCTTCATGGACCCTCCCGTGGACTTTAAGTACATAGGGCTTTGGAGGGATGGGCTAGGGAGCTTCCTGCGGCTCGCGAAAATCGCTTGCCAGTAATTGGACCAGTTCTCATTCAGATCTGGCAGTCCCTTCCAAACGTGTGTTCTTCAACCGAGGAGGTTGTTCTTTTTAGGGCAGCTTTTTCTTTGGCCTTTTTTGCGGCCACTAGAATTAGTGAAATTGTCCCTAGCTCCCGCTCCAATACTACTGGCAAGGCACTTTGTTTGTATGATGTCCTATTTGTAGACCAGGGCATTCACGTCTGTTTTAGGCATTCTAAAACTGATCAGTTGGCCAAGGGCCAAACTGTAGTCTTGTCAAGAGCAACAGGAGGTCAGATTTGTCCTGATTCCGCTTTGTCTGACTATCTCAGACTTTGCCTGACTGGCCCTGGCTATTTGTTCCTTCATGTCTCAGACCTTCTGTTGACCCAGTTTCGAGCTGTGCTACAGGAGGCTTTGCAGTGTGCAGGTTTGCCAGTGGCCCAATTTTCTTCACATTCTTTCAGAATAGGGGCAGCGATTGCTGCTGCTGCTAATGGACTAAGTGACACTGCAATCTGACAGATTGGGCATTGGCGGTGTAGGGCCTTCAAGTCCTAAATTTGCTCTTAGCGACACAGTTTGGAATTGAAATGGTTATTCATAGTAGTTGTTTGGTTTACTTAACTTACAATTTTTCTATTTTAAGTAGGCAATGATCTCGGAGATGTTTTGATCCTTGGGGACAAGCCTTGTGTTTCAGGCCGAATGCTGTGTCCTGCAATCACATCACGATCAGAACCTAGGAATTCAAGAGATCCGGAGGGTGCACTGGTTCGGGAGGAGAGGCGTGCTATGGGGAGCTCTTCTGCCGTGCATCATTGAGCTTTCAGTGACCTTTCCACCACCCAAGATTCTTCTAGTGCACTTGGGCGAAAATGACTTGGTTCAAACTCCTTGTCGTAATTTGACCAAACAGATATTGAATGACATGCAGAACATCAAGTGAAGGTTCCTGAAATCCGTGGTAATGTGGACCAAGTTCTTGCTATGTCGTGTTTGGGTAGGAGCAAGGAAGAACTCTTCTATCAATGTGGCCCGGCATTGGCTGAATAGGACTGTTACTAAGAAGTTTGGGGATTCAGGGATTTTGATTGTGGAACACAATGAAATTCAGGTTGAGAAGCCACATCTGTACAGGGGTGATGGAGTCCTTCTCTCCCCTATGGGTTCTAACTTATACTTAGAGTCGATCACTCGTCACATTGAATGAGCTCACCTGGGTGGGGAGGGGATGCCAAGCTAGGCTGGCCCCCTCCTGTGGTGGGCAGGGATCCCTCCAGGGGATAATTCAGTTAATCGAATTACCAAATTTGGATCAATTTAATCAGGATGAAGAGTATGCATTAGTTGGGTTAAAATTTTCCTATGACGTCACCAAATAAGTTGAGGACATCATAGATAGGTTACATCATGGGGATAAGCTATGACGTCATTTCTGGTTGGGGGGAGATGATTTATTTGGTTGTACATTAAATTGGAACTTGCTGTTATTGACACATGTTGTAAAGGGCTTGATTTACCTTGTCAGTGAATTTCTTATGTACATGGACACATGTGTCATGAACAGGGTAAATTATGGTTAATTCGGAACTGTTAATGAACTTGTTTATGATCCTGTACAGATAAATAAAGTTGGATCAATTTATCAACCATACGGATGTGTACGGTGTCATTTTTGTGCTGGTGCAACTGGCCTTGGTGAATATTGGTACGGCTATCCTCCCCCACACATATGTTCATTACTCAGCCAGGCCATTATCTTTGTTTGTGCAGATGCTACAAATCCCATTGGCTTCATCACCCAAACCCTCTTACATGTTCATAACAATGTACTTTTATTGATACTGTGCTTGTATTCAATTTCATCAATTCTGTGAAGCATAAACAATGCCATAAACCATGCCCTTTATTCTCTGAAGATGCCAGTCACAGATGCAGGCAAAATGTTGGGAATACATTCTTCTAGATAGAACATGGCCTCACAGCTTGAAAAACCCACAAAAACCTATAAACAATAGCATTACTCAAAAGCAATAAAACAGCAACCACTTTTATATCAGGATTTGTCATATTCCTCATAAAATACAATAGAACAAATAAATAAGTGGACAGAGAATGACTGGCTTAAGGTCACCTTGAAAGCTTCCTTATCAAATGGCAATGTTGACTCTCAGCTCTTCCCAGTCCCAGTCCAACACTCTAACCATTTTACCATGCTGGCTCTTTCTTATTTCTCAATAAAAATGCTTAGCACCCTGCTGTACATTGGGATATCATATGTAGACTATCTCTTTTAACCACAATTTGGAAAGTTTAGTTTGGTGCTGTGAATACATCTAGTCATTAACCTCAATGATCCACTAAATCTATGGGATCTACATATGTTTTGACTCGAGCCCTTTCACACTACATAGTTATGGCACTCTGATAGCATTTTAATGGCTATAGCAACATCCTGCTGAATCCTGGGGTTTGTAGTTATGTGAAGTACTAGAGAGAGCCAGGGTGGTATAGTGGTATGAGTGTTCTAAGAGTCTGAGAGAGACCAGGGTATAAATCCCTGCTTAGCTGTGGAAACTCACTAGATGACCTTGGCCAAGTCACATTCTCTCAGCAATAGATGAGGCCAATGGCAACCCCCCCCCTTTGAACAAATCATCCCTCCCCAAAACTCCTATAATAGTTCCACCATAAGTCAGAAAAAACTTGAATGAGGTGTTAAAGTCCTCTGGCTGTGAATTCTAAATATGCCTTCCTAATCCAATCCCAGGATCCCACAGGATGTTGCAAATTAAAGTGGAATCATAGCATTATAATTGTGTCATGTAAAAGGTCCCATAACTTGACTTACATTTACATAAGGATGGAAAGTTCCCATCTACTCCAATTAGTACTTATATTAGGGGTAGGCAACCTTTCCCCTTTAAGGGCCGAGGGACTTCAGCTCCCAGAAGCCTCAGCCATGTTGGCCAATAGTCCCATGTTGGCCAATAGCTCCTGGGATTCTGGGAGCTGAAGTCCCTTGGCCCTTAAAAGGGGAAAGGTTGCCTGCCCCTGACTTATACATTTAACCCTTGGACTGCAACACTCAGGGGCTTCCAGCAGATCTGACAGTTTAACTCAGCCTACCTTCCACTCATCTTTTAAAATATGGCTAACATTAGATATGATATGTTGCTTAATTAAAATCTTCATTTTCTTCATATGTTTTTCCTCCTTCACTAGGGAACAAACAAAATAATATTACTTTGACTGATGTAAATCAATTATACAAAAGTGTCTGCTGTCAGACATGTGATTCATTTACTTTTATGTGTTGTCTGAGAGCATCATATTTTTTCCAATGGTATTGTGACTGAAGGAGTGACAGCATGAATGTAACAATCTGCTCTTAATGAAGGAGAAAATATAGTTGTTAAACTAAATTGATTGTTCTTAAATTATTTTGACTGGACATATTTATACATCTGGCTTAAATATTTTAGGCCAACAGAGAGGCACAAGCTGCATTGATTTTGGGGTCTCTCTCTCTCTCTCTCTTTTTTTTGGTCTGGATTCTAAAAGATGTCGTGATTGACTTTGTTGTCATGTTTTATCTTGTTCTCTCTCAATCTTCTTTTTCTCCCCCCCCCCCCCATGACCTCTTTATACAACATTGGAGTTAGGCTTTTGAATCAATTGGATTGGTTCACTGTTGTGTTGACACTGTAGTACTACTGGAGTCTGGAAGCCATGCCCTATGAAGAGAGCAGGGTATGTTTAGCCTGGGGAAAAGAAGGCTAGGAGGTGATAAAAGAGCCATGTTTAAATACTTCAAGGGATGTCATATTGAAAATGAATCAGTCTTGTTTTCTGCTGCTCCAGAAAATAGGAGATGGATCAATGAATCCAAACTACAGGAAAAGAGATGCTACTTAAACATTAGGAAGAACTTCTTGACAGCCACAGCTGTCTGACAGTGGAATATGCTGCCTCGGAGGGTGGTGGAGTTTCCTTCTTTGAAGATTTTTAAACAGACACTAGATGACCATCTGTCAGTACTTAGATTGTGTCTTGCAGGGGTTGGACTAGATGCCCTTGTGGTCTCTTCCAACTCTATGCTTCTATGATGGAAATCTCTTGCCTCCTACAGCCCTCAGAGCTTTCTCCCCAGAGCTCTCACAGCTCTCTGGAACAGGTTTTGGGCTGCATGGCTAGCTATAGTGGGAAGGGAAGAGCATCATTACCAAATCCACTAGGTCCTAATGCTCTTCCAGTGGAACTCCAGCAAGGCAATATGTCTTTAAATACCATTTGTCTGTTTTGTCTATTTTAGTTCTTTCATTTACTTCATTAATTAATATCCAGTCTTTCTCCAGAGATATCCTAAATTTATACCTTGTTTTTCTTCCCCCGCTTACCCCTTGCTGGGTCAACTGACTACACACTTTGCAGCAAGTGAAGTAAGCTGGGGTCAAAAGAGGAAAGTGAAAGGAGAGAGGAGAGAGGCATTACCAAATTTAAAACTTTACTATTACACCTGTAGTTTGTATTGGATACTGGATTTTATTAAGATTAAAAAGAAAGCCTTGTTACAGCTAGAAGGATTTGAAAATAGATTTGGGTGGCATGCCTATCTCATATATAAAAAAGACTTGGTCCATAAAGACTTCAACAATAAACTAATAAAGTGTGTGCTGTTAAGAGTTTGGAGGATTGTTAAGAAAAGATGGAAGGACACGATTCCCAGATGGACTTCAGTGAATGAAGCTTTTTATAGACATGAACCAATGAGTAATGATCGATGGGTAACTTATGATGATATTCTGGTCAGAGATCATGAAGGGATAAAATTAAAAGAACAAGAGGAATTGAAAGAAGTAGGTTATAATTGTAGTTGGTTCTTATACCAACAGATTAGAGAAAGGTTTAAAATAGACTATAAACTCAACGGTTTTACTCAATGGTTTTGAGGAACAGGATGTGGATTTGACAAATATTATACGAGCAGAGGGAAATCATTACATTGCTAATTTTTACAAAATGTTATTGAAATATGACCAAGAATCTGAGATTGTCAAGCACTGTATGATTAAATGGGCCCAGGACATAGGGCATTCAATACAATTGGAATGGTGGGAATATGCTTGGAAGAGAGGTTCAAAATTTACTTTAAGTTACAACTTGAGGGAAAACTGGTACAAGATGCAATTTCATTGGTACCTTACACCTTATAAATTAGCCAGGATGTGCAAGAACAAAAGTGAGCTATGCTGGAAATGTAGTAAGGAAGTAGGATATTTCTTTCATGTCTGGTGGAGCAGTGGTAAAGTTAGAGAGTATTGGAGACAAATCCATACAGAGATACAGGTGATAACAAAAATTAAATTTTCATTGGATCCCAAATTGTACTTATTAAATATGATTATAAATAAAGAAATAAACAGAAAATATGAAATCCTGATATTGTACATGATATCGGCCATGAAATTATTATTTGCATCAAAATGGAAAAGTGAGACTTGTCCAGATTTAAAAGATTGGCTCTTCAAACTATATGAGTATATGGAAATGGGCAAATTAACTAATTTACTGAAAGGAAAAAAATATAGAGGAATTCTGTCAAATATGGGACCCCTTAATAAGTTATTTAAAAGAACATAAGAATACTAGTTACACAATTGGAGTAGAGTGATTTTTGGTGTTTTTGTTGATTTATAAATCTTGTTGATTTATAAAGGACAAACACGGTGTGTAAAATATATGATATTATAACTAATTAAAGAGTGTTTAGATTTAATATTAATGGAATATAATAGGAAAAGAACCACAAGACAAAGGAGTCATTTTAGTTTGTTGTTGTTTTTGTTGGTGTTGTTGCTGTTGTTATTATGTTGTTTGATTTTGTAATAATATTAAAAAAGAAGAGAAAAATACTGACAAGTCATTTTATATATGATAACAACAGCTAGATTAAAAATAGCTAAAATTGGAAATCAGACAAACTTTTAAGCATAGGTGAATGGCTTTTAAAGCTCAATGAAACAAAAGAAATTGATAAATTGACAGCAATAATTAATATGAAAATACTAAACAAAGTTGAGGAAGAATGGCTTCCAATAGTCAAATACTGGGAAAATAAATGGGGAGTTGATGGAAATTTGATTCAATAAAACAAATACTGAATGAAATCAAGTAACAATAGATGAAATATACACACATATGTATATAAAAGGTGGGAGGTGGGAAGAACTGAGCAAAAATTAAATTATTAAAGTTATTATTAAAGTTATTAATTGGATGGATAACTAAAAATATTGACATAATCAAGGTGAAATCAAGATTAACAAAAAAGAAGAGGGGTAATAAAATATTATAATAAAAGTAGAACAGAAACTCTTTTTTTCAATAAATTCATATATGTGTGTGTGTGTGTGTGTGTGTGTATATATATATATATATATATATAAGATAATTGTCAAAATAATATATAATATGAAATCAATGGCATGGGAACCAAGAAGAAGAAAGAAGAAACATATAGAAGACATATAGACTTGGGAGTTTATCGCATTCCCATTTTTGCCTAATCCTTGCACAGGCTGGGGACATGTGTGAAAGAGGGGAAACAGATTTTATCACACTTGAAACAGTTGGCAAGCTGTCGCCATGCCATCGCCTGACTATCACCCATCCCCAAGCCGCAGTGAGCCAGCCGTTTGAAAATTTGGTTGGCTCAGTGCAGCTTGGGGATGGGTGGTGGTCGGGCCACAGCATGGCGACAGCTTGCCAACTCTTTTGAGTGTGATAAAATATGTGTTATCATTCATGTACGTCCCCACCCATGCCCAGATTGGGCAAAAAAGGGAATGTGATAAACTCCTTGAAAGGACAAGAAATAAGAAAAAGAAGAAACAATAGGGTGTCAATAGTAAGATATTTTTGAATAATTTTATTATGATTATTATTTTGATATATTGCTTAATAAAGATTTAAAAAATTAAAAATGAAGTGTACCTTCACATGCAGTGCTCTTAACCTGCTCATATATTTTCCCACAGAGCTTGGAAGTTAAGTTTTTATACTATAGCTCCCAGAATCCTGGGAGCTGGATTCTGAAAATTATAGTCCAATAGATACTTTGTGTCAAGCTCTGTTTTCTCATCTATGGATTTTGACTTTTGCCACAAAAGTAGACCAAGACATAGCATTCTTGTTTATGGCCCAGTGGTTCTCTTTTCCAGTTTTTAATCTAAAATTTTATTATAAATTAGAATGTGAATATATGCACAATATATTATTTACTGAAATGAACATAGCCAGTTCTCCTCTTTCATTTCTCAAAGAGTCTCTATTGGCATATTGACCTCTCTGTACAGCTTGTAAAAATTACCAATGAAGAAATTTACCTGTATGGGCTGACACAATTAGGATTTCCCTGTGCAAATAAATCTCCAAACTGTGTTTAATATTTAAAACTTGCCAGGGTTATAACTTCACTGTGCTGGCAGGGAAAAGCCACCCCTCGAACACCTACACTGATCAGTAAAATATTGAGAACAGAGTTTATAAGCACCAACTTCTTGCCAGTTGAATTTTATGAAGATTTAAACTGGCTCTGCCCTTGGAAGGAAATTTATTTTTCCCTGCAGGTTTAATGACCTCATCACTGTTATCAGCAAAAGGGGAAAGCCACTTTATTTATATGCATTAAGCATCTGCCTTGTAGTAAATGTAGTTTAAAAGATGCTTAAAGCTTCAGTGTTGGGGGAAACATAAAATGCCAAATATACTTTAACTACTCTTATTACTACCGTACTATTGCTCTTCATTCCACTGCTAGGAGACAATATGCTACATCAGAGCTCAGAAATGTTACTTTTTGAATAACAGAACCTTCCCCCAACCAGTACAACCAGTGGGAACATAACAATTTACTTGTAAAACTGCAGCTATAAGGGTAATTACCTACTTTGGGGACCTCTTTAATGCAAGAGTCTCTAGTAATTCAATGCAGTGTGTAACTGGATGGTTCTAAACCATAAAGAGGAGCTACAGGGGAAAGTGTGTTTATGAATATTATATCCAGCCATTCCAAAGAAGTTACTTTTCCAATTTTTGAACTAGATGCTTTATGGAAGAAGAAGGCGACTAAAATGGTAAAAGGTCTGAAAACCATGCCCTATGAGGAGAGAATTAGGGAGCTGGGTATGTTTAGCCTGGAGAAGAGAAGGTCAAAAGGTGATATGATAGCCCTGTTTAAATACTTGAAGGGGTGCCATAATGAGGATGGGGCAAGCTTGTTTTCTGTGCTCCAGAGAATAGGACCAAGAGCAATAGATTCAAACAACAGGAAAAGAGATTCCCCCTAAACATTAGGAAGAACTTCTTGGCAGTAATAGCTGTTCAACAATGGAACACATTCCCTCAGAGTGTGGTGGAGTCTCCTTTTTTGGAGGTTTTTGAACAGAGACTGGATGGCCATCTGTTGCCGAGTGCTTTGATTCTGTATTCCTGCATGGCAGGGGGTTGGACTGGATGGCCCTTGGGTTCTCTTCCAAAGAGATCCTATGGAATATGGCAGTGTTCTTTTCCCTGCCTGGAAGACTAATAATCAATGAGCATGTGTAGTTTTTTTTTTCAGATGTTGGGGGTATTTATACAGAACAAGGGTCTGTGAAGTGTGTCTCTTCAGTTAGGGACTGTCTGTACAGCCCCTTACTCTTCTGTGCTACAGTTCCCAGAATCTCCCAGTTATCATGGGACAGCTGATAACATCCAGAATCCCTGCCCCAATATTTTCCAAGTTATAGATGAAAGGGGGTTAGAAGGTGCCATCATGGTCTCCACAACAAGAGTTCCTTCTAGGTTAAGAGAAAACTAAAAGTATCATTGCACCTTATGTTACATGAATTGAGTATGGAATGGCTGTATGTGTGGTTGTGAGGGAGTTGCAGTGTCTCTGTGGCAGGTCCAGGGAAGCTTTGGGCACTGCCAAGAGGAAAAGATGATACCAACCTTTACAGAAACCAAAAACAGACATAAGCAGGTATAAATGCTGCTTGTGTGTGCTACTAACAGAATGTCAACCTATCTCTATCTACCTCATTGTTGTCTCAAGACCTACAACATAATAAAGTTCAGACTATGCGTACTGCTGTCACAAGCATCTATTGGATCATTCCTCTAACCTGACTAATGAAACTTCCTGGTGCAGTTTGTAAAGTTTTCCCCCACCCAAATGGAAATGGCTTTATCTGAGGTTCTCTTTATAGTCTTTTTTTTAAACAGTCACACTATTCCACTTGTTGCTACATTCTTTTTTCCCCCCTCTTGTTTTGATTTAAAATCTTTTTAGTAGGTTATGGGTGGGTACCATATATGTCTCAAAATGTGTTTATCATGTAGCTCCTCAAAGAGAAAGCAGCAGCACAATAAATAAATAAATTTTCAGGCAGAAAAGAACTGCTTTTTAAAGCATCCTCTCTTCAATATTCAATACTTTTGAATTCATTTTTTCTTTGAATAATATGTATTCCCTCTTCCCAACACACTAATAAATTCTTTGGTTACAACTTTTTGCTTTTCAGTGAATCTGCTATATTACTTTCTCATTTTCCTTCTTGCATAGTCTTGAATGCCCTGGGTTACAATAGAAATTGAGTATTTCGAGCTACAAGAAATGTTTGTATTTATTCTTATGTTGTAGTTATGTTGTAAAAAAAAGAAGATGCTACTTTTAATCTATAGCACCATTTCATATATCCCCTCCTTTGTTTCATTGTAGAGTGCCATGGATTTTGAGTGAAGAGTTGTCTAATATTGTTCTAATTCTAGTTAATTTTATCAACACATTTGATATCCCTAATCCAGCTGTTGTCCAGCTGTTAATAAGTAAGGATGTTTAAGTAAGTTTAATATTGTAATGCCAAGTCATAATATTAGCAATATATGCTCATTAAAATAGCAACTTCAAAAACATTTATAGGTTGAAAACAAAACAGGAATTGTATCACCTGGGCTGATATCCTGTGTTGCAATTACAGATTTGCAGTCTATCTTTACAGACACATAAGTGGTCTTATTAAATTTTATTATGGATTCATGATTTTGACTCTATTGCTCTAATTGTAAATGCCACCCCCCACAAATCCCACCTGAAATTCCAGGAAACAAGTGATAAAGGCCTGTTCTGATGGTGATCAGTAAGGGCCTCGGCAGACGACTAATAGGGTCGTCTTGGAGGCAGGGAAGAGGAGGGGCAGCCACACGAGCGGCGCCCCTTCCTCCTCCCGAAGTTGCCCTCGGAGCTGCCGGCCCTCCGCATGGCCGGCGCTCCGAGGGCAACCTCCCGCCGCAGCGTCCGCACACGCTGCGGCGGAAAAGTCAGGGAAAGTGTGCCCTACACGTTTAGGGCATACTTTCCCTGACTTCTGAAAGGAGCGCTGATTTAGCGCTCCTTTCAGAGGCACCGATGGTGCGCTGCGGTGTGGCTGTGCTGTTCCAGCGGCGCACCGTCCCGCGGCACCCCCGACGCCATCGTCTGCTTCCCCCCTAAGATGATATTTCCAGCCCCCTTCCACCACTGAGCAAGGATATGACAATTTCCCCAAATGTGTGAAACTCAACTGCATAATTTGTGGTACACAGCAGATTTTTGGCAGGAGGAACTGGTAATATCATCCTGCTGCATCCCAGTCATAGAAAAGAAAATCAGACAAAACCTCCATTTCTTAGAGCAGCTTCTGGCTGCCAGGTTTGGGGGGGGGAGGTGTCAGGCCAGGAGAAAATACTTAGTTATGCATTCATAACTACATTGGCAAAGTAGGACCTTGACTGTGATTTATTTTTAAATACACATATTAAATACTAACTTTGATTTGATCAAAGGTATAGCAGATACAATGTCAGGAACTGCATCAATCATCTTATTTGTCATGGTCTGAAATGTTAACCTCGAAGGGTATAGCTTTATTTGCTTGCTATTTACTTGCATTAATGTGTTATACAGTACTGTGGGAAATGATGATACATACAGTGGGGTGTTAAATGCTAGAAACTGTTGACCACATTCCTTTATGGTTAAGGAGTAGATGGAAGGGGCTTGAGATTGTCTCAAGAAGATCCAAGGAAGATCTTGGGAAGGTTGGCAGAAGAAGAAAGGAGGAGGGGAACTCCTCATGGGAACAGGGAAAGAAAAGAATGTTTCACTTTTTTACCAAATGAGGACGTTTGAAATAGTATGTGCTTTAATTATGCTTTACTAATACTTGGTTAGTTCTGACAACAAATGTTTCTGAATAAAAGTTTACTGCTAAGTCTGTATCTCTGAATTAAGACATTACACAACTTGACATACAGCTCTCTTCTAATCATAAAAGTTTTTTGAAGTAAAAATAGCTACTTGATAAGTAACATAAGGGAGTGCATATGCCAGTAAATATATTCTAGCTTATATACTATTTGTGAGCATTCTTTTCACTTTTTTGTCACACGGAAGCATTTCCATTTGTGAAATCCAGCAATAGTCTCCTTGAGTCCTTGTACTGGGAAAAAGGTGTGATATAAGTGAGTAAAATAGCTGGAGCAACACAATGACAACAATGGCAACCACAGCCATAACAGCCTAGAAGCAGGATTAAACTTTTGTTGACATCAGCCTGAAGGTCAAACTAAAGACATGGGTATCAATCCTCATACATGGACCACATTGCATGGTCTTGATGTTCATTGGGCACCAATGTATATTGGACACACCTGCTAATGTCTCATTATGCATCTTCATGATTCAGTAAAAGTGTTTCTTAGCACATCTGCTATGTAGCTAGGTATACATAAACTTATGTAACATGACAGGCTATATAGAATTCTAGCAGTAGCCAGCAGCTGTGTCATTAATTAATAATCACACAGCTCCTGGAATTTATTACTTAATTAGAGCCTGATGGCTTTCTGATTTTTATTTCACTCCCTCTTAAACCCCATGCAGACAGAAGAGGTTTAATCCTTCCCTACCTGGCCATGATTTTACCATGGCACCATTATGAGTCAATAGGGACAGTGCCATAGACCAGGGGTAGGCAACCTTTCTCCTTTAAGGGCCGAGGGACTTCAGCTCCCAGAAGCCTCAGCCATGTTGGCTAATAGTCCCATGTTGGCCAATAGCTCCTGGGATTCTGGGAGCTGAAGTCCCTTGGCCCTTAAAGGGGAAAGGTTGCCTACCCCTGCCATAGACTATTGAGGGTTTTGATGGTGTTTGTGTTTTTTCACAGTTATAAAACACTGGAATTGGCAGAGACAGTATCATCTGAGATGCTTGCTTGAAAATATTTCTGGAATTTAGGAGCCTAATGTTTTTTCAGAAAGGTTAATGATCACTTGTAGTGAATTAAGCAATAAACTTAGAGACCTTGGTGAACACTGTATAAATAAGTGATATGACTGTATGACTTTTTTCAGCCTCTCTTAGGGAAGAAAATGTACTTGGTGAGACTGATTAAAATCTCTATTTCTGGGTAGTTTGGGTAGACCAGATATCGGTAGTTAATGCTTATTTTTAGTCATTTCTCTGCAGAGAAAAGAGTTTTCCAACACTTGTGGCATTCAGTTGGGAAGAATAATATACAGTGTGCCTGTGCCTCACGCGGGCTTGCCATCCATGGCTTTAAGCTTCCACAGATGGCAAGCCCGGCATGTTCTAATGGTGCGCGTACCTGCAGTACACCTGTAGTGCCACGTGCGAGAGCATGCAGTCATTAACCACAATTGGACTTGAGGTCCCACAATTTTTTGTATATGTGGTGTGGAAGGTCCAGAATGGATCTCCCATATATACAAAAAGCCCACTGTAGCATCCAAATTTAAGTGCAATTTTATGACTGTATTCATGGCTTGTCAAGTGTTCAGCAGAATTATTTCAAAAGACAAACATATGGGTTTTTTTTTGTTTTGTTATATTTTCTGTACAGAAAACATATTTTCTATGTAAGAAACTAGTGTTTTAAAAATAGAAAACATGTGGTTCCTACATAAAAAAAGTGTTTCTACCCAGAATAATTCCCAGAACATTTGACATGACACAACTATTAGGAGAATACCATACAGAAATCTTTTTTCTCTCCCCCAGCAGAGAGAAAACAATATCATTTATTTGTCTTTGCCTGAAAAGACAATATAGGCAAAGATTTACATCCCTATTGTTAAGATAATTGCAAAGGTACCACAATTCAACAAGACAGAGGATGAGAGAGAAAGAGGGAGCTGCTCATTTAATTCCCACGTTAACCTCTGGAATTCTACAAAAGCTAGTTCTAAGTATCCATATCAGGCAGATAAATTGCTGTTATGAACAGTGAGCCAGCAAAACCTTTTTTTTTTTCCTGGTGAGTTAATCATAGGACTTGAAATATTTATTACACTATTTATTAAAAATTTATTGAAAAGATTTTTAGTGCTGAAGATTGGCAAATGGTGAAATGGTAGCATCATAACAATTTTCTTTATAGAACAGCACCTATTTAAAAGCGTCAGGTTAAAGGTAACATTTTATTGTCCATATGAATAGAACTGCTGCAATCCACATTGACAGAGTCAACTCTAGTGCTAACCAACATATGTCAACAGATATGGAAAACAAAATGATGGCCAACTGATTGGAAGTGATCAATATACAGCCCTATCCACAAAAAAGGAGACACAGGAGACTGCAGCAACTATAGAACCATAGCACTAATCTCCCATGCAAGCAAAATTATGCTCAAAATAGTGCAATATAGACTCCAACCACATATGGAGAGAGAAATCCCAGAGGTCAAAGCAGGGTTAAGGAAAAGAAGAGGCACCAGGAATCACATCATAAATATATGATGGCTAATGGAGAGTAGCAGGGAGTTCCAAAAGAAAACCAGTATGTACTTTATAGACTATAGCAAAGCCTTTGACTGAATAGATCATGAAAGGCTATGGAATACCCTTAAAGACATGGGAGTGCCAATACATCTGATAGTTCTGATGAGGAATCTGTACTTAGGATAAGAGGCTACTATCAGAACAGAACACGGAGAAACATAATGGTTCCCAATTGGTAAAGGAGTCAGACAAGGCTGCATCCTATCACGCTACCGATTCAACTTATACACAGATGTATATGTCTGCTTGTATGTCCTGACATCCACTCAATCCACTCAAATCCAGAAGCAAATGTGATTTTTATATTCCTCCATCCCAGAGCACCCCCAGTCTCCCAAATATTTTTTAAAAATCCACTTAAAATTGGCCAAAATGGTAGCCAGGTTGATGTAAGTGACCCCAGAGAAAATCTAGAATTAGCTGACATGTGGCAAGGACCCTCAGTCCCTCACTCTAAAGGATGGGGTGGGAAACCAACCTTGTGCTGGTACAGTAGAGCCTGCATTGATGATCCCAAAATCTGGCCAGACTCATATGGAAGAATGGACCCAATCTGTATGAGTTATAACAGAACCATTCCACATGTTCATTGCAAAAAACACTTGGAATAGCTGCAGCAAACAATTAAGTATTCACAAAGATGGTGTAGCCTAGCTGTTTAGTTGTGCCAACCATGCTGGGTGCACAGTCACAGAAAAAAAATCAGTTAACTCATCATCAACCTGGGCTTCACATTATTATTATTATTATTATTATTATTATTATTATTATTTAATGAATTGAAATTATGACTCATAATACATTTGAGAATTATTAGCCTATGACTTTCAACTAACTAATTCTGAATTTTGGTGGCACTTTTAGGTTTAGTATAATGGCCTTACCAAAATGTGAAGTGTAAAATTTACCCCCTTGCCCTTGCTTCCTGTTAAATGCCTTCACATACCTGCATCTGGACTAAGGGGGGTTGCAGACGGCCAGAAATAGTGCAAATTGAGTCCACTTTTAGGGTTAGGGTTGGGGAATTGTGGGAACTGTATTTTATTGTGGCACCAGAGCTCTCTGACAGAGAAGGCTCAATGTCTCAGGAAAAAAAAAATTCCCATGACTCCCTAGCACTAACCCTTACCCTAAAAGTGGACTCAATTTGCACTATTTCTGGCAGTCTGCAACCCCCCTAAGTTTTTCTCTAATGAGCTCAGCCATTGGGATGAGTTATGAAAGAGAAGTACAGCTAATCACAAATCTACAAACAAACAAGCAAACAAATGAGACAGGAGCATCTGCACTCTGGGTCATATAATGTTTAGGAAATACTGAGCTAATAAATTAGTATGAAGAGAGCAAACAGTATTCTCAGATGGCAGGAAACAAATTGAGACAAGCTAGGCTATAATTAGCTAAGTTGTGCTGGGATTCCTTTAATAGTGAAGCTATGGCATCTTCAGTTATGATCGGAGATGAGCCTGTTGTTGACTTCTCATAATAGACTCACTGCAATCCAAGGATGGATAATGAACACTTGCTTGGAAATGAATGACTGGCAAAATAAGGAGTGGTTTTGGTTATTTTTTGGATCCTTTAATAAATGGCTGCAGTGCCTTCATACTGCAGTCTTGCTTTACCTAGAAGAAGATACAGGTGAAACAAGGTCCCTAAACATCTGCTATGTGCTTTTAAAGCAGCAAATATAGACCCTGCATTACAAGACTGTTTTGAGTCAATGGTGTGGGGCTGAAATCTACTGTATGATGATACTTAGGGCAAAAGCTAGCTCTGCAGAAAATCCAGTTGCCAATAAGGAATTTTACTGGGCTGGGGTGGAAAAATCTTTGACCATTCAAATGGCTTGACCTACAATTCCCATCAGCTTCATGCAGCATAAGGAATGGCAAGAAACTATGGGAGTCACAAACCAAAACATTTGGAGGACTAGCAGTTTTCTCCTCTGTCATGAGATACAACAATCAATGTATCCATCCAACTAGTGCTAGCTGCTGGCCAGAACTTTGTTAGGAACGTATGCATGCATAGGACCAAAAAGTTACCATTTTGCAACAGATGTATTCTGCTATTAGCAGCAGAAGTGGAGTTGTGCCTTGTCTTTTCAAGTTGTGCAATGTTCATTATATGTTGTGGTTGTGCATCCCATACTTTGCATTGTGTTTGTGCATCCTATAGTTTTTGTCATCTGTCTGCCTGTTATCCATGATCCAGCCTTCTTCAATACAGAGAGACTTGTCACCATAGCAATAGCAATAGCAATAGCAGCTTCATTTGTATTCCGCTTCATACCACACTATGCAGTCTCTAAGCAGTTTGCAACTGTAAGCTAATTGCCCCCAACAAGCTGGCTACTCATTTTAGTGACCTTGGAAGGATGCAAGCCAGAGTCAAGCCTGAGCCCTGGCTGGTATTGAACTCACAACCTTGTGGTTTGTGAGTGGCTGCAGTATGGGCATTTAACCACTGTACCATCAGGGCACCATAAGGAGGGCCACCAGAAGATGAAGTAGCAATGACCTAAATCCATTGCTACTCCCAGCTGAATAGTTACTTCAGTACTTAAATGAATTATAGTTGCTAGTCCCAACTTGTTTAGACATTTTGAACTAATCATTCAATGAATTTCTTGAAGCTGGGATGAGCAACAGAATTTAGGCAATAGCAACTGTGCATCGAATAATTACCATCTTCATTAGCAGAGAGGTTAGCCCAATTGATAGAAAATGTTCAGATTATTGCATTGATATCTTGGTTAACGGATCCTATTGGATATAAATATCTACTTATAACAAAGCAACAGATCACCTTCCTCTACCGTTTCACTTCATTCCTCCTCTATTGTCCAAGTCATCTTTTTATTTTTATTTTTAAAGTTATATTTATTAAATGTATAAAATTATAACAGAAATACAAACAAGGCAAGTTTAATACATCTACAGTACACAAATGTTACAACATTCAATGTGTGTTTCATTCTATGTATGTTTACCATGCAGCAGAGTTGACAGGAAAAGCTGACTCTTCTCCTGCACTCCTCCAGACATTTTTTCCCACCTTGAACTTGTAGATGCTCCTGCCTCATCTCTCCAGCTTTCCAGCAGTGAGAAATCACTCCAGTTGTAAGCAAATAAAATGATGCTTTATTGCTACAACTAATAAGGTATGTACAGTCCTTTTGGATTATTTACAAACAAATCCTTGCAACACACCACACAGCGATTAACCAGATGAAACACCAACACCTCCCAGCTCTCTCCTCACAATGTACAGACAAAGGATTTTGTCTCCCCCCAAGATTCCACCCACTTGGGTGTATACCTCTTAGTTGATTGGATGTATCTTATTTTCTCATACTTTTAGTCCATCCCCTGCTGTTTGTGTCATTGTCCATGTGACCTGCAAAGTGTCAACTTGCTGACGTTAATGTGTTTTGAACAGTACTTTCTCCTTTTCCAAAACACCTTGTTGTTTTTCCCTCTCTGGTGTCCTGTTTATGTCTGGTGAGACATCTGGTGTTTATCTGGCCCCTCTTACCTTTCAAGCCTTTCTCACAGGAAAGTTTCCCATACATCTTGTACATTTCCACTACTGACTCTATATCCCATCTACCAATTTCTGACAAACTTGTCCCCACAATGACAGTCAGCAAGTTTGAACTGGCCAGCAGCAATTGCCAGTCCCACCTAGAGTAAACCCATTAAGTGAATCAGTTTTATGATAGATAGATAGATAGATAGATAGATAGATAGATAGATAGAAGTGTCAAACTTTTCCTGCCCTTTCATGGTCAGTTAAAAATCACACTAAGCTTACAAACTGTTATTTGCATAAGAATATCACACACACACATACACACACACCATGCTGGTGTTTACATTGCCCTCATGCCATTGGTTAGCAATCCCAGTATATCCAGCACCTAAGACAGCAGAAACCCAAACAGAAAACAGCAACTACGTATGGGAATACTAAAATATATTACAATTTACATTGCAAACAATTTATCCTGTTGAGGTGACAATAGCAATAATGAGGTGACATGACAATATTATGTTTTTATGTTGTTGTTTCTATATTGAGCTAGCTCCCCTCTTCCGCATCTGTTGTTTTACTCTGGAAGGCTGGCATGGTAAGGGTGTCTGTACAAAATGCCTAGTTGAAAAATTATTTTGACTAGAGTTATCTGATGAAAATCCTTCTTCATTTCTCATCTCTGTATTGTTCATGGAACCTAACTCTCTTTTTGGATGTTTCATTTCTTCTGTTGTCTTTTTTAAAAACAATTTTCCTGCTTATTATCTTCTTAATCCCCTTTTAAATATAGGATAAATTTCTCATTATAGAAGTTGTACTTTTGTATGTATGTACATTGCTGCTGTTTTCTGTTTGGACCATTGGTTAGCAGCCATGGGGAGAGAAGGGTTAACAAAAATAAGTGAATTCCATTAAATAATATATTTTAAATGCAACAGCAGTTACTGATGTTCATTTCATCTTTAAAGTTTACTTTCTTTTTTTGTGAGTAGACATTGATGGATTATAGATTATGGCCAGAATCGTGTTGGAGATTTATGTGTTCATAAATGGACTTATGGCTGTGGGAATAAGAACTGGGCAATTCTGTAATATCTGTCTCCAGCAAAGGGCTACTATTATGTTACTACCTAGAGCAGTAAGAAAAATGACTGATGTGCATTGGAACTGATGTGCAAAGAAGGCCAGTGCTCGTTGATCCTGTTGTGCATCAGCCCCATAATGCATCAGGATACTGACTGAGGAATGCCACTCTTATTGGTGCATCTTCACAATTTATTAATAGGGTTTCTTAATGCCTTTGCTACATGGCTAAGTATACATAAAGTTATGTAATGTAGGGCCTTTGCAGACTGCCAGAAATAGTGCAAATTGAGTCCACTTTAAGGGTTAGGGTTAGTGCTAGGGAATCATGGGAACTGTTGTTTTTTTTTCTGAGACATTGAGCCTTCTCTGTCAGAGAGCTCTGGTCCACAATAAAATACAGTTCCCATGATTCCCTAACCCTAACCCTAACCCTTAAAGTGGACTCAATTTGCACTATTTCTGGCAGTCTGCAAAGGCCCGTACATTGTGATAGAAGATTCTGGCTGACCTTTTTATATGAAGTTAATTGCAATTCATCTCCCTGTTCAATGGAATTCAGTGAAATGTTCAGCTAAGACCTGATCCCACCCGCTTTTCAATATTCATGCTGAATATTCAATATTCAGCACAAGCACTGGGAAGAGAGATTGCAGAAAGATCCATATTATTCACCATCATGTAACAATTCTGTGTTGCCCCCGAGACTAAGAAACAATAATTACTCTAGCACATGAGAGTGTACATTTTTCATGACGCACAAATGCAATTTTTTTTGGTCATGGGGGTGAGACATATTTCACTGAGCAGCATATAATATTTATTAACTTTAAGAAAAAGACATCTATATCAACAGTTAAGAAAGTAGGTGTCTTTATGCTGAAGTATTATGAATGAATAAAACACAAAAAACAAGCCAAAAATGTAATATCTGGAATAAGTAACAAAATACTTCTGTAAAGTCTACCCTTGCCCTCAGCATGACAGTCCATTTACTGTTGTACTTTCATGGATTTTATGAGAAATTTAAAGGTCCTGGCTAAACAATAAGCTGGATAACTGATGCTTACAGGGGAAAGCTTTCACAAACATGCTTCATTGTTCTTTTTTCCTGGGTTTTGCCTGGATATGCTTTTAAGTTGTTTTTAATTCTATTGATAGTTGCACTTGTTTTCACACTTGTATGTTTTTACTGCATCATTTAATTTTTGAGTCCCAAGGGTTATAAAATGTAGGATAACAAGAGCAAATGAATAACTTCATAATCTAGGAGTATCTCTTATCGAAGCTAAGTGAACAAGTAAAAAACTAAGCAGCAGCTGACTGACAGACTACATGGAACTTCATGTAAACTGCTACATTCTTTCAAATATCAGACTCAGGGCCAGTCCTACCATTAGATAGCCATTCAAGGTACCATAGGAAGCAGATTTTTGAGTGTCATAACTGAGCAGCAAAGCATTCATTATTTACTTTGGTCTAATCTGCACTGCAGACATACAGTGCTATGGAATTCTGGGATTTGTAGTTTGTTGTGGCACCAGAGCTCTCTGATATCACACAAAACTACAAATCTCAGAATTCCACATTGAACCACAACAGTTAAAACGGTGTCAAACTGCATTATTTCTGCAATGTGAGCTTAGTGTGATTTTTAACTGACCATGAAAGGGCAGGAAAGGTTTGACACTTCTATCATCTATCTATCTATCTATCTATCTATCATAAAACTTTGTCATTATAATATATTTAGTACAAGGGGTGGGAAAAAGTGTTTATGGAATTGCGTACCAAAGTAACTTGGCTGGATATTTTGAATACTGTACACCTTAATTTGGGTGGGTGGGGTACTATTTGTTGTTCTACCTCAGCAAGAAAAATGTCCTCAGCTAGCCCTGTGCAGAATAGAATAGAAGTAGCACATATATTTTAACTTAAAATAACTTAACTTGCTTCAAAACTGGATTATACAATTGTTTCTAGATTGCTTTTAGAAGATCTTTTAAATATGTTTTTAAAATGTTTTGTTTTGTGTTGTTTTAATTGGTTTTTATTTGTTCATTACCTCAAGAGTCCTTATAGGCTGGGAGGCAATAAATAAATACATAAATTTCACTTTTGGAGAAGACATGTATCTACACTTAATACCGGGTCCATTGTGTTTTGTTTGTTTTTTAATTTTAATGCTGATATAGAGGATCTCTTCTAGACCTTCTGACGAAGTGAGATGGAATCCACATAAATATGTGGCACATAAAAAGTTTTAATTTTTAGATGCCACAAGATGCTCTGCTATTTTTTTCCTGCAGCAGATTTACCCAACTATTCCCACCCCAGCTCCATCACTCTAAAATGTGATTACCACATGGAAGCTTGATTTTATTTATTTACATATTCAGTGTAGAAGTGATATAATTTTCTTGACAATGTAAGTCAACTGCCTGGGTGCTCAGCATGCTACATAAAAGCAGAATACTTCTAACAGCTCAGATTCTTTTCACAACACTAATTTTGGAAGTTTGGATTGGTATAACATCACATTAGTCAAGTTCTTATCAAGTAGCTAAAATCCAGCTATGATAGCTAATGTAAAATCAAACAGGCAAAGTCAGATCACTTAGCTATGATAGCTAATGTAACATCAAAACAAGCAAAGTCAAGGTAAAAACCCTCTTGTGCAGGAGACAGACAAATGCAGGACATTGGACAGCTCCAAGCAAGCCTTATTGCAAACATGGAAATTCATGACCTTTCAGATGTTGACTTAAAACTGATACCAACCCTGGCCAGTATATCCAGGGTAAGGAATGATAGGGATTGCTATTTAACAAAATCTAGAGGGCCACACAGTTCCCACCTCTCCTTTATTGCCTGAAGTCCTTTCCTGCTAAGGAAACTATAGGTGAGATACTTTCTCAGCATGGAGATAAAAACAAATGAAACTTTATGTGAGAAGACCTGTGGTGGGACTAGGTCAACCTCCTGGAGGAGCTGCCTCAACTGATTTGATAGCTGCTAACTTCTGCAAGGGTAGAAAAATCTGTGGCATTTCATTCCCAATGGCACCCTTGACTATATCCACCTTGGCACTACCTTTTTTCCATGGTGATGGGATCTCATGATCCAGTAAGGAAAGAAGCTATGCTGATGATAGCATTATTTCTGGTCAGGGTCTCCCACATTACAGACTTTTTCTGAGGATGCAGACTAAGGAGTCAATTCTATATCCCCTCAGCATAGCATAAAGATCTACTTGCAAATCTTACACTGTGTTGATACATCTACCACCCTCCAACAAACTTGAAAGCCCTGAAGCTGCATCACACAAGTATTCCATGCTTCATTGTGTTCAGAAAGCATGGGTGAAGGTCTGACTACCCTCCCTGCTCCTATACCCAAAACAATGGTATCAGCATTGAGATTATTGGGGATACACCAGAGGTCTCAACATTTCTGTAATTGTTATGCATCTGGCTGTGGGGGGGGGGGGGAGGTGAGAACTGCCTGTATGAAGTGGCTCTGGGACTTTAAAGTAGGTAGGTTGGAGGCCTTGGGTGCATGCAATGAACTTGTATTTAAGTGGCATATGGTGAACCTGCATTTAATGGTTTAAATATTTGTCCTCAGGAACTTGGTAAGCTGAGAAGTTACAGATAAAAGCTTCACAGATTCCAGACATACAGCCACCTAGAACATATAGGCATCATGACTTGTAACCTTTCATAGCTTTATCTTCTATTACAGGTGTACCTGAGTTAAAGAAGCAGATGTCTTCCTGAGCCTTTCTTCTTTAGCAGGGAACTTAATACTAGAGACAGAAATAACATGGAATGCATAATAATAACTCCTGCACTACAAAAATGAAAAACAATACAATATGTTTCAGCAAATTTGCATCCAGAACTAACAATATGCACATGTGCAATGAAACAACCAGGTCAGATAAGCCTTGCATAAATAAATAAAAACATTTTCAGTCCTCAAGAGATCACTCTAACTTCTTCCAAAATGCATCCAGTGATGATTTTTCCTTCTTTCATTAGCCTTTGCTTCTTATGATTTCCACTTTAGTGGCCAGACTTCTAAATCTATGCTTCTTGAACATCTCATCATTACCCAGATTTGAATCCTATTATTACCCAACTCAAGCTTCTGTTATTGCATTGTTTACTACAGATACACTACTGTTAAATTATTACATTGTTTTCTACAGAGACACTGAAGACACACAAACTGACATTAAAAACCTGTGTTTCTCCAGCCCTCATTCACTATCCTCCCATTACTAATGCTACTAAAAACTTCCAACTAATCAGAAGACAAGGAAGAAAAAAGGAAGCAGGGATGACTTTTTTTTTAAAGAGTTTCTTTATCACAATCTTTGTTGACTGAGATATTCCTATAATTTATCTAAAATCTTTTGGAGATGATTTTTTTTTTAAAAAATGATCAATATCTCTGCAAATCAATCCAGATTTCAGAAAGAAATGTAGAGACATATTTGAATAAGCATTCTGCAACTATAAATGTATTATTATTATTATTATTATTATTATTTATTTATTTATTGCTGAACAAAGACAAAGATTAGATAGATCAATAGCAATGGTCTAAGTGATGGAGGCCCTGAAAAAAAAATGAAAACTGGGAATGCTCCTGGTCTAGATGGATTGTCGAGATAATACTACAAGATGTTAGAGGATCACTTAATTCTGGAGTAGGCCAACTTGTTTCCCTCACCACAAATTGTGGTGGTGAATTCCATAGTTTAATTATGTGTCATTTAATCTGTCCTGGATCTCACAGAATGCAGTGTGATAAAAATCTAGTAGTCCACCTGCAGAACTTTTTTTTTTCTTAGCAGACTAGCAAATAAGCAAATAAATAAGGAGGGAGGATGCTTGTGGCACCATGCTTCCTAACCCTTGGCCAGCTTCCTTGCATCAGGAAATTCAAAATGGTGGTTAATCAGTAGTAAAAGGGATACATTATTTTGATGCTTAATGGAAAACCATTTTGAGGTAACAAATAATAGATAGTGTTTATGGAGAAGATTCAGAACTCTCAAATTGGACTTTTTGTAAAAACATTTTTTTAAAGGACCATTAATTTTTTAAAAAAGATATTTCAAAAACACCTTTCATTTGGGCTCACTGGCACCATAAATAGTTTCCATGGGAACATTTCTTTCCTTAGCAGGAAGATTTCATTTTGCAATGAAATTATAGAAGGCAGTAAAACTTGTGATTAACAATTTCATTAAATCATGGAACGTTGCCTGCAATTGGCCCCATATTGCTATGTCTAAGCCAAGAGATACAAAGTAATCAAGGCAGCAATGGGTGGGATGTCATATGTGGAGGCACGGTTTGTGCAAAATCAATTCCATAGGGATGCTGATCTTTTGCTAAACAGCCAGAACTTCAATTGATTGGGATTTGGCTTCAGTATTGGAATTGCAGCTGCCTGACAACAGATCTACAGCTTTTGGAATAAAATTGCCTGATGGATGGTAAATGGAAATGCAGAATAGGATGGACCCAGTGTTTTGTCACTACCTGGGCACTGGATAGTTAGAAACCTATAACTAGGATTCCAAATAACCATAAGCTACCATGAGGAATTAGCAAATAAGCAGCAGCATATGGCAACAGAAATAGTTACAGCTCTGGAAATAACCATTGATGGGATACAAAATGAGGGAAGGGAACAGACAATGAATTGGAAGACAGTCTCACTAGGTCTACAGAAAACAAATTTGAGGGTAAATTTAAGGTCAGTGAGAGCCAGTGTGGTACAGTGGTTTGCATGCTGGACTAGAACTCCAGGACAGGGTTCAAATCTCCTGTCAACCATGAAAACCTTGGGTGATCTTGAGAAAGTCACACTTTCTCAGCCTCAGAGGAAGGCAGTGGCAATCCTCCTCTGAATAAATATAGACAATAAAATCCTATAGTAGGATCATCATAAGTTGGAATGAATTTGAAGGCACATAACAACAACTAAGCTTAGTATCTACAGCAAAAAATGTAAAGTTCCTCAGTTCTTCAGAATTATTTGAAGGAATGGTCTTTGCATCAAAGAACTATTCCACTAGGGGGAAGAGGAATCATTGCTTGTATCCAGTCTATGCTTGTTTCACTCACCAATAGTTGGTGGTTATGTTATGTCAGTGAGATGAATCCATTTTGACCTTTTGCATGGGTTGTAAAGAGTTAGGTACGTTAGAAACCATTAACTACGGTCTGGTTTGAGATCACTTTAACTGCCCTGGCTAAGTGCAAGGGAATCCTGGGAATTGCAGTTTATTGTGGTACCAGAGCTGTATGACAGAGAAGGCTAAATGTTTCACCAAACTACAGTTCTCAGAATTCCCTAGCATTGAGCCAGGGCAGTTAAAGCAATCTCAAACTGGATTATTTCTGCAGTGTGTTTTGGATGTCAGATTCTAAACAGCTTAATCTATTTGGGTTATAGGATTCACCATTTTGGTGCATTTCTTTAACATTCAACCTGGACTGGATTCACTGTCCTACTGACATGGAAAATGCAGACTATAGTTGGCTTCACCTCTAGTAAGATTATTTCTACAATCTGGATGCAGCCCTAGTCTGTGTAGTAGAAGTCAGACCTGTTTACCTTGAACTGTAAACCAAACTCCTCCTGCATCCCTAGGTGGACTTGATTTCACATCTATCAGTCTACAGTAGATACAAATTTAATCTTTCCTAAAGTAAATCCATTTGAATCAATAGGACATAATCTAGTTATAACTAATGAGTTCCACTCATTTTACTTCTGCTCAAGGTGTGACTAGCATTGGACACATCATGAAAAGAGAGGACTCTTTGGAAAAATAATGCTGGGGAAGGTGGAGGGAAGTAGGAAGAGAGGAAGACCAATGCTAGATGGATAGACTCTATTAAGGAGGTCACGGGTATTAAGGGGTTGCAGGAATTAAACAGAGCAGTGAAGGAAAGCGAGTCTTGGAGATGTGTCATCCATAGGGTCGCCATGAGTCGAGATTGACTTGAGGGCAGTTAACAACAAACAACAAAAATGATCAGTCCATGGATCTATTCAAGGTGGGACTAACATAGCAGTGATACGTATATAGAGATCTTGTAGCAGCTTTGAGACTATCTGAATGAACTCTCAAAGGTGCTACAAGATCTTTCTACATTTTGATCCTACAGAATAACATGGCTATATCTTTGAATATTAGTGATAAATCCAGGGAAATCTCCTGAAACTTCTATAACTGGACACCATCCCAAAAAATTCTTTCTTTTCAAATAGCCTCTTATCTAACCTGGCATGAGTGACAGTAGTATAATACCCCCACCTTTCGTCAAATCAAAAAGTGACAGGTGCTCCGCCCCTTTTTGGTTCTTAGTCCCGCCTTCCTGTTTTTGGGGTGGTTCTAGGTTTTGGGGTGCTAGGGTTGGGGGGTTCTAGGTTTTGGGGGTTCTAGATTTTGGGGGTTCTAGATTTTGGGGTGCCAATTTTTGGGGGTGCCAATTTTTTGGGGTGCCACTTTTGGGGGATGGCAGTCGGCAGCCATTTTTTCTGCGCCAACTTTAGTTTTCGGGGTGGTTGTGACATGTCTCCGGACTTGTCTCGAGCTCCCGAAGTGAACAGTTCAGAGGTCTGTTGCACTCTGAGCTTCGGAAAGGCGCGCCGTCCAATCTGCTACCGCTCGCCCCTCCCCTGGGGGTGTGTTTTCAAAAAACGGCACGCTTTTGAGAGAAGCGGATTGGCCCAAAGACCCCCACCCCCTGGCACCATCCAATGAGTTCTCACAGAGAGGGGTCCCACTCCCAGGATAGGGTATATGAGCATGAGTTTTGGGGGGGCAGCGGCTTTCACTGTCACAAACCTGTTTTTTCAGGGTGGAGTGTTATACATTTCCAAGTCGGTCTCAGCACCTCCGATAGAGAGAGAAAGAGAGAGAGGAGGGAAGGGTTTCCAGGAGCGTAGAGCTCAGAGGAGGGGAGAGGTCCTTCACTCTTCAGCAGTCGGTCTGGATCTGAGCTTCACAGCTCTGAAGTGCAGGGAGGCTGAGAAGAAGAAGGGCTGGGACCCTTTTTCTCCTCCCCAGGAGAGTGTTTTCAAAAACAGCGGTGCCTTTTGAGCATCGCTGATTGGTCCATTTCCCTCCGCCAGAACCAATGGAAGGTAGTGAGTTGGGAGCATGCCCTCCCTGCAGTGTCATGTATGTGGCCCTCCCTTGGGCCCCTGCTCTCTTCACCCGGACGGACGCTGCGTTCTCCCTAAGCTCCCAGGGCTTTCTCCTTTCCCTCCCCAAGAGCTGTTTCTGCATAGAGCAGCCCCATGTGTGTGTGTTCTCCCCAACAGAGCAGCCATTTTTCATGGAAATACTCATTTTGGGGTGAAGTGTGAACCCTCCCCGTGGTCATACAAAAGCCCTTGACCACCAGTAACAGATTCCAAGGAAAACTACTTCCCATTTTTGGGAATTTCCATTTTGCAGCCCATATTTTGTTCTTCTTGTTGCAGAAACATACATTTTGAGGCAAGGTGTGAGCCTTCCTCCACACTCAGGCTAGCAGCTGTGACCAAAAGGAAGAGCTTTCCTTGCTGCCATGGAAGGATTTTTAATTTTGGGAAGTGACAGCTATCTTTTATCTTTTGCAGAAGTGTGTATTTTGGAGCAATGTGTGCTTGTTGCTCCATCCTGGACTCCATGAGCTGGTTTCCAGTTCACCAGAGGCTTTTCAGTTCTCACAGCAGTACACAACTCACAAACAGGGGCTATGCTCCCCAAAAGGGTGGATTTGGAGTAGGAGGGGTGTCTTGCCTGTACATGCCCCACCAGCCATGACCGATGTTAGGCTTCCATGTGGATAGGCAAAGAGGGTCAGCCCCTTCGCTCGAGAGGTGTCTTTGAGAAGAACCAAAAAGAAGTTTTCACCAACACAATTTGTATGTATTTCACAACTTTGAAGGGGAACAGAATAAGGCACGCTGCTCCCTATCCATTCCCACAACAATTTGTGTCTGTAGTTTTTTTGTGGGTTTTTCAGGCTGTGTGGCCATGTTCTAGAAGAGTTTCTTTCTGGCGTTTCGCCAGCATCTGTGGCTGGCATCTTCAGAAAAAACTGAAAGCCTACGACTTCAAATTTGTGTCTGCTTTTTACAGGTCTTTTGTTTTCAAGTGTTCCTTTTAAGATAGAACACGGCCCTTCTATACAGCCAACCCAGGCCCTCCTTCAACAGGAGCGTGTTTCCACCCCACCATATCTGGCCCATCATTTTGAAAACATACAGAGCACTCAAGTTATTGATCTTGCCTATACACATACCCCCTCTCCTGCTTTTACAAATTGGGTACATGAGAAGTTAGTAGCAGGGTCCCGTCCCCCCCTACACCTTGGAAATAGATGCGTTCTGGCCCCTGCTTCAGACCATAGACCACAATTGCTGCAAAATGCCTAGGCATTTCTATGAAAAAAGGTTCCAGGGTAGATATTGGAATGAGGTCTGAGGATAGTAGAGGTACATAGGGGTTTAGGGCACTACTGTTTGGGGGTATGGAATGGCCAGGGAGAGGGCTGGCTGGCGGAGGGTCATTTTCTGTTCCCACAGCAGGTCAGGAAAAACAAATGTGGATGGAGGCTCTGTCTGGGGCGATGATCATGGGAGGCTCTAAGGATTGTCTGCTGTCCGTTGCAAAGCAGGAAGATGGAAAAACAGTAGTGTTTAATTTACAGGTATAACAAGAAAGCAGAGAGTTATAATAAAGGGAATTTATTAGTGGGAAGATTAAAAACGAGGGAAGTTAGGAGTAGGAGCCTTTTTGATAAACTTTGCAAACCCAGAAAAACTCTGGGTTGGAAGTCGTGTTAAGAAGACTGACACAAAAGAGTAAGGTGTATACATCCTACAATTTAAATAGATACATTTTACAATTTTGTTATGTCAAAGCCTACCAGTTTTGTGAGAAACTCTTTATACAAGACAAAATAAATACAAAACACATCTTTTTGGGCAATGCAACTTTTCCCCAGTGCAAGAGGGGGGGATGCAAAGAAGGGACAATGTGCCATGTGTGTGTGTGTGTGTGTGTGTGTGTGTCAGTGCACAGTAGCTGATAACAAACTTTTTCTTATCTCACGAGGGCCACATGGTGGGCTGCAGATGTTCAAACCTGAAAGATAGAGGAAATAAGGGTGTTTTAAGCAACAACAACACAACTAAAGGCAGGAGAGAGGAACAGGCCAATCATCAGGTCAAAATTATAATATTTAATAGCCTCTTCAAATTAACCAATAAGGGGCCCCTTTGAAAGACAGGGGAAATACCAAGGGAGGGCTTTCAAAGATCTCTATCAGGCTTTTCAGAGTTAGGACCAAGACATAATAATAAGCCTGAATGTAGAAAGTTCTTCTATCAGGTAAGGACTGTTTTGTTTGTTAACTCAGCATAAAGGGAACTAGTAGTCCAGCATAAAGTTATACACAGAAGTTAATCATCTGGGTTGCATTTAATGGTGGTGGTTGTTAAAAAAGAAAAGGGAAAAGAAAGATCATGAAGTATGCAGACAGATAGGTGGTTTTTGAACAGTATGGTTTGTTGTTTTCTGGGCAGTTTGACAGCCATGTGCACCAGCGCTCTTAATGTCCCTGCGCTGTTAGATGGAGGATGGGGGTGACGGAGGTGTGGAAGAAAGAGGTTTGCAGGCTCCTACTGTTGCTTATTTAGCTGTGTAGTTTGTTATGTATAAAGAGCAGCATCTGATCTTTTCGCAGAAGCTGTGGATGCAGGATCATAAATGGCTTGGGCTTTTTAACCACTTAATCTCCACAGCCTCTGAGGATAGCAACCCTTTCCTCTTCAGCTTTTGCAAAAGCTCTTCATTGACACTCCTCTGAATTTGGAGGAAGAATGGGACAGGGAGATCTTCTGCCAAGTATTAACTAACTCTTAGCTTATACAGAGCCATATGAAGCCCAGTGGTCTTCAGAAGGGAATGTAAGGCTTGCCAAGTGCCAAGTAGCTGGCCTCTTTTAAAAAAGGTTTTATTGGTCTTTAAGGCAGCCAAAAAGGGCTCACTGCTGGCCTGTCCCATCCACACTCGACTGATAAATCTAAATGCATACTCCTAATTACAATGAACTCTTTAGCACACAGTTCACATATGAATGTAGGCAGGGGTAGAAAAGAGAAAGGAAGCAAAATCCCACAGGTTGTTGATGGTCCACAAAGTTTATTATTTTAAAAAGCACAAAGCGTTTCGGCCATGGCACAAATTGGCCTTCCTTAGGGGCTGTTGTAAAATAAATAAAACTACATTAATTATAGTTGTGGTATTGGGACAACATATAAAGCACCTCTAAAAAGCAAATAACTATTATCCATATTATCATATACATACCTACTACCAGAGATTTTAGGAGTTGCAGCCTGCACTTTCAACAAAGTGGACTCTCTGAGTATTAGAAGGAAGGGACTAGGACTACACTGAGTTCTTATTTATGGATTTTTTGAAGTAACATCATCGAAGAGAGCCAATGATGCAAGCTGTCAATAAATCTACTCAGTTCTGTTCTATCCAGTTGATGCAATATTGAAATTATTTGTAGCCATTGATTGCAAATTTTTATATAAGACAGTGTATTTCCAAGTCCTCATCCAAACCATGGTACTAAAGTTTTAAGTTTCCAAAATCCACTCTACCACTTTCTTCTTTAAACAATTCTTCTTTTTATTATTTATCACCTCCAGTACCCAAAAACTTATGGTGGGTGCTGCATGTTTCATTTGTTCAAAGGGATTAACCAGAGGACCCCTATTCTTTTATTTCTCAAAATGGCCAGATGTGCAGCTAGTCTTTGTTTGATATATCTCGATGTTCATCCCATCAAGATGGATCTCTTCCATCTCTTACATTGGATTGCATAATTACAAAAGTGCTTATTTATACCATTTTTGAGCTACAAAATTGTTAAATTCATTCATTGTGGTTGTGTAGTTTATACAGGCTTATACAGAATAAAGCTAACTTGAGATCTAATCCTCCCCCAGTAGTTGCTTCTCTTTGGCTTCCTTTCTCTTAATATGGTCTTGCCCGCTGGGCTTGACTAGCCTCTGATGTACTTGGAAATTGTTTCCTTGTTTATTGTTATTGGTATTTTAAATTAGATTTTAATTGAGGCCGATTGAATGTATTTTTAAGGGGGGGTGTTATATGTCTGTTATAATGTGTGGGTTGTTATTTTAATGTAAGCCGCCTTGATAGCCTTGGCTAAAGGCGGAGTAAAAATAAAATTTTATTATTATTATTATTATATATATTTATTGCATTTACATTGGATTGCATAATTACAAAAGTGCTTATTTATACCATTTTTGAGCTACAAAATTGTTAAATCCATTCATTGTGGTTGTGTAGTTTACAGTATACACAGAGTTGCCCCAAACACAGTGCTATTGGATTTTCTATTTGAGATCCTAAAGGCTGCCCTCAGCAGCATGTCTTTAATATTTCTTAATCTTTTGTATGAAATTGTGGGTGTTCTTTGCATCCTGAAATATTTCCAATCAAATACCAATGTTTCTTCATAGATTGTTGTAAACTATTTGTTACATGGTGAAATGACAATGCACAATGTATGTGATTACTGTGGGGGTCTATCTGTTTCTTCTAAAGTTCTGAGTGAGACCTACAGGCAGCTTTAGGATATCCATTAGCTATAACATGTTGTGGATAACTTCTATCCCTTAACTGTTTATTTAATTGGGGGTTGGGGGTCTGGAATGGATCTCCCGTGAAAACGGAGGGGTGACGGTACTTCCCAATTTTATGGCATTGATAGTTAGGTTTTATACTGTTTATCTTTCTTTCAATACCTTATTTTTATATATACTACTTTAGAATCCTCCAGTCTGAGATGGCGGGGGAAAAGCAGAAATAGCCAAAATGTGGTGGGACAGAGAGTGCTTAGTAGGGGCCAAGTTTTTACTTTAACTTATGCTTTTCCCTAGTTTCAGCTCAGCTTTATGTATCTTTCATGAATATGTTTTTCACTCTCCCTTGGACATGTTTAATTGTTCAAAAATTGTAATTCAAACATCTTGAAAGTATTCTATCTATACCTTAACACACGTATCTTGTAATTCATATGCAATGTATGACAAAATTTTAGGAGTGTAAAACAATAAAGAAAAAGGTTTTATATGATTTTTTTTGGATGGCAGCTATCAGACTTCAAATAAGTATTTACAACTGCAGGTTTCCAGTACATTAACTCTTAAATCCAAGAGTATTAATTTGACGGTATTAATTTGACAATAATTAAAATTGAATGTTATTATTTATTTATTTGTCTTAATATCCCTTCTGTTTCCCAAACTAAGGTTCAGTGGAACTCCAATACCTAGAACCCCCAAAATCAACCCACTAAAACTTAGAATCCCAAACCTAGAACCCCAAGAGGGTGGCCATTTTGGTTGTGCCAAAGATAAGCTTAAAATGGGGGTCAGATCTTTAGATGATGTATTTTTATATGGAGAGGTAATGCCACTGAATTAAAAATTCTACAAATTCTATAAAAATTTCTACAAAATTCTATACAGTTTGATTTAGAACACCGTAACTCTGAGGTCCACTTTTTGGATTTAAGAGTTAATGTACTGGAAACCTGCAGTTGTAAATACTTATTTGAAGACTGATAGCTGCCATCCCCGAACTAAGAAAATAACCTCCCATATGGACAGTTTCTAAGGGTGAAATGACACTGTTCTAAGGAGGAAGAATTCTTTTTTTTAAAAAAAAATCATATAAAACCTTTTTCTTTATTGTTTTACACTCCTAAAATTTTGTCATACATTGCATATGAATTACAAGATACGTGTGTTAAGGTATAGATAGAATACTTTCAAGATGTTTGAATTACAATTTTTGAACAATTAAACATGTCCAAGGGAGAGTGAAAAACATATTCATGAAAGATACATAAAGCTGAGCTGAAACTAGGGAAAAGCATAAGTTAAAGTAAAAACTTGGCCCCTACTAAGCACTCTCTGTCCCACCACATTTTGGCTATTTCTGCTTTTCCCCCGCCATCTCAGACTGGAGGATTCTAAAGTAGTATATATAAAAATAAGGTATTGAAAGAAAGATAAACAGTATAAAACCTAACTATCAATGCCATAAAATTGGGAAGTACCGTCACCCCTCCGTTTTCACGGGAGATCCATTCCAGACCCCCAACCCCCAATTAAATAAACAGTTAAGGGATAGAAGTTATCCACAACATGTTATAGCTAATGGATATCCTAAAGCTGCCTGTAGGTCTCACTCAGAACTTTAGAAGAAACAGATAGACCCCCACAGTAATCACATACATTGTGCATTGTCATTTCACCATGTAACAAATAGTTTACAACAATCTATGAAGAAACATTGGTATTTGATTGGAAATATTTCAGGATGCAAAGAACACCCACAATTTCATACAAAAGATTAAGAAATATTAAAGACATGCTGCTGAGGGCAGCCTTTAGGATCTCAAATAGAAAATCCAATAGCACTGTGTTTGGGGCAACTCTGTGTATACTGTAAACTACACAACCACAATGAATGGATTTAACAATTTTGTAGCTCAAAAATGGTATAAATAAGCACTTTTGTAATTATGCAATCCAATGTAAATGCAATAAATATATAATAATAATAATAATAATAAAATTTTATTTTTACTCCGCCTTTAGCCAAGGCTATCAAGGCGGCTTACATTAAAATAACAACCCACACATTATAACAGACATATAACACCCCCCCTTAAAAATACATTCAATCGGCCTCAATTAAAATCTAATTTAAAATACCAATAACAATAAACAAGGAAACAATTTCCAAGTACATCAGAGGCTAGTCAAGCCCAGCGGGCAAGACCATATTAAGAGAAAGGAAGCCAAAGAGAAGCAACTACTGGGGGAGGATTAGATCTCAAGTTAGCTTTATTCTGTATAAGCCTGTATAAACTACACAACCACAATGAATGAATTTAACAATTTTGTAGCTCAAAAATGGTATAAATAAGCACTTTTGTAATTATGCAATCCAATGTAAGAGATGGAAGAGATCCATCTTGATGGGATGAACATCGAGATATATCAAACAAAGACTAGCTGCACATCTGGCCATTTTGAGAAATAAAAGAATAGGGGTCCTCTGGTTAATCCCTTTGAACAAATGAAACATGCAGCACCCACCATAAGTTTTTGGGTACTGGAGGTGATAAATAATAAAAAGAAGAATTGTTTAAAGAAGAAAGTGGTAGAGTGGATTTTGGAAACTTAAAACTTTAGTACCATGGTTTGGATGAGGACTTGGAAATACACTGTCTTATATAAAAATTTGCAATCAATGGCTACAAATAATTTCAATATTGCATCAACTGGATAGAACAGAACTGAGTAGATTTATTGACAGCTTGCATCATTGGCTCTCTTCGATGATGTTACTTCAAAAAATCCATAAATAAGAACTCAGTGTAGTCCTAGTCCCTTCCTTCTAATACTCAGAGAGTCCACTTTGTTGAAAGTGCAGGCTGCAACTCCTAAAATCTCTGGTAGTAGGTATGTATATGATAATATGGATAATAGTTATTTGCTTTTTAGAGGTGCTTTATATGTTGTCCCAATACCACAACTATAATTAATGTAGTTTTATTTATTTTACAACAGCCCCTAAGGAAGGCCAATTTGTGCCATGGCCGAAACGCTTTGTGCTTTTTAAAATAATAAACTTTGTGGACCATCAACAACCTGTGGGATTTTGCTTCCTTTCTCTTTTCTACCCCTGCCTACATTCATATGTGAACTGTGTGCTAAAGAGTTCATTGTAATTAGGAGTATGCATTTAGATTTATCAGTCGAGTGTGGATGGGACAGGCCAGCAGTGAGCCCTTTTTGGCTGCCTTAAAGACCAATAAAACCTTTTTTAAAAGAGGCCAGCTACTTGGCACTTGGCAAGCCTTACATTCCCTTCTGAAGACCACTGGGCTTCATATGGCTCTGTATAAGCTAAGAGTTAGTTAATACTTGGCAGAAGATCTCCCTGTCCCATTCTTCCTCCAAATTCAGAGGAGTGTCAATGAAGAGCTTTTGCAAAAGCTGAAGAGGAAAGGGTTGCTATCCTCAGAGGCTGTGGAGATTAAGTGGTTAAAAAGCCCAAGCCATTTATGATCCTGCATCCACAGCTTCTGCGAAAAGATCAGATGCTGCTCTTTATACATAACAAACTACACAGCTAAATAAGCAACAGTAGGAGCCTGCAAACCTCTTTCTTCCACACCTCCGTCACCCCCATCCTCCATCTAACAGCGCAGGGACATTAAGAGCGCTGGTGCACATGGCTGTCAAACTGCCCAGAAAACAACAAACCATACTGTTCAAAAACCACCTATCTGTCTGCATACTTCATGATCTTTCTTTTCCCTTTTCTTTTTTAACAACCACCACCATTAAATGCAACCCAGATGATTAACTTCTGTGTATAACTTTATGCTGGACTACTAGTTCCCTTTATGCTGAGTTAACAAACAAAACAGTCCTTACCTGATAGAAGAACTTTCTACATTCAGGCTTATTATTATGTCTTGGTCCTAACTCTGAAAAGCCTGATAGAGATCTTTGAAAGCCCTCCCTTGGTATTTCCCCTGTCTTTCAAAGGGGCCCCTTATTGGTTAATTTGAAGAGGCTATTAAATATTATAATTTTGACCTGATGATTGGCCTGTTCCTCTCTCCTGCCTTTAGTTGTGTTGTTGTTGCTTAAAACACCCTTATTTCCTCTATCTTTCAGGTTTGAACATCTGCAGCCCACCATGTGGCCCTCGTGAGATAAGAAAAAGTTTGTTATCAGCTACTGTGCACTGACACACACACACACACACACACACACACATGGCACATTGTCCCTTTTTTGCATCCCCCCCTCTTGCACTGGGGAAAAGTTGCATTGCCCAAAAAGATGTGTTTTGTATTTATTTTGTCTTGTATAAAGAGTTTCTCACAAAACTGGTAGGCTTTGACATAACAAAATTGTAAAATGTATCTATTTAAATTGTAGGATGTATACACCTTACTCTTTTGTGTCAGTCTTCTTAACACGACTTCCAACCCAGAGTTTTTCTGGGTTTGCAAAGTTTATCAAAAAGGCTCCTACTCCTAACTTCCCTCGTTTTTAATCTTCCCACTAATAAATTCCCTTTATTATAACTCTCTGCTTTCTTGTTATACCTGTAAATTAAACACTACTGTTTTTCCATCTTCCTGCTTTGCAACGGACAGCAGACAATCCTTAGAGCCTCCCATGATCATCGCCCCAGACAGAGCCTCCATCCACATTTGTTTTTCCTGACCTGCTGTGGGAACAGAAAATGACCCTCCGCCAGCCAGCCCTCTCCCTGGCCATTCCATACCCCCAAACAGTAGTGCCCTAAACCCCTATGTACCTCTACTATCCTCAGACCTCATTCCAATATCTACCCTGGAACCTTTTTTCATAGAAATGCCTAGGCATTTTGCAGCAATTGTGGTCTATGGTCTGAAGCAGGGGCCAGAACGCATCTATTTCCAAGGTGTAGGGGGGGACGGGACCCTGCTACTAACTTCTCATGTACCCAATTTGTAAAAGCAGGAGAGGGGGTATGTGTATAGGCAAGATCAATAACTTGAGTGCTCTGTATGTTTTCAAAATGATGGGCCAGATATGGTGGGGTGGAAACACGCTCCTGTTGAAGGAGGGCCTGGGTTGGCTGTATAGAAGGGCCGTGTTCTATCTTAAAAGGAACACTTGAAAACAAAAGACCTGTAAAAAGCAGACACAAATTTGAAGTCGTAGGCTTTCAGTTTTTTCTGAAGATGCCAGCCACAGATGCTGGCGAAACGCCAGAAAGAAACTCTTCTAGAACATGGCCACACAGCCTGAAAAACCCACAAAAAAACTACAGACACAAATTGTTGTGGGAATGGATAGGGAGCAGCGTGCCTTATTCTGTTCCCCTTCAAAGTTGTGAAATACATACAAATTGTGTTGGTGAAAACTTCTTTTTGGTTCTTCTCAAAGACACCTCTCGAGCGAAGGGGCTGACCCTCTTTGCCTATCCACATGGAAGCCTAACATCGGTCATGGCTGGTGGGGCATGTACAGGCAAGACACCCCTCCTACTCCAAATCCACCCTTTTGGGGAGCATAGCCCCTGTTTGTGAGTTGTGTACTGCTGTGAGAACTGAAAAGCCTCTGGTGAACTGGAAACCAGCTCATGGAGTCCAGGATGGAGCAACAAGCACACATTGCTCCAAAATACACACTTCTGCAAAAGATAAAAGATAGCTGTCACTTCCCAAAATTAAAAATCCTTCCATGGCAGCAAGGAAAGCTCTTCCTTTTGGTCACAGCTGCTAGCCTGAGTGTGGAGGAAGGCTCACACCTTGCCTCAAAATGTATGTTTCTGCAACAAGAAGAACAAAATATGGGCTGCAAAATGGAAATTCCCAAAAATGGGAAGTAGTTTTCCTTGGAATCTGTTACTGGTGGTCAAGGGCTTTTGTATGACCACGGGGAGGGTTCACACTTCACCCCAAAATGAGTATTTCCATGAAAAATGGCTGCTCTGTTGGGGAGAACACACACACATGGGGCTGCTCTATGCAGAAACAGCTCTTGGGGAGGGAAAGGAGAAAGCCCTGGGAGCTTAGGGAGAACGCAGCGTCCGTCCGGGTGAAGAGAGCAGGGGCCCAAGGGAGGGCCACATACATGACACTGCAGGGAGGGCATGCTCCCAACTCACTACCTTCCATTGGTTCTGGCGGAGGGAAATGGACCAATCAGCGATGCTCAAAAGGCACCGCTGTTTTTGAAAACACTCTCCTGGGGAGGAGAAAAAGGGTCCCAGCCCTTCTTCTTCTCAGCCTCCCTGCACTTCAGAGCTGTGAAGCTCAGATCCAGACCGACTGCTGAAGAGTGAAGGACCTCTCCCCTCCTCTGAGCTCTACGCTCCTGGAAACCCTTCCCTCCTCTCTCTCTTTCTCTCTCTATCGGAGGTGCTGAGACCGACTTGGAAATGTATAACACTCCACCCTGAAAAAACAGGTTTGTGACAGTGAAAGCCGCTGCCCCCCCAAAACTCATGCTCATATACCCTATCCTGGGAGTGGGACCCCTCTCTGTGAGAACTCATTGGATGGTGCCAGGGGGTGGGGGTCTTTGGGCCAATCCGCTTCTCTCAAAAGCGTGCCGTTTTTTGAAAACACACCCCCAGGGGAGGGGCGAGCGGTAGCAGATTGGACGGCGCGCCTTTCCGAAGCTCAGAGTGCAACAGACCTCTGAACTGTTCACTTCGGGAGCTCGAGACAAGTCCGGAGACATGTCACAACCACCCCGAAAACTAAAGTTGGCGCAGAAAAAATGGCTGCCGACTGCCATCCCCCAAAAGTGGCACCCCAAAAAATTGGCACCCCCAAAAATTGGCACCCCAAAATCTAGAACCCCCAAAATCTAGAACCCCCAAAACCTAGAACCCCCCAACCCTAGCACCCCAAAACCTAGAACCACCCCAAAAACAGGAAGGCGGGACTAAGAACCAAAAAGGGGCGGAGCACCTGTCACTTTTTGATTTCACGAAAGGTGGGGGTATTATACTACTGTCACTCATGCCAGGTTAGATAACACGGCTTGCGGCTATACCGTCGGACGGAGAGGTATGGGAGCTGCTCCTAGTGGTCAGCGGGCCCGAGACGAATCCGTAGAGGGGTCACACAACCCCCAAAAAAACAACTTTTGCAAATAACAAAATGGCCGAACTTTTGGGGTTCAGGGGGACCACTGATTGAACCCCAAAAAAGTGGCACCCCCCAAAAAAGTGGCACCCCCAAAAAGTGGCACCCCCAAAAGTGGCACCCCAAAAAATTGGCACCCCCAAAAATTGGCACCCCAAAATCTAGAACCCCCAAAATCTAGAACCCCCAAAACCTAGAACCACCCCAAAAACAGGAAGGCGGGACTAAGAACCAAAAAGGGGCGGAGCACCTGTCACTTTTTGATTTGACGAAAGGTGGGGGTATTATACTACTAGTGACCAAAGAAGGACTTCAGAAGAAGACAAAACAAGTTCACAATAAACAGTTCAAGGACAGACCTACAATTGAGAGGGATTTCTCTTCTCCAGGTTTCTCATTTTCCTGTTGGCTTCTCTTTCAGATGTCTGCTGTCATTCCCTTTTTGGCCACGATCACTTGTTGTAAAAAGTCAGCGGTGGGGTGGTGGGTGAGGAGACCTGCTTGGCCTCTAGGCAACTTCTGTCTTTCTGTTCAAAGTGCCAATTGATGTGAATACAAAACTGAACATTTAGTTATGTGCTCCTAAGCAATTCATCAAAGATCAGTTATTAATTTTAATATATATTTCTTGTCATTCTGTGAGGAAATCAAACTCAAAGAATCTTGCAACACCTACAAAATTAAAATATTCCTAACAATTAAAAAAAATCTTATAGCAGTAAAAACAGTTGCAAAAAATGATTAGGCATGGACCAGTTCACAGTTCTAGCTATATCTAGAACTTTCAATGATATTTTATACAAATATTTTTTCTTCTTCTTTATAGTATTAGTGGTCTATAAATGAAGGCATTGACAGAATGGGTGTAAAGTTCTGCCCACATGGAACTCAGCCTTCTCACCTCTTGCAGGGTTCACTTTCTTCCTCCAGGAACCCCCTCCCCAATGACAATATAGTACCTAGGGACAGTGGGGTGAAGATGACAGAAAGGCATCTGGCTATATCCATATAGCTGCAAGCAGAGAATTATAAGGAGACAAGCTCCACTATGATGGTCAACTGTTTATTTATTCCTCTTTAAAACCATCGAACACATTTTGGCCTATATAAGGAAAGGCCTTCTTCAGGCATTAAAAAGAAACACAAATACAAATACATTATTTTTGTTGTTATTTGCCTTCAAGTCAACTCTATGGATGAGACACCACCAAGAACCCCCTATCATCCACTTCTCTTTAGTTCCTGCAAGCCTAGCTGTGTCCACACTGCAGAAATAGTCCAGTCTGACACCACTGCCATGGCTCAATGCTATGGAATCCTGGGAATTGTAGTTTGTTGTGGCATCAGAGTTCTCTGGCAGAGAAGACTAAATGTCTCACAAAAGTGCAGTTCCCAGGATTCCATAGCATTGAGCTATGGCAATTAAAGTAAGGTCAAACCAGATTATTTCTGTAGTGTGGATGCAACCCCCATGCCTGTGTCCCCTGATTGGATCCATCCATCTGGCATTTGGTCCTCCTATCCTTCTTCTATCCTTTACCTTTTCTAGCATTTCCAGTAAACCATGCCTTCTCATTATGTGACCAAAGTACATCAGCCTCAGTTAGTTTCTAAGGAGATCTCTGGGTTGATCTGTTCCAAGGCCCATCTGTTTATCTTTTTGGATGTCCACAGTAGTCCAAGGAATCTTCTCCAGCATCACATCTCAAATGAGTTGATTTTCCTTCTGTCTGCTTCCTTTATTGTCCAACTCTTACATCTGTATATGGTGATGGGGAATACAATGGCTTGGACAATTCTCACTTTAGTGCTCAGTTGTATAAATTAATAACTGATCAGGAACACCTACCTACCTACCTACCAGCCAGCCAGCCAGCCAGCCGGAGGACACTGGAGGACACTGCAATAGCTTCCTTCACCCATCCCACCGGGGCCAATGGCTGCTGAGCCAGGCAGCAGGGAGAGAGGGTGTGGCCAGAAGTGGCTGGCTTTAAAAGTCACTCCTCCACTCCACCCCCAGGAACACCTACCAGCCAGCCAGACAGCTGAAGGACACTGGAGGACTCTGCAACAGCCTTCCTTCCCCCATTCCACCAGGGCCAATGGCTGCTGAGCCAGGCAGCAGGGAGAGAGGGTGTGTCTAGGAGTGGCTGGCTTTAAAAGTCACTCTTCCACCCCACCCCCAGGAACATCACCCAGCCAGCCAGCCGGCGGACATGGAGGTAGCTCAAGATCTTCTGGGCTAATGTTAAATAGCTGGCTCCCAAAGCCCCTCCTAGGCTACTGGAGGCTTTGCTGCCCAGCAGTAATTTGAGGGGACTTGGAGGGCTCTGTGAATAAGGGACAGGCATGTGTGGCCAGTTGCGATCTGGGGGCAAAAATCCAGGTTGTGTGGGAGAAAGGAAGGTATGGCGGTAACAGGGTGAAAGTTTGTTACAAAGGAAGGTGCGATCGATGTCTGAAAGCTATCCCACCTTCAATTCACTCTGTTTCCCAGAATGGATTGGAGAGCACACTAACCATTCCACAGAACCTTACCTTGCTCCTTTGCAATGCCAGGTCGGTCAAAAACAAAACTCAGATCATTTATGATCTTTTTCTAGATGAAGATGCCGACCTGGCTTGACTTGCAGAAACCTGGCTGGGAGAAGGCAGCACTATAACCTGGGCACAGGCCCTTCCAGCTGGGTACTCTGTCAGTGAGCAGGTAAGGGGAAGTGGGCGGGGGGGGGGGCAGAGTGGCTCTGGTTCATAAGAATAACCTTACTTTGAGTGTATGTACTTGAGCCTGAGGACCAAGGATAGTCTGGGGATTCTGCTAGTATACTGTCCACCCCGTTGTCTAGCAGACTCCCTAAGCGAGCTGACACAACTGGTCTCAGAGTTGCTGTTGGAGTCACCTAGACTTTTAGTCTTGGGCGACTTCAACATCCCACTCGAGACCAGTTTGTCAAATCTAACAGGTGCAGCTCGGGAATTCATGGAGTCCATGACAAACATGGGCGTATCCCAATTGGTCACTGGGCCCATGCATTGTGCAGGTCATACCCTTGATGCTGTCTTCAGTATGGAACAGGAATATCCATGGGAGGAGGTAATAAAAACCTCCGCAATGTCATGTACAGATCATTTCCTGGTCAAGGCTGAACTCAGAACCACTGCCTGTCCTGTCAAGGGTGGAGGACCCATTAGAATGGTCCACCCTTGAAGGCTAATCGAACCAATTGGATTCCAGAAAGCCTTGGAGGGTTTAATGGTTGGTTATGACCTGTAAAGCCCTAAATGGCTTGGGTTCAACTTATCTTCGGGATGACCTCCTTCCATATAATCCCCCACACACACTCCGGTCCTCTGGGAGGAATTTGTTACAGTCAATGAAAACTAGGCTGTCGACAATCTCCCAGAGGGCCTTTTCGGTCACTGCTCCCAAATTATGGAATGGCCTGCCAGATGAGATCCGTCAGCTGACAACCTTAAGCAGCTTTAAAAAGGGCTGTTCAGATATCTTCTGGCAGGCCTTCCTCGATTAGATTTCCCGGCCTCAGGAGTCCACTTATCCCTTTTCTATCTTGGCTGCAATCATTGCCCTGCCTATTATTTGTTTGTCTCAGGAGTGTTTGTTTTAATTTAATGTTTTAATCATCATGTTTTAATGTTATTTTTAGTTTAATTTTCTTTTAAGGGGTGGGAGGGTTGTGGGATTTTGGACTGTATTTTAATATTGTATGAGTTTTAACTGCTGTGAGCCACCCTGATTATCTGACAGAGGGATGGGGTATAAAAATTATTATTATTATTATTATTATTATTATTATTATTATTATTATTATTATGTCAAAGCTTTAGTTAATACCTGAAACAGCGATCTTGCCAAGGCTATTGATATGATTGCTCCCAAGCGTCCTTTCCAACCTGCTTCTAATCACCAACCATGATATACAGAAGAACTCAGGAAGATGAAACAGAAAACTTGACTCTCATCTGACAGAACTCGTCATAGGAAATCTCTTTGCTCCTATAGAGAGGCAATACATGCAGCGAGGAAATCTTTCCTCTCTGCATGTATTGTGCCTGTAGAGTCCCATCCAGCAAAGCTGTTTAGGATGGTAAGGGAACTGATACAGGTCCCACCTGTGCAGAACCCATTACTTAATCCAACAGTGGCCTGCTGTGACACGTTTAACAACTTCTTTGCAGATAAAATCTCTCAGATAAGAGCCGACTTGGACGCTAGTGTTATAGTAGAATCGATAGATGAGGTATCCAGCAACTCCACTTATGAGATTATACTAGATCAGTTCCAACCGGTGAATACTGATGACGTGGGCAAGCTCCTTGGTAGAGTGAGGAAGACAACTTGCCCTTCGTGGCTGGCCGTCCAGGGGGGAGATGTCTTGAGGATGTTCCTAAGGGACATCATCAGTGCATCCCTTGGAGAAGGTCGTGTTCGATCTTCCTTGAAGGAAGTGGTGGTTAGGCTGCTTCTGAAAAAAACTTCCCTTGACCCTCTGGACATGGACAGCTATAGGCCAGTCACTTTGCTACCTTTTCTGAGCAAAGTGATCAAGAAGGCTGTTGCTCTTCAGCTCCAAGCTGTCTTGGAGGAAACCAATTATCTGGATAGGCTTTAGGACAGGATATGGCTTTAGGACAGGATATGGAGTGGAGACTGCCACGGTTGCCTTAGTTGATGATCTTCATCTGGGCATCAATGGGGTAGTGTGACCCTGTTGGTGCTACTGGAACACTCAGTGGCCTTTGACATGATAGATCATGACATTTTCTTGGAACGCCTGAGTGAATTAGGAATCGGAGGCAATGCATTGCAATGGTTCCATTCCTTTCTCTTGGGCGGGTTCCAGAGGGTGATGCTCGGGGACAGTTGCTCAGCAAAAAAGGAGCTTAATTGTGGCATCCCTCAGAGCACCATCCTGTCCCCACTGCTATTTAACATATATATGAAGCCGCTGAGGGAGATAATCCAGAGAAATGGGGTGGCGTGTTATCAGTACGCTGACAACACCCAGATATGTTTCTCCATGTCTCGGTCTACAGTTTTGACTTCAGATGGCATCTCCCCTCTCAATGAATGTCTTAAAGCAGTAATGGACTGGATGAGGAAAAAGATTGAAACTGAATCCAGACAAAATGGAGATACTAAAAGTAACAGCCCTGAACCCAGGTATTGGGATACAATCTCCAGTCCTAGATGGGGTCACACTCTCCTCAAAGGACTGTGTTCGCAGTCTGGGGGTGCTCCTAGATCCATCGCTTCAGATGACAAATCAGGTCAGGAGTGCCTATTATCAGCTTTGGCTGATATGCCAACTGCGCCCTTTCCTGGAGGTTAGGGACATCAAAACCATGGTTCATGCGCTGGTAACCTCTTGTCTCGATTTCTGCAATGCACTCTACATGGGGCTACCTTTGTGCCTAGTTCAGAAACTTCAATTGGTACAGAATATGGCAGCCAGGCTGGTCTCAGGCAAAACCAGGAGAGACCATATAACACCTATCCTAAGATCAATTCACTGCCTGCCTATTAGTTTCCAGGTGCAGTACAAGGTGTTGGTTTTTTACTTTTAAAGCCCTAAATGGCTTGGGTCCAACCTAGCTTCAGGACCGCCTCCTTCCATATAATCTACCCCATGCACTAAGGTCCTCTGGGAAGAATTTATTGAAACCTATAAAAACTAGGTTATCTGCAACTGCCCAGAGGACCTTTACAGCTATCAGTCCCAGACTTTGGAATGGCCTGCTGGATGAGATCCATCATTTGACCAACTTAAACAGCTTTTAAAAAATCTGTTAATATGAATCTCTTCTGGCAGGCCTTTCCTGAGTAAGTAACCGGCCACCGAAAATAGTTAAGCCTGTCCCTGATTTTTGCTATAACCATTTTAAATTATTTGTTATTTGTATTTTTTTAAGTGTGTTTTTATATTTTGTCTGTTTACTTGCAAATTAAGGGGGTGGGTTATTCGGGGAAGGGATTGTCTTTTTTATATTGTAAGCTGCCTTGGTTGTTTTTACAGAGAGGTGGCATATAAATAATAATAATAATAATAATAATAATAATAATAATAACTGTATATCTTTACTTTTCAGGAGCTTTATCTAGTTCTTTCATAGCTGCCCTTCCCATTCCTAATCTTTTTGTTATTTCTTGACTGCAGTCATCATTATAGGTGTTTAAAAAAGACAGGACAACACTAAATCAACCATGGGCATATCTACATGTGTCAATTAGACCAGTTTCCCCTGCCCTCACCATGACTAGTCTACATGATGCAAGGCTAAAGCTTCAATTCAAATTCAGACTGTCTTCACAAGGAAGTCCAGTTCTGCACCAAATCCACCGTATCCCTCACTAAGTCAGGCTAAATGGATATTTTTGGCCAACCCCCCCCCTTTCCCTCCTTCATTAACAATAAGAAAAGAATTCTATCACTTATTTAAAGATAGCCTAACCTAGAACAAAAATGGTTTTGATTGTGCTTTGGGGATCATGCAAAACTTTTTTAGGGGCATGGCAGACATCTCAACTGTTTTTACTTTAATAAAGGGGGTATTTAACATATATTGACACATGTTAGATTTCAATCCATTTTCAAAACTGATTTGGAATGCTTCTAAAGATGAGAGATAGTTGGGAACCCCGTGTATTGAATTTATTGTAGCATCAGTGGTTATCTTTGTTTCCTATGTATGCAATTGAAAAGTGCCATTTGTCAAAAATATTCTCAACTTTAATCAGCTGTAATACCACCAACATTGCAGCATTACAAGTTCCAGGTAGAAGATTATGACAGAAATTTTAGGGTTAAGATTTTGGCATTATCCACTAGCTGGCTAAGTGTCTTGGAAAGGGTATAATGAAGACAGAATGCTCCTTATATTTCCCATGCCTCAAGGCTGTTCTGAACTGCATGAGCTCTAAAAGATTGGCTGAAACAACTCAACCAAATGGTGCTTGTCATTTTTTTTTATTGGCTTCGGGTTGCATCTGTGTGGGTGATCTGGCAGTCCTTGTCTAAAGCAGTTATTCACAGCTATCATAAGAAAACAAAATTAACCAATAGAATAAGTAATGAAAAAGCAAAGAGAGAAGTACTCATTTCCCTTTATTTTAATATCTCTCCATTGCCATCAAGCACAGTCACCCTTGCCAAGGCTCCTTGTGTGACACTGTCAGGGAATCTCATTTTTGGGCCCATAGAGTGGCAGCCATTTTCATGGTATTTCCATTGAGAAGAAATGAAAACTCCCATATTACTTTCCATGTATTTCCTGTTTCCCTAAAGTAAAATGACCACCCCTTTAATGGTCAGCTTTTATGTAAAAGGTAGACATCAAATGAGCCAGTGTAGCGTAGTGGTTTGAACATTAGAATACAATGCTAGAGACCAGGATTCAAATCCCCACACAACCATGGAAACCCACTGGGTGATCTTGGGTAAGTCATACTCTCTGAGGCCCAAGGAAGGCAAAGGCAAGCCTCCCTCTGAACAAATATTGCCAAGAAAAGCCCATGATAGGGTCATCTTATGGGTGCTGTAAATCAGAAATGACTGGAAAGCACACAGCTACAAGACATCGAGGATGCCCTTCCTAGTCTCACATAAACTTTCTCTGATGTATTTCAGCATTTCACTAATAAAACATTGTTGGGGCTGCTCATTTGACTGGGACATGTTGAATGCATTCCACTGAGTTCCATTAAAAATTTAAAGCATGAAGCCATCAGAAAGATTTATGCTTTATACCACTGGATAATGAAACAGGATATCCCTGTATCATGAGTTACCAGTGTCATTCCCTGTTGAATTAATTCCTCAGCATTTGTCGACCTTGCATTTTGAACTAACATGGAGGCTAAGCCCCCAAGAGTTTAGTTGCACAAAAACAGAAAATATATATGGGGTTTAAGTTACAGATACCTGTTGTCTAGGAGCCAGTGAGGTGTTGCATAGTGATTTGAGAGCTGGACTAGGACTCCAGGACACCAAGGTTTAAATCCTCGCTCAGCCATGAAATCCATTGGGTAACCTTGGACATTAGATGTATCCACACTGCAGAAATGGATGTCTGGAAGTATCCACACTGCAGAAATAAAGCACTCTGGCTGCCATGATTCAGTACTATGGGTTTTTGAAATTTGTAGATTTGTGAGATATTTAGCATTCCCTATCAGAGAGCTCTGGAGCTGCCCTCACCATACTACAAATCTTAGAATTCCAAAGAATTCCAGAGCCATGGAAGTTGAAGTGGTGTCAAACTGCTGTATTTCTGCAGTGTGGCAGCAGCCTCTCTCAGTCTTAGAGGAAGGTAATGACAAACCTCTTCTGAGCAAATTTTGCCAAGAAAACCGTATGGTAGGGTGTGATATGTCAGAGCTGATTTGAATACACATAACAACAAATTTTTATCTAATCCCCACTTTGTTTAGTCTTAGCCATGTGTTGTCATATCTGTGTAGAATACATTTATAACTGCCTCCAGCCATTTGCTTAAGGAATAGTTATCTCTCTGATAAGTGGATAAACATGGTGCATAGCAATGAAACAATCACAACAAAGGGTCTGAAAGTATAATCAAAATGTTGGGGTATTTGAATGGTTAGTGCTGATCATGTGCTTGAGCATGCATGTAGTTGAGGTCTGTGTAAAACCTTGATACTTACAGTACCTATAACAATGGCAAAACAAATAACCAGGGTCCTTAGGTCGTGGAGTCTTTCTCACCCCCTGAAAAACCCACAACCTGTCCTTAAGTAAGTCCTTGAAGACTAAGAGCCAATTTGTGTAGCAGGAACATACAATGTTTCCATATAGTGGGGGGCCTTTCAGAATGCATAGTTATAGCACTATGATGCCACTTTAACTGCCATGGCTCGTAGCTAGACTGCTACTGTTAGGCCCTGATGGTGTCATTAATCATGATACATTAAGAATCAACCACAGTTGTACAGAATTCTACCATTCAACCAAATAAAAACAACAGTCACCAATATTCTACATCATCTACTTAGTTACGAATAAATAACTAAGGGGGAATACAGACCAGCCAGAAGGGCTGGCCTGGGGGTAAGTCAGGGTGTGGCGACCACACGTTAGCCTCCCTGACTCCACCCTGATGCCATCATCACACTGTGCACCTCACCACATGGCGGGTGATGTTCAGTGCTCTCCCTTGGTGTTCAGACATGCTGTGCCAAAGGAGTGTAGAAAAGCTGCCGCCATGGTAGGGCGGCTTTTTGCCGCTCCAAAAAGGAGTCACATGTGTCAGCTCTTTTTAGAGCAACAAAGTGCTGTATTGGGGCCGCAGTGTGCATTTGCCACGGCCCCGATCTGGCAAGGAAAGGGGCGATGGGGTCCCACTCCTTAGGCACTGTCTGTACGGTCCTTAAATAATACCTCTTGCCCCAACCTACCAAACCTACTCTAATAGCCATCATGCACATTCAGCAAAGGAGTTTTCTTAAGCTGGCAATCAGGGCAGAAGAGGATGATATTTCTAGATTCCACCTGCCAGTAGGCAAGGCTATGATGAAGAATTGCAATGAGTGTCATACTTTGGATAGTAGGTGCACTCACTGGTGGGAAGGGGCTGGAAGTGTCATCTTGCATTCCAATTGCCAGTTGAACAGACCTAGAATCATAGAATCATAGAATGGGAAGAGACCACAAGGGCCATCCAGTCCAATCTCCCATGCAGGAATATACAATCAAAGCACCAGATGGCCATCCAGCTTCTGTTTAAAAACCTTCAAAGAAGGAGACTTCACTATACTTAAAGGCAGCATGTTATACTGTTTAACATCTCTTACTGTCAGGAAGTTCTTCCTAATGTTGAGGTGAAATCTTTTTTCCCCTGTAGTTTGAATCCATTACTCCATGTCCTAGTCTCCATAGCATCAGAAAACAAGCTTGCTCTATCTTCAGTATAACACCCTTTCAAATATTTAAATATGGCTATCATGTCACCTCTAGGTCATCTCTTTCCCAGGCTAAACATGCCTAGCTCCCTAAGCTATTTCTCATAGGGCATTGTTTCCACAACATTCACCATTTTGATTGCCCTCTTCTGGAGATGCTCCAGCTTCTCAACATCCTTATTGAATTGTGGTGCCCATAACTGGACACAGTATTGCAGGTGAGGATTGACCAAAGCAGGATAGAGTGACATGATTACTTCCCCCAGTCTAGACACTATACTCCTATTGATGCAGCCTGGAATTGTATTGGCTTTTTAGCTGCCTCTTTTCCTTGATGTGGCTGCTGGCTGTTAAGGTGAGTAGAGAGGCATTTATTATTGTGGCAATAATGACAGAATTGTGGCTGTGTACTATTACTCAATACAGAGCAATAACAGATCTGTAACTCTAGGTTATGAATCCATAACTTCAGTATAGATTGCCAGCCATTTCGTTTAACAAGTGAAGAGAACACATACACACACAGCTGTCTACAAGACACCACTCTGTCTCTGAGATTCTTCTCCTTCAGTCTGGACTGGAGAAGAGGAGCCAGGTCCTGGGAACTGGGAATACTGCTGGGATTTATCCAAAATACCTGTAAAGCCAAAGGCTGAGAACCACTGGTCTAAACTGAAAATGAAAAGACACAGCACATTTCTGATCTTAACTATGCTTAGGAGATTTAAGAGCATCTTTTGGGCTCACATTCTTTCTCTCTCTCCCCCATGCCCCCTCTCTCTTTTAATCTATCCTTCCCTGTTTTCTTATTTCTCAAATTGGCAACAAATGTGCAGCTATGGAAAGTACTAGTGTCCAAAAGTTGACAGCAGATTTTGTTTTATTGTTTGCCTTTGTGGGCTAAGAACATGTGTTTTCATTAAGAATTGCCTCCAAAGCATCTTAAGGATGGAAACCCACCCAGAGTGTATATAACATCAATTGACTGCAGATGCCCCCCAAAAGCTGACATGCAGAATGAGATAATTGCCTCAGACCCACACTAAAAGTATGAGTGGGTGGATGACTGATATTAAAACACAGATCTGAGTGCCAAGGACAGAACAGAGGAAGGGGGAGGACAAAGTGATCTTGAAAATATCATTCGGCCAATACATTATTATTTTCAAAATAGTAAAATATTGAGAGCAAGGAAGAAGAGCAGAACTTTATACACCAAGATTAATTGGCAGCTGCATGAGAAATGTGATGGGTGAAGATGACCCACTGAGGAATGGCAGACTATCAGTGGAATATGAGTCTTAACATAGATATCCAAAGTGGCATGGAATTCACTTCCCTGTGGTCTGGTCCTAAGACACTTCATGAATATATGTACAGAAGAAACATGTGTACTGTATGAATTATGCCATTCATCAATATGCCAACACCAGTGTCCTCCAGGGAAGCAAGAAAAAAAATCTGCTTGAAGCATACCAATATGAATAATCAGCTCTATTTTCAAATATAGATAGGGTATCATATATCACCTGAACAGGAGACCTATCTGAAACAGACTTTTCTGATATAAATCTGAATTAGTGTGATATTGAGACTATCACTGGTGAACTGAGGAAGTTGCCTCAGTTGAAGAGATGATAGAAGGTGGTTCAAAGGCATTGACAGCAAGAGCTGTGTACTATTCAAGGCTTGCATAGACAATTAAAATACTCCAGTTGAATAGAATATGATCCAGCCACATGCAATTACTTAAACTCTGCAGAAAAAGGCTTTGTGCTTTTTACCAGAGTATGCATGCAAATCCACAGAAATGCACATTATTGCACACGTGGTCATCTGTCTGATTAATATGGATTCAGATGTATGCACATTTTCAGCAGAGGGAGAGAATAGATGCAAATTTGCACAGAAAAAATAAAACATTTAACCATCAATATGAATGTGTGAAAATCCTCATTGATTCACATAATACATTTACATGTAGTCTAGCCCTCAAGTCTTCTTCTTACATAGTGGACAATCCTGTCCAATTGCCAGGGCTAATGAAGCTCATGCAGTCAACTTTTCTAGATAGAATGGCATGGGTGCCATCTTTATTTTGGCTTCAAGCAGTTATGAAGAACCTTTGAGCCAGTCCTGTGCTGACCATCTCCACTTCCTTGAGTGTCAAGAAGTTCCAGAGCATGAAGCTAGTTTCAGTTTGGTTTTTCAGGGTGTCATACACCATCTCAACAGAAATGAAGCTGCCTGACTCATTGGGCTGGCTTGGTTGCTGCTAGGGGGAGAGAGCTGCTGGTTGGAAGGGCATCCCAATCTGTCATAGCCCTGGCAGGCTTTGCACTGGGCTGGCTGGGCTGGGATTGGCTGGTGGGGAGGAAGGAAGTAGTACTTCTTGCCCCAGCACCAGGACTACATTTTCCAGCAGGCGCCAGGGCTGAAAGTACTGCCCGGTTGGCTGGGGTAAAGGGAAAATGGCACCCATGATTGGCGGAGGGGCTGGAAGGGGAGGAACTTCTGCCCCTCCTGGGCCCTGATTGGGCCATGTGGTATGCAGAGACAGCATCATTCTAGCTTGGTTCTTCCCACTCTCCCTCCCTCCATTTAGAGATATGGGCTGTGTTGTCACAACTTTTCAGGGGTGAAAGCATAGGTCTTGGATCTAGTAGGCATGGTTTCCAGGGCTGGGCAGCACTGGAATGGGAGTCCAGCAGGGACTCAGGGGTGCTGGGAGCATTTTGGGGTTACCATTGCAAGGGCAACACCAATTCAGTGTCTCCTGATGATAAGGGATAGAGATGAGGACATGCAATCAACCAGTTACCTGAGATGCAGATGGGTGATTTACCGGTCACCCCTTTTTCATCCTGAAGCTTGGCAGTGACCAAGCAAATGGGTTCTTTTATTATTATTATTTAATTTTAATTAAAACACATATACACCCAAACAAATAAATCAAATCCATATACAATTATTTTCTACATCTTACATTTGTAAGTTATATATAACTAAATTAAGCATAGATTAAATATATTCTTCCTTAGTGTAACTCTTTTCTTGTTCATACATTTTTTAAACTCCATCAAAAATTATTCCGTTAAAACCGAGCGTTTCATAACAAACCACTTTATCAAAGTGTAATTTCATCATACTTATCTTCCATTTCCCTAACATTAATTCTGTATTTATCTTTCCAAGACCAAGTCTATAAATATCCTACACCGACCATCTGTCTTTGCAGAACTGTATCAATTTTTCCCAATCTTCTTCCCAACTTTCATTATATCTATTATTCAACCTCATCATCAGGTTATCTAATTTCATCATTTCAATAGATTTCTCCAACCGTTCGTCAATTGTCGGCACATTTTTTTTTCCTTCCAGTTCTTGACATATATTATTCTTGCTGCGGTTTTCAAGTATAAGATGAATTTTAGATGCTTTCTGTCATTTTCTCCATCCATTATATTTAATATAAAATATTATGGGGACATCTTAATTGGAATCTGCAATATTATTTGTAGCACTTTATGTATATCCTTCCAGTATTCCTTAGTCTTTGAGCATGTCCACCATAAATGATAAAATGATCCTTCAATTTTTCCACATTTCCAACATTTCCCTTTCTCAAAACCTTTTATTTTTGCAATTTTGTTGGGTGTTAAATACCATCTATATAACATTCTGTAGAAATTCTCTTTCAAGTCCATGCATAATGTGAATTTCAAATCCTGTCCCCAAACTCTTTCCCATTTATCCAGGTGTATATGATAACCAAAATTTTGCGACCATTTTATCATATTATTCTTAACTACTTCTGTTTCCAGCTCCATCTTCAACAGCAACTTATATGTTTTAGCAATCATTCCTGAGGTTTGTTCTAGCAAGATCTTGTCTAATTCATTCCTTTCTCTATTGAATCCTTCTGTTTTGAGTTTAAATCTCTCCTTCAACTGATAATACGTAAACCAATGACAGTTCTCTTTAATCTCTTTAATATCTTCATTAGATTTAAGTCTTGGTGTTGGTCCATCCCAGTGTAACATTTCCTGATATCTTAAGTTGTCTTTTGTTTGTGTGTTATAACCTATCATCCAGGCCTCCTGGGGTGAAGTCCAAGTATGAAATTTCTTATACATCTTGTTTTTTTATTTTCAAGCATACCCTCAATATGGCTCTTCTTATTCTGTGGTCATTGAATTCTTTGTTTCCATTCTCTTGTACCATAAATACCCGTGCTAGCCATATGTTTTATTAAATCCTTCCAAGTATAACATTTTTTCATCTTCAAAATTTATCCAAATATGAATCCAATTGAGAACACATGAATAATAATATAATTTCAAATCTGGTACACCCAATCCTCCTCTTTCTTTTGAATCTTTTAAGCAGTTCCACTTTATTCTTGGTTTTTTTCCAGCCCAAATAAACTGTGAAATCTCCTTCTCCCATTTGCTAAATTGTTTATCATTTGTCAAAATTGGAAGGTTTTGAAATAAAAACATTATTTTAGGTAGAATGGCCATTTTGACGATTGATATTCTTCCCATTAAAGTTAAATTTAAATTTTTCCATCTTATTAAATCTTTTCTGATCTCCTTCCACACAACTTCATAATTATTGTCATATAATTTGGAATTATTTTTAGTCAAAGTAATTCCCAAATACTTAATCTTTTGGTTAACTTGGAAACCTGATTTCTCTTGCAATTCCATCTCTTCTGATTTTGTCATATTCAATGAGAGTATGTTCGATTTTGCTTTGTTAATTTTCAAACCTGCCAACTCTCCAAAGTCTTGTATTAGTTTCATTAAATCACCAATTTTTTCATTTGAGTCTTCCAAAATTATTACCATATCATCAGCATAGGCCTTTATCTTATACTGATAGCCTTTAATTTTAGCTCCTTTTATTGTGTTCTGACCAAGCAAATGGGTTCATCGATCAGTCAGGGATTGGTGGATGACAAATCCAGACCTCAGGCTTTGAGGTTCAACCCTACATTACAGCTGTTATCAATAAAGTTGTGGCCTTTTCCTTCCAATTATATGTTGTGGTCATTCTTGAGACAACTCCTCTCCATGGCAATGACAGTTTGCTTTAGTATTCAATAGATTTTCCAATGCCAATATGATTAAACAGTTGATTTGCAGTAGAAACCTCTCTAGATGACTCAGTTCAGGTTGGTCAAGTAGTTTGGTCTAGCATGTAAGTATCTCTGGCTGCATCCACACTGCAGCAGTTTGACACCACTTTAATTGCCATGGCTCAGTGCTATGGATTTCTGGGGATTGTAGTTTTATGAGATATTTATCCTTCTCTGGGAGAGCTCTGGGGCCACAATAAACTACAGTTCCCAGAACCCCATGGCATTGAGCTATGACAGTTAAAACAGTGTCAAACTGGTCAAACTGGACTATTTTTGTAGTGTGGATGCAGCCTCAGTCTCTCTTTTTACCTGAAGTCAGCACATATGTGGAGAAAGTGAGACTGTAGCCATGCATTAGATAGAGGATTTAAACTTTTTGCTTCCAGTCAGTCCTGATCAGAAGCAGGCCTCGCCAACATGCAGGCCTTGTCAACATGCAGGCCTCAATAGCAGGAAAGCTCCCACTGAAACGAATGAGAAATTTACTCATATTGTGAACAGTGGGTGTAAGAGAGTCCAGTTCAACTCAATATGCAAATGGATGCAAAAAGTTATAATCCCTACAACCTCACATCTACAGTCCCAATTTAGCCTGGGCAACCCTGCCCATGCCTGTGTTTATTTTTATTTTTAATCTTGCACATTGTATTTAGTTAGAACCTCTTTGTAGAAAGCCTCTCTATACCTAGATATCCTCCCTTCGGTGATGTGCAGAAAAGAATATGGTGGCAAAGTTGTCAATTCCATAGAACTAAATGGTGAAGTAATCCAAGTGTGCATCACAAAATCCAAACTTGCAACAGCTAGCTTAATGAGAACAGATTAACCTTCATGAACAGATAAACCTTCATTAACCTTCAAATAAAGTTTTATTTATTTTAATACATTTTTAAGGGGGGTTATTTTGTCATTGATTGTATGGGTGTATTTTTTAACTTGTAAGGCACCTTGACAGCATCTGCTAAAGGTGGGTTATAAATAAAGTTTTATTTAAAAGTTTTATTATTCATATGTATTCCAGTGCAACAGTTTAGGTTTCTGGTGTTCAAAAATCCCATTTCACTTCCCTTCCCTTGTTTTTCTATATATATGTTTTTAATACACAATTTTAACACGGGGAAGCAAAATCTACTGGTAATCAGAAACAGTCACATCTGAAAGGTCAAGACAATCACCTTAAAAACAGAGGAGAAATTCAAGGAAGAAAATGTGTTTATCATAGTGATAAAGAAAGAAAGAACTAACAAAATGTCATGTTTCCTTAAAATTATAGTGTAATGTACACTATTACAAACCTTATATCAATTGATCAAAAGTAACCACAGTTACTTCCCTAGGATAGCAAACAAGATATATCTTCTGTCTCCATTAGGACAAAAGGGCAGTTTTAATAAAGTGCTCCTGTATCAACTAATGTATCTCACTTCAATTTAATAGCATTTTGCCTTGCTGAGATACAGGGTTAAAATCCATATTGCAGTATAACTGACCAATAAAAGAAGGCATTGTCAGCTCTTCTTTTCCACTTGAAGACTGATGAAGAATTCAGGCTTCTCATTGCACCACAAAATAAAAGTACAATTCTCTTATCAAAAAAGGATACCCTTTGGAGTAAGAAAAAAAAAATTACAATATTATAAAACCATTTTATTTGTGGTTTTTGAATTGACTGGATCACTTCTTACTCCATACAGGTTTTTAAATCTGGTTTGAACATTTCAATTTGGAAGAGAAATTAATATATTTTTGTTATAATAAAGGCTCAGTTTGGCCTCTGCATACAGGTAGTTTCTAAAATTCAGCACACATCAGTAACTGGAAGGTATGAGTTCTTCCTCTTTTCAAACCTAAAGTGTCCCATTTGGTCATGAGAGAATGTCTCTACCTCTAGGGCCACAATTCTGAAACAGTAATCAATGAAAAAGTTGTGAATTACTTTATATCATAATGACTGTGAAATAAGGTAAGGACACTGATTAAAACTTTTACTGAGAAGTTCAGGGAAGAACAGGTGGACTGGACAGAATACACAAAGACAGAATACTGTTGTTGTTGTTAATTGCCATTAAGTCAGTTTCATGTTATGTTGACCCTATGAATGAGAGACCTCCAGGACATCCTTTTGTTAACAGTTCTACCCAGGTCTTGCAAACTCTAATTTATAGGGTTGCCATAAGTCAAAACTGACTTGATGGCATAATTAACAACTACAACAGGGTCCTCACTGTGAAAGACTAAGCAATGAACAAGTTGTGAATTACCTTATATAAGTATGACTGTAAAGTGAGGTAAGAACATCAATTAAAACTTAAAATTGAGGATTACAGGGATTATAGATGGACTAGCCAGAATACATACCCTGTGTGACAGAAAGTTTAGAGCTGCACCAAGATATATTATTGTCAGATACAAAAGACAACATGGTGCCCCACCACTGCCACCACAACAATATATAGAAACTGGCTAGATTAGAACCTGAATCTTATTTCCACATTGGCAACTAGGCACTATCCATCTTCACACCTGATCCCAGCAGGTTAGTTTGGGGTAAGGGATGGTAAACTGTGTAGTACATCCCACTCCTTGCCTCCAAGAGAAGATAATGGTCAAGGAGGGTCAGAAGAACAGCAAGATGGCTGTCAGCTTCTGCTTAAGGAATTTGTCTTAGGTTGAATCTGTACTGGGAAATAGTGGTTTTTCATTGCTTTCACTGCCATGGCTTGAAGCTATGGGATTTATTGATTTGTGAAATATTTAGCTTTCTCTGGCACAGTATTCTGGTGCAACAACAAACTACAACTCCCAGGACTCCATAAGATGGAGCCATGTCAGTTAAAGTGGTGTCAAATTGCATTATTTTTTGCAGTGCATATGCAGTCTTATTCAGCTCTGGATAAGATTCAGGCATACAATATTAAACATACAGAACTATCAATTAAAACTGCCAGGAAGGAGAAGGAAAGCAGTTCTGGGCAGCCATTTTGAGTGGGTGAGTGTTTAAATTGTTTTTTAAAACTCTTGGGGAAAGTGTGACTGTTGCTGAGTGGGTGGGGCTTTGGTGAGTCACATTTGTGAGTCAATAGGGGGGTGGAGCAAACCAATTAGCTCTATACAACTCCTCCCGGAGGCCTTCCAGGTCAGTTTCTGCCAGGAAGGAGAAGGAAAGCAGTTTCTGGGCAGCCATTTTGAGTGGGTGAGTTTTTAAATTCTTTTTAAAAACGCTTGGGGAGAGTGTGACTGTTGCTGAATGGGTGGAGCTTTGGTGAGTCACATTTGTGAGTCAATAGGGGATGGAGCTAGCTAATTAGCTCTATACGACTCCTCCCAGAGGCGCGCACCTAACGCCACATGATTTTTTTTTCATAAGACAAGGGAAAGCACAGTACAGGCAGAAGGCTTTGATCTTTTTTTTAGAGGTTCTCATAATAATAATAATAATAATAATAATAATAATAATTTAAAGGGCTTTGAGGTTGTTGTTTTTTGCTCAGAGGAACAGAGACAGAGACTTGCCTCCAGAAAAAGGTATCATCCAGGAGCTCTCTGTAGAGTTAGAAACCCAGTTGATTGAGCTCGCTGACAGAGCCTGGTGAAAAGACCAAGAGAACAAAGGCCCTTTGTTGTTGTTATTATTGAATGTTGGAGTAGCAGGTTTGTGTGAAGATAAATCCACTCAGCAAAGTAGTCCATGCAGCAGGACAGCTTATAGCAGAGAACACATCAGCACACAGGCAGATATCCAAGCTGCTAGTAGGCTTTATTATCGAAAAGCATATGCAAAGTAAAAACTACAAAGTCCAATAAAACATCACTTTAGCCAGACGTGGCTAACAGGAACAAAACTACAAATCCTTAATGCTACATTGTGAAAAATTAGTCAAGCTACAGCTTCAGCAAAATAAAGAAAACTTAATCCATACTGTAGAAAGTTTAAGAACAGACTGACTCCTATGCCCGCATTCTCCACCTCTTGGGTGTTACTCCCAGGTTAATTGGTTGATCTGTACATGACGTATGGTAACCAAACCCCTTGTTGTTCATCTTTTACCATGTGATCTACTTTCCCAAAACAACTTTTATTATTGTATTCACTGTATAAACAAGAACAAGAACACTTTTCCCATGTATTCCAACTTATGGTTTCCACATGTCTCTTCAAACACCTGGACTGGTTGTTGTGCTAGGCCTAGAAGCATTTTCTCATCATGGAAAAATACAGACACACACATCTTTACATTTCAACATTAACTATATATCCCATCAATATCCTGACACCCTTTATGTGGGTCTTTACCAGGGGACCTTTTAAGGGAGAAGCCCATGGTCCTGTTTCAGTGCTGACTTAAGATTTCTCAATATGGACACTGAAGGAGTTGCTGCAGTCACCTACAACACTTGTGGGATGTTTGTCTTCTTGCCAAGAGATATGGGAAACTTCACCTGCACCAAATGCAAGTTCATAGCTCTCCTGGAAGAGAAAGTCAAGCAGCTGGAGCCCTGGGTAGCTACACTTTAGCATATTAGGGAGCAAGAGGTTTTCCTGGACAGAGCAGAATGAACGGTCTTGGACAGAGACCACACAGAGGAAGTTGTTGAGGAGGAGGTCACTTCATGCACACAGGAGGTGGACACCTGGAGGAACTTCACAAACAGAAGTAGTGAAACCAGGGACCATTCTGGGAGCTTGCAGCTACAGAATTGATTTGAAGCTCTCTCCCTTATCAAGGATGAAGAGGAAGAGCAGCAGGGACAGTCCTCAGGAACAGTGCAGGGGACCCTAAGAGTACCACCGCAGGGAACAGCCACTGCTAAGCCCCGGGGGAAGCGTGTGGTGTTGGTTGGAGACTCCTTGTTGAGAGGTACAGGTTTGTGGGCCTGACAAGATGTCCCGGGAGGTGTGTTGTCTCCCTGGAGCAAAAATTTGTGATATGTCAGCGAGGCTGGCAAGACTTGTCAAGCTTACTGACAATTACCCCTTCCTCTTGGTCCATGTGGGAATCAATGATACTGCAAGTCACAGTCTTCAGAATATCAGAAGGGATTATGAGGTTTTGGGTAGGAAACTGAAAGAGCTGGATGCACAACTTGTTACCTCATCTCCCAGTTGAAGGGCAGGGTCCAGGAAGTGAGAGAAAGATAGAAGATGGGAATAACTGGCTCCATAGATGGTGCCACCAAGAACGATTTGGATTCTTAGATCACAGGCTGCGGTTCCATAAGGGTGGACTTCTAGCAAGAGATAGGTTGCATCTCACACCAGTTGGCAGAAGCATTTTTGCCAATAGTCTCAAACATTTGATCAGGAGGGCTTTAAACTGAGTCATGTTGGGGAGGGAGACAGTATTTTGGAAGGCAGGAGTACATCATGGGCTGGAAATAATAGTCAAAGTGTCATAGAGGGAACAAGGCAAATGATGCAAGGGCCCTACAGTGGGAGGAAAGAACCTCACACAAGCAGCATCTGGGGAAGACACATGCTCTTAGTTGTCTCTACACTAATGCGCAGAGCATGGGAAATAAACAAGATGAACTTGAACTCTTAGCACAACAAAGCAAATACGATATAATAGGCATCCCTGAAACCTGGTGGGATGAGTCTCATGATTGGAATGTAGGAATAGAGGGGTATAACCTTTTTAAGAGAAATAGACCAAACAGAAAAAGGGGAGGAATAGCATTATATGTCAGGGATGTCTACACCTGTGAAGAGATCCAGGACTTAAATCCTGGAAATCTGGTGGAGAGCATCTGGATAAAAATTAAAGGGGAAGGAAAAAACAGGGATGTTATTGTGGGAGTCCACTATAGACCCCCAAGTCAGACTGAGGAATTGGATGATACCATTCTAGAACAGATGACCACACGCTTAGAAAGGAGAGATGTAGTAGTGATAGGTGACTTCAACTATCCTGATATTTGCTGGAAGTCAAACAGCCAATACTTCAAGGTCTAGCAAATTCCTCACTTGCCTTGAAGACAATTTCTTTGTCCAAAAGGTGGAAGAGGCAACAAGGGGATCTGCTATTTTAGATCTGATCCTAACCAACAGGGAAGACCTGGTAAATGGGGTGCAAATGGTGGGATCCTTAGGTGGGAGTGATCATGTTCTCCTGGAGTTTCTTATACAGTGGAAAGGAGAAGCTAGGCATAGTCAAACACTCATTCTAGACTTTAGGAGTGCTCATTTCAACAAACTTAGGGAACCACTGAGAGTGATCCCGTGATCAGGAATACTAAAGGAGAAGGGAGTTCAGGATGGATGGGAGTTTCTCAAAAGGGAGATACTGAAGGCACAATCTCAAACTGTTCCAATCAGAAGTAAAAATGGGAGATGTCTCAAGAAACTGGGTTGGATGACAAAAGAACTTTCAAATGAACTAAGTTTGAAATGGGAGATGTATAAGAAATGGAAAAGGGGTGAAATCACTAAAGAGGAATTCATACAAATAGCTAGCACATGTAGAGGTAAAGTCAGGAAAGCCAAAGCACAAAATGAGCTCAGGGTTGCTAAAGGGGTTAAGGACAATAAAAAGGGCTTTGGGGGGGTATGTCTGTAGCAAAAGAAAGAAGGAAATGGTAGGGCCACTGTGCAGAAATTCTAACAGGGGACAGAGAAAAGGCAGAACTACTCAACACTTTGTTTGCTTCAGTCTTCTCACAAAAGGAAAATAGAGGAAATGGAGAAGAGGACACAATAGGGGAAATGCAGCAGATAATAAGTAAAGAGGAAGTTCAGGAATACCTGGTTAACCTAAATGAATTTGTTTCCAGGATCAGATGAACTACATCCAAGGATATTAAAAGAACTGGCAAATGTAATCTCAGAGCCACTGGCAATAATATTTGAGAACTCCTGGAGAACAGAAGTCCCAGCAGACTGGGGGAGGGCAAACATTGTCACCATCTCCAAAAAGGGGAAAAAAGAGGATTCCAATTATCACCCAGTTAGTCTGACATCAATACCAGGAAAGATTCTAGAAAAGTTCATTAAACAGAGAGTCTGTGAACATTTAGAAGGGAATTCCATAATCACTAAAAGTCAACATGGGTTTCTCAAAAACATGTCATGCCAGACTAATCTGATCTCTTTTTTTGATAAAATGACCAGCTTGCTAGATGAAGGGAATGCGGTAGACATAGCATATCTTGATTTCAGTAATGCTTTTGACAAGGTCCCATGACTCCCTAGCACTAACCCTAACCCTTAAAGTGGACTCAATTTGCACTATTTCTGGCAGTCTGCAACCCCTCTAAGTCATGTTTGACATGGTTCCCCATGACATTCTTGCAAACAAGCTGGTAAAATGTGGGCTAGACAAAGTAACTGTTACATGGATTTGTAATTGGTTGACTGGGCAAACCCAAAGGGTGCTCAACAATGGCTCCTTTTCAACCTGGAAAGAAGTGACCAGTGGGGTGTCACAGGGCTCTGTCCTGGGCCCAGTGCTATTCAACATCTTTATCAATGATTTGGATGAAGGAATAGGGGGCATACTTCTCAAATTTGCATATGACACCAAATTAGGAGGAATAGCTAATACCCCCAGAGGACAGGATGAAAATTCAAAATGACCTTAATAGATCAGAAAGCTGGGCCAAAGCTAAGAAAATGAATTTCAACACAGAGAAATGTAAGGTACTGCACTTAGGACCCCCCCCCCCAAATGAAATGAAATGCATAGATATAAAATGGGGGACACCTGGCTTAACGAGACTACATGTGAAAGAGATCTAGGAGTCCTAGTAGATGACAAGTTGAACATGAGTCAACAGTGTGATACCACAGCTAAAAAAGCCAATGCAATTTTAGGCTGCATTAATAGAAGTATAGTATCTAGATCAAGGGAAATAATAGTGCCACTGTATTCTTCTTTGTGGTGCCCAGAACTGGAATACTGTGTCCAGTTCTGGGCACCACAATTCAAAAAGGATGTTGAAAAACTGGAGCGTATCCAGAGGAGGACGACTAAAATGGTGAAGGGTCTGGAAACCATGCCCTATGAGGAATGACTTAGGGAACTAGGTATGTTTAGCCTGGAGAAGAGATGGTTAAGAGGGGATATGATAACCCTCTTTAAATATTTGAAGGGATGTCATATTGAGGAAGGAGCAAGCTTGCTTTCTGCTGCTCCAGAGAACTTGGAACAACGGATGCAAGCTACAGGAAAAGAGATTCCATCTGAACATTAGAAGGAACTTCCTGACAGTGAGAGCTGTTAGACAGTGGAACACACTCCCTCAGACTGTAGTGGAGTCTCCTTCTTTGGAGGTCTTTAAACAGAGGCTGGCTGGCCATCTGTCAGGGATGCTTTGATTTTGAGTTTCTGTATGGCAGGGGGTTGGACTGGATGGCCCTTGTGGTCTCTTCCAACTCTATGATTCTATGAAAACTGACAGTTTTGCAAACTCTATTGAGATTATGAATACACATTTCTGAATTTTCTTCTAGCAGTTCAGATTAAGTTAGCTATACTGGGAAAGGTGCTAGACCAAGGTTGTAGCCATACTACACAATTATATCAATATCATACCAATTTAACTGCTATGGCTCCATCCTGTGGAATCTTGGGATGTGTAGTTTGATGTAGATAATTCTCTGCTAGAGAACTCTAATGCTATTTTTCAATACTGGGCATTAGAGAACCCTTGAAGTAAAGGAACAAGAGGCGGGTGATGGGAAAGACCCTGGAAAGACACTGCCAGATTAGACAATAGTGGGCCAGATGGGCAAGTAGTCTGAGCCATTCCAAGATGGTACTATATGTTCACTGGCTCCCAAAATGGATTCTGGAACAGTAAAATTAAATGAGTCATGTCAAGCTACTGTATATACTCATGTATAAGTCTAGAAATTTTCGTGAAAAAATTAACCCAAAAAGCCTGAGTGACTTATCCATGTCAATATCAGTACTGCACTTTAATTCGTATTAAAAATGAAATTTCCCCTGATGAAAGGAAAGAGTGAAATCTGTCCTGGAAGCAATGACTCCCCTCTACTCTCTCATCCATTCAGGCTTTAGTGTGTGCACAAACAGTTATGCCTGCTGGAATCTTGTAAATTCTTTGGCATTGTTTTCATTGCTCCATCCTTTGTTACATTCCCCTAAGTTTTACCCTTGACTTCTCCATAGGTCATGTCAAAATACATAATTTTGGCCCCAAAATCTGCCCTCGACTTATACATGAGGTTGACTTATAGTCGAGCATATACGGTATGTTGTTACAATGACCCTAATTTATTAAACTTTGAACATTTGCAACTGGATAATGAACACAGAGAAATTGTATTACAGTAGGGCCTTGGTATCTGCTGGGGTTTGATTCCAGGACCTACCATGGATACCAAAATCTGTGGATGCCCAAGTCTCATTAGATATAATGGCATAGTAAAATGATGTCCCTTATATAAAATGGCAAATCAAGATTGCTTTTTGGAATACAGAGAGAGAGAGAGATTTTCAAGCTGTGGATGGTTGTATCCATAGATAAAGATGTCAGGGATGATGGGAGTTGTAGCTCTTCCCCTCTGGCTCTAACTCACCACCTTGTTATGCAGCAGAGCTGACCAGCTTTGATCAGTGGTTGATGCTTCTTTCCCAAGCAGCAGTTTCAGAGAATAGGCTGAAGACCCTGACAAACTCTCCAAGCCTTCTCACTCTTCTTCCTGAGATGTCTCCAAACTTCTCCAGGATTCTTCTGGCTCTTGTATCTTCCCTCAAGACACCAGACAACTCAGTAGTCTTATATAAAAGATCTACTTTATTCTAATATATACACAAATACTATATGCCCTACAAATCACAATCTCTACACTTCACAATATCTCCCACACTACTCCACAATATGCATTGGCAAACATTGCACTTATAGCCATTGTTAGTCACCACCCACTAATCAGTTTCCACCCAGTGGGTGTGTACATTCATTTTGATTGGTTTACATGGATCATCCCATACTTAAGACCAACCCAAGTATTTCATCATTTTACCTTGACTACTTAATGAATCTCAGGTGTTTGCAATCTACAACAGGTGTTTTCAATATACACTCTATAACTTTGTCCTTGTCTCTCAAGGCTTCCAAATTACATTATCCTTTTCACCTGTGTAGCTTCATGATTGCTCCTGCTTAATCACTGTGACTTTCACATACACATTTTATTTCTATTACTGTAAGTCCCATGTTGCATTTTCCTTAACAAAAGAATCTGTGGATATTGCGGGCTAACTGTAATAACTCTCAGGGGCTCCCAGGTTTCAAAATAGGAGCCTTTTGGTTTGTACACACCTAGTCAAGCACTGAGTCACTGAGAGCTTCTTCTACCTATCCTCACCTTGAAGCTTATCACACCGCTTATAAAACTGTCTTACCTCTCCTGACTTAAATTTTAATTTGGGCAGCATCCTGATACTATCACAGGGATTTTGCTGCTGAATCCACTTCCTGGATCCAGCCCGGGTCCAGCCCCACTCCCAGAAGCACTCAGGAGGCCATTTTCTTAAGTCAGAAAACTCCCAATTTCCAAAAGAGGAGCGCTGAGTGCCCCTGGGAGCAGGGATGGACCCAGGCTGTATTTGGGCAGCAGATTCAGTGGCAAAATCCCTCCAATAGTATCAGGATGCTGCTCAAATGAAAATGTAAGTTGGGAGAGGTAAGATGGTTTTATAAGCGGTGTGATAAGCTCCTTAGACAGTAATCTATGTGGTCACCTTTTTCTAAGTCCATGGCTCTGAACTCTGCATGTTTTGCATATTACATTACTGAATTCCAAGTTGTTGTTGTTGTTGTTTTAAAAAAATAATAATAATATACACTTTGGAAAGCAGGAAAAATATTTGGAATCCTTTTTGTTTTGACATGAAACTGTCACAATACAGAGGTGAAAATTAGAAACTGGCAGGCACATGTTGATTCTGCTTTCTGTTTAAATTGAAGAAAAGTCCAAGCTACAGCATTTGAGCAGGTATTACAATCCTGGCCTTGCTTTTTATTTGTACTTGGGAAGAGATAAACTAAGGCAGATGGACACCCCCATATTTATGGCATGCCTCCTTCCTGGAACATCAAGATCAATAACATATGCTTAGAAGCGCCTTGAGGTTCACAAGTGTTCAAGAGCTTGTTCCATTTTCAGAGCATTTTCTGTTGGCCTCAGAAAGAAGAGAGTGGGTTCTAAAGTGACATATCAACTACTGAGGAATGAGAAGGCAATGTGCTACCCTCACTGTGCTTCTCACCAACAAAACAGAATTAAGTATGGTCCATCTTCAGAGTTACTATGCTTATGAATATTTAGGTATACATATTTTTAAACTTTTAAACTGCCAAATAATGAAATTTCTCTTAATTGTGTACAAAACATTTTTTAAAAATATGACATACAACTGATTGATGAAAACAAATAAAACTAGACACAATAAAGTTCCAGAACAAAAATAGAAACACTGCACCTAAGTAGAACAAAACACTACAGAAAAGCACTACAGTAGCATATAGAAGATTGGCATAATCTAAAAATATTTTTAAAAATTACTACTTCATCACATATACATGTTCTAGGTGGAACAAAGGCAACCAGCCTTTAGCCTTTCCAGGACTAATGATGAATCTGTTGCTGGCTGACAGTGAATCAATTCTCAGTTTTATGGCCACGGCTTTACAGTTGCCCTGTTATATGTGTGAGATCTTCTGGAGTTGAACCTTCAGGAACAGAGTCCAAAACTTAGAATCTTATCACATTCATTTTAAAACCAGCTTACCTGATCCAGATTAAATTTTAAATCAGGTGGCATTCTGATACTATCAGAAGGATTTAGCCACTGAAACCACCTGGGTCCAGCCCCACCTCCAGGGGTGCTCAGCATGCCTCTTTTCGAAGCTGGCAGTTTTCTAGCTTAAGAAAATGGCTTCCAGAACAGCCCTGGGAGCAGGGATGGACCCGGGATGGACCCATGCAGTGGATTCAGTGGCTAAATCCTTTTGATAATATCAGGATGCCACCCAATTTAAAATTTAATCCAGATCAGGTAAACCGATTTTAAAATGAATGAGATAAGGTCCTTTGATGGCTCCTATGTGACCCAGAAAATCTGTTGGATGACCACCATAAAACTGAGAGTAGAATTACCAGCTAACCCTGGACCTTTACATATGCATTACACTCACAGGAAGACTTTATACAAAAGACCTTCTATGGAAAAGGCTCTGCTTCTTTATGAAACCAACCTTTGTTGTTGTTCTTGTGTGCCTTCAATTCATTTCTGACTAAAGAGCTTCATTAGGTGAACAAAATTTGTTCAAGGGGGGTTGCCTTTGCCTTTTAAGGGGGTCAAGCAGACCAGCAGCTTGGCGCAGCCTCTGGCCTCTCTAGCCCTACCCCTATTTGGTGAGGCACCACAGCAAACAGACACCGCAGTGCTGAGGCCAACCACTGTTGTGGTGCAGAATGTTATTCTCCTTTTGCTGATGGCCCTGGGCTGCCTTAGATGGTTATGGCACAGCTTCACCCTGAGCAGGGGATATGTGTCATCTGCATGCCCGCGCCCCTGATCAGCCCAAAGCCAGTGCTTTTGGCCCTTCTGTTTTGGTCCTCCGAGGATGAGAGAGTATGACTTGCCCAAGATCACTCCATGAATCTCTATGGTTGAGTGGAGATTCAAACTCTGTTCTCCAAAGGCAACTCAAACCACTGCATTATGCTGGCTCAAATGCTTGTTAATTTGTAAACTGATAGGGTTTGTTTTTCATGTATTTTTCAGGGAGACATAATAGAGGTATATTAAAGGATGTGCAGTATGGAAAGGATAGATAGGGAGAAGTTGCTTATTCTCTCACACAAAATGGGATCATCTAATCAAGTTAAGTGGCAGCAGGTTCAGGACAGGTAAAAAAGGAAGTATTTCTTAACACACAGACAGACTAGGACTTGACAATGGCCACTAACTTGAAAGGCTTTAAGAGGGGTTTAAGCAAATTCACAGAGGACAGAGCTATCAGTGGCTAATAATAGCCATACATCACTTACAGTAACAGGAGTGGGATACATTTGAATACCACTTACAGACGAATAACAGTGCAACAATGTAATTGCACTCATGTCCTGTCTTGGGGTTTTCTATTGGTATCTGTTCACTCACTGTTGGAATGATATGATGGCTAAAGAGGCCTTTGGAAACAACCAAGCATAGTTCTTCTCGAGTTCTCATGTCAGGAGAGTCAAAATCCTCACCCTTCACTTTGAGCTGAGCCCAGATGGTTGTCTGAGTCCCAAATATAACCTTTCACTTTGGCAAACCCATCTGGAAAATGCATTCACAGCTACATGACTGATGTGGATGCTAGCATGGAAGATTCAGAATGCTAATGCTTTAAAAATGCTAATACTCTCTGCATAGGAAGGATTTTATTCATATATATCCTAAATGTCCAAATGAGAACTATTCCAGTTCATTAATTAATGAAGAAGCATTTCTTTACTACATATTTTCAGAAGCCAGATAACCATCTGCTTCTCTTCCAGTTTTGCTTGTTTCATGACATGAAGGCATACTGGACTTCATCCAAACAACAGACGGTCATGTTGAGTGATGAACATGTGAAAAGATGTTCTTTATACAACATTTCTGTTATCAATTCATTTAAGGAATTCCTATACCTGTTGATCAAATATTATGTATTAAATTTGAAGTGGTAATAATACAGGCATGCAGATATTGCTGAATTGCAACTTGCCACAGCCCTAGCCTCCTGGGAATACTGTGTGTTGCAGTTCAACAACCTCTAGAGAGTCAGATTTCCCAGCCCGACATAAAGTTGACATTGAATGTGTAGCAGTAACATCTCCATGATTTCTCAGTTATTTGCTCATTGAAAAACTTGTATATCAACAGAAAGAAAAGTTACTTTGGGTCAATCAGGAAAAGGAAAAGGGAGATGAGGAAAGAGATAAATAGCTCTCCCTGCTCCTGCCACCTCACTCAAAACCTCATCTCCTCCCAGAAAGAAATTTGCATTCAACATGTGGATAACTCTCCAGAATAGAGATGTCCAGAAGCAATGACTCATGTCCTGGTGCTTATATATGTGAGATATACAGTTGGCACTTAGTATCTGCAGGGGTTCCGTTCTGCCACTCTCCACCTCCTGCCCCCTACCCCCAATGGATGCAAAAAACCACAGGACCTAAAGTCCTGTGTTTTTTAATGCTGTGTGTACATGCATGGCCATTAGAGGTAATGGAGTTGCCATCTGAAGATACTTAAATCCAGGGATGACAAGCCCACGGTTGGTTGGGCAGCCTCTATATTATGAAGACAGCATGGTGTAGTGGTTTAAGTGTTGGACTGCAACTCTGGAGACCAGGGTTCTATTCCCAGCTCAGCCATGAAACTCAATGGATGATCTTGAGTAAGTCATAGTCTCTCAGCCTCAGGGGAAGACAATGACAAACCTACCCTGAACAAATCTTGCCAAGAAAACCACATTATAGATTCACCTTAGGGATTCCATAAATTGGAAACAATATGAAGGCAATATGAAGTTGCAGGCTTTCACAGCTGGAATCATAGTTTTTTGTGGGGGTTTTGGGCTATGTGTTTGGGCTAGAAGAGTTTATTCCTGATGTTTTGCCAGCATCTATGAATGGCATCTTCAGATAATGCTGGCATGGAAGTGGGTGGGATATATATACTGTGTGACCCTTATTGAGAGGATGTGATTTTCATGTTAAACTGTGTATTGTTCTGTTGTTGAATGGCAAGGCCTCAGGATGGGAGGATATGCAAGGAGAATATGTGTCTATTTAATTAGTGATCCATTGTCTGCTGGGAAAACCTCGGCACTGGGTGGTTTTCATTTGCATTTGCTTGGTCTTGATTTTGGTGTTTTTCAGGACTGGTAGCCCAACTTTGTTTACTTTATGGGTTTCTTCTTTCTTGTTTTTTCAGGACTGGTAGCCCAACTTTGTTTACTTTATGGGTTTCTTCTTTCTTGTTGAAGTTGTCTATGTGTTTGTGGATTTTAATGACTTCTCTGTGCATTCTGACCTGATAGTTCTTGTCATGGTCAAGAATTTCAGTGTTTTTAATAGCATTTTATGCCCAGGATGATTTATAACATGTTCTTCTACTACTGACTTTTCTGGCTGACCCAGTCTGCAGTGTCTCTCATGTTCCTTGTTTGAACACTGCATTTGGTGGTCCCTATGTAGACTTGTATGCAGCTGCATGATATGTGGTAAACTCCTGTGGCCATGAGAGGGTCTCTCCTGTCCTTCACTGAGCAAATAATAATAATAATAATAATAATAATAATAATAATAAATTATTTTTATCCTGCTCCTCTGTAACACAATCGGGGTGGCTTACAACATTAAAAACATCCAAAACAATCATTCCCTAACCCCACCCCACCCCGTAAAACAGTATTAAACTAAGCAATATTAAAAACAAGTATACAATAAAAATAAAAATAAAATAAAAACCAATGAACAAAATAAATAGCACTGCAGATTAATAGTCCAGAAGCAGTTCCAAGGAAAGGTGGCCAGGATCCTAGGGCTGGGAGATTATTCAGGGAAGGCCCGTCAGAAGAAAAGCGTCTAAAGTAGTAATAAGACGGATCTCATCCAACAGGCCATTCCATAATCTGGGAGCGACAGCAGTAAAGGACCTCTGGGAGGTCACCGACAGCCTAGTTTTCATAGGCTGTAGCAATTTCCTCCCACAGGACCTAAGAGCGCAGGGAGGGTCATATGGAAGGAGACGGTCCCGGAGATAAGTTGGACCCAAGCCATGTAGGGCTTTAAAGGTCAAAACCAACACCTTGTACTGTGCCCGGAAGCTAATAGGCAGCCAGTGGAGTGATTTTAGCACTGGTGTTATGTGATCTCTCCTAGAGGTACCAGTGACCAATCTGGCTGCCATGGTTTTTTTTATAAAGTTTATTGCGTTTTATGTTCTGTTTAAATTGTATTAAGATATCTTTATGGAAATTTTAATGTTGTAAGCCGCCCCGATTGCTCTGCAGAGGGGCGGGATATAAATAAATATTATTATTATTATTATTATTATTATTATTATTATTATATTATTATTATTAAAAACAACAAAGACACATACAAGATATGTACAAAACACATAAAACAACTAACCTAGTACATATAACATACTTACATACGATCGTCAAACACAGACATTGTCGACAACATAAACAATAAAAAAACATACTAACACCCTCCAATCAATATCGACTTCCTAAACAGTGCAAAGAGATTACTCATATATCATTTTTCATAACTATTTATAGCCCGCATATGTCAAACATCACAGACATCGGATTCCATTAACCAAGGCGATTATTTCTCTTAATTCCTCTATAGACCCAGTTTTCGGGGTAACTACTTCCCTAAAAAATATCTCTATCATAACAATTTATACTGCTATAATTTACATTCCAAGTCCTGAAATCTATTCCCACTCTAATACTCTAATACCGCAGATATGTATTCGATTTTTAAGATTAATCCTTTGACTTGTTTATTTCTATATTTATTTGTGTATTTTTATAGAACAGTCAGTTATATTAAGTATTTATACTAGTAGATATTATACCTTTGATACACTTCACCAAACCAGTCATTCAATCTTTATCTTTATAGCCATCTTTCACGACATCCTTAATTCTATCTAACAGAAACATATTAATTTATTCTTGTTCTACGTCCCTGAATACAATATATTTAACTTCCATCATCTGTTGTCTTCATATATCTATGCCATGGAGCCCAGTTTTTATAAAATTTAAACATTGATTTATTACCTAGCAGGTAAGTTAATTTCTCCATTTCATAAATTTCAAATATTTTTACTTTCCAATCTTCTAAGGTAGGAGCTTCTTTTTTCCGCCAGTAAATAATTCTAGCTGCCGTTATCAAGACAAACATTAATTTTCCATATTCCCTTTCAATATCATCCTTAACAATATTTAACAGATGTACCTTTGGGTCAACATGCAGTTGAACGAAGAAATTTTCCTGACTGAATGGGAGAAAATTTGGAAAAAAAGAATAAAATACTCTACAAACGTTGATTTGAAAGAAAATTTGTATAAGTCCATGTTACGATGGTACTTGACTCCATTAAAATTATCAAAAATGTGTAAAGGTTTAAACCCTGTTTGTTGGAAATGTGAAGATGAAATAGGGTCATATTGGCATATGTGGTGGAAGTGTAAATTAGCCAAAAATTTTGGGACCAGATAAATTCGGAAAAAGGTAAGCTATTGAATGTACAACTGGCTGCCATGTTTTGAACTAACTGAAACTTCCGAGTTAGGCACAAGGGTAGCCCCGTGTAGAGCAGATTACAGAAATCCAGATGTGAGGTTACCAGAGCATGTACCCCAGTTTCGAGATCCCTAATTTCCAGGAAAGGCCGCAGCCGATGTATCAGCCGAAGCTGATAACAAGCACTCCTGACTGTCACATTCACCTGATTTGTCATGTGAAGTGACAAATCTAGGAGAACCCCGAGACTGCAAACATAATCCTTGGAGGAGAATGTGACTCCATCCAGGACTGGAAGTTGTATTCCCAGACCTGGTTTCGGGCCCGTGACTGTTTGTACCTCCGTTTTGTCTGGATTCACCTCATCCAGTCCATTACTACTTTAAGACAATCTTTGAGATGAGAGACACCATTTGAAGTTAAAGCCAAAGACCGGGTCATGGAGAAGTATATCTGGATGTCATCAGCATTTGCTGGATTTTCTTGGTCAGTTTGTAGACCATTTCCTCACTAGTTTCCCTAGCCTGTCTGTGACTCCTTTGATGTATCATAAAAATACCTTCCCTTTGGGTGGTTGATTGTCTTCACTCCTATGGGTTTTTCTGGGTTTGGCAGCCCTTCTGATGTCTGAGCTGGAGTAACCATTAGCCTGTAGAGCCCAGTCTAGGTGCTTCAATTCATCTTCCAGGATATGGGATTCACAGATCCTTTTTGCCTGGTCTACCAATGTTTTTATTGTGCTTCTTTTTTGTCTTGGATGATAGATGGAGTTCTTGCGTAGGTATCTGTCCATTTGTGTAGGTTTTCTGTATGCTGTGTGGCCCAAATATTGGTTTGGTTTGTGGATGACCAGAACATCAAAAAATGGCAATGTTCCTTCCTTTTTTTTCCCCATTGTGAATTGGATGTTCAGGTGGATGTTGTTCAGATGGTTCAGATCTTCTTCCCCATGACTTAAAATGGTGAAAGTGCCACCCACATATCAGAACTATGTTGTGAGATTTTTGGCAAAATTATGAAATGGAGAAACAATATCTCTGATGTGCTTAATGATGCTTTGTAAATTCTAGGCTGGACTCTGTTGTTGTTGACTACCTTTGATTCGGCCTTGGCTCATGGTGACACTGTGGATGTCACATCACCAAGCCTCCCTATCCACCACTGCTTTGCTTAAGTCAGGGGTAGGCAACCTTTCCCCTTTAAGGGCCGAGGGACTTCAGCTCCCAGAATCCCAGGAGCTATTGGCCAACATGGGACTATTGGCCAACATGGCTGAGGCTTCTGGGAGCTGAAGTCCCTCGGCCCTTAAAGGGGAAAGGTTGCCTACCCCTGGCTTAAGTCTTTTAGTTACAGGCCATGACTTTCTTAACTGAGTCTAGCCACTTGGTATATGGTCTTCTTATCTTTCTGCTATTCTAAACCTTCCCAGCATTGTTGTCTTTTCTAATGAGACATGCCTTCTCATGATGTGGCCAAAGTATGACAGCCTCAATTTGATCATCTTGGCTTCCAGAGAGGGGCTTTGCAGACAGCGCAAAGTGCCGTCTTTGAGCCAAGGAAGGGGAGGGGCAGCCGGATGCCAGACACCAGGTGCCCCAACCCCTTCTTGAGGACATGATCAGAGTGCCCACCGTTGCACATGGTGAGCGCTCTGATGACATCCTTCCATCACAGTGTCCGGAACAGGCTTCAATGGAAGAGATGCAGAAGAGGCGCACGCCGCCTCTTCCGGTGCCCTTTTTGCACCTTGAGGAAGGAGCACTATTATAGCGTTCCTTCCAGGGCCGGTCGAACAGTGGATTGGGGCCAAGGAGTGGGGCAGCCTTGGCCCCAATCCTCAGCTTCTCAGGGCAGCCCACAGCCCAGAGAATTCAGGCTTGATCTGTTCTAGGACCCATTTGTTTGTCTTTTTGGCTGTTCATAGTATCCTTAGCACTTTTCTCCAGCACAACTCAAATGAATTTATCTGCTTTTTATTCACTTTCTTCACTCTCCAGCTCAACATCCACACATGGCAATGAGGAATACAATGCATTGGACTATTCTAACTTTAGTTTTCAATTGTATATCTTTGCTCCTTAGAATTTTATCTAGTTCTTTCATTTCTGCTCTTCCTGTTTGTAATCTTTTTTTCTTATTACTTGACTTCAGTCTCTATTCTGATCAATGTTTGATCCAAGGTATGGGAACTCTTTAACTATTTCAATTTCCTTGTTGTCTAAGTTGAATTTATGTAGGTCATCCATGGTCATTTTTGTTTGTTTCCTATCTTTGCACTTTCATCTTTGACTTTCCTTAGTAATTGTTCCAAGTCTATATTTTCTTCTAGTAGTATGCAATCATTCACATATCTTAGATTGTTAATGTTCCTTCTGTCTATCTTCACTGATCCTTCTTCTATGTCTAAACCTGCTCTTTATATGATATTTTATGCATACAAGTTGAACAAATAGGGTGATAAGATGAAGCCTTGCCTGGCCCCCTTGCCAATCGAGAACCATTCTGTTTCTCCATATTCTTTTCTAACAGTGGCCTCTCATCCTAAGTACAAATTTATCAGGACTATCAAATGTAGTGGCATTCCCATATCTTTAAGAGTGTCCCAATAGCTTTTTGTGATTGATGCACTCACAGGCTTTGCCATAGTCTATACAGCACATGCTGATTTTCTTCTGGGATTTCTTGGTGCAGAAAATGGAGAAGCTCTATTCTTGCAGCCAAAACTAGACCAATTGTGAACTGTGGTATGTATCATGAACTACCCATATCAAAAATCAGAGTAAAGCTGGAAAAAAAGCAAAAACATAATCATACCAAAATATAATCTGAGCAATATCTCAACAGAATTTACACAGAATGTAAAAAATAGATTTGTGCTTTTAAGCATATTGAACCAGGAACTAGAAGTATGGGCAGAAGCCAGGGACATAATCAAAGAAGTATGCAGGAAGCTATTTCATCTATTATCCATTGTGTCTTCTCTTTTTGACCACAAAAAGGTAAGCTTACCTTTTTGTGGTCAAAAAGAGAAGACACAATGGATAATAGATGAAATACTTCAAGTAGTTAATGAAAGAAGAAAAGTAAAAGAAAAGGGAGATAAGAACAAAATCAGAACCATGAATGCAACTGTTCTCTAATAAGAAGAGGAACATAGTACAAGATCATGAAGAAATAAAAAGAGGTCAGATGCAATACACTGGAGAGCTATTAAATGAAATGAAAAAAATGAATGATACATGCAATGAAGAATCATATGAATATGAACCCCAAAGTCTAGAAAGCAAGGTAGAAGCTGAAATAAGAGAAATTGTGTTGAATAAATAATCAGGAACAGATGATATTCTAATTGAACTGATACAATCCACACTGACAGAACCAACTATAGTGTTAAATATGCCAGCAAATATGGAAAACAAAATGGCCACCAACAGACTGGAAACTTTCAATATGTATCCCCACCCACAAAAAAGACTGCAGCAACTACAGGGCCATAGCATTAATTTCCCATGCAAGCAAAATTATGCTTAAAATTCTGCAACATAGATGCCAGTCATATATGGAGAGAGAAATCCCAGAAGTGCGAGTGGGGTTCAAGAAAGCTAGAAGCACTAGTGACCACATTGCAAACATACGAATGCTAATGAAGTGTACCAAGCAATTTGAAAAGAAAATCAGACTGGGCTATAGCAATGCATAAATTATGATCCTTTGAAGACAGTTTATAAACTGCAGTAGGTTCAAAATATAGCTACAAGGCTGCTGCAATGGAACATCTACATAGAATCAGCTGTTCTGGCCCCAGATTAGTTTTTGAGTTCATTTCAATGTGCTGTGCTTACCGTTAGAGCCTTTAGACACTCCCTTGGATGTTCAAGAGAACCCAGGAACTTATTAACCTTTCTATGGTCCAAAACAGACGGGCCAAATAAATTGGCTTCCGGCTGCTTCAGGGACATAACATTTACATGATGTATGCCCCTGTCATGGCCAGAAGCTACTCTAAGGCTGCCTGAGGTGGCCCGAAGCCACCATCAAAAGGAGCAGTAAAAAACCACTCCCGCCAACAGCCCATTCAGGAATGCAGCAGCAGCCCACTTTGGGAGTGGACCATCCAGTCCCTGGCCAATTGGGACCCCATCATGGCTGGAGCAGCCAGAGGCCACTCCTAGCCACCAGTCTGCTTTGCCCATAAATTGAACAACTACGAACTTATTTGGAGGTTGCATTCAGAGGTGAGATGGATTGCAATTAAGAAAAATATTTTTGAGTTCTGGCAACAAAGTTGGAAATTTTTCCCCACAGAGATTCTCCTTGTGACCATGCTGTTGTCCTTCTGGTGTCAGAAAAGTCCTTGCAAAGAACTTAGGGGGCATTAACATTGAGTTTCTTTGTTCTGAGGAAATGCAGATCGCTGTGCTGATGCATATCAGGATCATTTTTCCCATTACGTTTTGGGTTTGTGAATTTCTCTGAGTCATTTTAGACCTTGTGTAATTCAAACATGCCATTGTTTCAGTATAGGCTGAGGTCCTTTTCATCTGCTGCTCCTAGGTTATGGAACAACCTGCCAGAGGAAGTCCGTCACATTACCACTCTAGAAGCCTTTAATCTCTTCCGGCAGGCCTTTCCAGATTAGCCTCCCCTCCACTGATATTGATAGCCCCCATCTAATCCAAGAAAGATAGATGTGTCACCTCTTATTACCTCTAATTTTAGATAATTTTTTCTCTATTAATTAGTATTTTATTGTTGTTCATTTTTATTGTTACTGTTATCAGTTTGCTTCTTTTTTATGACTGGGAGGGGGGTTGGGGGAAGGGATTATTTAGAAATGTGGATTTTAATTATATATTGCATTTTATTGTTATTCTTGTTTGTTGTAACCTTGTTTGTTTATTATTATTATTATTATTATTATTATTGAGCCACCTCCATTCCTTTGAATGATACAGAGTGATCAGAATTGATTCAGTAGTGTATTCACACTGCGAAAGATGTGATGCAAAGATTGATGCAGATCTTTCAGGAAAACTTGGGAGAAAACTTCAGGAAAACTTGGGAGAAAAAAATGGTTGTGGAGATAAGGCAGATTTGAGCAGGCAGGGAGGAGACCTGGCAACATCCAATCAGGATGGGTCAGGCACCAACAGATGAGAGTGGAATGAGGAGGAGGTATAAATAGAACAGGAGAGAGGATAGAGAGGGGGATTTGTTGGTGTTGTTAATTAGTGGGTTAGGGACAGAAGTGAGAGTTACTGTTTTAGGGCAACCTAAGGGATTGAAAAGCCTAAGAGGCTAGGTATTACTGCAGAGAAAGGCAGTTAAAAGTTTGAAAGCCCCAGGAGAGGAAAGTCCTAGGAAAGTGAAGTGATAGTCTGTGCAGAATAGTTGTTAGTGAAAAGGGAAGCACAATCAGTTAATAAACGTGTAAGAAACAAAGAGTATAATAGTTTTAGGTTACTGTAACAAACAAGTTTAAGTACAAGAAACCACAGTGTAACAAATAAAGTATGCCAATAACATATCAACTGTGAACAACTTCCCACACAAGTTATACTGTATTTAAGTTAACCTGCAAATAAACTTATAATGTTGTTTCAATAAATGACTGTTTGGAGTGCTTTCAAAGATACATTCACATGCTACCAACCTTGCGAAAAATATTTTATTAATAAACCCCTTGAGTAATTTGGAGGAAAAGTAGGTCTTCATCACAGAGTAGTGGCAACTGTGGCACAAGGAGACACAGGAGTAAAGGGTGGTTTTAAAAAGGAAAATAAAGAGGTTGGGGCAGTGCCAAGTTGTTGCCCATCACAACGGTATTGAATATCATGGCTTAAGTGGGGGTTTTGGTAGCCCCTCCCCCCAAAAGACTCCACTGAGTGCATTCAGGGCGAGTGTGAACACCAATAATTCATCCTGGATTATTTTCATAGTGTGAATGGGGCCTTGGAAACTTTAAATCAGGGGTAGGCAACCTTTCCCCTTTAAAGGCCGAGGGACTTCAGCTCCCAGAAGCCTCAGCCATGTTGGCCAATAGTCCCATGTTGGCCAATAGCTCCTGGAATTCTGGGAGCTGAAGTCCCTCAGCTCTTAAAGGGGAAAGGTTGCCTACCCCTGCTTTAAATACTTTTCAAGCCATGGTGTTGTAGCCAAAAGTCTATGAAGGGGAATTTTATTAGCTCAAATTGAGAGGGGTTTGGCTACAAGGACCCTGTGAGACTATCTCCCACGTGTAAACCAAGAAATGGGAGATCTAAGAATTGATGCAGAGACAGAATTCTCCAATTAAAGTATTATTTATTCCAATTTAAGTATTATATATTAAAAGGGGGAAAATCATACAGCAATTCACATACACGCACACACTCATGCAAGGCTCAGGAAATGAGGGATTAGTTTACAAAAGGTATCGAGGCAAAACTATGGGTGATACTCACTATAGATGAAGCTTTCTCCAGGAGTCTGATTGGGTGAAGTGCCGTGAGACACAACCGTTCCGAGAGCATGGGTTAGAACAGAGATGCTGGTAACTAGATCAGAGAACAAAGTGATGCAGGGTCCCCCTGAACTCTGACTAGTGACACTGAGGGAAGGAATCCAGGGTTTTTTAAGGGCTAAAACTAGTCGCAGGGCAAAGGTGTGAGACTGGCTAGGTGAGGTAATCCAGTCTGGCAATATTCAAGGAGAAATGGCAGAGGATTAAGTCATCAGGTGAAACATCTAGGTCATTATCATCCATCTTTCTGATTATGGAGGTGATGATGGTCCATTTGCAACTCCCACACTATCTGCCTGACTATGGGGATTGGGGATTTTCCAGTCTTCCAAGTGACCTGGGCATGACCTCTTTGCCTTGCCATGGAGGCATTTGGGGTTTACTGCAGAGTGCATCTGGGGCCATGTGGAATTCATACACTCACCAAAATTCAGAAAAAAATGCACTTTTGGTAACAGTGTGTTTCTCACTCTCTGTTGTTTTTGTTGTTGATGACTGATTTGGCTTTATCTTCAACTCTCTTTTGTTTTATTGATGGACTGTATTTCTTTTTTTGGCAGCATTTATGCTGAAAGTTGAAGAATGCAAATGTAATGCATAAATAAATATTTTGGAACATCATGTCTGGCAGTTTTGGTCCCTTATTTTAAACGGATTAAAAGAAAGATCTAGGAAGATCTCCTGCATTTGACCATAACAAAGTTTTCCCCAAACTAGTAGCCTTGCTTTGGATCAATCATACACCCAATCTGTGTGGAAAATATTTATATTCAAGGGTTGCTTAAGGCTGAATGGAGGCAAAGGTTCTTGTTAGCCTGGGTGATGGCTGGAATCCTATTGGACCTGAAGGTGAACCTATCACAAGGTTTTTGGTGGCTGAGTGTGTGTGACTCATCCAAAGTCACCCAGTGGATTTCCATAGCCAAATGGGGAACTGAACCCTGATCTCCAAGGTCATAGTCCAATGCCGAAGCTACAACACCACTGTGGCTCTCAGCAGCAGCAGCTCCCCATCTTTTTCCCAGTTTGAGACTCAAGTAGCTTACAACAGATTAAGAAACATAATCAAAAATTCACAAAATGTAAAAGTTCAAAAGTGATTAAACTAGCAAAATATTAAAACCAGATGAAACATAAAACATTTTTTTAAAAAAGCAACAGCACAAATAACAAATAGAATAAACATAACAAATAGAAAGTCCAGGACATTATTTAGGCAGGATGGGACTTGTACAATCAGTCCTCAAAGGCCTAGCAAAACAGAAAGGTTCTCACATGTCTACAGAAGAAGAGGAGGGAAGGTGCCAGTTTAACCTCTCTGGGGGGAGTTTCAGAGCTTGCAGGAAGCCATGGAGAAGATCGTCTCCCACATTCCCATCAGATGAATCTATGAGAGTGGTAGGACAGAAAGAAGGTCCTCCTCAGCAGATATCAAAAGATTATGCTCATTTGTAAGGGAGAATAGGGTTCTTCAGTCAACCTGGACCAAAGTTACATAGGGATTTATAGGTCAACACCAGCACTTTGAGTTGTGCCTGAAAGTGGACCAGCTAGTGGAGTTGATGGCAGCAAGGAAGTTGTGTGCTTCCTGTAGCCAGCTCTATTTAGCAGTTAGCTGAATCTCTATACCAGCTGAAGTTTCGGAACACTTTTCAAAGGCACGTTATGGCACATTATGGCAGCTGAAACTAACCAACCTGACTCCTGCCATGCAGTTGCACATTCTTCAGTGATGCTTAACTATTTGTCATTGTACTATTTCATTCAATGGGATTATAGAAACAGCCACTGTACATTTCCCACTTGGGTGAAGCAGCAGGAACATTAGGAGATACAAAATTAGTTGCCCAAAGTCAGTATTCGACAGAAGGATGGTGTAGTGCAACCACTGTCAGCATGTGAATTTAAATTTACACCTCACAAACAGAGTGCAGGATCTTGCCCTTCCTTGTACATGATGTGTCAATAGGGCACACACACTATTCCATGCATACCCTGCACTAGGAACTGAATAATGACAGGTACACATTTCTTCTCCTAATTTATTGTAGTTTTGGGAGCTCCAAAGGGACTGTTGTTTGTTGTTAACTGCCTTCAAGTCGATCTTGACTCATAGCAATCCTATGAATGAGACATCTCCAAGACCCTCTGTCCTCCACTGCTCTTCTTAATTCCTACAACGTCATACCCATGACCTCCTTCATAGAGTCCATCCATCTTCCCTCCACCTTCCCCAGCATTATTTTTTTTCCAAAGTGTCCTCTATTCTCATGATGTGTCCAAAGTACAACAGTTTGGTCATCTTGGCTTCCAGGGCGGTTTCTGGTGTCATCTGCTCTGGGACACACTTGTTTGTCCTTTTGGCTGTCCATGGGATCCTCAGCACTCTTCTCCAGCACCACATCTCACATGTATTGATTTTCTTCCTATCATCTTTCTTAACTGTCCAGCTCTCACATCAATACATGGTAATAGGGAATACGATGGCTTGTATGATTCTAACTTTTGTGCTGAATTATATATCTTTGCATTTTAGAAACTTTTCTAGTTCTTTCATAGCCACCCTCCCCATTCTTAGTCTTCTTCTGATTTCCTGGCTGCAGTCCCCATTTTTATCACTGTTTGATCCCAGGTATGGGAATTCTTTTACTATTTCTATATCTTCATTGTCTATGTTGAACTTGTGAAGGTCTTAGGTGGTCATTATTTTTGTTTTCTTTATGTTCAGCATTAAGCCTGCCTTTGCACTTTCTTTTTTGATCTTCATTAGGAGGTGTTCCAGGTCTGTGAGTCCAAAGGGACTACAGAAGTATAAAGAAAACAAAGTATATAATTGGCATAAACCTAAAACAGAAATTAACTATAAGCTGATTTTCTTTAGTAGATCTATTATTCCAGGGGCGGCGGCGGCGGCGAAGAAAGGAGCCGCGTCCTGGACTCTGGCTGGCCCCTCCCTCCCTCCAATTCGCGGCGGCAGCAGCGCAAGCGGCCGGGAAAGGCCGGAAGACCGGGCCCATAAAAAGGCCCCAGCAAGCCTCCTGGCCGGCGGCGGCGGCGGCGAAGAAAGGAGCCGCGTCCTGGGCTCTGGCTGGCCCCTCCCTCCCTCCAATTCGCGGCGGCGGCAGCGCAAGCGGCCGGGGAAGGCCGGAAGACCGGGCCCATAAAAAGGCCCCAGCAAGCCTCCTGGCCGGCGGCGGCGGCGGCGAAGAAAGGAGCCGCGTCCTGGGCTCTGGCTAGCCCCTCCCTCCCTCCAATTCGTGGCGGCGGCAGCGCAAGCGGCCGGGGAAGGCCGGAAGACCGGGCCCATAAAAAGGTCCCAGCAAGCCTCCTGGCCGGCGGCGGCGGCGGCGGCGAAGAAAGGAGCCGCGTCCTGGGCTCTGGCTGGCCCCTCCCTCCCTCCAATTCGCGGCGGCGGCAGCGCAAGCGGCCGGGGAAGGCCGGAAGACCAGGCCCATAAAAAGGCCCCAGCAAGCCTCCTGGCCGGCGGCGGCGGCAGCGAAGAAAGGAGCCGCGTCCTGGGCTCTGGCTGGCCCCTCCCTCCCTCCAATTCGCGGTGGCGGCAGCGCAAGCGGCCGGGGAAGGCCGGAAGACCGGGCCCATAAAAAGGCCCCAGTAAGCGCAGAATCAAGGGTAAGTCAACGTTTGGCCCTGAGTACGCCCAATTCATATCTGCCCTGCTTATCCAGACTATATTTACTGTAATCTGTTGCGTGCCCATGTTGTATGTTAAACAAGCCATAGAGTGACCTAACTGATTACTTTGGACAAACTAAAATAAGATTGAGATAGCAAGAGAGTGATAATGAAGAGTAACTTCAAAAGAAAGAGGAGAGCAACCAAAGGTGAAGGACTTATTAAATCTAAGAGTGGTAGGAATCTTAAGAAAAACCAGGAGGAAAGATCAGAAAACTCAGAAGTTTCAAAAGCAGCCTCTACCCTTAGACAATTAAGAATGGAAGATCTATTACTACATAAAGATCTAGGTAATAGCCCTATTGATCATACTTCCAACCCATTTATAAGCACCTCTGATACATTGACCCCCGATGAGGAGGACTTGCTGTTAAACGAGGGCTCTGCTCACAAGTTAAATTTTGCACCTGACACCACAAAAGATGTAAGGACGGATTTAGATCTAGTAGCCAAGAATTGTCTTTTAACAGCTAAGACAGTAATTGCAATCTTTGAACAACTGACAAATATTAACCGGAAGGTAGATGGGATAAAGGACTTATTGGAGAAATCTAAACTCAAGCCTAAGCCAACTTCAAAGCGAGAAGAAGTTGAGGAGGCAGCTGACTTTTCTAAACATGAACCTCATCTATATATGCAAGCAAAACCCAAAACAGCACACAAGGCAAATCTCAAAGACAAACTAATTATACAGACAAACAAGATCATGTTATTAATAGCAAACAACTCATACAATAGAGGCAGATGGCTCAACAAAAGAATAGTACTGCATTCACTGTCATCTCTGCTACAACGAAGGGTGCACACTAGCGAGCTCCTTGAAATATTTTGGTTGCCCACTTGGAACAGTACTATGAGAATAGTATTGACCTTTAAGAATCCATTCATTCCAACATTGATTCTTGACAGCAGAAGATTGCTTACAAAATTTGCTATCACTCCAATGAAGGTACTACTCAACACCAACATCTTACCGTTAATGAAATTCACATCAAGAATGGAGACTGTTAGTAAAGGAATCATCAGCAAAGAGATAAACAAAAAGAACAAACAAATCTCCAATAATGTACCTGATGATGAAGAAGAAATTGCCCAACTGTTTAGCTCACTCTCTCCTGAAGAACAGCAAAGTATCTTGTTTAAGTTAGATAATGTTAAGTCAACCTTAAGTTCTGTTGCAATCACAACAAAGACCATCAATGAACTTTTACCCTCCACCCGCTCTGTTTCTGATCTACTGTCTCCATCAAAGAAGGATCTAAAAAGAATTGTTGATCGCTGTGACTGCTTTGAGGAACCTCTGATACCGCTAATGCATATGACTCCCAGACACCCCTTGCCTTGCGCATCTGATAATATGACTCCATTAATACATCTGTCCCCTAAATGTAAGCTGGATCTCCTTGATAAACCTTTAACACCATTGCCATCATCTGGATCCCCAGCAACTCGCACAAACAAAAAAAGGAGAAGATCAAGTCCAACTGGGCAGCTTATGCCTTCAGATAATCAACTCAATAGAAAACCAAACAAGCAGTCTGGCAATTCAGGTGAAGTATCTATAGATCCTTGGAATACTTCAAAGGAAGGAGTAAAAGATCTCAATTTAACTACTGACACTACCATATGGACTTACAACCCCCGAAATGTCAACACTGAATTTGGGGAACAGAGAGAGAAGGAAGCCTACTCAAATAATCTACAGGGAGCAACAACACTAACACCCCTTCTGACTCCCAATGCTTGACAATCAACATCGTTATCCATTACTCCATTAACTTTAATCTCTTGGAACATTGCTGGATGGAAAGCCAGAAGTAGAGATCCCTCTTTCATGTCTTTCATCTCTAGACATGATGTCATCCTGCTTCAAGAAACTTGGTTAGCAGAAGAGCTGCATGTCGAGGGCTATAAATCAATTGTTTTGGACGCAGTGCCAGGTAAAGGCCATGGTAGGCTCTGTGGAGGTCTAGGTGTATTAATATCTACCTCGCTACAAACACAGATATGCAAAATATCCATCTTAGACCAACTTGCCATAGCAATACTGTTGCAATTTAAGCACTGTTTTCTGTGCCTGATCAATGTATACATACCACCCTTGCAAGGACATACTAAGATAAAAGAAGTCTGGGACAAACTGAAAGGTTTTGTCAAAAATACCATCATCACCTCACCGGCAGCTTACCTTATACTGGCGGGAGATTGTAACGCAAGAATTGGAACAGATGACGCCACTCTCTTTTCTAAATTTAACTGTCAATTTCTACCATCTATAATTACACATCCATTCTTGCGCCGCCAGTCTAGGGATACAGCTTGCGACTTTAGAGGGTTGTGCTTAGCAAAAACCTTTGAGGAATTAAATCTGGTTATTTTGAATGGGTCCACAAATGATGATCACCCAGCAGAATACACTCACTGGACGGGCAACAGACCCTCAGTACTGGATTATATAGGGATATCACATGATCTAGCCCCATTTGTATACAAATTTTCTATTGTTGTTCAGCCCGAAAGTGATCACTTTCCTGTGTTGTTATATTTAAAGCCTTTTGATAGCTTGTTCTTGTCAGTATCCCAAAATTTGGCCCTGCCTGTTGAAATCTGTACCACACGGGCTAAATGGTCTCCACATTTATCTGAGGCCCTTACCAAATTCCTTGGCAGTGATGAAGTGAGAACCCTCTACGATAAAATAGTGGATGGAAGAGTAGATTCCAACATACTGTCAAGCTTTGACAACAAGCTTAATACGATCATTTTTATCTGCACCTGAACAGACCACCAACAGATATAAACCAAATAACCAGGGAAGTTGGTTTGATGCAGAATGTAGAGAGGCTTGGACAGTACTGAAAGAACTCTTCAAACAATACAAACTTAAGCCCTCACAATGTTCTGTGTTAGACCTTTTGAATCAAAAGAAAAAATATAAACAATTGCTTAGACAAAAGAAAAGGTATGCTATGCAAGCTTCCTGGGAAAGGCTAATAACAGCAACCAGCACAAATAATCCCACTTTGTTCTGGAAAGAGGTTGCCCCATCCTTCCCCAAAAATGTACAAAACTCCATGTTCCAGATTCCAGCTAGTACTTGGGAAAATCATTTTGCTGATCTATATGAAAACACCGAGGAATCACAAATAGGACTTAAGTTGGAAGCTACCACCTTACCTTTCTGGCCCCCAGTCTCACACTCAGAAATCAAGAGTTTGATATCTCAACTTAAACCAGCAAAGGCTCCCGGCGCTGACCTTATTACCTGTGAGATGCTTAAAAACGATCTGAATTGGTGGATACCTGCGTTATCCTCGCTCTTCACTGCCATCGATCAATCAGGGAACATACCATCTGACTGGGGTTTAGCAATCATAATACCAATATACAAAAAAGGAAAAAGAAATGACCCAACAAATTTTAGACCTATCAGTCTCCTCAGCCAGATTAGCAAAATGTATGCAAAACATCTGCAAGCCAAGTTAATGGACTGGCTTGAGTCAGAGGAAATTATGAAGGATGAGCAGGCAGGATTTAGGGCGGATAGGTCAACACTCGATCATGCGTTGGTTCTACAACATCTGGTAGAGAAATACTCCAACAAAGGCCAACCACTGTATGTAGCATTCATAGATTTCAAACTGGCTTTTGACACCGTCCCCAGAGCTAAATTGTGGGATAAATTAATGAATAGTACAATTGATAAACGCCTTCTCTTATTGCTCGTCAAGTTGCATGAAAACAACCGCTTGAGGGTTAGGTGTAGTTTCCAAGGTCACGTATCCAAAGAAGTAAAAGTCCAGAATGGAGTCAGACAGGGATGTGTCTTGGCACCAACTTTATTCAACTACTATATAAACTCACTAATTTCATTCTTGAGTAACTCTTCTTACCATCCACCTAAAATAGCCAACAGACACGCTAATGTATTATTGTATGCTGATGATGCAGCAATCTTATCCCTGACTCCAGTCGGCCTCAAAAGAGCCTTACAGTCTTTAGCGCTCTATTGTGCGGAAGAAAACTTAACAATAAATTACACCAAAACCAAAATACTTTCTTTTGCCAAATGCCCAAAAATAAGGAAATGGAGGCTAGGGAATCATTCTATTGAACAGGTCAAAATTTTTAAATACCTTGGTATTGTCTTTCAGTCTACAGGGAGCAGAAAAGCTCACCTGGACTATGTTACTAGGAATGCCCAGAGATCGGCAAATGCCATTCAAAAGTACTTCTTTACCAAGGGAGCCCAGTATATTCCAGCTGCAATCAAACTTTTTTTGGCAAAAGTCAAATCACAGTTACTCTACGGAGTTCAAATAGGACCTTATAAAGACCCTACCCTGCTAGAACAAATCCAATCCAAGTTCCTAAGGAAAATATTTCAAGTACCTTGTTGTGTGCCAAATGCAGTTATCAGAAGGGAAGCAGGAGTTAGTAAGCTCGAGACCAGCATGTGGATCAACATCTGCACATACTGGCTCAAACTGAATAAAAACCCTAGAGGGCTGATTAAGTTTGTCTTGGCAGATACCTATAAGTGCTCCTGGGAAGTAGAAATTAATAAGAAATTGGCCACATTGGGTCTATCCAGGGATACCATTCTGAAATTAAACTTAGATCAAGCAAAAATGATTATTAAACAAAGACTGTTAGACATCGAAGGCCAGTTGGAAACTGCTGCCTTCCCAAAATATATCACAGTCAATAAACAAATTCGGGTTACTTCACCAGTTGCGTATCTGTCACAAATCACATTGCCTAAATTCAGGAGAGCCTTCTCGTTGGCTCGGTTCAACGCCTTACCTACAGCAGTATTGGAAGGCAGGTTTAAAAAAGTGCCCTATAAATCCCGTCTCTGCCCATGTGATACGGGTGCAATTGAATCTATTGAGCACGTCCTTTTATATTGTCAATTTTACAAAGATATCCGTCTCCAGTTGATCACTCCTCTGTTAGAAAAATACCCTGGCCACCCTGATGCTTTTTACATCCGCAATTTACTAAATAACCAGGTACCTGAGGTGGTATTTAAAGTAGCAAAGTTTTGTTATATCGTATGTAAACTTCGTCCCCAAATGGTTAATGGCAATTAACATGAGTAAGTTGTAACTTTGTTAATTGGCAATACCAGGGATAGAACTTAGGAAGTAATGATTCTGACCCTAGGTACGCTGAGTCCCCAAAGTTGTCAATACAGATTGGCACTATTATGGCCGGAAATCGTTGTTTTCCATCGAGGTCATCGCTTCAGTCTGTATATGTTTCTAATCTAGGTATACTGTGGATATAAAGCCTTCATATAAGAGCACTGGGAATTATCAAGGATAATTTTGTATTATTTTGTATAATTTTGTATACCTTGTATAGTCTGAAGAGAAGCAACAGAATCCCTGGAGAAACAGTGGAAGACACTGGTTTTGAACTAATTAATATTCTAAGATATTACGAACTTTATTTCACTTTATTTTATTTTTAATGTCTTACAATCGTTTTAGGAATTGACCTATTTTTATTGTGACTTTGTACTTTTATTGAGACATTGTACCTTTGTACTAATGATTTTTGATTTTGCTGGTCAATGACCGAATAAAATTTTACTACTACTATTATTCCAGAAGGAGTGATTACTTTAACATACTTTCAGACTGTAATTCCCTTAATGGCTTCTCTTCAGAATCGTGTTGCATTTGAATCAGAATTTTGAAATGTCAGTTTGGGGACTATAACCCCAGAATTCCCACACAGGATGAACACTGACCTACCTGGCTGAAAGATTCTGAAAGTTGTTAGCCAAAACAGTAGTTTCTCCTTGACTTGGTTTGGATACACACAGAACCTTTGCAATGTTTTCTACATATAGGGCCAAGACAAGAAATTTTTGTACCTGAACATTAAATGATGTTGCTTCTCCCTCCCTCAAAAAATTTGTGTCCTACCCAATGACAGCCAAATTATTCTGGACTATGTGGCAGAATACTCCACAATCAGCACTCCCCATTTCAAGCAATAACAACAACGACAACAACAATAACAACAACAACAAATTAAAAGACTAACCATTAACTATGCTTTCATGCCATCCCAAAACTGCTACCCTAATTACTACTTCACTTTGTTTAATATTAGGCCAGACACTGACTTTCAAAGACTTGGTTGTGGTCCTGATTTTATTTTTTAAAAGAAAGGATATTACCATCATAGAGAGACAGTGTAGTGTAGTGGTTCTATTGTTGGACTGACTCTGGAGACCAAGCTCAAATTCCTTCTAAGCCATGAAAACCCACTGAATGACTTTGGACAAATCACATTCTCTCAGCCTCAGAGGAAAGCAAAGGCAAACTTCCTCTGAAGACATCTTGCCAAGAAAATCCTGTGATAAGTATGCCTTAGGGTTACTATAAGTTAGAAATGACTTGGAGACACACAATAACAAATTACCATAATAAATTTACCACCCCCAAATGTATCCATAACAGATATACTCTGTGATGCATTCTAGTTAATGTAGCAGAAACGCAACTAGAATTACAGATAACAATTTGTGAATTGCCACAAGGCTGTGGGATTTTCAACTAATTTTTATGGGACCTTGACAGATATTCACCAGGGATGGCTGTGCCTGGATCTGTCAAGACTGAAAGAGAAATTTTTGATTCCCCTCACCTCCACTAGGGCTTCAGATTAATACAAAGGCACCATTTCTTAACAGATGTCGATGTATTATGTGTGATACGGTGCTCATGAAATGAGCTTTTCAGTAGGAAAGGGAGCTGTTAAGACCGAATCACTGTATTCTTGGAAATGTGATCAGCTTACTTTAAGGTATATGCTAGTCCCTGTATGTCTCCTTTGTTCCTTTTCTTCTTAGCCTATGTACTTCCTCTTTGCTCCTTTTCTTCTTCTCCCCCCTCCCTTTGCTTTCTTTTCCTTTGTAATCAGGACAGAATCATTATAGTATGATTTTCAGGAGAAAAGTGTCTTTATCTGAAGGTAGATTATTTTCCCTAGCTTCTCCTCAGACTTGACATACCTTTTCTGTGAAAAGTTCCCTCTGCTTTAAAAAGAGGTATCTCCTTTAGATACTGCTTATCCACAGCACTTCAAAATCAGAAGTCAATGGTTCCCTTCTGATGTTGGATCTAGGATAGTTTCTTGAAAAGTTGTATTGTAATTATAAAGGTATTAGCACTGGGATAAATGTCCCTGGCTTTTTTGGGACACATAGCTGTTGAATTATACAATCCCAGGAGGGCTAAAGGTAATAAAAAATATTAAAGCCTGTAACTAAATCTTCTTGAAAATATCTACCATACAGAAAGTTATGCAGTGCTTTTTGACAGCATGCATGGGTGTTTGTATGTGGTGTGTGTGTTTTATTGTGATGTACAACCAATAAAAGCATTTAAAACAATATAGAGCTGCCTTGAGTCCCTGTATCGGGAGGAAGGCAAGATATAAATAAATAAAATAATAATAAAAAATAACAAATATTTTCCTATGGTTTGTCATAGGATAGCTATAAGGACAGCTATAGCAATAGCTGAGGTACTGGAGAGATAGAGAGAAGCCCATTACCACATCTCCACCTTATATCTATGAAGTGCCAATAGAAGCACCCAGTTGTTTCCATGTAAGAAATGTCATTAAACTGCCCTAGGTTTCCTTTCAGATTTTAAAGGAACTATCCAAGGTTCTGAACCCTATCTCCAAAATAGGGTTTTGATAGTTGATAGTTCTGAAGCAAAGGTCTTGGAACAGGGGTAGGCAACCTTTCCCCTTTAAGGGCTGAGGGACTTCAGCTCCCAGAATCCCAAGAGTTATTGGCCAACATGGGACTATTGGGCAACATGGCTGAGGCTTCTGAGAGCTGAAGTCCCTCAGCCCTTAAAGGGGAAAGATTGCCTACCCCTGTCTTGGAAAGTCTGAAATAAAACACAGAGTAATTTCATGTCATCATTGAAATGGAGGTCTGTGTCCATCCCTTCTTTCTAAAGTTAACAGAAGACATGGGATGGAAATTCAGTGGATACCATTACAAGGGAGGAAACATCAAATTTTGGACATGTTGCCTTTTTTTGATTACAGATTCTACAGTTTCTACAGCCAACATATAGAGAAGGAGCAGGTGTTCCTTCAGGCAACCTGACCCCAAGTTGCATAGGGTTTTAAACTCCAGGACTTTGAACAGGGTCCAGACTAGAAACAGTGCCAGTGCAGATGACAAAGGAACTGGGATATGATTGGTACATATATGATTGGTGTATATGCAATAGTTTAATTATATTTTATTGATAATCTTCTGTAGGCCTTATCTGTATTGTAAGTGGTTAATATATAAGCTGCCTTGAATTCCAGTTTTAGGGGAAAGACAGGATATAAATAAAGAAAACAACAATCCAAGCTGATAAAATGTGATCTTAGAAACAGTGACCACTTCTGTTGTGACAATGCTGTACTCAAAAGCATTCTGAAGCAGTGAACCTGACCCATTCAAGGTACTACAACCCCACTGAATTATCCAATAGAGCAAGCTGAATATCCCTCATCTGGGCAAATGTATGCATCTACCAAAAAAATGCCATCTTATGTGGGCTGAGGCTGCCACAGCTATAGAATTCTGGGAATTTAGTTTTGTGAACTATTTAGCCTTCTCTATCAGAGAGCTCTAGCACCACAACAGATTACAAACCCCAGAATTCCATAGCATTGAGCCATGAGTGGTGTCAAACTGGATTATTTCTGCTGTATGGATGCAGCCTGAGTCTCATCTTACTGATCATTATCCAGTCCACTCTTTAGAAAGACACCCCCCTGCTTGTCGTGAGGGGTATCTTGTTGTACTGGCCAAATAAGGACAAAGACTCCTCATTGGTCAAGACATGGGGCTGAAGATCTCACCATCGCGTCCAGGCCAACAGGCTGTGGTTAATAATTCTCGCATGGAGGCTGTTATTGTGAGATTTGGATGAGAGTTTGTTGCTTACAATGCGGCGCAGATATGTGGAGGCAGCCATTTTTATAGTCGAGACGGGATGAATACATCAAACAGTTCTCGGCTTTTGGCAAGCTTGGCTTTGACCTTGCTTTTTGGCTTGTGCTTTGTGGCTCTTGCCTATTTCTTCGGCATCAATGTTTGCTCTGCAGGCTCTGGTTTTCCTAGAGCATCCCGCAGGGGTGAGCGAGTGGCCTTTGGGCCAGCCCTCAGGGCCTGCTAGCATCCGCATCCCCTATTCTCGGGGTTTCACTTGAGATAGGTGCTGCGGGCTCCTTCACCAGGTGCGTCTATCACTCCCTTCAGGCTCTGAGACACCCCGGCCACTCGATCTGGTAAGGTCGGGGCCCACCGCTTGTGGGGGGGGGGTTAGCGGCACTTCCTCTCTGCGGTGAGTGTGTGAAGACGCAGTATTCGGTGAAGGTTCCATGTTGGACCTTCGGTGGACATCTTTCCTGTGGTGGTTGCCAGCATTGCTCCCTGGCTGTGGTGCCTCTGAGAGACTTGAGGGAAGGGCGGCCTTCAGGCCAGGTTGGAATCACCCGCGGGGGTGATTGTTTAGGGCCCATGTTTATTGTCATTGGGTTCAGGATGCCACGCAGTAAGGCCCAATCCAAACGATGGGCGGCTTCGGCTGCACCTTCTGTAGGTCAATTGGCTTCTAAAAGACCTTCCAAGCCTGCTAGTAGGGACGAGGATTTGTTTGCCCAAGTCACTCAACTCAGTAAAACAGTGCAGGCGTGTGTAGCGCTGTGCAATCAACTGGCGCAAAAGGAACTTCAGCTACTGCCCCTTCCTCAAGCATCAACCCTTCGGGTATTAATAACACTGAAGCATCATCTTCTATAGCTGCACCTGAGTCTCAGTTGGCCACTGCTACACCGGGCCCGCAAGTGGTTTTGGCAGTGGAGCTAGGGAACCCCACGGTTGCCGATATTTGGGATCTCTTGCAAAGAGTCCCAGGTTTGGGGACGCAGGGTGTGGATCCCCCTGCGCCCAGGCAGCCTACCTTGGCTGATTTGTATAACCTCTTACAGAGGGCTGTTGTTTCAAGCAGTGCAATGGAGCAAGCTGGTGATGCGCAAGGAGGTGATCAAGTGGCTGCTGCCTCCTCTACCTTGGACACCCGAGCTGTTGCGGGGCCTCAACTCGGGGGACCTTCGCGGTCAACTGCTGATTCTGCTCAAGCTTCAAGTTCAGGTGTGTCTTCTGGCACTTTGCAATCTAATTGGCTTACCTCGGTATGGGCTCCAGGTAGCCAGGTGGAGCAGGGGGTGGCTTCAGAACAGCCTAACCCTGCAGGTTTAAATGCACCCGTTCAGGCCCTTGCTGTTTCACAGGTGCCTGACTCACGGGCGCAGAGCAGTCATCCCTCTGCTGTTGTCACCTCCGCACCTGTGGTGCAAATGGCCGGTGCACAGTTACCTGGAGCGGTTGGCAGCATGGAGTCTACTCCTTATGCTTGTATGTCTACACCCCTTGGTTCTCACCTTCCTCTTGCCACTAAAGAATGGATTTGGAAGGGTGAATACATTTATTTATTTACTTTAACGTTTAGGGATCCTGAACCAAGGATCATGGTTAAGGATGGCAATGTTTTTAGCTTGCCAAAAGAATTCCAGGCACTCAAACACCCTAAGCTGGAGCACAATTTTGTTAATTGGATCATGGGATTTACTATTTAAAGAGGTGTGATTGAAGAAAAACAGCCTCTTAGATCACCAGATTTTTCAAAATACCAAGAGATCATGATAAAAGCATATACTAATTGCCTATATAATGCTAGAGGTGCTGTCTGGCTCCAATATGATGAGCAATTTAGAATGCGAGCAGCTCAAGATACCTCTTTATCTTGGAAGCATGTGCAATCAGAGCTCTGGGCTGATGTCATGGTGGGCACCTCCCTCTCGAGCAGGTGTGACAATGGCTTTGTGCCAATGGTCACCTTGCCGAGAGGGCCAAATGCGAGGCCTAACACAGGTGATAAAAGACAATTTGGCTTGTGCTGGGATTTTAATGCTGGAAAATGCAAAAGGCAACCCTGTAGGTATGAACACAAGTGTAACACCTGTGGGGGCAGGCACCCAGGGAATTCTTGCATTAAATGAAAGAGAACAGGAGGAGGTGCCGTTTCCCAGCCGGTGGCTTCTGGAGCAAAAGGCCCCATCGCCAATTAATATGGCTAATATGGAGCCTTGGTTAAAAATGTATCCCAAGGAGGCTGCTTTATATTTATTTCATGGGTTTTCTTCAGGCTTTCACATTCCATATTTAGGTCCTAGGGTTTATCATTCTGCACCTAATGCTCGTTCTGTGAGGGAATTGCCAGATATAGTTAGGGCAAAATTGGCTAAAGAGATTGCAGCAGGGAGAATTTCCGGACCTCATGATAATTTGCCTCTTCCTACGCTTCGTTTATCCCTGCTAGGAGTTGTTCCTAAAAAAGCTCCTGGGGAATTTAGGCTAATTCACAATTTATCATACCCTAACGGTGAATTGGTGAATGACACCATTGACCCAGGGCTTACCTCAGTTAGGTATACATCGTTTGACTCAGCAGTTACGATGATTAGGAGTTTGGGTGCACCTCTAGCATTTGGGTGCTGGCTAAATGTGACATTAAGTCTGCTTTCAGACTTCTCCCTGTACACCCAGATGATTTTGATTTGCTGGGTTTCCAGTTTGATGGTAAATTTTATTTTGACAAAGCAATGCCAGTGGGGTGCTCAATCTCTTGTGCTGCGTTTGAGACTTTCAGCACTTTCCTCCATTGGTGTGCTGTTCAGAGAACTGGCAATAATTCTATTGCTCATTATTTAGACGATTTCCTATTAGCTGGTTTTCCTGATTCTTCGCAATGCCTCAATACCCTAGTACAATTCAAGAGTTGATGCAGGAATTGGGAGTGCCTCTTGCCGAGGAGAAGATTAAGGGTCCTAACACTCAATTAACCTTTTTGGGCATTGAGATAGACACTATTGCAGGAATTTCTTGTTTGCCCTCTGAGAAATTGGTAACCATGAGGCAGCAAGTCCAACTTATGTTAAATAAACGAAAGGCTACCCTGCTTGAATTTCAGTCACTTACAGGCTTATTAAACTTTGCCTGTAGGATGGTAGTTCCAGGACGAGCATTTTGTGCTAGACTTTACAAGGCCACTGCAGGTTTAGTGGCTCAGCATCACCACATTAGAATCACAAGGGGCATCCGTGAGGATCTTAAGGTTTGGCACTCCTTTTTGGAGAATTATAATGGTGTGTCATTTTGGAGAACTGAAATGCTGCTTCATGCAGATTTTCAGGTGCATTCTGATGCTGCTGGTGCCCATGACTTTGGTGTTTTTTGGAATGGTCAATGGGCTGCTGAGGCCTGGCCTCCTGCATGGGAGGAATCTGGCCTTACCAGGGACCTTACTTTTTTGGAAGCCACTTTGTTAATAAGTCTGTTTGGTTTTGGTGTGACAACCAAGCAGTAGTACATGTGGTGAATTCACAGTCCTCCAAATCTCCTAAGGTGATGGTTTTGGTGAGGGCAATGGTTTTACACTGTTTAAAGTTTAATATTTTGTTTAGAGCTCACCATGTTCCTGGTTTGCTTAACCCTTTGGCGGACGCCCTTTTTCGTTTTCAGCTTACCAGGTTCTTGCAGTTAGTGCCCCAGGCTACTTTACACCCGCTGGAGGTACTGACGTTTCTCTGGAACCTTGGAGATTAGAAGTTCTCAGGGCGATGTTGAATTTCATTGCCCCGTCAACATGCAAGTCTTATCAAACAGCCCTAAATTCTTTTAGCCAATTCATGTGTCAAATTGGGGAAGTAATAACATGGCCTATTAACGTGGATTTGGTACTTCGTTTTATTGTTGCACTCAAACAATTGGGACTGTCACCTGTCACCATCAGGGGCAGGTTGGCCGCTTTGGCCTTTTTCTCCAGGGTTAATGGTTATTTTGACCCAACTGTTGACTTTAGAGTGAAAAGGGTGATAGAAGGATGGTCCAGAGAGTCTATTATCTCAAAGGACTCCAGACGACCAATAAATGGCCCTGTCCTGGCTTTGTTGTGGGAGCAACTGGCCGTAGTATGTTATTCAAGTGAGGAATTGGCTTTATTTAGGGCAGTGTTTGCTACTGCATTCTTTGCTGCCCTGAGAATCAGTGAGTTGGTTTCTGGTTCAAGGAATGATACATTGGGCAGGGCACTTCTAATTTCTGATATTAATTTAGACAATCGGGTAATGGGACTCTTGATTAGTCTTGCTAACTGTTTATTTTATTTCAGCTTTTTTCAGCCCGGGCGATATTTGGATCATCAGGCATAGCCTGGTGGCTTGGGCTGAGCAATTCCTAAAGGAGCGTCGTTCCAACACTTCTTTGGGCTTGTCCAACCTTGGTTGTACGATTTGGTTTGGTGACAGAGGCATGAAGTGGCCGTCTCTCATGCCTTATATGAAGGTGTTGATTCGGTCGCGTCCTCCCCCCTGGGCAGTGGTTGTTCACCTGGGGGGAAATGATTTGGCACGTGTTCCGGGTCTACAGCTGGCCAAACAAATTGTTAAAGATTTGGAAGAATTGCAAGCAATGCTGCCTTGTGCAAAGATAATTTGGACTAAATTGGTGCCCAGGCGATCTTGGTCTGGTGCATAAAAAGATTCTGCCATCAATAATGCTCGGCGATGGCTTAATCGCTTTGTGACTAAACAACTGTTAAAGAGGGGCATATCTGTTATTCAGCATTCTATTAAGCTGGATAAACCACAACTGTTTTGGGATGATGGGATACACCTCTCCAAGGAAGGACAGTGGTTATATATTGGTGCTCTTAGTGACCAGATTTATGAAATTATCTGTGGGGGGGAGGGGATGCCTAGCTTCGCTGGCCCTCCCTCTTGTGGCAGGGAATGGCCCCATCCCACAGATAAAATTAATTTGGCTACTTAAATTGGGAATAGAAATAATTTGGCTCTAAACAAATATACAGGAAATGACGTAAATATATAACATTACATCATAGCAAATTGTGACGTCATATGACGTCATATGACGTCATTTCCGGGGAGGGGTTTGGTTATTTGATTAATTATTTGCTTAATTATTTATTTGCTTTTATTGTTGTTAATTATTGTTTTGCCACGGGCAGTGAGGGACCACCCTTGAGTGGGTTTACCTTCACTTACACCTGTGGCAAAGCTGATTTATTATTATTATTTAATTATATAATTTGACCCTGTATTATTTAATAAAGTTGTGGCCTGATTTAAACCCAAGAAAGGAGTCTTGTGTCCTTTGTGCCAGTGCAAGTTTAGGTGCATGTTAGTGAAATGTAACAATCTTACCAAGTGTCTCATCATTGCCTTCAGAATAAGTGGGATGCCTAGTTTACAGGTGTGTCCTTAGGTATGTTAGGAATATTAATTTAGATGTGTGCCCCTGGTAATTGCACCTCAAAACCCTTAGGATAAATTCTTAGTAAATAACTGTAAGTTTCACTAACAAATTGCTTGTGTAATTATACTAGCTATTTAATAATGTAGTTTGTAAATTAATTGTCACATAATTAGCACTTTTTAGATCATGTTTTATAGGAATCATTTAGAAGAAGAAGAAAGTATCACAGTAATTATCACGTGATGATACAGTAGAATAATTCATTGGCATTATGCTGGTGTGACTTTGTTTTCTGCTTTTTATATGCATCATTCTTGCTTGGGAGAAGTTGTATTCAATCTTGAAATAATATGTTAGAGGATTTTTAAAAAAAACACATACACACATGTGCATGATGGACTTCATGACTGTTTCAAAGGCTGTCACACAAAAGATTGTGTCTGGAGGAGTGACACATGTTACTCACACAGGAGACCAGCTGACTGCCTGAAGTTTGTCCATATATGTCTGTTGTTGTTGTTGGGTGCCTTGAAGTTGTTTTCAACTTATGATGACCATAAGGCTATCACAGAGTTTTGGGGAGGCTGAAAGGGTATCACTAGCCCAAGATTACCCAGAGGGTTTCCATGGCCAAGCAGGGAATCAAAATCCAATCTCCAGTCCTACATTCAAATAACTACACCACACTGGCTGCTAAGGACATGAAAATGGCTAAGTACTCCAGGGGAACTCCACTTAAGCCATGTACCTGACGATATGTTATTTAGACAAAGGAGGCAAAGGCCAGCCTATATCCAATTGCCAGTAACAACTTGAGTAAATTTATTCAATCAATGGTATTGAAAGTATTAATTTACCATTTAGCTGTTGATTCAATGGGCCTACCTCTAGTTGAGATTAGCAACTGAATTTAAGATAGAAAATCTCACATGCATCTCTCCTCATCCCAAGCAATTAATATACAAAAACTAATGATTCCCTGCAACTCAAAATTGGATGCTTCAGGTAACTGCCTTAGTCTGCCTTATCATAGGGATGGCCCTGGCCTTTGAGACATTTAATGATTCCAAAACATTTAAAGGGAAGGTTGTGAGAACTACATCTCTTTCAGTCCTACATTTTCTGGTTGTGCTACACAGCTCCTGAAATATTAAAGACTTCTGTGACATTTGAGACTTTCATGAGACCTGTTCCTTGTCTGCTAACCCCTGCGAAGTAATGCAAAATGGGAGATGAAAGCTACTTTCAGGAGCTGTCTTTCAGTTTACTTGCCATGATGAATAGAGTCAGATGTGTTTTGCTTGTTTATAGCATGCTATGTAGGACTGGTAAGAATAATGTGATACACAACCATAAGTTAATTAGTAGGGCTGCTGCTTGCACTCTTTTGGTGGTTAACAAGCAGATGGTAAAAAGGGAAGAAAGACTATGCTTGGAGTGTCAAGGTCAGTTCCATGAGAATGGTTAGTCTGAGGTGAAAGGAGGGGTGACCATGGGGGAAAAAGAGGAAAGGAATCTGTGTGGGTTTATGGGTGAATGGGGTGCTAGACTGCTCAAAATTTGAATTACTATTCAAATTCTCCTTCTCCTCCATTGTTGAGCTTTCCTCCCATGACAGCTGGGATGAGTGCACACTCACCCCTCCTACACCAAAGGGGAGAAGGGACAACCAGATGTCAGTCCCCCTGTGAGGTGTCACTCGGTATGGTCCGCACCCCCTGCACAGCCCCTCAGTGATGCTACTGTCTTCATGGTTGTTAACAGGAAAAGAAGGATGCTGGCTCTAAACAGCCGATTAAAAAAAAAAAACTGGCTTCTGGGGTGTATGAAAGAGGGGACTTAAACCAAAATGTCTGCAAACCAGTATTCCCAAATGCTTTTAGTGTTGAGGCTCCTCCATTCTGGAAGGTTAGGATTCATGAAGTAGACTGCTTGCAACCAGCAGCATTCTCTTTTGGACAACAACCATGAATAGACCTCCTTCCTTCACTGGATTGGATCCATGGCCATTTTTGCTCCTGTCTCTGACATAGTTGTATGTGTATGTGCCTTTGAGTCATCTTTCAACTTATGACGACCCCATGAATTTCACAGCGTTTTCTGGGGCAAGAAATACTTAGAAGTGATTTTGTTACACTGGCATAATTATGCAATAGGATTTTTACTACTGTTTTCAAAATCTTTTTCTCCCCCTCCCCCATCTCTACAAAAAAAGTTTCAATATTTCTCCTGTCACTCAACATTATTTCAATGTACATTGAAATATTGCATCTTTTGTCACTTATCATTGTTATTTCAATGTATTATTTTTAAAACAAACAAACAAACAAACAAACATGCTTTGGTTGTGGAAATCTATTCCAAAGCTATCAGATCTAAAGTTCTCCATATCCAAAGTCTCTTTTATCAGCACCAAACCATTTGACAGGAAACAACTTATTGCCTATCTCTGCTTTGAAATTAATCCCATTCCTAGTTCCTTTATGATTATCTTGTTGCACTGCCTTCAGTTCACTGCCTTTATTGATTGGCGTTAATATGTTGCATAGAAGAGGATAAAGTCCATTGGATTTTCAATTTAAAAATAACAGGTAGGCCCTGTTCTACAGATTGTGTTTATTCAGACAATATGTTTTGTGAGAGGTGGATAAAGTAACTACCTATTAAAACGACACTATGAATGACAGTGAGATAAAAATCTACCCAGAATTTTACAAGAGTCCATTATGTGGTGGATCATGAAAGACGGAAATTATATGTAAAAGTATAAACACTATATTCTCAGACACACTGAAAGATAGATACAAAGGCACAAGTTCAACCTACATTCTGTATGCACAACTGTATACATGAAGTTAGCCTGGCTTCCTATACTCCTCTAGGGTGCACTGAGAACAAATTTTTAGATGTGCCAATTGTCTTCCTCGATAGACTTCAGTGTGGATTCATGCACATGGTACAACTGTTAAAAGTCAATTGTGCACTTAATGATGTGCATCAGAAGTAGATGAAACCCAAGATCAAGTGAAATAGGAATCCATAAGACCAATCCAGTTGCTTCCTCTAAGGCAAAGTGAGCTCCTCCAAAGCTAACAGAACAGTCCACAACCAAATCCCCTTCACAGTGCTTTAGCTCTTTGAAAGGCAGGGGATATTATTGCAATAGTGTCTGTTGGGTTTATTTTGAAGGCTGCATCTGTACTGCAGAAATAATCTGGTTTGGCACCACTTTAAGTGCCATGAGTCAATGCTATGGAATTCTGGGAGTTGTAGTTTGGTGTGGCACCAGAACAAAGCTCTGCTCTGCTCTGCTTTGCTCTGGTGCTAGAACAAACTACAAACTACATAGCACTAAGTGATGGCAGTTAAAGTGGTGTCAAACCAGATTATTTCTGCAATTGATAGGATGCATCCTATGAAAATGCTGGAGGTAGGAGAGACAAGGAAGGCAGGTGTAAATTTGAGCAACTGTAATTTTTTTAAAAAATTTCTGCAAACTTGTGGGAGTCTCCTGAAATTGCTAACACATCTTTCTCATGGGCACCACTTTGGCACTGTCGCTGGCACTCACCAAGTGTATTTACTAATAAAATAATTTATTGCTCTTAGTTCACTTCTTAGAGTGCCTCCAGATGAGGGGGGAAATCCCTTGGAATCTCATGTTTTTTCCTGTATAAAACATTTTTATTTTGGAGACACGTTTAGATGTGTTTCATCTGATGGTTGTTATTCCAGCCTTGCAGCTCAATCAATAATCTTTTTGGTTTGGTTTGGTTTGTCAATGTCATCCTGGGGGAGAGATGCAGGCCCATCTCCATCGGGCCTAGTCTAAGAAGAGGAGCCCTCCCTCCACTCCATCCAACGTCATCTGGGGGAGAGATACAGGCCCAGCTTCATCGGGCCTAGACTAAGAAGAAGAACCCTTACTATTTAAGGGGCTGTGTTTTGGGATTTTTAGGTTGCATTCACATTTTATTAACGTATCTGTATGAAAATTTAATGTTGTAAGCCACCCCGATTGCTCTGCAGAGGGGCGGGATACAAATAAATATTATTATTATTATTATTATTATTATTATTATTATGTTTAACACAGGATATGTTTGAGGCAGATTATAACAATTTCTCTATTCCCAACCTTCTTGCTATAAATGTATTTAGATGGGGGGAGGATTTCTTGTCATAACAGAACTCAAGAGGAGAATAAACAACCCGTATTCCTTCCTCCTGACACTGATCAGAGCTAAACTTGTACAGCTTTATCAAAACAGCTGTATCATATGACCTCAGACAAAGTCTTTTGAATTTTGCTTCTATTCTAAACTTCTATTCCATTTGCTCCTTTTGATCATTATTTTGTCTTCTTAATATTCAGCTCTTAACTCTCCTTTTGCACGTTGTTCCTCAACTTTCTTCAGTCATCATTCCAAGGATTTTCTATTTTCTGCAAGTAATATGGTTCATTTGCATTTCTTACGTTGCTGATGTTCCTCCAATTTTCAGGTATCCTTACTCTGAGTCTAATCCTGCTTTCCATACAATATATTCTCCAATAAATTAACAGATAAGATAACAAAATACAGCCTTGTCTGACACCTCTGCCAATGGGAAACCATTCTGTTTCTCTGTATTCTGTCCTACAGTGGTCTCTTGTCCTGTATATAGATTATGTATCAGGTCTATCCAATGTTGTGGCATTTCCAATGTTCCATTTCTTTTAAACCAAACCATACTTTTTCATGATCTACAAAAGGCCTAAGCAGACTGCCAGAAATAGTGCACGTTAAATTGAGGCACTGCCCTGGCTCAGTGCTAGGGAGTCATGGGAATTGTATTTTTTTCTGGGACATTGAGCCTTCTCTGTCAGAGAGCTCTGGTGCCACAATAAATTACAGTTCCCATGATTCCCTAGCACTGAGCCAGGGCAGTGCCTCAATTTAATGTGCACTATTTCTGGCAGTCTGCTTAGGCCCAAAGTCAAAGGCTTTGTTCTAATCTATAAAGCCTAGTTTGATTTGCTTCTGAATTTTTTTGATGTATTCCATTATCCAATGTATGTTTGCAATATGATCCTTTTCTTGTATGCTTGGCAGATACAGTTGCTATAAACTCTGGTGTCCCCCATCTTGGACACTGGAATATATATTGAATGTTTCTTGTCTGTTGGTAGATATTTGTTAGAATTTGAATGGATTCTGTACCTGTAGTGTGAAACAGCTCTAGATGTGTGCAATCTGTTCCTCATGGTTTATTTCTCCCTAGTGCTTTCAGAACATTTTCCTCTTTACTTTTTATATTTGTGAGTTAATCTTTAAATGATTCTTCATAAAAATCTGCTGTCCTTTTAATTCTTTTCTGTAGTTCGTCAAAGTGTTTCTTCTGTTCACTTTTTATTTTTGTCCTGATTACTCAATGTGTTCCCATGTTGGTCATATAGCATTCCTATTCCCGGTTTGAATTTCTCTTTAATTTCTTGGATCTTGTGGAAGAGGTCACTTTTTCTACCTTTTTTGTTTGTCTTCTTATAGTTCTTTGCATTCTGGTTGGTTTATTCCATGTTATATAATAACATAGGATGGGAGCTATAATACCCAGGTACACCAACATAAGCCTCACTGATCTCTGTGGTCTAGATCCAACAAGCATATTAGGTAAATATACGTCTCTGCCAGTATACTTATACTATCATTGGAGGGGAGTAAAGCAGGGTCAGCTCTGGTTAGTACTTGGATGGGGGACTGTCAAAGAATACCAGGTGCTGTAGGCTATATTTTAACGGAAGGACCTGGCAAAACCACCTCTGAGTATTTCTTGCCTAAGAAAATCCTATGAAATAAGTAGGCAGGCAACATGAAGGCAAATACACATACCCACAAGTTAAGGATGTAACTCTTTGCTAAGTTTCTTCTGAGAGATTGCCATGAATAATTTTAGCAATTTTTTCCTACTGTGGTAAAGACTTCAAAAACCATGCAGTTTTCGAAGCATGCAATGAGTAATTTGCAATTCTACACATGGTTGTAGTGCATAGAAAACAACATTTTATGCACAAGAAACAGCACTGTTTGTGTGGAAAACAATATTTCAATGTAGAAATATTTTCTTCAAAGAAAATGCTGTTTTCTGCACAGAAAATTCTTTTTCTATGCAAATCACCTACCTCTGAGTATTCCTTGCCTAAAAAGACCGTATGAAATTCATAGAGTCACCATAAGTCAACAAGAGGCTTCAATGTCAACAAGTGACACAGAGATAGCTTACTTTATCTAACTTCTTCCTGGGACACCAACAGCACCAAAAACTTGTGAATATGGTTCTATCCCCTGGTTGCTGATAGGTTAATTGGCTGATAAGCTGCAGATGTGGCCCTGGGTGCATTCTCACTTTTCAGCAAATATTATAGGATAGCATTGTGAGTCTAGGATATTTGCAGAATTATTGAAGGAGCTGATAGAGCAGTCACTGAGGAGGCCAGTGTGCGCTAGACTTGGCAACCCAATTCAACAGCAGGCTTTTCTGGTTAGAACATGACAAGTATGTTATGTCTCAGTCTTTGTTTCCTCTTGATGAGACTTCAGGCTGAAGCCTCAATTGGCAAAGCAACTAATAAATATGACACTGGAACAGGGAACACATTGGTATTTTGCATAATCAATGGATTCTCATGCTGAGAAATTTTGATGAAGTCAAGCCAAGGAAAGAGATGGACAGAGGAAACTCAATCTGAAGAAGTTCAGTGGCAAGCCTGGCATCAAAACAAACTGTATTAGGGAAAGAAAGGAAAAGCCAGCACCCCCACCAGGGTAAGATTGAATGGTAAAACTGGCAAGATTAGCTTTAGCAAGTAATCCTCCCATTACAGAGGAGCCAAAGCAGAGATAAATCAAATAATTTGGACGAAATATGAAGCAGAACCACTTAATTAGGAAAGCAGCGCTGTAAGCGTATAATCAGTGGAGGCTGATTTATGTCCTTATGGTAAGGAATCTGTTCTGTGTTCTATTCCAAAATTTGAAGAAGCAATCCATTCAACTGAACCTATTTGGAAGAACAGGGTTCTCCTTAGAGAGGCTAGAGGGTTTCCTTAAATGTTTAGAGTAAAAGTGGATTCACTGCCATACCAACATCAGATCCACCAGCCCCCATTGAGCATAATACAATTAATTTATATCTAGAATGAAGCCCCACTGAATTTAATGGAACTTACTTGCTGGCACAGTGGGATTTAGGGGAGTAATTTTGATCATTTAGAGAACTTCAGCCTCTTCAATGACCAAAAAAAGGGGGGACTTAACAATGGCAGAAGCTGGACTTAACTAGAGTGGAAAGAATATTTGAAAATACTCTAATAATGATTTAAAAGCATATTTTCCAAGTGTTGAGAAGCCCTAACTGATGAGAATCTTTGCAGTTCAGGACATATTCCATGCAAAATTTGCACAAGGTTGTTTTGCCCAGAAAACATCATTTTCTCTGTGAAAAATAATATCAAGGCAGAAATATTATTTTCTGCATAGAAAATGCAGTTGTCTCCATGGAAAATATTGTAACTGAGGATTTATTCTACATAAAAATTACACATGGGTGATTTGCATAAAAACAGTATTTTCTATGGAGGAATTAATATTTCTGCATTGAAATATTATTTTCTATAAAAACAATGCTGTTTTCTGTGCATAAAAGTTTGTTTTCTGTGCAAATCAACCATGTGTGAATTTTGCAGAGAATAATTTCCAAATGGCAAATATCCTTCAAAAACTACATGGTTTCCCAAGTCTTTCTTGCATTGGCAAGAAAATTGACAAAATTACTCATTGTGACCTTTCAGAAGAAGCTTAGCAAAGAGTTACATTCTAAACTTGTGGGTGTTTCTGTGCCTTCAAGTTGCCTGTTTACCTATGGCAACTTCATAGGGTTTTCTTAGGTAAGGAATACTCAGAGGTGGTTTTGCCAGTTTCTTCCTCTGAAATATACCTTATAGCACCTGGTATTCATTGGTGATGTCCCATCCAAGTACTAACTAGAGCTGACTCCATGCTTCCAAGATCAGATGGGAACTGGTGCTTGATTGTAAGTCACTAAAATGATGCCTGTCCTATGTTCTATAGAACTCATTGGATAATCTTTGGTCAGTCATATTGTCCCTCAGCTTGGTCTACCTCACAGGCTTGTTGTGAGGGTAAAATATGGAAGAAGAGAGCCATATAAATTGTTTGAGCTCACTGGAGAAAAATGGGATATAAACATGATCAATTAGTTGTTTTTGTTATTGTTGTTGTTGTTGCTGCTGGTTGCCTTCCAGTCATTTCAATTTATGATGACCTAAAGTTAAACCTTTATGGGGAGTCCATGAGAAGATTTGTTCGAGACATGGTAAAGATTGCCCATTGGATTTCACTAGGTGTGTACGGATTTTACCCTGATCTCCCAGAATCCTAGTCCAGCACAAAAACTACTATACCACAGTGGCTCATAATCAATCAGTCAATCAAAATTAAATAAATAAGTAAAGAAAGAAAGCACATTGATATACCTAATCTTTCTTCTATAATAAATAATAATAAATTTTATTTATATACCACCCTGTGGCAAGCCAATCCGGGCGGTGTACATGGAACTGGAGGCAATATTACTCACTTCATCACTCAGGCATCAGCCATACCAAGATCAGCTTAGTTATAAAAAGGATTCTGTATCACATACCTTCCAATAATGCTTTAGTAGTATTGGTATTAGTATTAGCAGCGATAGTAGTAATAGGTAGTAATAGTGATAGCAGTAGCAGCAATAGAAGTAGAAATAGTGTTGCATTTATGATTGTTAAAGTCTATAAGTCACTATCATGAGAAGTAACAGCAAATGTTAAAATAAAAAAATACACTGAAAAAGGGTAAGCAGAAGCTAGGCAGATCTTTAGCAATGATATCTGATTCCCAGAAGCAGCAACAGAAAGCTTTACCTGCCTGTATGCTTAATTGTCTGGCTGAAATGGAAAAGGCTTGAGATAAAGAGGAACAGGGATTTGTGTAGAAGGAACTGTGGACTTTCTTGCATTTTTCTACTCAAAATCAAATTCTTGGGCTTAATGATTTCATTCTAAGTCCATAACCTTTGCAACTGGCTCTCAGGTTTCTAGTAAAAATAACATAAAAAACCAAAGTAGAGCCCACAAGTCTAAAATCTGTCCATCGTTAGTTTAGAATAAGAATGAAATAATAAGCCCAGATCAGTTTAGAACTTTCTCAGGAAAGAGCAACAACAAGAAAAAACTGAGGGGAAAGCTTTCTGAGATTATTCTTTTGGCTCACAATGCTGGTGCAGAAGGGCTAATGGTACCACATGGATGCACCTTTTTTAATTGTCCTCTTGCAACGATAATTCCCGGCACTTATAACTTAGAAATGCACTTTCCTTTCCTCACTAAGCACTGCCAACAGAAATTGAACAAGACAGGATTTTAGATTTGGCTACAGGAACAACACATAAAAGACTCAAGACATAATTAAGACAGTTGATCCAAATAGAAAAATATATACTCGTATTTTCCGGCGTATAAGACGACTGGGCGTATAAGACAACCCCCAACTTTTCCAGTTAAAATATAGAGTTTGGGATATACTCACCGTATAAGATGATCCCTCTTCCAATGGGAGAAAATGAGAAAGTGTTGGGGGGAAAGGACTGCCAATATACTAGGTGATGCATTCTGGGGTATGTACATTTTGTGGCCAAGTAAGTGACTCTGGGCATGTCACACACTCTCAGCCTCAGAGGATGGTAATGGCAACCCACATTTGAAGAAACATGCCAAGAAAATCCCATGATAAGAATGCCTTAGGGTCACCATAAGTCGGAAAGGACTTGAAGACACACAAGAACAACAAAAAAGTCTGCAATTGTTTCATAGGGAGTACATGGGAATAGGAGCCAGCGTGGTGTAGTGGTTTGAGTGTTGGACTACCACTCTGGAGACCTGGGTTTGATTCCCCACTCTGCCATGAAACCCACTGGATGAACTTGGACAAGTCACACACTCTCAGCCTCAGGGAAAGGCAATGGCAAACTTCCTCTGAACCAGTCTTGCCAAGAAAACCCCAGGATAGGGGTTCACCTCTTATCCGCTGCTGCTTCCTCCTCCTGCCTCACTCCACACCACACCACCCCTTCCTCCCCCCTCCTCCTCCTCTAATCTGACTTCATCTCTTCCTCCTCCTGCTGCCACGCCACACCTTCCTCCTCCTCCTCTGCCACCCGGTGTATAAGATGATCCCCGACTTTGGAGAAGATTTTCCTGGGTTAAAAAGTAGTCTTATATGCCAGAAAATACTGTAATTTTGCAACAAATGTAAGTCATATTCTTAGTTTTCTGATTAGAGTGAGACAACTAGATCAGGGGTGTATCCACACTGCACAGTTATACCAGTTTGATACCACTTGAACTGTCATGGCTACATCCTCTATGGATTCATGGAAACTTGGGATTTGTAGTTTGGTGGGATACCAAGAATTTTCTGCTAGATTTCTAGCCTGGTCCTCTAAACTACAACAGAAATATTTTCAAATATTTTCATCTCTAATTTTGTTAAATTTATATTCCACCAATCCTGACTATTATGAAGACTTGTTGTTGCTCCAGATATCAATACCACACACACACACACACACACACACACAGCATTAGCATCAACAAACAAAAATTCCCTAAGCAATCAGATTTTCTAATCATGGAGGAAAGTGAGAAATGGAAGCTGCTGTGGTTACAAAAATCTGCTCCTCTGGTTGTCCCCACCAATCTGCCTGCTTCCATTCCTAATACACATTCAGTCATTATCATCTCTAATGATTATGCTGAAGCAGCTGCAGCAACATATTCAAAGTGCATTGAAATGATCAGACTCTTCATTTTTGTGAGACATATCAATATGATCCTGCGGAGAAACTGTAGGAGGGAACCTTATAGCCAGGGATAAGACAGCAAATCAGCTCAGTTTGCTTCCTCAGTGCATATGAGTCTGACATCACAGTGAGATTAAGTAAAATAACAGTCTGGAAATTTGATGGTTGCCAGAAAAACTGTAAAATAAAGGCAATAGCAATAGTCTTTCTCAAGGAGGATCATCCACTGGATAGTGGAGGCTGGTGACCCCCATGTCCATGGGGCAGTGAATCCACTTCGAATTTTAGTTTATTCTTTAAAGAGGCTATCTACAGTTCTGAAATTTAACCCCAAAATACATTCAGCACCTAGAATACCTCATTATAAGATCAGAATAGATCCATTGCCCCAGATAGAGAAGCCACCAGCCCTGGACACATTGACTGGCACCTTTTTGAGCATTTACAAATGTATAAGTTATACTTGCGTATTTGTAACTAGTAATCATGACACTATTATGACACTATTGTCACAATCATGACACTATTGTCACAAAGTAATCATGACACTATTGTCACAATGGCACTATTGACAGAAGTCCCACCTACCTGTCTTTTTTACTGGTGATCAGGAGGCAGCAGGATGACATTTCCAGTCCTCCTTCCTGCTGGCCATCTATGGTGTGACAATTGGAAGCAGGAGCCCTGTCACAACATATTGTCACACTACAGATTGCTGACAGGAGAGGGCAGGAAATATAATCCTGCTGTACCCTGATTGCCACTAGAACAGACCTCCATTGCTCAATACAGCTGCTGGCTGTTAAGGTAAGATTGGGAAGCTAGGTTCGGAGACAATACATAATTATGTATTCATAACTACATTTGTGATGTAGATTTTTGGCCATCATCATCATCATCATCATCATCTTCATCTTCATCATCCTCATTGTCATCATCTTTAATTTTACCCCACCCTATATACATTTAAAACTGTGAGTGAAGGCTGCTTATACATTAAAACAATTACAATAAAAATAGGTCTAATCTCCACTGCAGAAATAATGCAGTTTGACACACTTTAACTGTCACGGCTTAGTCCTTGGGGATCCTGGGATCGGTAGATTGCTGTGGCACTAGAGCTCTCTAACAGAGAAAGCTAAATAGCTCCCACAACTGTAGATCCCAGAACTCCTTAGCATTGAGCTATGGCAGTTAAAGTGGTGTCAAATTGCATTATTCTTGAAGTACAGATTAGTTAACTATTAAAAATTCTACAACATTTTGAAATATACAATTAAAATAATAAAAAAGTTAAATCAATGCAATTAAAACAATAGAGCACACTCTGAAAAGTCCTCTCTTTTAAAAATCTTCAATTCTAAAACTTATTGGAATTTTTTAAAAGTCTTTCTTTGCCTGCCAACAGAAAGATAAGAAGGAGTGGGTAATTCTGGCTTCCCAGGGAAAGAGGTTCCAGAGCCTAGAGGGAACCAACAAAAACTCCATATCTTGCATCTCTACCAACTATGCTTTTACAGAAAGTTTCATTTTAAACCTTCAAGGCAGAACTTGACATATCTGACTTAAATATTTGACTTAAATGCTTACAATTAAGCATGTTCAGTAAATCACTGAAATCCATTGTTTTTACTTGTCACCTAAATAAAACCAATGTTGGTGCCAGTTAGGCCTCCAAGGGGAAGATATTCTCCAGTTGGGGTGCCACAGAAAACCCTTTCTCACATATTCACACAATATATTGATCTAACTGGGAGGAAACAGACGAAGGTCATCAAATAGGATTCCCAGATTAAAAACTAGGGAGGGATTCTGAACCTTTAATGGTTAAGTAGAAGAGGTAATTTCAGGTTTGCTTACTTGTCATGCAATCAGGTAACAAGCAACACTGGCTGACATCCTCTCTAATACATAACAGGAGCCCTCTCCAGTTTTCACTCCAGCAGCCATATGCTCAACAGACCTCAATCTTTGGGCAGAAACATACAGGGAGAGGCATATCCTCAAGTATGTGGTTTGAGTATAGAGTATACAATTCTGGAGACCAGGGTTGGATTTCCATCTCAGCCAGTAGCATCATGTGGGGGTGCAGGACAGGTGACATGAGGTTTGCTCTCCCCCATGTGTGCTGTTTTGGCCTGGGCAGGGGCTGCTCTGCCCCGCACAGAGGCTTTTGGGCCCGGCTGGGAGCTTTTGGGGCCAGCCGGGGGCTGCTCCGCCCTGTGCAGAGGCTTTTGGGGCCTGGATGCGGGCTTTTTGGGGCCCAGCCAGGGGCTGCTCCACCCCATGCAGAGGTGCACAGAGGCTTTTTGGGCCCAGCTGGGGCCTTTTGGCCTAGCCGAGGGCTGCTCCACTCCACACATGTGCCCTTTGGGCCATGCTGTTGCCTCTCAGGGCTGTGCAGAGGCCGTGGGTGCTGTTCTGGCCTTCACGGGTGCTCCCATGCACCCCTGGAAACCCCACAAGAAATCCCACCCCCTCAGAAGCCCCTCCCCTCAGAAGCCCCACCCCCTACACTGGGTGTCACCCCGTGTAGGAACGCCACTGATCTTAGCCATAAAATCCAATGGATGACCTTGGGCCTCAGGGGAAGGCAAAGGCAAACCTCCTCTGAACTAATCTTGCCCAAAAAGCCCCATGATAGGTTTGCCTTAGGGCCACCATAAGTCAAAAATGACTTGAAGGCACACAACAACAAATGCCCTCAAGTATTGAGGTCACATGCTGTGTCATTGATGCACTGAATGGAAAAAGTTTCATAGAAGTGAGAATGTTTTTAGATTAGAGAGAATGAATGTGGGAGCAGAAAACTAATTTTACTTTGGTGAGCTGTTACAGCATCAAATTGAACTTTCCTATTACTTCCTGAAAAGAACTGGGTAACAGCCAGCATTTGAAAACAATGCTTGAATAATGATAAGATGGGGAAAACCCTTTGTAAATTGTCCCTTATAATGCCAGGCTCTTAATTATAGCAGTTGGACAATAACAGAGTTATGGTCTTGTAATCAGTCACAGCCTACAGGAGATAAGAAGCCTTTTCACTTGGTGAGATTGGAAAAGGGCAGTATTACTTGGGAGATTTTTTCATTAAAGAAATGAACAGCAAGTATAGGGCAAGGGTGAAAAAATGATGCCAGTATCAATTTCTTTGATATCGCTTTACATGTTGCTTTTCCTAATTTAGGAAAGGCCAAGTGGCCTGCCTGGAATGTGGGCGGAATGAAAGACATGGCTTTTGTATTCCCTTGGTGAATGCTTTCAGACTGAATATTTGGAGAGCTTAAACTGCAAGCCAGTGGGGTGTTTTGAATTGTCTGGAGATGGAAGTACTCAGATCTTTCCAAAATAGAGTCTTTCAGAACTACTGGGGGATTCTGGGAATCATAGTTCAAAAATGCCATTTTTCCAAGCTCCGTTGTCTATAAATAGTCTCTCCTGCATCTCATGTCTCCTTTACTTTAAAGTTCCACCACTTCATCTATCTTGGATCTCATACCAGAAAAAAGTGGGATATAAATAACTACATAGATAGATATATGCTGGGGAAACAGCAGACTTAGGAGCTTATCCCTTCGGTTATTAAAGCAATTTACCTCTCCCAGCTTAAATTTTAAATTAGGCAGTATCTGGACCCCATCACAGTGATTTAGCTGCTGCATCCACCGCCTGGGTCCATCCCCACTCCCAGTAGCACTTTGGTGGCCATTTTTTTAAGCCAGAAATCTCCTGGTTTTGAAAAGAGGTGCACTGAGTACCCTTGGGAGCAGGGATGGACCCAGGATGGACCCAGAGTCCAGATTCAGCAGCAAAATCCTTGCGATAGGGTCTGGATGCCACCCAATTTAAAATGTAAGCCGGGAGAGGTAAGCCACTTTAATAACCAATGTATTAAGCTCCTTGGGCTGCATCCACACTGCGGAAATAATCCAGTTTGACACCACTTTAATTGCTATGGCTCAGTGCTATGGAATTCTGGGATTTTTAATTTGTTGTGGCACCAGAGCTCTCTGACAGTGAAGGCTAAATATCTTATAAAATTAAAAATCCCAGAATGCCATAGCATTGAGCCATAGCAGTTAAAGCAGTGTCTGCATTGTGGATGCAGCCTAAGGGGCAAATAGATGGAGGAAGCCTGTTGGATGCTCTGTTTATTGCTTTAATCCTCAGGTTGTTTTTAAAAACAAACCAACAAAGACACCACATGATGTTAGAATTGTCACTGAACATTCAGAGGCAATTCCCAGCACAAACAGCAACATTTTATTTTCACCTAAAGGCTGGTCTTCTTAAAAATTCCAGGATATAACACAGAAATCAAAACCTAAGAAAAGGACATATGGTTTTAGTTGCAGTTGAAGGGCATTGTATGGGCGGGGCCACAAATCTTTTAAAGTAGAACAGTAAGAATTTCAAAACATTGTACCTTTTTTTTAAAAAAGGCATGCACATCCTGTTCTCCAGAGCCAATAATGAGCAAAGACACAGAAGAAATCTCTGATTAGCCAGATCTATTTATTAAAACATGTCTACACCACCCTATAAAAGAATTCCCAAAGAGCACCTAAATTAAACAAATTAAAACAGGTTAAAACAATAAAATAAATAATAAATAATAAACATATCATATATAACAATGAGTTAAAACAGATTCAAAAGACTAAATATTTTAAAACTACATACATTGGTATTTGAGATGAATCAAGGAAGCCCAAAGGCCCAATTGTCTGTAGCATTGTGGAATCTGAATGTTTATTGGCAAAATTGTCTATCTAGCTTCCTTCATCCTCTTTCCCCTTCATGCTGTCTTGGGAGGTCTATGAAGATTCAAAAATAGCATCTAGGAAGTCTCAACCAGGAATAAGCAAGGCTTTCTGTTGCAAGAGCTCTCATTTTGTGCCATAGTCTAAGCTGGCCCTAAAACAGAGATAATGCTCTGCTCACTAGCTGCTTACATATATCATGCTGGGGTAGTGGGGGTACAGTAGCCTTTATGTGAGCTGGATCTAGCAAAAAGAAAAGAAAAAAATCAGTGTTAAAAGTTTGTGTTCATTTGGAAAGTCCAGAGGTAAGTGAGGTTCTCACATCATTCCTTACCTGTCAAATGAAGCCAATGTAGCAGGATTGACTGGCTATCGTGTGTTTATCAAACAAGGGAAATTGAGACTGTAAACAGTGATTAACTCAATAATATCACTCAATTGACATTAAAATGTGATTAAAATGAGATTAGCACAAGAGCCATTATCCTGTGAATAACCAGGCAATAACCAGGCAATAAACAGTAAAAAGTCATTTATGGGAATATCTCATGAATGATTTACTGCTGTTTCTTGTCTGGTTATTCACAGGTTAATGGCACTTGAATCATGTTTCTCCTGGATGTCATGTGAAAACCATTAATGCAATTGCATGATAATCATGGATTATTCACAAGATAATATCACTTTGAAGGCAACATTGTGTGAAACCCATTAGCACTATTGTGGGATTATCATGGGTTAATCACTGCTTAAATTGTCCCCCGTGTGATAAACTCCTAAGAAGGAGAGGGTCTACCTCAGGCATAGACAAACAGCCCTCAAGTTGCTGTATGACCTCAAATCCCATTAGCCTTAGCCAGAATAGCCAAGGATAAGGAATGAGAACATGCTGAAAATGCCCAGCAACATCTGGGAGTCTTTGCCCACTCTTTTTCTACCTGAATGACTGTTTAGCTTTGACTCAAATAGATCCTTGTATTAACTACATGGAAACCTTTGACTCACCTTTAACTTTCCTGTTACATGATGAATGCAGTTAAACAAAAAGAACTGGCAAAATGTGCCCAACAAAAGCAGTCATACAATGTACCATTTTACTTATCTCAGTTTGGCTATTCAGTAGGACATACATTTTATGTTATGTTATGTTAACTGACATTAAGTCAACTTCAACTTGTGGTGACCTCATGAATGAGAGCTCACCAAGTTGCCCCGCTCATGTCTCACATATTCAGAATTGTTGGTTTCTTGACTGAGTGTATCCATCTGGAATGTGATTTTCCTCTTTTCCTGCTGTCTTCTACCTTACCAAGTATTGTCTTTTCTACTGAGTTCTGTCTTCTCGTTATATGATCAAAGTAGGACAGCTCCAATTTGGTCCTCCTAGCTTCTAGGGAGAATTCTGGTCTGATTTGCTCTAGTACCCATTTATTTGTATTTTTAAAAGTCTATGGTCTGGACAGCAGTCCATGGTATGGACAGCTCTCTTCCCCAACACCACATCTCAAATGAGTTTATTTTCTCCCTACCAGCTTTTGTCACTGTACAGCTTTCACATCCAAACACAGAGATGGGAAATATAATGGCTTGAACTATCTTAATTTTAGTATGCAGAGATATATCTTTGCCTTTCAGACTCTTTTCAAGTTCCTTCACAGCTGCCCTTCCACATCCTAATTTTCTGATCTCATGCCTGCAGTCTCCACTCTGAGTAATGATTGAACCAAGGTATGTAAAATCTTGAACTATTTCAATGTTTTAATCATTTGCTTTAAAATTAAGTCTTCTGTTGTCATTATTGTTGGTATTTGTTTATTTTGCAAAGTTCAACTGTAAACCTGCCTTTGCACTTTCTGCCTTGACTTTCTTCAATAAAAGTTCCAAGCCTTTCATAGTTTCTATTACTAATATGGTGTCATCTGTGTATCATAGATTGTTGATATTTCTTTGCCTAGTTTTCATGTTGTTGCTAATAATAATAATAATAATAATAATAATAATAATAATTTTTTATTTATAGCCCACCCCTCTGCACGGCAATCGGGGCAGGTAACAACATTTAAAACAGACAAAGTGAAAAACATTCCCTGGACCCATAGTCCAACCCTCCCATCCCCTTAAAACAGAATTAAACTAAGAAAGAGTTAAAATCAGCAGTACAGTAAAATGATAAAACAATAAAACAGGAATCAGTGAATGAAACAAGATAAAAACTCAACCCAACAAACAGCTGTTATTCTGGGAAGGCCTGCCGGAAGAGATCCGTCTTTACTGCCTTTTTAAAAGTAGCAAGAATAGTAATGAAACGGATCTCGTCTGGCAGGCCATTCCAAAGTCTGGGAGCAGTTGCAGAGAAGGCCCTCTGGGAGGTCTGAGACAGCCTGGTTTTTATTGGCTGGAGCAGATTCCTCCCAGAGGACCGAAGGGCGCGGGGGGGATCATACGGGGAGAGGCGGTCCCTGAGATAAGATGGACCCAATCCATGTAGGGCTTTAAAGGTTAAAACCAACACCTTGTACTGTGTCCAGAAACTAATCAGCAACCAGTGGAGGGATTTAAGCACCGGTGTTATGTGCTCCCTCCTAGGTGTTCCTGTAATTAACCTGGCTGCCATGTTCTGCACCAGTTGTAGTTTCTGGGTTAGGCACAAGGGTAGCCCCATGTAGAGTGCGTTGCAGTAATCTAGGCGTGAGGTTACCAGGGCATGTATCACAGCTTCCAGATCCCTCATATCCAGATAAGGGCGCAGTTGGCGCATCAGCCGGAGCTGATAACAGGCGCTCCTGACCGCCGCATTCACCTGACTAGTCATGTGAAGCGACGAGTCAAAGAGTACCCCCAAGCTGCGAACACAGTCCTTAGAGGAGAGTGTGACTCCATCCAGGACTGGAGACTGTCTGGGGATGCAGACCAGGGCGTCGGGGACGCCCTGGTCCGGAGCGCCACGGGACCTCGGCAGCCGGACCGCGGTGCTCCTGCGGCGTCCCTGGAAGGAGTACAAAATCAGCGCTCCTTCCACAAGACAGGGAAAGTGCGCCCTAAACACGTAGGGCACACTTTCCCTGACTTATCCTCCGCAGCGTGTCCGGTCGCTGCGGAGGGAGGTCATCCCCGGAGTGCCGGCCGTCTGGAGGGCCGGAAGCTCCGAGGACGACCTCAGGAAGAGAAAGGGATGTCGCGCGTGCGGCTGCCCCTCCTCTTCCGGGTCTCGGAGATGGCCCTATTAGCCGTCTGCCGAGGCCCTGTATTCCCAGATCTGGTTTCGGGCCTGTAACTGTGAGTACCTCCGTTTTGTCTGGATTCAACTTCAATCTGTTTTCCTCATCCAATCCATTACCTCTCTGAGACAGTCATTCAGAGGAGAGATGCTATCTGAAGTCTGAGATGATGATCTGGTCATGGAGAGATATATCTGGGTGTCATCAGCGTACTGAAGACACCGCGCTCCGTGCCTCTGAATGATCTCACCCAGCGGCTTCATATAGATGTTGAATAACATCGGGGACAGGATGGCGCCCTGAGGGATGCCACAATTAAGCTCAATTTTAGATGAGCAACTGTCCCCGAGCCTCACCTTGGGATCTGCCCGAGAGGAAGGAACGGAACCACTGCAAAGCAGTGCCTCCAATTCCTAACTCTCTCAGGTGATCCAAGAGGATGGCATGTTCTATAGTGTCAAATGCCGCTGAGAGATCCAAAAGCACCAGCAGGGTCACACTACCCTTGTCAATGCACAGGCGGAGGTCATTGATCAGAGCAACCATGACAGTCTCCACTCCACAGAGCAACCATGCTTAGCCACACATGTCCCAGTTTCATCCATGAAATGTTGGAGCATACACAACAGATAATGAACAGAAATGCCAAAGTTTCTATAATAACAAATTGATCCCCCTTCCCAAAGCTTGCATTTTTTGTCTTTCTCCCATCCCATCCCAGACAGACAATTCATGAGGTTCTGAGAGAAGGTTGCCACTTCATGTCTCACTTAATCAAGTCTAAAATACAAGGGGAAATAATATTGATCTACCTAACAGAATTATAGGAAACATTACAGAGATTATGTCTGAGAAGCATTTTAAACACCCAGATATCACTGTATAATTTCTAGGATTTATAACTTGCATGCAGACACATCAGCGATTAATACTAAAATGACCTCTGAGATTTGTGCTGCTCTTGCTTAGAGAGGCAAAGTAGAACCCTTGTCTTGAATGAAGAATGAATTTAATTATGGGAGCACATGGAAAGATGACACAGGGGTGGGACGGCCCCAAAATAACCATAATAATCTTTTCTTTTCAGTGTTTTATGGCTAATTTCTTCTGCTGAAATATTTAAGGGTCTCTGCTTCAAATATATATATATATAGTGAGCTTTAATGGGTCCTATGTTGCCCTATTCCATCACCCCATCCCAGTTCTCATTTTGATTGGTCAAATTAAAAATGATGCATGGAAAAATACAGATATTGCAAAGCCCTTAAGTTAAGGTCTGTGGCAGAGAGAAACTATTGGCAATACTGTTTTGTTCTAGCTTGTGGTCAGCAAAAGGGCTGGAATCATGTTGATGTCTTATGCATATATACAATCCAAGAAAATCATTGGACATTTTTATCCAAATATAGACTGTATGCCTTTATGGTTAAGGAAGGAGAGTTGCATGAGCAGTGCCACTGGGCATGGATTCGTATCATGCATTGTGCATTGTATATGGATCACTCTTTGTGTGTGGGTAATTCATTGAAAGCCCAAGATGAGCTAAAAACCTGATAATTAAAAGTGATAACACAATTAAACAAATCATTATTAATATTTTAAAGTATACCATGTAAAACAATAAAGTTACAAATACATGTTACCTAAATTGCAGGGGGTCCTGAAAGGCCACCCACAAATTGCATTCAATGGGGAAATTGATTTAGCTGAATAGGAAGCAGTGAAAGGATTTCAGTAATATAAAGCTGAGATCTTAAACCTTTGTATACAAGTTCCAAACCTAGAGAACTCCAAAAGCAGGTTCTAAATTAGTTTAGTTGATTTGTAAAAGGGGAATCAACACATAACGCTAAGCACACCATCTCTCTCACACAAGAGCTAACAATGCAAAAGTATTAAAAGATAGTGAGTTGCAGGGTTGTAAAGAGGCACTACTATACTGATCCTGAAACGTGGCTCACATTGCCGGGTTGCTGGAATGCAGATGGCTCAGTACCTGCCTGTGATAAGTGAGGTAACCATCTACTGAGGTGTCCAGTCAAAATCTAACAGAGATTCTGTCCAGTTTCAAATTAGACTGAATTGCTATTATCTAGGTACATATATTTATAGCAAGAAATGAGTCCTGGGAAAGTGTTTCAGGGCTTAAATGGTTTGTGCAGGGGTTTCCCAGGATGGAAGAATGTAACAAGATCTGTAAGAATGACTAGACAATTGGTGTGAATGTCCTCAAACAAAAAGAGTTTCATTCCCAGAAGGAAACTACTTTTGTCATAGAATCATAGAATCATAGAATCATAGAGTTGGAAGAGACCACAAGGGCCATCCAGTCCAATCCCTGCCATGCAGGAACTCCCAATCAAAGCATCCCCGACAGATGGCCATTCAGCCTCTGCTTAAAGACCTCCAAGGAAGGAGACTCCACTACTCTCCGAGGGAGTGTGTTCCACTGTCAAACCGCCCTTACTGTCAGGAAGTTCCTCCTAATGTTGAGGTGGAATCTCTTTTCTTGCAGCTTGCATCCATTGTTTCGGGTCCTAGTCTCTGGAGCAGCAGAAAACAAGCTTGTTCCCTCCTCAATATGACATCCCTTCAAATATTTAAAAACGGCTATCATATCACCTTGTCTGTAATATGAAAGTGATCACCAGGTCCAGCACCCACCATCACACTTCTTAGTGAAGGGATTCTGCTGATTCTGCGACTGTACTAAGTACTGAAGAAAAGTTCTGCTGGTTCAGTTCAAAGGTCTACTTAGTCCAACATATTGTTTCCTGTATGATCAACAGATTCCCCCAGGATTCCCACAAATGAGGCATGAAGTTACTTTTGTACCCTGTATAGTGACTTTCAATAGTAAGGGACACTAATCTTTCAGTTTAAGCCACTGTTCAATTTTTTAAAATCTCACATAATTTTGACCAGATTTATAAAGAACCTTAGCGACCAAAATGGTGAATGTTCTGGAAACCATGCTCTATGAGGAGTGATTTAGGGTGCTAGGTATGTTTAGCCTGGAGAAGAAAAGGTTAAGAGGTAATAAGATAGCTCTTTTTAAATATTTGAAGGGATGTCATGTTGAGGATGGAGCAAGCTTGTTTTCTGCTGCTCCAGAGGCTAGGTCATGAAGCAATGGATGCAAGCTATAGGAAAAGAGATTCCATCTCAACATTAGGAAGAACGTCCTGGTGGTAAGAGCTGTTCGACTGTGACACACACTCCCTTGGAGACTGGTGGACTTTCCTTTGAAGGTTTTTAGATGGAGGCTGGATGACCATCTGTCAGGGGTGCTTTGATTGTGTGTTCCTGCATGGCAGGGTTGGATTAGATAGCCCTTGGTCTCTTCCAACTCGATGATTCTATTATTCTGTGGTTTAGTGAGCTTTTGTCAAAACTGAACCAAAAATTATTCTCAACCATTTGCCCTGGCCAGATTCTATAGGTAGTAGGGATTCCCACTCTGGGAAAAATCTGCAGGTTATGTAGCTGTTAAAGGTGATGATCCTGGTTTTTTTTGGGGGGGGGGAGGGGTAGTAATCCTAATTTAGCACTACAAACATGGCTCAGTACATAGAAATTCAAAGGCAGACTTTTAAGACCTAAGCATGCCAAGTCTTCTCCCTGAGTGGATGAATCTGTCATCTTGACTTTGACCCCATTTGCATTTTTTTAAAATATCTCATGTTTTTTCTCTTAAATGTATGAAGAAATCTGAGAATGTTGGAAAGTGCTTCTAAAAACAAAACCCAAACCAAATTTTTACTCATTCCTAATCAGTAGCATTATGCTTCAGAACCTAGTGCTGGTTATGGCCTAGAAAGTGCTATACTACTTAAGTCAAAGCTATCTGACAAACTGTATCTCTACATTTGACCTGGCCCTTCTCTCAGTCTCACCATTTTCACAGGCAAGCTTGGTGGAGATGCAGATATGGCCTCAGCAGTGGCTGCACGTAGGCTCTCAAAATGTCAATCCAAAAAAGGCTAGAATGGCTCTCTTTTTCCAGTCCTTCTGTGGACAGGCAAAGACATTTTACTCTGACACCCTTTTGCAAATTGAAAGTTTCTAAGAAAGGCTTTCAAGAGGGTGTTGTCCTGCTTTTATTGTTTTAACGGTACTATTTTTAAAATACTTTTTGCCATTTTAATTGTACGTTTTTAAAGATTATTGTTAGTTTAATCAGTTTAAAGTTGAACTTTTATATGTGTTTCTTGGATTTTGATTTGTAAATCATAAGTCCCAATTTTAGGAAGAAGGTGGGGTATAAAAGTTAACAATAACAATAAACAGCAGCAGCAGCAGCAGCAGCAACAATAACATCAAGTATTACTGCCACTACTACCACCACTACCATCACCACCACTACCACCCTTCTAGAACAGTCTAACCTAGAGGTTCCATTTAAGATAATCTTTTACAAGTACTATTCTAAGTTTGTTTGTTTTTTTAAAAAAATAAAAAAAGCTACAGGGCAGTCATCCACAATTCACTTCCTACATTTTTTTTCCTTTCTAATTGACCCTGGACAGTTCACAGAAGAACCCTTAGTGAGATTTATGCTGACAATTATCAGAGATCCTCATGTCAAGACCTCCACAGACTTAAGCCCTCAGAACTAATACTATCAAGAGCTCAGCAATCCCCACTCCCTTACTGGACTTCATGATCCACCAAGCTTGCTCATCACTGCATTCAGTGCCTCTAGTAATAAATAAAGGAAAGGTGATATAATTCCAAACTCTGCCCAGAAGCCTATCTACTTGAACAGTCACTGTTCCAGACATTGTGGGGTGTGTGGCAGATAGACTACAGCTCCCTACATAGCCACTCACCATGCTGGCTGAGAGATTGTGAGAGTGGCCATCCCCCCCCCCCCAAAAAAAAATAGTGTCTTGTACTCCATTCTGCTCCAGCAAGTGGACTGTGCCTGTGAGACTCAGTGCCTGGATATTGTTGTTCAGCACCTTTCCCAACCTGTAGATATGAAGATGGTTTAGATGTGACATATGTCTGCCCATGAAGGGTTGATTCAACTGATCTGATATCTCTTTCCTTTCTCATTGCTCCATGTGCACCTTCCTCCAAGTTGTGTGCTTGGTGGAATTGGACAGATATGCCTGATAAAAGGAGTGTGTCATTCCTTGGTCCCAAGCTCTGCTCCATTCTTCAGCAAGTGGGCATAGTTTGGAGGAAATAATTTGGAGTCAGGACAAAGAACTTAACACCAAGTGATGGTATAAATACCCTAAGGCTTCAGATCTTGTCTGATCTTGAACACTAAGCAAGGTCAGCCTTGGGGATCCACCAACATATATCAGGCACTATAGATTAGATTTCAGAGGAAGGAATTGGCCACCTGAATATTCTTGCCTAAGAAAACCTTATGAAATTCATGGGGTCACCATAAGTTGGCAGATGATTTGAAGACACACATGCATGTGTACACTATAGGAATCAATCCTCTGCTTCTTGAGATCTGTCCTGTGTCCTGATTCAGGACCTGTCTATGATCAAGCTTGTTACCATCCTGCAAGGACTCCTTCTTACCAGACTTGGATAGCATAGCTTTCACCACTAGGGCAATATACCTTCATGCACTGATAATATGGGTCATCACTGCACTCACCTACTGTGGGGCTTGTAACAGAATACATTTTCAAAGAGACAAATTTCCCTCTTCCATTTTGAGGAATGTAGGCTGCATGCCAGGAATTAGTATTCTAACTTTTGTTTTATTTTGAAGATGGATACTTATGTTGTTCATTTACTATACCCACCCTTTTCAATTGTTCATTTGGCTTGTATAATGGAAAGCTACTGTAAAAATCTTCCTGACATTTTTGTTTCTGTGTGGGAAAGCCTATTTTGTTGAAATATATCTGTTATCCAAAAGGATTTGTTGAATTTCATTTGCATCTGGAACACACATGTCTAAGTAATTGGACACCTCACACAGCACCTGCACTCTCCTGGCTGTATAAACATAAGGATAAAAATAACTGCCTTTATGTGAAGGAAGCCTCATTCATTTCCTGGTGTAGCTGCCAAGTTAAACAAATCATGATTCAGACTGACTTGGCTTCTTTTTAGAGCCTTAAATGTACAGGTGCGGACCCTGGTGGGAAGCCAAGAATGGGGTCTTGTCAGTTTGACTTTGGCTTGTGATTTGCCAGTATCTGAAGATCCAAAAAGCAAATGGAGAGATAAATTCATGGATGGATAGTCAAGCCCACTGAAAATCACTAGATTCTTGGTTCTGTAGGTATGCAGTGAGGATTCAAATTACCAAAAAAACAAAACAAAGGTTCCATGTAAACCTTAGTGAGGAGAAGTAACAGTTGTTTAACAGTGGACTTATTCAGAGGGTAGTGGACTCTCCTGAGGTTTTCACATGATAATCAAGTTAAACAAATAGCATCCCGGTCCTGTCCTTCCCATCCAATAATGGGAAGGACTTTCACATCTGACTTGGCATTAACCTGGCAGGGAAGCATAAGTGAAAGTGATTGCACGAATCACTTTCACATTTAGGCAGGCTGAAAAGTGCTTTCAGTTGTCATTTAAAGTCTTCTGTATTAACTGAAGAACCCGTTAATAAATGACGGCTGAAAGAGCTTTTCAGCCTGCTTACATGTAAAAATGATTCACGCAATCACTTTCACTCGAGTCATGGATGGGATAAGGACAGTGGAGCGATCCTGTCCCACTCCTGTGTTCCATATTATAATCTCCTCCACCTTTGGAAATCTTTAAACAAAGGTAGAATGAGCAACTTTCAGGAGTTTTTATGTGGATTATGATTTTAAATCTGTAAGCCGCCCTGATTGGGTATCCATTGGGCGGGGTAGAAATTATTATTATTATTATTATTATTATTATTATTATTATTATATATTCATGAATGGTAAAATTTAGACTATATGGCTCTTGTGGTCCCTTCCAGTGCTGAGATTATATGATTCCATGCTTATGGGCTAAATCCAATGTTAGTTTTAGCAAGGGTAGATCTATTGAAATAAATGGGGCATATGTAAGTTGTGACTTACACATCCTAGTCATTTCAACAGGCCTGTTTTCATTTTAGACTAATGTTAGTTTAGCCCAGTGGTGGGAATCATGTGGATGTCCAGATGTTGAACGGCAACTCTTAGCATTCCCCATGCTGGCTCAGGCTACTGAGAGATGTGATGCATCCATATCTGATGGCCATATGATTCCCAACCATGGTTTGACTCGTATAGCAAGGCAGGTTTGCATGCCATAGATATAGCATAGATGCCATATATCCTTACATGAAACACCAGCTGATTGGCATTGCTTCTTGCCAGGCTATATGTCTATTCCACAAGGACTACATTTTAAAAAATAGAAATTAGCAGAGTCCTGGTGTATCAATCTTTTTGAGGCCCTAAATTCCTTTGTGGTGGTTCTTCTTGTGGTTGTTCTAAATTTCCTTTGTGGTTGTTCCTTTGTGGTTGTTCTTATGTAACCCAAAATATTCAGAATATGCTTCTAAAACAGAGATGCAGAACATCCAGTCCTTTTGATCTTGTTGGACTGTTGATCCCATCATCCCAGTAGCTCATATCACTGTTACTTAGGCTGTCTAGGGTTTCTGAGAATCACAATTCACCAGAATGTGAAGGGAGTTTACACTTTCACACACAGGACTGTTGGGGAACTTTATCACATAAGACTCAAAAGACTACATATAAGATTGTGCAGCATAAGTGCAGGCATCTAGTTTGTGCACAAATATTATGGCTGCAATTTTAAACTTATATTCCTGGAGTTAAACTCTCTCTGTTTTTTTTTAAAAAAAGCCTGAGTAAGCATGTATAGGATTGTGCTGTTACTTGCACTGAACATAACTAAATTATTGTGTGTGTGAACTCACTTGGTTTTCAGTGCAGGAAGGGTGTATGCATACAAGCATGCACATGAACATTTTTCTATGTATCATTGATGAAAGATATTCACCTGGCTCAGAAGGTGAGCAGAGAGGGGACAAAGTTGCCTTCTTGTGAAGGAAAGTTCCATAGCCTGGGAGTAGCCACTGAAAAGTCTGTCTCACATGTCTTCCCATGAAGAGTCTCTGACAATATTGGGAGAAAGCCATTCCCCAAAGATATAAAGGGTCAGGCATGACCATACTGGGGCATAGAGTGGTTCAGATAGTATGGGCCCAAGCTGGACATGGGTCTTCTTGATAGCCCCCAAGTTTGTGGCTTGATGTAGGTTTCCTTTTGGTCTTATGAAATGGAGAGTGGACAACAGTGTGATGTGGGAGATGCTAGGATACCAGAACTAGGCATGACTCAAGTCATTGCTGCCTCTACACTTGTAGCAGCACATATGGAATAGTGCAGCTTGGTCACCCATGTGCTAAAGCAGTGGCTCTCAGTCTTTGCCCTCCAGGTATTTTTGTCTTCAGCTCCCAGATTCCTTAATCATTTGCCAAGCTCTGGCAGTTAAAGGGGACTTCTGGAATTAGAAGTCCAAAACATCTGGAGGATCAAAGGCCTTTATTAGAGCAGGAGTGTGGAACTTCAAAAGTTAAATTATAGAATTGGAAGGGAGCCCTAAGGCCATCTAAGAATCAATTGATAAGTACCCCTGAGAGGTCAGCATCTAATCTATATGTAAGTCTTCCAATGAAAGATTAGTAGTAGAATTGACCACCTTCTGACCACCACAAATAGTTGTTGAACTGTGACTCCCATCAATTCTACCTTCCATAAATAGTAGTAATTATATTTCTGACAGAATATGTATTATGGGTTGTTGTTATGTGTCTTCAAGTCATTTCTGACTTATGGCAACTCTCAGAGGGGGTTGGTTGGGTAGGTTTATTTTCAGAGGGGGTTCATCTTTGACTCCTGTGAAGCTGGGAAAGTATGACTTGCCCCAAATCCCCAGTGGGTTTCTATGGCCAAGCAAGGGTGCAACCCTGGTCTCCAGAGCATAGTTCAATGCTTAAAACATTACACTACTCTGGCTCTCATATTTTGATTAATACTATCTAATGATATTGTTAATAAATAGAAATTCAAAATTAGAGGGGAATTGTCACTGGACTGTTGTAAGTATAATTAGATAATATTATGATTAATAATATCTAATTATTCTTACAACAGTCCAATGACATAACAGTTCCCCTCTGCCATTCTTTTTGCTACTGCATTCTTGTGTATAACTTATTTTTTCTAGGCCAGATCTTTTCTTTATCTGCCTAATATCACAACTTGTTCAGCCAGAGAGAATCTTTCCATTTCCTGCTAAAAGCCAGCAATGTGTGGCCAAATAATTATTCAGTCACTCTATCCAGTGATGTGTGACAGGATCTTCTGCTCCTGTAATTTGTTTCTAAATCAGAACATTCTTATGTCTATTTCATATGGGAAATATAGACCAGAATATTATTCAGTCACTAAAAGCATTTTCTGTTCTATAACTTGCCACAAACCACCCAATGAGAACATAAATATTCACCATATCCTGTACAATGTGATCACCAGTTTCTACCAGCTTCTTTTATGATGTGCATTTCAGAAAACATCCTTAGGATTTATACAGTTTCCATTTTACAAAAGCTGGAAAGGGACCGAGCATAATTCAGTGGTAAAGCACCTACTTTGTCAGGTCTGCAAAAGACCACTGGCTTAAACTCCAGAAAGTCTAGTAGTACTAAGCTAAATAGAACAGCTGACAGGAAAATTAGGACTCGTTTAAGACACCTCTATATCCTATGGGTCATCCAGGCCAGGGAGTCACAATCTGCTATAGAGGAGCTTGAAAGATTTGAGTATTCAACTCATCTTATACTCAGGAATGTCTCCTTGTTAGCAATGCCCCTCCCCATGCCATTTCCTGATCTTTGCTTCAAATATCAAAGAAGGTTGAGAGAAAGATAGCAGGTGTGGGGGAAAGACTGTGGAAAAGGAATGAGCTTATGAAGAAATGGTTAATCCTCCTCTCCCCAAATCACCTATCCTACAAATTGGTCCCTCCCAAGCCTGCTTTTCATGGAAAAAACTGATGATGGGTTTCCAAATACCTATGGGCAACTTGCAACTTGTGGACAATTAATGGCTCTTGATTAACTTAAATGTGGCTGACAGGCTACACCCTAGTTGCTTCCAATCTTGCATACACACATCCGCATCTTACTCTTCATTGATACAGGTGTTTGCATGTAGGGTGATGAGAGAAAGGAGGTATTGGAATCTAGATGATGCCCACCTCAGGCTACGTTCACTATTAACAGCCCAACAAGAGCTCAACAACAACAACCATATGTGAACCTTGGGGATAAAATATGTAACATCTTCATTTAATTTCCTTTTAAATCTTGGCTTATTGTAAATTTCTGTGTTCTATTCCATGAGTTTTCCCAATATTTCACATCTAATAGCTGACCTGACCTACAGCATTTTAAAGAAGTGTGATGTCTGTAAACTTTCACCAGTGTTTTAACATGTGACCAGGAAAGCCTGATGAGTTAAGCCCTTCTGTTTCAAATTCTTACTTCATATTTATTAAGGAAACATTGAATGGCCATCTCCTGCAGCTGTATGTTACAGAAAAAGATGCACAACCTATGATGGGCAACTTATCCTTCATAGAAGCTTGCACTGTCCTTCATTAAGTAACCTCGGATCAGCTTCTAGAGCTGGTTAATGCACAGTTTGAAAACCACTCTGTTCATAATGACCATAAGTGAAAAGATAGCATTTACCAATACTGGATATTCATGTTGCAGGCTCAGTCCCTAGAAATATTCAACAGCAGCTTTTTTTTAAAGCTCATAAATTGGGAGCAGTGAACTTTGAGTGGATTTTTCATCTCACACTGGTCATGTTTCCACTTAACAGCTCTTTATAATCAATATTCAGGAAGAGGCTAGGGATATTATTATCCATCTTGCACAAATAGAAAAATAGGAGTTTAGCCAAAGGGGTTTTTTATGCAATAGAAAAAATTCACCCAGCACTATGGTACAATAATTAGGTTTGCAATAGGCTTCTTATCTGTAAGAGGTATCATCTCTCTCGAGCATGGGTGGCTTCCGTCCTAGCCATTTGCTTGGGGTAATATTTTACAAGATAGAGTTCATTTGTGGCTGATCAAGAGGGGAGATGCAACATTTCCATCACTATATGAGTGGAGTACAAAACCAGCAAGGTGTAGTGGTTTGAGAATGGGACTAGGATTAGGACTGGAGATCAGGGTTCAGTTCCCCACTCAGCCATCGAAACCAGCTGGACGACTTTGGGTGAATCATCCACTATCAGCTCCAGAACTTCATAATAGGTTTGCTTTAGGGTTGCCATAAGTTGGAAATGACTTGAAAGCACACAACAACACAGAATAGCAAACTGTTGGTGTATCCACTATGTATACTTCCAACAATTTGATAGCACATTAACTGTCATGACTCTATGCTATGGAATTTGGGATCTGCAATTTGGCAGGTACCTAGATTCTCTAGTTCTTTCTCCTGAATGATAGCATTAGAGTGTTCTGGCAGAATAATTATAAGTACCTCATGAAACTACAAATCCCAGAATTCCAGAGGATGGAGCCATGCCAGTTAAAATGGAGCAAAGTGTTATAATTGTGAAGTATGGGTACAAATGAATTAAGACATACAGGCAGTAACTAGCCTCATGAAAAGTCTAAGGACCATGAGGGTTTGGTGAGCAGTTCAGGAGCTAGGTGAGGGTGGAGGTATTCATGACTGGCTATTTGAATAATATTCGGACTTTGGGAAACTTGCTTTTTGGACTACAACTCCAGAATGGCCCAGCCAGTTATACACATGGCTTTGTTCATTGAGGGATTCTGGGAGTTGTAGTTGGAAAAGTAGCTTTTTTGAGTCAAGGATCATGAGTAACTTTTCCAAGCCTTGGTGCTGCAGCATGTAGTCAGATTTTTTGCCTAAGACTTGAAGAATAATGATAAAATGCCAATTGATATATAAGATGTGACATAAATGATAATTACATGAGTAAAATCAACAAATGTGGCACAGAGTTCCAGTTTGATTTCCAAGGCAAAAGGTGGGGAATAATAATAATAATAATAATAATAATAATAATAATAATAATACACTGCTGCTTATTCCTGAGGAAAATGCACAGAGTTCTGCTTTGCATGCTAAGTTTTGCAATTCTCAAAGTGTGCTTTCCATATTGGAAGCATGTGAGAAAAAATCTGGTCCCATCTAATTTGGTCCCACTTCAAACCCTCCGCTCTACCCATTACCAGAATGTGAACCCTGGGTCCCTTCCCAAATTGGAATTCAGCCCCCAAGCAATAAAAATTCTCCACTCTGATGAGCTCTATTGAGAAACACTTTTTCTTAAAAGAAGTTGTCACATCCATTTATAGACTGTTCAATACTCTCCTTCTGTTTCTATCTAACCCAAAGACAGACTTCATGGATGAATTCAGGATAGTTTTATTGAAGATTAGGTTTGGAAAAGTAGCAAGTTCATTGCCAGATTTGAGGTCACAAATTAGGTTTCACTTTTAAGAACTCGCAATTTACTCGCCCTCCCAGGCCTTGTCTGCACAGGCAAAACAAAAAAACACCACCCCAACATTGAGGCTGTCTGATCACACAACACAAAACAATGTCCCATGAAATACTGTTGTTCTTCCTCATTAACCCAACTTTGACCTGGAGTTGGCAAAGTCACAGGAAGCCCTGGTGTTTCACAGAAACCCTGGGTTTAGTGTGGATTTTGTAAAGAGTTGAATCAAGCCCAAATTGGTAGAGCATGTTGTTTGAACACCATACGTTATGCCATATTCTTTGCTGCTCTGAGCAGTGGAAGGCAAGGGGAAAGCCTACCCCCAGAGCTGCCATCATTGTTTCCATATCTACAGAAACTCTAGGGTTAAGCTGCCCAGTGCACTGCTGCCAGGCAGCCTGTCCACAGAGTCTCTCAAGGTATGAAAACAATGGCAGCAGCTCCAGGGACAGGGGATAGGCTAGCTGTGCCAATGCGGTATGGGCCCAGCTGGCCCATGCAAACAATGCTGTGCCACCACACCGAGTGCAGCCTGGTGCATGTCTGGGGCCAGTTCTTGAGCATAATGTTCCTGACTAGCCCTAGATTTGCAGCCAGTGCAGCCAGGGCTCGAGAGACTTGCATAATTTCCCACGTATTCCCAAAATGCTAAATGGCCTTGAGTTCCACAAGCATCCTCTTGTACCTGTTCACCCCTCACAAGGCACTAGGTCCACTCCAACATGGCTCCGGGGCAGCTAAACAAGCTTTTAAGCAGCTAAGCAAGATCTAGTGGCACAGTGGTTAAATGCCCGTATCGCAGCCACTCACTTATAAACCACAAGGATGCAAGTTCAGTACTAGCCAGGGTTCAGGCTTGACTCAGGCCTGCATCCTCCCGAGGTCGCTAAAATGAGTACCCAGCTGTTGGGGGGCAATGAGCTTAAAGTTGTAAACCGCTTAGACACTGCATAGTGCGGTATGAAACGGTATATAAATGAAGCTGCTTTGCTTTGCTTTTTACATGGTTGAGAGGACTGAGTCTGTGGCCTCACTGGCTCTGGGAAAGACTTAAGAAATTGATTCCCACTTCTCTTCAGCCCCCTGTGCCTCCTTAGGAAAAAAAATCTGCTCTGAAGGGTCAGAAAACCCTACAGAGACAGATCTGGGGTATAAGGGAGCAGCCATAAAGAACAGAACAAGGAAAAGTCTTATTATGTGATGAACCCTATGAACTGTCATCATCATAGAAAACATCTGAAAAAGAAAATTGAAACCTTTAAAAATGTCATCTTAGATTGTTTTGTTTTATATTTAAAATTGTTGTCTCATGATCTGCTGTACTATACTGTTTTATTTTCTTGATACATATTTTTAAATTGATTATCCTAAAGACAACTGCAAAAAGGATATCATATAATACTAGTTGTTTTAATTTTGGGGGTTATCTTGAAAACAATTGTTGGTAGGGTGAGGTACAATTTTAACAAACAAACTGGACAGACAACAACAAGATACAAGACAGATAGATGGGAATTAAGCATATAATTTAAAAATTAACATGAAATTCTGTTCCTTGCAGTACTGTTTTTTCCTTCTGAATTATACTTAAGAATCCATTAATTAGCAACATATATAAGTGCAAACATCTTACTTTATTCCAGGAACACAACTAATTTTCATTGAATAACTGGTTCAATAAAATGTGGAAGCTTGCAGATATGACTGAATTATTACACTGTACAAAGGCCAAAAGAGAAAAGTCAGGGGTGGCAATACTTTGAAGTAAATTGGAACTTTTTCACTGAATATTGTGAAAAGAATTTAATGAATCCAAATGTGTAAAGTTATTCTACATTGCTCTGAAAGAAAGTTAAGTAACGGACAGTGTGATAGAATGCTGTGAATTACTGTGTTGCTTTTATAATCAGTTATACTAAGAATTTTCTGTCCTGAGTTTAAAAAAGAACTTTATGTGCATATAAAAACATGTATGCATAGGCATTATAAAAAGTCTTTGAATTCACTTTGAGAGCAGGGTCGGGGCCACACTGAATAGCCTCACATGGACAAGATAGCTCCAACTTGGCAGCTGTGCAAACACATGCAGAAGGAAGGCAAGTGTACACACAGAGGTTTTAATGTGATTTGGCATGCTCTGCTATCCAAATCACATGAAAACTTTCCACACATGGTGTACATGTGAAGGTTTTCCCTTTGTAGAGGTTCATGCGGCACATTGGGGTCTTGGGACAGAGCACAGAACACTAGGTTTGACCATTATTTTGATAATGTTAATTGTTAGAAATTGGGAATTAACCTCAATACCACCAACAATAACATTTGACATTGCATAATTAGTTGTCATTAATACCCTTGTTATTCAAGACATCAGTCTTGGAAAAGTCAATGAGATTTACAGAGAACAGCATCAAGGTTACATACCCAGGGACAGCCGAATTGGCCATACAGCAATGTTGTTGTGCTTAACATCAAGGTAGTAAATCATTGACGCTAATGGCACATTTTCCTTTTGGCACCTTCAAAAGTGTCATAGATCACTTTGTGGGATCTAGGGAATCAGCAGAGGAGTGAGACCTTGAAAAGCCTCTGGCTTCAGATAACTCTCTCTTCAAACCTGAGCAATGAGTGGAGGATTTAGCTGATAAGGAACTTCAGATAAATAAACTCCTACCTCAGTAAAATTGAGGGACACTAGGGGACATCCCCATCCTTTGCAGCACATCAACAGGAAGCAGAATCAAATAAGGCAACACCTCTTCTAGAGACTTAAATGAGAAACATTGACCAACTAATCATCTGGCATCTCAAGGTCAGGCAACTATAAATCTCTCAGCAACATCTATGAATTCTTATGATTTTCAGGTGTTTGTTCTACCAATCTACCAGTGTACACACTTTGTGCTTGTGGATTTATTTTGGATCCTTTACTTCTGCCTTTCCCTTTTGTCTTTGTCTTTCATATGTATTGGTCTTATATGTTTTTTATGTGTTTTAACTGATGTTATGTTTTTGTATTTTAATCTGTTGCTGTTCTCCACCTCAATCCATGAGGAGAGGTGGGTAAGAAATTTGCATTATTTATTTATTTATTTATTTCTCTTTTAGCTTTGGTTATTGTGACTGTTCACTTTCTGTGATAGATTCTGGAATGGCTGAGAATGATTTCAGCCATTCCATAATCCATCACAGAAAGTCAACAGATCATTCCTCCCTTCAACTTCAGTGAACTCCCTTGATTACCTGTGTAAGACCTGGACTGGTTTGCCTCACCTATAATACCTTCCCCTATTATACCTTGCCTCCCCTGGCACCTGCTGCCTTTCACTATAAGACAAAGGTGCTCTTTTTGTCATTCTAAAATTACCTTCTTTGAACTTTGATTCCCACCCCTGTCAGATAGACTGCAAAGAAAATAATAAAAAAATTATCTTGGGATGGTGAGAATTTGATATGTCTGGGAACTGGCAGGTTGGGAAGTATGGGATTTCATTCCTAAGTATGGCATCGCATCTTACAACCTGTTCAACTACATTTTCTCACTGGCCTCTCCTCTTTTTACCATGTCTTTCCAACTGCATCACCCTGTACGCTAATCACTTGCTTTTCAAACACCTTATTTATTAAATGTCAACAAGAAGTGAAATTAAAGGTTACTAAGGAAAGGTTACTAAGGTCTTAGCACAGTATAAGGAGTAATAAACACACTAAAGAATTATCAAGGTGTTCAATGGGATTTACTTTTCTGCAGACATGGGTTGGGCATGATTTGAGCTAAATTATTCTTTTGCCTCCAGACTATAGTCCCAGTCCCACCAAAAAAAAAAAAAAAACCCAAAGCATGTGATTCATTGATTCAGAGGGTGGGTGAAGAGCATATTGAGGAGAGGGGGGAGGAGTAAATGGAGAGGGATAGTTACCATAATTAATAATAATAGTTACAGTAATGAACAATAAACACGCAAAAGGATTACAAGGGAATTCATTGCAGCTCATTTTAAATCCTACTACACCATAGAGGCATGAATAAAACCAGTAATGAAGATTTCAAGAGAGTTACAATCACCACACCACCCCTAGAAAGACAGAGTAAGGAGGGGGTAGCATGAAGTGGAGAATACATGCCTTTTAGGCCTAAGAAACATCATGGTATGAGCATTGGACTAAGACTCTAGAGACCAGGGTTCAATTCCCTGCTCAGCCATGGAAATCAATGACGTGACCTTGGGTGACTCACATACTCTCGGCACCAGAAATGGCAACATTAAGATCACCATAAGATGGAAACAACATGAATGTACACAACAATAACAAGGCGTATCCATCCCCCACCCCCATTCTATTCCATACCAGGACTCTTTTTTCTTCCTTTTTTAGTTTCCTTTGTTCTTCCTCAATTACACCCCAATCTCAGCTTTCAGTTGTTTCCCAGCTGTTCTTACATGGGGTTCTGCTGCCTAGAAATAGAGCCATGTCACCCATTTCCTCCAATCCTAATCCTTATTTTACTGAATTTGCCAGAGGAACAGACACCCACTCAAAGAATTATAACACAAAACTAATTCACTCATTACAGGAAGCATTAATCAGAAAAGCTAGTGAGTTAGATCACACCAATAGAGAGGAAGTTAATAACATGAGCTAATTAACTATTTCAAATATCTGGGATGGAGCTCTGTTATGCAGCTCCACTAAGCTTGGCTAGTGATCTAAACATTTTGTATAATTATAAAATGGGCTGCTCTACACATATTGAAAAGTAAGAAGCAGTCTCCGACTCTAATAGAAGTTTCTTGACTGTTCAAAAGTTTAAAATGTTGGTGGAAAATTCATTCATATATAGGATCTATGCAGATTTTGTCATCTGTAGGGTTGTCATATCCCAATTCTTAAAATCCAGGTACCTAACTTGCACAGTATGAAAATATGGTGCATGACACATTCTTAAGCAGGCTTTTCAGTAAGCCACTGCATCATCTCAAGTTGGATCAGAATAAAGATTGTGCATTTTGTCCCATAACTTACCAGCTTCTCCTTTTTCATGCACCTACCATTTCACTGCAATAAAGGATTATTACCATAGTTTCAATAAGTGTTGAGGCCTTTCAAATTCACAGCTACAGTCATGAGCATATAAGCAGGCCTTTTTCAGAATGAAGCTGTTCTGGCCCATTTGGCTTGATGTTCTGTCAGAAGACTTCTTCCAGTGTAATCATTTCAGCACTAGATTTGCCTCTTGCTAAAAAGAAAAATCTTCTGCCCTTTGAAGTAAATAACCTTTTCCCCTCTTCTTTTCAGAAAGAAAGAACTTTATCAACCTAATCCCTGTGCTAGATTGCTATTGCTGTTATTCACTGCTAGTTTTAAAAAAATCAGTTTCATTATCTTTCCAGTGAAAAGTCAGGCTACACAGGGAGTCCATTAGCCTGTTACGTTCCATTCAAAGATAATTACACTTTTACAGCTTCAGAAGAAGTTACAGTTGGAGCCTTCAAATCTTCAACCCAGATCTCTGGCATATTGCACCCATTAGCTGTATGATATATTTTCTTCTTTTCTGATTCCTTATCTTGTTCTGTGCAATCTTATGGGCTTCCCCTTGCCTATCCCAATGGCTGTCACTTCAAATGAATAAAATAAGAAATAAATAATGGGTAAAATGAGGGTAAATGGCTGATGCAAGGCACAAATAAGCAAAATACATCAGCCCTTTAGAGATTATAACTTGACAAGTTGCTCTTAAGAAGAATGAATACAATGGGGTAATGAAACCATCTATAACTAAGCAGTGATAAGATGATGTTCTGAGACCTACTGCTCAGTTAGGAGTTACTCCCCTTGTCATTATATTCATTCTTCTTAATAAATAACTTTCCAGATTCTACTTCTGTGCTAAGGTCATCTGTCAAGTTGCATGATAAAATAGGTGTCATTCTGACTTCTAGTTTCACTCCCAAGGCAACCAGGTGTGTGAGAGAGAGCTCTACACCCTGTCCCCAAAAAGAGGAGTCCAGAAGGGGCAAAGAACCCCTCTGGTATTGATTCTCCAGAAGGAGAACCAAATGTTGGGGCCTGCAGGAGGAGAGGGATAAACCCCATAGAACACCATTGGGGTTGTATCCATCTGGAGAGGCAACCAACCCCTCTTGGAAAGGTGTAGCTATTGCCTTAGCTGCTCAGCTAGAGAAGTGGAACCACATTCTTGGAGGGGAAGAGCAGCAAGAGCCCTGGTGGCGCAATAAGAGCCCTGGTGGCGCAGTGGTTAAATGTTTGTACTGCAGCCACTCACTCATAGACCACAAGGTTGCGAGTTCAATACTAGCCAGGGCTCAGTCTAGACTCAGGCCTGCATCCTTCCGAGGTCGCTAAAATGAGTACCCAACTGTTGGGGGGCAATGAGTTTACAGTTGTAAACCGCTTAGACATCCCATAGCACAATATGAAGTGGTATATAAATGAAGCTGCTTTAGCTTTAGCAAGTTGACGTCTAAGACTGTGCTCACACCAACTTCTCAGAATAACTCAAAACACATTGCTAACACCAAGTGGGACTCCCCACTGAGTTCTTAAAGAGGGATGTCCCATGGAACGAAGGATGCTTCAACAGTTGAGAGATAAGTGGTTATTAGAAGTTAAACAGCTAGAGAATTAAGGTTGGTACTTCATATATCAAAATAACGGAACACCAAAAGGATTTTAAAAAAAAAGGAAAAAAGGGGAAAAAACATATAACCATTTATACACAAAGAAACTCAGCTCATTTCCAACTCACCCATATCTCTTTAAGACTGCTGCTGCAATGCAGCGGAGAAAAGGGGAAAGAGAAAGAGCTGAGTGGAGTGGAGAGAACTAAGTGGTCACAGCTGGATGACCAGGTGTAGAGTAGTGATGGGGAGTGATGCCTCTTGGGTCTTGCAGTTAAGGTTGTAAAGTAAGAAGAAACTATTGAACCACTGAATCTTATGTACTGAGTATAATGATAAAATTTCAAGACAGCTCAGTTTCTTGAGTATTTGGACAAAAGATTGATATATTAATTGTTCTATGAAATGCAGATTGAAAGAGTAGGAATTTAGGATTGTTGACTTGGTTATAAACTACTGAATTACTTAAGGGGCATTGCAGACCAGCCTAAATGGCCAGCCTGGGGGTGGAGTTGGGGCAGGAGAGTTGCACGCCGGCCGCCACAACCCCAAACTGATGCCACCCTGATACTGCACACCCATACACACAGTGTGCAGTGTCAGGATGCCCTCCCAGTGCAGCGTGTACACATGCTGCACTGAAAGGGCGCAGAAGAGCCGCAGTGCCAGTTCTTAGGGCAGCCTTTTGCTGCCCCTAAAAGGAGCGGCATTTTGATGCTCTTTTAGGGGAGGCAAAAGGGAGGATAGGGGCCACGGCATGCGGTTGCCATGGCCCCAATCTGCTGCTAGCAGGGGAGGCCCAAAGCCACCTGTCTGCATAGCCCCTAAAACTTTGTTATATACAGGTTTGAATTTACACAACAAATAGAAACAGATATATATATCTTAGAGAGGGACTTAAAGCATGTCCATAGCCACAAGGCTACAAACAACCAAGATACAAACAGCTAGGCAAGGCTCGATAGAAATGCCGGTCAAACTTCAGGATCCTTTACAAATTCAGACTCTTTTTGAGGAGCTGCTGAAGAATTTTCAAAAAGAGATAAAACAAGAGCTAAAAGAACATAGGAAGGAAGTAAATGATAACCTGAATAAAGCACTGGATACATTTAAAAAAACATTGGAAAACCTGACTGGTGAAATATCTTCTATACAGGGCAAACCTGATGTCATTAAAAAGAAACTCAGAAATTAAAAGACTCTTCTAAACTCCTTGAAGAACAACAAATGCAGAGGAAAATGCAACTTTGTTACAGAAGCTGAGACATAGAGAAAAATGCTTCAAACTCAGTGGCATTGCTGATACTCCTAACGAGGACTGTTACACCAAAATAATGTCACTATTAGCCAGCTTCCTGGACATTATGGATGAATATATAGAAGTAGAAATAGATATGATATTTAATTGTCTATATTAAATAGATAGGATATTTAGGGTCAACTTCATCACTGTCAAAGGAAAAAAATCTACCTCGAGATGTAATAATCTGCTTAACAAGAGCAAGAATTTGAGACAAAATCTTGCAAATATGTTATAAATATAAATTACAGATAGATGGCTCCATGATAAAAAATATTTAAAGATATACCTACCATACTTAAAAAGAGACAAGAATACAGCTACCATACTTAAAAAGAGACAAGAATACAGACAAATAATAAATATACTTACCAATCACAAGATAAGATATTCCTGAAACCATATAGAAGGGGTTTCATTCAGCTACAAAAAAAAAAAGACATACAATTAACACAAAATTTAAGGCCAAGGAATTTCTCAGAAGATTTCAGAAAGATAAAGAACAAGAACAAAAAGAAACTGAAAGACATTTTGACAATTAAGAAACAAATAAAGAAGGAAAACATAATTCCAAGAAAAAAATAGTTTATTTTCAACACAGAGAAAAAAATACCCTATCAAAATATAGAAGACATGGAAGAGATCAGTAGGAGAAAAGATAGAGAAGAGGGAGAAGAATCAGAAGTGGAGGAAAACATCACCACAGAAGAATTCTGATAAAATTGCCCCCTCAAGCAATCCTTCTTCACTCAATAATATAACCTTTTTAGTTTGCTTCTCTGCAATTCAGTACAATTAATCTTGTATTAAAGTAATAAGCACAACCATGAAAAATCTAATTAGATTTTGTTTTTGGAATGTCAAAGCATTGAATTCAGTTTACAAAAGGAAGAAAAATTTTCATTATCTGTGGAAAAAACACTTTGATATTCTCTGCATACAAGAAATTAAAATAAAGAAAAATGATGTGATTTATTTGAAAAAAAATCAAAATTAGGCAAACTCTTTTACTCTTCACATGAAAAAATAAAATCTGGGTTTGCACTTTATAGGGTATAGGGTAAGAGAGTTAAGCAAAGATAATGAAGGGCACTACATAGTTGTAGAAATAACTTTGCCCAATCTCAAAATATTAGTGGTGGGTCTATATGCTTCTAATGAAAATAAATTTCATATTTTTTTTATAAAACACTTAATAAAGATCTTGAGAAGTATAACTATGATAAAATAATAATCACAGGGGACTGGAATGGGACAATTAATCCCAATACAGATAAATCATCTAAAAACAAATGCTGAAAAAATCAGGGTAAATTGCCATGCTCTTTTTTTGATCTGCAAGTTGATTGGGATCTACTAAATGTCTGGACATCATTGTACCCCAAAACCATTGGTTATACTTACCACTTGCTGCAATACACATTTTTCTCTAGAATCAATATGTTCCTAATATCCTCTTCTATATATCCTAAAAAAAAAAAGTCAATACTACCTAAAGTGGAATCAGATCACAATCCCATCATGTTAAAATTGGAAGTAGGAAACAGCCAATTCAACTGGACACTAAATTCAGACCTACTGCTAGACAAAGACTATTTAAAAACTCTGAAATCTAATATAAAGCTATATTTTGAAGAAAACAAATCAGAACATATCAAACCAAGAATTGTATGGGACACACATAAAGCAGTGGCTAGGGATTTACTTATGAAAACAGGTGCAAACCAGAAAAAAAAGCCCAACAAAAAGAATTTGCAGATTTAGAATCTAAAATAAAAGAACCAGAAGAGAAACTTTAAAAATCAGCTGGTTAAAAAAAACACCTTAATAATAGCATAAAAATATCTGCAAAAAAAAAATGGAAGGTATACTTATAAAAGAAATCCAATGAAACATTAAGAAAGCAAGACAAAATCATTTCAAATCTCCTAACAAACCTGGAAGATGGCTGACAAATAAACTACGAAAAGAAAGAGAAAAGATGACAATTACAGAAATTGAAGATAACAAAGGAAATGTTACAACACAAGAAGATATTCAAAATAAATTTCACAAGTGCTACTCAAATCTCTACAAGAAAGAAGTGAACAAAACTGAAGATGAAGAGTTATTAGAACAATTCATAAACAACCTAGAACATATTTCCTTAAACGCAAATGACAAAGCCATACTGAACCAGGACATTAAAACTTCTGAATATCAAGAGTGATAAAAAAATCTAAAATTGGGGAAATTTCTGGGTCTGGATGGATGTACTTCGGAATATTATAAAAAATTTGAAGATTTATTAATAACACGCTCAATGCTATTTACACTGATGTAATCCCTGGCTCTTGGAAACAAGCAGATATAATTTTGATCCTAAAGGAAGGAAAAGATAAAAAAGCCCCAGAAAATTATAGGCCCATAGCCTTAATGAATATAGACTACAAAATGTATACATTCATCTTGACTAATAGATTAAAAGAAATATTAAACAAGAAGATACATGAAAACCAAATGGGGTTCCTTCCACAAAGGCAACTAAAACAACATCAGAATCATTTTAGATATTATAGAGTACTATGAAAAGAACAATGACAAAAAAAATTAGCCATGTTTCTCTTAGATGTGGAAAAGGCTTTTGATTTCATTAACTGATCATTTATGTTCTGGTTTTTAGAAAAATTGGATTTTGGTGAAAATTTTCTTTGTGGAATATGTCATGAAATAGACAGCAGAACCTTTAGACATCCAACCAGTCAGTTTAATTAAAGAATTAACAGAACTTTATTGGAAGATCCATAGGTCAGTCATGCCTATCAGACGTTTTAGCTGAGACTGAAAAAATCCCCCTCTACAATTAGTGAAAAGAATGTGCAAAAAGCCCGCGCTCTCAACCCCTCCTTCCTTTTCCCAAACATCTCTTTCGTTCCCAGCTAGCCGAGCCAGCCACCCAAGGTCACTTGATAAAGCACCTGCACTCTAACATTACTAACCCATCTTCCCATCATCCCCACACTATACTACATATCTGATAGAATACTAACAGGATTCTAACAGGCTGCCCCCCTAAAAACAGAAACCCCCCTAAAACAAAATACAGAGAGAGAAAAGGAACATCAAACAACTGAAGACAAGGAAGGCTTGTCTGGATAGCGTTCGTGAAAATGAGCAATTAGATCAGGAGCATTGACATGAACAGCAGACACCCATTCAGCATGGTCAACAGGAAAGTGTTTCCAACGTATTAAATATTGTAGTCTGCCTCGATGAACCCGGGAGTCCAGAATCTTCGAAACTTCAAAGTGCTGATGTCCATCAACCATCAAAGGAAGGGGTGGTAACTCAACTGGTTTCCAGGGGTCAACTGTTAGGTTTAGATGGGATATAGAGTCAATGTTAAAATGTTGAAATGTAAAAGATGTGTGTCTGTATTTTTCCATGCTGTGAAAAAAATGTTTTTCTGAGAGCTAGATTCACAGTTTAACAGTCCCAGGTGCAGTTTAGCCAAAACAGGACTCCATTCTCTGGGAAAGAAGGTTTGTTTGTGTTATGGTTTTGTAAACATAATTTTTGTTATGGGAAATGTAGTCACATGATATGTTATTGTAATTAAGGGTTGGACTAGAACACGTCACGTAGTATCACCCAATCAACTTGTAAAGGTCACACCCAGAAAGGTGGAGTTTTGTGGGACTGAGGGCTGAGAATCAGAAAGTTTCTCACTTGCTTTTTGACTTTTGAACTGTAATGATCTAATTAAAACATTCTCTTGATATGCTACTAACAAAATCTTGAAATATGTAGCAAATAGAGTTTATTCCTGCTTAGCCAGCTTTGGCTAAAGTGAAGATGCTATTATTGTTATTATTTTGTTTTGCTTTTGCTTTTGTCTTTTACAATAAAGAAGCTTGCTGAAAAGTTCCAGTTTTGAATGTTTGGTTTCAAAGGACTGTTGTTTTTCAACACTCCCACAACATTATTTTAACATCAACAGCACTATCAGGTTTCAACAAGCTGAAATGAAAAACTGGGTGAAGATGACGATAGGTCTTAGGAAGAATCAATTCAGCAGTAACATCATTAACAAGTCTCTTAACTGGAAAAGGACCCACAAACTTTGGGCCTAGCTTTTTGGAAGGAAACTTTGACCTCAAGTTCTTTGTGGAAAGGTAAACCATATCACCAGGCTTACTTTCCCAACCTTTTGCCCGTTTTTTGTCGGCCTGATTTTTATATTGTTTTTTAGCTTCATGTAAAGCTTTGATAATGGTAGGCCAAGTCCCTCTGACTTTGTCAGCCCACTGGGTCACCTGAACCAGGTCAGTTTTATTCACAGGCAGGGCGGGGAGGAGCTTAGGTTCAAAACCATAGTTAATCGAAAAGGGAGAGCTCCCAGTGCTGCTGTGCACTGCGCTATTGAAAGCAACCTCGGCATGTGGAAGTAGATCAAACCAGTCATCTTGTAGGTAGTTAGTATAAGAACGCAGGTATCTCTGGAGACTTTGGTTAGTTTTCTCGCTCTGGACGTCAGTCTCCGGGTGAAAAGCCGTGCTAAGGGCCAATTGAACCCCCAATTTGTCTTGTAGCACCCTCCAAAATTTAGAAGTAAAAGAACTGCCTCTATCAGAGATTATTTGGTCTGGGAGGCCATGGAGTCTATATATGTGTGCTATGAACAGATCAGCTAATTTGGGGGCCGAAGGCATCCCCTTGCAGGCCACATAATGTACTTGTTTGGAGAACAAATCTACCACCACCCAAATAGTGTCTCGGCCCTTGCTAGGAGGCAGGTCTGTTATAAAATCCATAGCAATGTGTTTCCAAGGTCCTTCTGGTGTAGGCAAAGGTTGAAGTAGTCCTCTAGGTTTGCCCACTCTTGGTTTGGCTCTAGCACAAACCGGGCAACTTTTAACATAAGCCTCTACATCTGTATGAATTCCATCCCACCAGTAGGTGCTGCGGATCTTGTGCCAAGTTTTTAAATATCCCCAATGCCCTGCTGCCTTAGAGTCATGGTATATCTGAAGGATGTCTTTTCTTAAGGAAGCAGGAACATAGATCTTTGAATTCCACACCCATAAGTCTTGTGCATTTTTAGACAGTTGATTTTTATGCTGCTGTAGCCACTCATCTGTTTCTGCCCCTGCTGGATTTTTAGCAAAAGGTCATCTAATGGCGGTGGTGAGTCACCCTGTGAAAGGGGTTGGGCTAAAGCTTTGGCTCTACTGCGTGTAATTACCGCCAAACCTAACTGTTCCCGGGAAAAGATGGTCTCAAGAGGAACCGCCTCTTTTCCCCCATGCTGTGGCAATCTGGACAATGCATCTGCCAAAATGTTTTGGCGGCCCGGGAAAAACTTTAATTTGAAGTTATACTTGTAAAAGTCTTTCGCCCATCTCCTTTGTTTGGGGCTAAGTTTGCGGGGGGTCTGTAACGCCTCTAGGTTTCTGTGATCAGTCCACACCTCAAAAGGGTGTGCAGCCCCCTCCAAAAATTGTCTCCAGCTTTCTAGGGCATGCTTGATTGCATAAGCTTCCCGTTCCCAGCAGGGCCAAGATAATTGGGGCCCCTGGAATTTCTTGGACAGGTAGGCACAAGGTCTAAGTTGGTCTTTATCATCTTTCTGCAACAGAACAGCCCCCATAGCAAAATCACTGGCATCCACTTGAACCACAAAGGGTTTGTCTGAGTCTGGGTGAATTAAAATAGGTTCAGAGCTGAACAACAGCTTCAGTTGTTCAAAAGCTCTCTGGCACTTTTTGGACCATTGGATCGGGGAGGAGGGCTTGGGAGGCTTGGATGCACCCCCCTCCCCACTTTTGGGCATTTTTTTCGTCTTGAGTAAGTCTGTAATGGGCAATGCGATCTCAGCAAAGTCAGGAATGAATTCTCTGTAGAAATTTGCAAAGCCCAGGAACTTTTGTACATCCTTCCTATTTTTGGGGGGTGCCCAGTCCAACACTGTTTGTACCTTAGCTGGATCCATTTTGATGCCCTGGTTAGACACTCGGTACCCCAAAAAATCTAGTCTCTCGGTGTGAAAGTGACATTTGGACAGTTTCACATACAGTTGGTTATCCCACAATCTTTTGAGTACCTCTCTCACCAGTTTGACATGACTGTCTAAGTCTTTTGAATAGATGAGCACATCGTCTAAATATACCAAAACACCTTCAAAAAGCAAATCATGCAGTACTTCATTTATATGCCTCATAAAAATCCCAGGAGCCCCCGACAGTCCAAAAGGAAGAACCAGGTACTCAAATGCCCCCAAAGGGCAGTTGAAAGCAGTCTTATACTCATCTCCCTCCTTAATCCTAACTCGATGATAAGCATCTCTTAAATCCAATTTTGTAAATATTTTGCCCGTGCCCAGTCTCCCCAACATGTCTTTCATTAGGGGCAAAGGGTACTTGTTGGTGTTGCAAATCCCATTTAGATTGCGATAGTCTACCACCAGCCGCAAAGAACCATCTTTTTTCCCCTAAAAAATACTGGAGCAGCAAAAGTAGAAGTAGAGGGTCTAATGAACCCTCGAGCCAAGTTCTTTTCTATATAGTCTTTCAATGTGGCCAGCTCTTTTGGGGTCATTGAATACAGTTTGGGTTTAGGAAGGGGTGCCCCTGGCAATATTTCAATAGCACAGTCTGTTTCTCGGTGTGGAGGCAACACATCACACTCTTTCTCTTCAAACACCCCTTTTAAATCTCGGTAAACCGGAGGGATGACTGGCGACCCCTCCCCACCTTGCCCAAAGTCTCTGTCCTTGGGCAGCCCTTCCAAGTGAGCGGCTGCGTCTTTTTCTCTTTGTCCAGGAAGCACCACCGTGGGGAGGAGAGGGGGGAGCACCATCCCGTGGGCAAGGCGATGGTTTGCACAATCCGGATCATTGAAAATTAACTGTCTCTCCCTCCAGCGCAATTCAGGGTTGTGATGGTGTAGCCAGTCTATGCCCAACATTAGGTGGTAATTATAAGTATTTCCCACCAACAAATGGAGCTGTTCCCAATGGTCTGCTATCCCCAGCCACACAGGAGCGGTTTTTTCCTCTGCAGCACGGCCCCCCATCAAAGTTCCATCCATCTGGACAAAGGGAATGGGCTGTCTCAAAGGGTGAGTGGCTATGTTCAAACTATCTACTACCGCTGGGTTTATCAGGCACCTTGTGCACCCGCAGTCAATAGCTGCAATTAACTGCATAGCTTTTTCCTTGGGCCCCACCACCAAAGTTACAGATACTGACAACAGGGGAATGCCCCCACTCACCATCCTTTTGCGGCTTTCTGCTCCCACAGCCTGCCTCTCACCGCTTTCTAAGACAGGCTCTGGAAGTTTAAAGGCTCCCCTCCTGAACCCGTGGAAGTCTCGGAGCTGTCTGAGTCTGACCAAACCCCCGGTTCTTGGGACTCCTCCACCTTCAGGCTACGTTCAGCAGAAGATTTCTTTTTCTGCTGGCTCTTTTCCTTTTTGGAACCTTTGCCGGGAGGGGCCTGAGAGGAACTGGGCTTTCCTTCCTGAGCCATGTCTGGGCAAGCAGCAATTAAGTGCCCCTTTTGGCCGCATTTTAAACACAGGCCTAACCGCCAGCGTCTCTCTCTCTCTCTCGGTCTCTGCAGAGCTGGCTGGAGGTTTCCCCTTGTGGGCTTGGCTTCGGCCCCCCTTCGCTTTTGTCTCTTGGGTTTGTCTTTGATCTAACATTCTGACCTCATGTAAAATGCCTTCTGCTTCTCCCGCCACTCTAATCCACTCCATGGCCGTGAGGGATTTGCCCATCATCAACACCCATTTGGCTATCTCTGGCCACAGTCCATCTTTGAAATATTGGATCTGTATCCCCTCTGGACAGTCTGGCACTTGGGCCACCAACCTTCGGAATTCTGCTGCATATGCTGCCACTGTCATGGAGCCTTGTTTTAAACCCTTTAACTCGGCCAAGGCAGTGGTGGCCTGCAAAGGGTCTTCAAATCTAGTCCTAAGGGCCCTCATGAATTCATCTAGGTTCCCCAGCTCCGGCGCTCGGCGATCATAGAGCTGCACCAACCAGCGGGCCGCCTCCCCTCGTAGATGCCTCGCCACGCACTTCACTTTGGCAACTTCTGAAGGGAAAACGGGCCCCCACTCTTCCATGTGATCCGCCACTTGCGATAGGAAGTAAGGCAGCGTTTGGGGATCCCCGTCGAACTTGACCCCCATCTTTTTAGCCTGTGCATCTGGGACCCTCGGCTGTGGAAGGGCGGCTGGTGGGGGCCCTGGGAGCAAAGCTCCATCTCCCCCTGCTCCCATTGCTGGGGGCTGCCCACCTGGGGCTGGGGCCCGGGCGGCTCCTACCCCGGCACCCCCTGCTCCATCCCCCGCCATCTGTTGGAGGATCTCTAACATCGTGGTCATGGTACCTCGCATCTCCTCCACCTCCGATTTCAGCTGCTGTACCTGTGTCTCCAGGTCGGTCCCCTCTCCCGAGGGCAGCTGCAGCGGTTGCGTGAATCCGGTGTTCCAATCCGACCACCTCGCAGCCCGCCGGCGTTCCTTGGTGTGCACTGGGGCCAGTGGTGCACCAAACCATCTCCCAGACACTAGTGGGGTCTGTGGCAATTGTTGGGCCCCGGCCTTTGGCACCGCGCCGGTGTCTTTGTCCACCATCCGAGGTTCTCCTCCATCCCCAGGAGTTTGGCACTCTTTGGCAGATATCCCCTCTCCTGCATCCATCTCTCCAAGAGCAGGAACAAAACCCAAAAACAAAATAAAACTTGGTTGTGAGTCTCAGCTAACTGTCATGAAATAGACAGCAGCACCTTTAGACATCCAACCAGTCAGTTTAATTAAAGAATTAACATAACTTTATTGGAAGATCCATAGGTCAGTCATGCCTATCAGACGTTTTAGCTGAGACTGAAAAAATCCCCCTCTACAACTAGTGAAAAGAATGTGCAAAAAGCCCACGCTCTCAACCCCTCCTTCCTTTTCCCAAACATCTCTTTCATTCCCAGCTAGCCGAGCCAGCCACCCAAGGTCACTTGATAAAGCACCTGCACTCTAACATTACTAACCCATCTTCCCATCATCCCCACACTATACTACATATCTGATAGAATACTAACAGGATTCTAACAAATAAAGGACATATACAATGAACAAAAAAGCCCAACTTATAATAAATGGCAAAAAAATAAGGGATTCTTTATTCAAAGAGTAATATGCAAAAATAGTCTTTGTCTAACAGTAGGATATATGGTCAGGAAAGGGTGCCCTTTATCCTCTCTTCTTTTCATAGTTATTCTAGAATTACTAACTAACAAAATCTGCCTAGATCACCACATAAATGGGACAAAATGAGAGGATCTCAGTTCAAGCTTAGAGCATACACGGATGACATGATAATCTTTCTTGAAGATCCTCTAGAAAGTACTGAAAGATTAATGACAATACTCAGCAAGTTTGGGAAACTCTCAGGTTTCATCTTAAATAAATAGAAATCCATGATAATCACTAAAAATCATTCACTGAATGAAAAAAAACCACCTTACATGATAAAACACAATGTAAAATAGTTTAAAAGGCTAGATATCTGGGCATCACTATTTCTAACAGAAACACCGACCTATTCGACTATAATTATAGAAAAACATGGAGAGAGATAAAAGGGACTTAGTAGACTGGTCCAGACTAAAGCTATCTTTTTATGGCAGGATTTCTGCTATAAAGATGTCGGTCCTTCCCAGACTAATTTTTATTTTTATTTTTAAGCCTACCAATCATACATAATAGCAAACCTTTCATAGAGTGGAACAAAGAATTAAGGAAATTTGTCTAGGAAGCAAAGAAGCCTAGAACTAGATGGAAAATTTTAACCAACAAGAAATAGTACAACAGATGTGGCCTTCCAGGTCTGACACTATACTATACTATTAAGCCAGTGCAAGAATGGATAAAGCTTAATAATAAAATATTACTAGATCTGGAGGGTTTTAATCTGTGATTTGGCTGGCATGCATAACTATGGTATGATAAAGCAATAGTACAACAGGACTTTGAACATCACATACTTAGGAATGCTCTATTAAAAGTCTGGGCCAAAATAAAATTAACCTTTTACTGAGGTGTCACCCCAGGACACATTGTTAAGTAGATATAAATCAACCGAAATATGGTTGAAATACAATGAAATCATAAAATCAGATATGCAAGTTCAAAACTTGGAGTTGAAAGAGCTAAAGGATATCTTAATTCTAGATAAAAACATACATTGGTTCCTGTACTGCCAATTATGAGAAATGTTTAAATCTGATTTTAAAAGATTCAAAAAAATGAGATCGACACAGTAATACTTGAAAATAAACCAAAACAGAAGACTAAACTTTATGGAATACTTCTTGAAAGGAAACTCAAAAGTGAAATCATTAAGGATGATATGATAAGGTGGTCTAGAGATGCTGGAAGAGAAATCCACTTAGACAACTGGATGCAAGCAAGATTACACACCCATAAATTTGCCAGGAATTAGAACGTAAAAGAAAACTACTTCAGAATGAAAACCAGGTGGTATTTGACACCTGTTAGACTAGCTAAGATCTACAAAAACTGTAATCCCAGCTGTTGGAAATGCGAGAAAAAAATTAGGTACATGGATTCACATGTGGTGAACATGCCTAGTGGTAGCAAAATTTTGGAAATCACTCCACACCACAATTTGCACCATATTAGAGATATCATTTGAATTTACCCCAGAATCATACCTCTTAAACATGATACAAGGCGTACAACCAAAAGATAGAAATAGATTTTGGAAAGTGATCCTATACATGGTTTCATCAGCATGAACCCTACTTGTGCAAAAATGGAAATCAATGGACACTCCTTCTATTGATGACTGGATGGTCAAAATGATAGAAACCTGTGAAATGGACAAAATATCGAACACAATTGAAGGAGAACCTTCTGGGAAACGCAAACAAAACTGGCAAGCTTTAATAGATTATTGTGAGAAATCCTGGAGCAGTACAAATTAAGATAAAACAAAGCAAAGCAGCTTCATTTATATACTTCTTCATACCACACTATGCAGTGTCTTAGTGGTTTACAACTGTAAGCTCATTGCCCCCCAACAGCTGGGTACTCATTTTAGCGACCTTGGAAGGATGCAGGCCTGAGTCCTGGCTAATATTGAACTCACAACCTTGTGTTTATGAGTGAGTGGCTGCAGTACAGGCATTTAACCACTGTGCCACCAGGGCTCCTGGTTTCAGTTTCAGTTATATATAGTTTCGCTTATAACATAAAAATAAGCTTAGTTGAATACTATCTCTTAATGAATGATGACAAACCAATTTTTTTGGAACTATTAAATAGTTAATAGAAAGAAGTAGATTCACGGAACAAGAATGCAGCACAATACTTAGACATTTTTTCAACTGGAAGACCTTTTGCTTGAAAACTTGAAAACTTGATAATTTGAAATATGTGAAACTGAAATTACTAGTAAGAATTTTATACTTTGTTATCTCATATATACTTTGCTATCTTATGTTTTATGTTTTGTTTTGTTTTATTTTCTAATCTTTGTTCAACTAATAAAATTATAAAAAATAGTTGCCATTCTAAAAACATTTGATAAGAGCTGATTCAAGAGACAAAGAAATCAGAAAAAATATCTTTCAGGAGGAAATTAAACTCACAGTTTAGTTTAAATAATTGTTTTAAAGTTGTTGGCTTTTTTTTAAATCTTCATTGCTTTAGGACTATTTTATATACAGTGGTCCCTCCACACTCGCTGGGGTTAGGGGCACAGGACCAACTGTGAAAATGGAAAAACAGCAAATAACAAAAACATTATGTTTCTATCTGAGAGAATACCTCTCTAGGAATCTTTAGGTCCACCAGTGCAACTCTGTGGTCAACATCTGCCAGACATTGACCCTAGAATTGCACTGGAGGAAGTACAAATACTTAGTAGAGTGTTCTCTTTAGGAATCTTAGGTCCTTCAGTGTGACTTTTGGTTAAAGTTTGCCATAGAGTTGTGCTGGAGGACCTAGATATTCCTAGAGAGAACATAGTAACACAATCCATGAATAATCAAATACGCAAAAGTCAAATCAGCAAATGTAAAGGGACAACTGTATATTTATATTACATTGTAAACCAAGCTGGCCTAAATCTAGGCCATTAAGGTCCTAAATGCAGGCCAAGAAGCACGGTATAGACTGATAAAGAGAACAAGTCATTAAATATTAATTTGCTGACCTAGTGGAATTCAGATACTAGCACCACAATCCCATGCATGTCTACTATGAAGTAAGTACCACTGAGTTCCCTTGCATGTAGATGTGTATAAGATTTCAGTGTTATAGAATCATAGAATCATAGAATCATAGAGTTGGAAGAGACCACAAGGGCCATCCAGTCCAACCCCCTGCCATGCAGGAACTCCCAATCAAAGCATCCCTGACAGATGGCCATTCAGCCTCTGCTTAAAGACCTCCAAGGAAGGAGACTCCACTACTCTCCGAGGGAGTGTGTTCCACTGTCGAACCACCCTTACTGTCAGGAAGTTCCTCCTAATGTTGAGGTGGAATCTCTTTCCTTGCAGCTTGCATCCATTGTTTCGGGTCCTAGTATCTGGAGCAGCAGAAAACAAGCTTGTTCCCTCCTCGATATGACATCCCTTCAAATATTTAAACACGGCTATCATATCACCTCTCAGCCTTCTCTTCTCAAGGCTAAACATCCCCAGCTCCCTAACTCGTTCCTCATAGGGCTTGATTTCCAGACCCTTCATCATTTTAGTTGCCCTCCTTTGGACACACTCCAGTTTCTCCACATCCTTTTTGAATTGTGGTGCCCAGAACTGGACACTGTATTCCAGGTGAGGCCTGACCAAAGCAGAATAGAGTGGCACTATTACTTCTCTTGATCTAGACACTATACTTCTACTGATGCAGCCTAAAATTGCATTGGCCTTTTTAGCTGCTGCATCGCACTGTTGACTCATGTTCAACTTGTGGTCCACCTGGATTCCTAGATCCCTTTCACACGTAGTCTCATTCAGCCAGGTGTCCCCCATCGTATATCTGTACTTTTCGATTTTCTGCCCTAAGTGCAGTACCTTACATTTCTCCGTGTTGAATTTCATTTTGTTAGCTTTGGCCCAACTTTCTAGTCTGTTCAAGTCATTTTGAATTTTGATCCTGTCCTCTGGGGTATTAGCTACTCCTCCTAATTTGGTGTCGTCTGCAAATTTGATAACTATGCCCCCAATACTGTCATCCAAGTCATTAATAAAGATATTGAATAGCACTGGGCCCAGGACAGAGCCCTGTGGCACCCCACTAGTCACTTCTTTCCAAGTTGAAAAGGAGCCATTGTTGAGCACCCTTTGGGTTCGACCAGTCAACCAATTACAAATTCATGTAACAGTTACTTTGTCTAGCCCACATTTTACCAACTTGCTTGCAAGAATGTCATGGGGAACCTTGTCAAAGGCCTTACTGAAATCAAGATATACTATATCCACAGCATTTCCTTCATCTACCAAGCTGGTAATTTTATCAAAAAAAGAGATCAGATTTGTCTGGCATGACCTGTTTCTCTGAAACCCATGTTGACTTTTTGTGATTATGAAATTACCTTCCAGATGTTCACAGACTCTCTATTTAATGATCTGCTCCAGAATCTTTCCTGGTATTGATGTCAGACTAACTGGACGATAATTGTTGGGATCCTCTTTTTTCCCGTTTTTGAAGATGGGGACAACATTTGCCCTGCTCCAGTCCGCTGGGACCTCTCCTGTTTTCCAGGAATTCTCAAAGATTATTGCCAATGGTTCCAATATTATGTTTGCCAGTTCTTTTAATACCCTTGGATGTAATTCATCTGGTCCTGGAGACTTATATTCATTTAGATTAACCAGATGTTTCTGTACTATCTCTTTACTTATTCTGTGCTGAAATTCTCCTATTCTGTGCTCTGCTCCATTATCCTCAGGTTGAGCACCCTTTGCCTTTTCTGAGAAGACTGAAGCAAAGAAGGTGTTGAGTAATTCTGCTTTTTCTCTGTCCCCTGTTAACTTTTTGCCATCTTCTCCACACAGTGACCCTACCATTTCCTTCTTTTTCCTTTTGCTGCTGATATACCTCCAAAAGCCCTTTTTATTGTTCTTAACCTCTCTAGCAAGCCTGATTTCATTCTGCGGTTTAGCTTTTCTGACTTTACCCCTACACGTGCTAGCTATTTGTTTGAATTCCTCTTTGGTGATTTCCCCATTTTTCCATTTCTTATACATGTTCTGTTTAAAACATAGTTCAGTTGCAAGTTCCTTAGTCATCCATCCTGGTTTCTTAAGACACCTCCCATTTTTCCTCCTTGTTGGCATGGCTTGAAATTGTGCCTTCAGTATCTCCCTTTTGAGAAACTCCCATCCGTCTTGAACTCCTTCTCTTTTAGTATTCCTGTCCATGGGATCACCCCCAGTATTTCTCTAAGTTTAGTAAAATCAGCTTTCCTAAAGTCTAGAATGCGTGTCTGACTATGCCTGGCTTCTCCTTTCCACTGTATAATAAACTCCAGGAGGACATGATCACTCCCGCCTAAGGATCCAACCACTTGCAGCCCATTAACTAGGTCTTCCCTGTTAGTTAGGATCAGATCCAAAATAGCTGACTCCCTCGTTGCCTCTTCCACCTTTTGAACAATGAAATTGTCTTCGAGGCAAGTGAGGAATTTGCTAGACCTTGAGGATTTTGCCGAGTTTGACTTCCAGCAAATATCCGGATAGTTGAAGTCACCCATCACTACTATATTTCTCCTTTCTGAGTGTGTGGTCATCTGTTCTAGAAAGGCATTATCCAATTCTTCTGCTTGAGTTGGGGGTCTGTAGTAGACTTCCACACTAACATCCCTGTTGTTTCCCTCCCCTTTAATTTTTATCCAGATGCTCTCCACTTGGCTTCCAGGATTGATGTCCTGGATTTCTTCACTGGTGTAAATATCCCTGACTATTCCTCCTCCTTTCCTGTTTGTCTTGTTTCTCTTGAAACGGTTATACCCCTTTATTTCTACATTCCAGTCATGAGACTCATCCCACCAGGTTTCAGTGATGCCTATTATATCATATTTGCTTTGTTGTGCTAGGAGTTCAAGTTCATCTTGCTTATTTCCCATGCTCTGTGCATTAGTGTAGAGACTACATGTGCCCCCTTTACTTGCTGCCTGTGCACGTTTTTTTGTTTGTTTTTTTTGCCTCCCACTGTTGGGTCCCTGTACTGTTTGCCTTGTTTCCTCTATGACAGTTTGACTATTTTCTCCAGTCCTTTTGTCTTCCAGGACGTTGTCTCCCTTCCCCACACATTTCAGTTTAAAGCCCTCCTGATCAAATTCTTGAGATCGTTGGCAAAACCATTTCTTCCAACTGGTGTGAGATGCAACCCATCCCTTGCCAGGAGTCCGCCCTCAAGGAACCACAACCCATGATCTAAGAATCCAAATCGTTCTCGACGACACCATCTGTGGAGCCAATTGTTGACATCTGCTATCTTCCTTTCTCTTCCTGGACCATGCCCTTGAACTGGCAGAAGAGACGAGATGATAATCTGTGCCCCCATTTCTTTCAGCTTCTTACCTAGAGCCTCGTAATGCCTTTTGATATTCTGAAGGCTGCGTCTTGCTGTGTCATTCGTTCCCACATGGACTAAAAGAAAGGGGTATTGGTCAGTAGGCCTGACCAGTCTTGTCAGCCTCTCTGTCACATCTCAGATCTTTGCCCCAGGGAGACAACACACCTCCCGAGACATCTTGTCAGGCCCACAAATCACTGCTTCTGTCCCCCTCAGCAAGGAGTCCCCCACCACGACCACACGCCTCCTCTGAGGCTTAGCAGCAACTGTTCTCTGTGGTGGAACTCCCAGGATCCCCTGCTCTGTCTCTGAAATCTGTCCATGCTGCTCTTCCTCGTCCTCCTTGCTAAGAGTAAGAGCTTGAAATCGATTCTGTAGCCGCAAGCTCCCAGAACAATCCCTGGTCTCCTTACTTCTGCGTGTGACCTTCCTCCAGCTTTCTACCTCCTGTGTGTGTGATGTGACCTTCTCTTCCACAGCGACTTCCTCTGTGTGTTCCCCGTCCAAGACCGTTTGTTCTGTTCTGTCAAGGAAAGCCTCTTGCTCCCTAATATGTTGAAGTGTAGCTACCCGCGCCTCCAGCTGTTGTACTTTGTCCTCCAAGAGGGCTACCAACTTGCACTTGGAGCATGTGTAGTTCCCCACATCTGTAGGTAAGAATACAAACATCCCACAGGTATTGCAGGTGATGGCAGCAGTTCCTTCAGTGTCTATACCAAGTCTTAATTAGTACCTGAAAGAGGACTATGGCTTTCCTCCTCAAAGAAAATCCCTTGCTAACACCAGGGTTTAAGTCTGCTGATGAACAGAACTTTTCTACAATTAGTACTGGTTATAAAATTCAAGGGCCGTTAGAGCTAACTGGAAAGTCTCCTCCTCCTCCTTCTCCCCCTGTCCTGGACGAAACTTATAATCCATACCCACACAAGCATGCTCAGAATTCATAGGTCATTGTATCCAACTCTCTGCTCAGTGGAGGATCTCCAACAAAGCTCCATCAGGTACCTGATCAGCCTCTTTTTTGCAACTTCTAGAGATGGAGACCACCACCACCTCTCTAGGTAGTTGATTTCCTTACCAAACCACTTTTACTATCAAGATGTTCCTTCTGATGTTTAATTGAAATCTACTTTCCTGTAACGTCAAACCTTCAGACCTGATCCCACCTCTGGGACAGCAAGGAACAGGCCTGCCCCCTCCCCTCTGTGATAGCCCTTGATGTATTTGTAATCATGTCACCACTCAGTCTTTTCTTCACTAAGCTGAACATGCCTAGTTCCTTCAACCTTTCCTCATACGTTTTGTTTTCCATATCTCTGTCATCCTTGTTGCCCTTCTGTGAATCTGCTCCAATTCTCAGTCCCACTGTGATCAATGGGACATACTTCTCCTAAATGTGTATACATTCCTCCTAGGCTGTATAGGAAATATGAGGAACCATTGGGGTGTAGTGCTCTGTGTTTGTGCATGCATGCATGCATGCACACATACACACCCTCATGTTGTCTGTTGACATGAGGTGACTCCATGAATTTCATAGAGTTTTCTTAGGGAAGGAATACATAGAGGTGGTTTGCCAAATCCTTCTTCAAGAGTAATACATAGGAATTTGGGAGATCCAGATCAGTCCCTGCTATGCCATAAAATTTACTGGGTATCCTTAACCTAATCCTTCTCTGTGTCTCCCAGACTATCAGACTGCCATCAGAAGATCAGATTCTATTGAGTAGTTTCCCAGTGCATTAGACCAGGAGACTGGACCTATTAAGAAGTAGGTGCCTTCATCAGTGTTTTTGCAAAGAAATGTGTTGAATCCCCAGCATATTCCACTAACTTCTGGGGGGGGGGGACACAAGGCAAGCAAGCAACATTAAAGTGATATGTCTGAAAAGTTTGTTTGTGGCATCTAAACAAACATTCATAATCATACATTTCAGTTTCCTAACTTGTTATTTAACACTGAGAAAGTTTCAGGTACAGCGGCTGTATGCATTGTGGCTGAAAACCATCATGGTGAGGAAGGGAGAGAAGGAAAGAGGAGATATAAGAGAGGATTTTGTGTGACCAGTCACTTGGGAGTTTATGGAGTCACATGGACTGGTTGCCCAATTACATCAATGCCTATGCATTACAATCTATAGTTGTATGCCTTCCAATATTTCACACATGCAGACAGGAACACAAGTGGCCAAGTCACATTAGCATATGTCAAGATGGCTAAAGTTACAAGAAGAACACATAAGCTAGGAAAGGCTGCAAAACTTTGATTTTGCCTGACTTTATGCGTTTGAGCAAGACTCTTCTCTTTTGTCTGCAAAAGTGATTCACTATAGGTAACTATGTGACTTGTAACTTATTAATTATAAACTCCATGCATGCTTTATCCGGCACAAGACAAATTACACATTTGGTGGCACACTCTCACATATTGATAGGGCAGGACAAGCTTGAGAGTATAAAACCACTAAATGGCATTCTGGTTAAGCGATAGACTCCTTGGAAATGCAAGCTATGTTCTGTGGCCATTAGGTTTCTAGAGTCTGGCTTTTTCTGCTCCTAGTACCAAAGAGGTGCCCTCTGGTGGACAAGAAAAATTTTCATTACTGTATTTGCACAGAGCTGAGGTCAACTCAGAAGGCAACTAACAACAAAATAAATTTCATTGTGGGGTGGAGACTAAGCTAAGTAAGGTAAGCCCTGGTTAGTACTTGAATGGGAGTCTGCCAATGAATACCAGGTGACTTGAAGGTGTTTGCACACATAGAGAGATACACATACACTCCAAAGGGAATGCAAATTTCATGTGCAATTAGCAGATAGATTGATTCATTCTGTGAAAATTTCCCCCCATTTTTTAGCAACCCTTCCATGGTCCATTTCCAGATTCAAAAACTACAATAAGGATAAGGAAATGATGATAAAGGGCTAAATGCAATTTGTCCCAACTACAGTAGGCCTATTGAGATCATGGGAACAAATGCAAATAGTGATGAACAATTCTCATTCGTTTTATGTTTCCAATTAAGTCATTCATAGCAACATGAGTTTTTGCTGCCCTCCTACAACTCAGGAGAGAAAGGGCCAGCAAAACCTTTTTCCTGAAGGATTTACACTCATAGTATTGGTGCCATTGCTAAGAAAACCCACCTCTGGAGGTGGTGAAATACTGAGTACTCATTGGCATGCTTGTAGTTAATAACTAAATATTCCAAATATTTTGGTTGGTTTTTAGGTTGCTGACTTTTTATATTTGTTTCCAATGTTATAGCAGGTTTTAATTTATTTTAATATGGGAAGGATGATGATTTGCCTTCAGTATTGTTGAAACAGAGTTGCCAGGCTGTGGATAGTCTTTTCCAAAATGTGATTGGCCTATAAATCCCATCATCCCAAGCCAGCAGAGGGGTAGTTGAAGATGTCAGGAGTTTTGTCTTATAGTGTCTGGAGACCCAAGATTGAGAAAGGATATTTAACAGGCTTTATATTTTAATCTTTACATTTTAAAGATTTTCCATCTTTCTTTCCTGGAAAACAATCTACAGATAGATTCTCACCTGAATGACCATCATTCAGTAACACTAGGTATGTCATCATGGTTGAGAAACACTCTGATTCAGTGGATGATATGAAAGCTATGTCTGTGATTTTTGGATGAGACGGCCATGAAAGGAAGCTACCTTATACTGAGTCAGAGAACTCACGCATCTAGTATTGTCAACACTGATAGAACATTGATGAGGAAACCCCCCCCCTATCTAGAAAATACCCTTGCAACCCTTTCCTGCATACATACAATTTGTGTGTCCCAGATGTAGCCAACATTGCCATACTGAGGATGGAGTAAGCTTGTTTTCTGCTACAGGAGAAGAGATTCCGCCTCACCATTAGGAAGAATTTCTTCACAGTAAGAGCTGTTGTATAGTGGAATATGCTGCCTTGGAGTGGGGTGGAGTCTCCTTCTTTGGAGGATGGACATGTGTTGAGGGTGCTCTTTATTGTGTGTTCCTGCACAGCAGGGGGTTGAACTGGATGACCCTTGAGGTCTCTTCCAACTCTATGATTCTATTATTTTCCTTGGCATGCTAATTTTCTGTGGATCTAATTCACGTTCTTTTTCATCAGTGGGAACATTCTCAATTCAGAATGTACCAGTGTAGGGAAATTGGATTGGCTGCATGGCACACATGGTTCTGTCCCTTGCAGAAGGAAATGACTAAGAAACTCAGGAGGAACAGCAAAACAGTTGTCATTGCTGTCTCCTCTTCCATACTTGACTCATGTGATGAGTGCATCCCTTTCCCTAATGGTAGGGCCAGCCTAGACTTTCAGTTAGTATGGATCTGATAGCAGAAATGAAGGAAAAGTGATATTTTCCACTTCTTACTCCTTCTTCAACTGTTTCAGACAGCCCACCAACCTTCCAGAATTTTGAGGACATAGCAGAAAATCAGCAGTGATTGCCCATTCTACCATTGAGATTCCTTGGCTGGATCAGAGGTTTACACCACATACTTTCCCTCTATAGGAGACTTTTACTGGATTTGTCCATTCTGAACTGTTATTGGCCTTCATATGTTTCAGACTACAAATCTCATCAGACCTAGGCAGCATAATCAGTGGTGGAGGATCATGTGAGTCTAGAAACATCTGGGAGGTACCAAGACACTCACTCATGATGTGTTTGAAGATCAGATTGAATATGCAGCTATTTTATCAAATTTTAGCTTTCCCTTTGTAATAGCTTTGTTATAGTCAGTGTCTTGATTGCTACTTTAAATGATTCTTGGAAATCAATGGCACACAGATCTAATAGGCTGGATGCTATAAGAGAACAGGAGATAGTGTGCGTGTGTTTTTTAAATCCCAGTACAGTATGTATAAACTGAACTTAGTTAAAGAGTTCCCATACTTTGGATCAAACATGAATCAGAATGGAGACTGCAATCAAGAAATCAGAAGAAGACTAGGATTGGAAAGGGTAAGCTATGAAAGAACTAAACAAAATCCTAAAATACAAAGACATAACACTGAATACTAAGTTAGGATCATCCAAACCATTGTATTCCACATCACAATGTATGGATGTGAGAGCTGGACAGTGAAGAAAGCCAGTCAAAAGAAAATAAATTTATTTGAGATTTGGTGTGGAGAAGAATTCTAGGGACAGCCAAAAAGACAAACAAATGGGTTCTAGTTTTTATGACTCATTAGAAAAGACAATTATGCTAGGGAGAAAGAGAGGAAAACCACATATCACATGGTTCAACTCAATCAGGGAGGTCATGGGCTTGAGCCTGCAGGACCTAAACAGAGCAGTACAGGATAGGGAGACTTGGAGATGTTTCATACACAGGGCCATCATGAGCTGAGATCAATTTGAGGGCAGTTAACAACAACAACAATGTAGAAGTATATCTCCTACAAAATCCCAAGACTTTTGGCTATCTGGATGAGCCCATCGTGAATCATGAATCATGAATGTGACAGTACAATGGCTTGTGCAGAAAAATAAAGAAACTTACTACAATGACCAATGTAGAGAAATAGAAGACAATAACAAAAATTGAAGAACAAGAGATCTATTCCACAAGATCCGGGAAATCAAAGGAAAATTTGAACCAAAGTCCAGAATGCTCTATGACAATAAAAATGACATAATTCAAGATCAAGAAAGAATAAAAAGATGCTGGATGCAAAACACAGAAGAAATAATAATAATAATAATAATAATAATAATAATAATAATAATACTTTATTTTTATATCCTGCCTTTTGCTGTGGCAATCAAGGCAGCTTACATATAAAATTAAATTTAAATAAAACTTGCCCTATAATAAACAATACTAAACAATACTAACAAATAACAGTTAACACCCTCCTTTAAAAAAATATTAAAAATACAAAATACAAAAATAAAGCCATTGGATTAAAACAGCAGGCATTCTGGGACACCAGGAAAAGTGTGGTGAGGATGTCTAACAAGGAGGGAGGCCAGGTTAGGTGAGGTGATCTATTCAGGGAAGGCCTGCTGGAAAAGATCTGTCTTGACAGCTTTTTTAAAGCTGTCCAAGCTGGTTATTTGCTGGATCTCCTCCAGCAAGACATTCCACGGTCTGGGAGCAGTTGCAGAAAACATCCTCTGGGAGGTTACTGATAATATAGTTTTTATTGGTTGCAGTAAATTCCTCCCAGAGGATCTGAGGATGCAGGTTAGATTACATGGAAGAAGGCAATCCCTTAGATAGGTTGGACCCAAGCCATGTAGGGCTTTAAAGGTCATCACCAACACCTTATACTGTGCTTGGAAACCAATAAGCAGCCAGTGGAGAGATTTCAGGACAAGTGTAATAGATCACTCTTAGATTTTCCGGTGATAAACCTGGCTGCCATATTTTGTCCTAATTGTAGTTTCCGGACTAGTTATAAGGGTAGCCCCATGTAGAGTGCATTGCAGAAGTTGAGTCGTGAGGTTACCAGTGCATGCACTACAGTTTCTAGGTCCCTTACTTCCAGGAAAGTGCGCAGCTGGCATATCAGCCGAAGCTGATAACAGGCGCTACTGTCGCATTCACCTGATCTGTCATCTGATATACAAAAGAGATGATAAAATGAAGGGCGCATGGAGTGAAGAGCCATATGAAGAAGAACTCCAAATTCTAAAAAGCGAGGTGGAAACTGCATAAGAGAAATAGCAAAAAACAAATCACCAGGAACAGATGATATTCCAATTGTACTGCTGCAATCCACATTGAGAGAATCAACTCTAGTGCTGACCAACATATGTCAGCAGATCTGGAAAACAAAACTCTAGCCAATAGATTGGAAGTAGTCAATATACATCCCTATCAACAAAAAAGTAGATACAAAAGACTGCAGCAACTTTAGGACCATAGCACTGATCTCTCATGCAAGCAAATTTATGCTCAAAATTCTGCAACATAGACTCCAACCATGCATGGAAAGAGCAATGCCAGAGGTACAAGTGGGGTTCAGGAAAGGAAGAGGCACTAGGGATCAAATTCCAAACATACGATGGCTAATGGAGTGCACCAGGGAATTCCAAAAGAAAATCAGCATGTGCTTCATAGACTATAGCAAAGCCTTCGACTGCATAGATCATGAAAGGCTATGGAACACCCTTAAAGACATGGAAGTGCAAATACATCTGATAGTCCTGATGGGTAATTTGTACTCAGGACAAGAGACTACTGTCAGAACAGAACACAGAAAAACAGAATGGTTCCCAATTGACAAAGGGGTCAGACAAGGCTGCATCTTTTCACCCTATCTGTTCAACTTGTATGTAGAAGATATGCAGATGATACCAGAGTACTAGCAGGAAAACTCACAGACTTGGAACATCTACTAAGGAAGATCAAAGAAGAAAGTGCAAAGGCAGGCTTAGTGTTGAACATAAAGAAAACAAAAATAATGATCACCAAGGACCTTCACAAGTTCAACCTAGACAATGAAGAATTAGAAATAGTAAAAAAATTCTCATACCTGGGATCAAACATTGATAGAAACTGGGAGTGTAGTCAGGAAATCAGAAGATTAAGAATGGGGAGGGCAGCCATGAAAGAACTAGGAAAGATTCTAAAATGCAAAGATATGCAACTGAACACAAAAGTTAGAATCATACAAGCCATTGTGTTCCCTATTACCATGTATGGATGTGAGAGCTAGACAGTTAAGAAAGATGATAGGAAGAAAATTAATTCATTTGAGATATGGTGCTGGAGAAGAGTGCTGAGGATCTCATGTACAACCAAAAGGACACACAAATGAGACAGTTAACAACAAAACGAACACATAAAGAGGAAGAAAGGGGGCAAGCTGAACTGAGGACACTGAATGTAGGAAGGACCATTAATGGAATCATACGGAGAATATCAGGAACTGTAGGTTATATTTAGATGAAGGAACTGGCAAAACCACCTTTGAGCATGGTTTACCTAAGAAAACCCTATGACATTAATGGGGTTGCCACAAATCCACAGACAACTTGAAAGCACATAAACATACAACACACTGAGAAAGAAAGTGAGGAGGTCCTAATTATTAAGGAGAAAGCAAGAGTCAAGAAATGAGAGACCAGAAAAAACAGGGAGGAAGCCTGTCAGAGAGAAATCTCAAAGGAAGAAGAGCTGTACAGGAAATTGATTTCTGAAAAGTTACAATGTTGTCATGAACAAAAAAAAAAGTAGATATAGCCTTACTCTGTTATTTCATTATATATAACATACTGCTTTTTTACCTGTCCATTTTGCTACTCCTATTTTCTGTATTTAACCTATGAGTTCCTTAAAAAATAAGAATTATCATAACAGAGTAAAAAAGAATCCCTAGATCTTTAATTTAAATTGATAACTTTTTGACCTATGTAATGCTTAAATGAAAAAGATTTAACATTCAAAACTAATATTCCAAGCTCTGTCAAAAATGGCCAAAAATGACTCCTAAATGTCTCTGAAGGAGCAAGTAAAAACTACGAATGACACTTTAAAAAAAATGACATCACTCGTAATTATATCACTAACAAAAACAAAAACCAGAACATTATTTACAATGGTATCATCATCATCAATCATCATTATCACCATTGTATTCATTGTATTCCCACAAAAACTGGGACTCAGAGTGGCACACAATTTAAAAGAACAATACAATTAAAAACACAAAAAAAGTTAACATGAAAGTTAACATCAAAATAGAATTAAACTATCTATAGTATAAAACAATTCAGAGTCAACTTAAAAGAATAAAATACAATGAAAAAGAGGGAAAAGGTCATACAAACAATTCAGTTAAAATAATACAGCAGTCTCTGGCCCATTGTTTAAAAACTTTCTGTTTTAAAAGCCTGCCTGAAAAAAAAAGGCTTTACCTGCTGACAGAGGGACAATAAGGAGGGTGACAGTCTGGCCTCCCTGGGAAGGGAGTTTCAGAGTCTAGGGGAAGCCACTGAGAAGCTGACTCTCTTACACATGATACATATAGCTGGAAAGTAATTTTACACATAGTGTGCATGAAACAAAGTTTGGGTTTACTGAACCATCAGAAAGCAAAGATGTAACTACCTCAGGGCCTCTGCAGACCAGCCCAAAGGGCCGTCCTGGAGCCAGAGTTGGGGCGGGGAAGTCGCACGCCGGTTGCCCCAACCCCAACCCCACGGCAACGCTGTTGCTGTCCTGATGCCATGTGCGTTACATGTATTGTTCACCCTAAAGTTAAAACTATCTAGTAGTCCAGAATCCCATTGTTGATTCCTGGGACAGCACATCAAGCCTTTGTTACCTTACAAAATAGCACATCCCCAGAGGCTAGTTTTCAGATATAACACTGATCTCAAAAACCTATCCCCTGTACACACAGTATGCATACAGTTGTCCCAGGCTGCATTCCATATACATCCTGTGTTGCCCTCAGACAAGGTCTTGCTTTCCATGGTCTGCTCTTCAGACAAGTAAATATCACTCTCCTTAAACCCATCAAAATTCTGATATTTGCTTTTCAAACCTCATTTTCAGTTAGATCTGAATGTTGTGTCTGTGTGAATTTCTCTTATGTGTGTGTGATTTATTTTCTAAATAAAACCCTCTTAATTCACCCTCCTTATTGTCCCTCTAACCTGGATTCTCCTTAGTTATTACTACTATATATAGGTGTGAACAGTCCTAAAGATTACCCAGTCTCTTGCAAAGCTAATTGACCCAACATATTAAAATAATGGTGGCATACTTTGTGGGGACCTTCCCACCATTCCTTGGGTAAGAGAACAGAACCACTAACATACCATGCTATCAGCTCTCAAACAAGAAGTCTCCCAGACAGCTAATTTAGAGAACTACATGGCTTGGGAAATCAAAAGCTGCCAGAAGGTTAATGAGAACCAATAGAGTTTCATTCTCCTTGGCCATCCCTCAAATGCAAGTCATCAGTCAGGTTTTCATGCATATAATACAACTGTTTTGTGTTACCTTTCACTTTAAAGAAATGGAAACAAAATCAAAATGGATCTGTTCATTTATACTCCATTATTACAAAAGATACCTGCTTTTCATCAGGTGCTCAGAGAGCGTGTTATAAAGATTTGATGACAAATATATTTAGCAGACATTCAGGAGGCAAGGCATTCTTTCCATCATACCTTTTTATCCTTTAAAAAGTGTGTTATTACCTAGTCTGTGATTTTAGGTGAGATAAACTTCTTTGTATAAATATTGTATTTTCTCTCCTTGCTGTGAAAATTGCATTGTTCTCTCATTCCCTTAGAGCTGCTTTCATTCTTTAAATGCCCCTAAAGTTTATAATCTAAACAATGAATGTTTTATAAAAACATATTTGGTGCAATTTAAATCAACCCAACTTGAGAATTTAAAATTGAATTAGCATCTTTAACATTTGCTATGTTATGCTACTGTGTAAATAGACACTGACTCAACACAATATTTTAGTTTCAGAAGACTTACAAATGTTCATAGATTTTTCTGAGACATTTATAGTAAAAATTAATATGTCCTCAATCACAATACAGTTGCCAGGTGAAATAAGAAGCAGGGCAACAGGAGAAAGAGTGAATCAGGCCCATTCTGCTTACAAATGCTACACTGTTGTCAGGATAAGAAAATATGGACCTACTTTTAAAGTTAAGTGTTCTTTTGGGAGCTGTATTGGATGTCTCCCAATAGTTTGTCAGGTCAATCATTTCTTACATTCTGGCATACATCTGCTCATATTGTCCATGAACTGAGATTACAAAAGCTTTGAAACAATACAGTTATCTCATGAGACCCACAGCTTCAGTGGGCCTCCCACTTGTGAAAAAGTAGCATAGGAGTCATGCTTCAGGATGGTCATGAGATACCTATTATGGATGTTTCCTTTAGTCGGTTATACATACTTGTTCCTCTTTTGTGTCTCATACTGATTCTTTTCTGTATATTGCAGAGGCTGATATAAATCTTTTTTTTTTATTCAAGCACCACTGCAATTCCTAAATTAAATCGTCATCATCGTCATCATCATCATCTAGTGCTCATTTATGTGTTTAAGTGAGGCTGTAAAGATTATGGCTTAAATCCTCCCTAGAGAAGGCCTTATGAATTTGTAAAACTTACAAAAGTGTTGATTTAGCAAATTCCCATTGATTCAGTGGGAATGAAGTAGATTTTATCCAGTTGAAGCTAATCTATTAAATCTAATCTGTTTGGGACTAACAATTCAATTTATGCCTATACTGAACATTTGAAATTTCAGATTTCTATCTCCTTGTTTCTTTTCTCATCTCATTAATTTTAGTGAGTCTATAGCTGATGATATAGCTTCAAGGTCAAAGGCTTCCAGCCTTCTGGTTTAATTTAATTTCAGAGAAGTTCTTAGGAACTGCCAGTGCTGGGTAGGCAGAACTAAAAGTACCAGCCCATTTTAGCTTTAAGTTCTTACTGTCAGTAAGCAACCTTAGCAGTGACATTTAAACCTTTTAGAATGTGTGTGTGTGTGTGTGTGTGTGTGTGTGTTGCAAATCCCATACAACAGCTGAAAATACAGTCATCAGTGCTATCATGAGAAAAAGGGCAAGATCATTTAAGGAACTCTAGAAGGCAAAAACTGGCCTTAGAATCTGAAGATTCCTAGCTCTGGCCTATTGAGCCACCTAAAATAATATTTTTTTGCAATAAATCATTATGCATACATAGATGCTGCTGGAAAAATAGTCTGTCATAGTGATGAGCAGGACTAGATCCACCATTGGGCAGAATAATATGATTGCTCAGGTTGAGGGTGATGACAGGATGTTCCTCTTGAGCCCTCAGCTATTTTCTTTCATTAGAGGACAGAACTATAGGTGCCATGCAAGTTAACCTGGGCCCCATAAACTAACCTACTGCCTCAGGTGCAGCACAGAATGCTATCCTGTCACATGTGGTAAAGTATGATTCAATTTCAATTGGCTTCTATGCATGGAATAGGAAGAGGGAACCATCTTGTCCTTTGCTTCAGGCAATAAAAGGTTTTGGACTGGTCATGGTGAGGAGTTTTGAAAAAGATTCTAATATTTAACCTGATCAGATGAACTGTTTCTCTATCACTTGTTGACACCATCTGCTATCCACATGATGGTGCTGATCCAAGAGGAAAATGACCAGCACAAATATCATGTACTCCACCTATAGAGGATGTCTTGCTGTTTTTGCTATCAAATCCACTTCAGTTTATGAACAAGAGACATCCAACAGTCCTGGTCATCAAAAGCTCTACCCATGTCTTGCAAGTTCATGGTCATAGCTTCCTTGATTGAGCCAATCTATCTGTAATATGGTCTTCTTCATTCCTGCAGTCTTTCACTTTACTGAGCATTATAATCTTTTCCAATGAATCTTCTCATCTGATTACCTGTTCAAAGTACAATAGCCTCAAATTAGTCATCTTGGCTTGGCCTCTAGTGAGAGTTCAGGACTGATTTGCTTTTGGATCCATTTCTTTGTCTGTTTGGCATGGTATTCATGGAACTCTTCTCCAGCACTACATTTCAAATGAGTTGATTCTCATTTGATCCACTTTCTTCATTGTCCAGATCTCACAACCTTACATAGATACCAGAAAAATTATGATATAGATGATCCTGAATTTGTTATTTAATGGTATAACTTTACACTTAAGGTTAATATTAGTTCCTTCATATTTGCTTTTCCAAGTGTTAGTCTTGTCTTGATATCCTGATTACAGTCTCAATGTTAATTGAGCCAAAGTATGCAATTTTTTAAATAATTTTCATGTCTCCATCATCCACTTTTAAGTAACATTAATTATTATTATTATTATTATTATTATTTATATCCTGCCTTTAGCCTTGGCTATCAAGGTGGTTTACATAAAATCAATTACATAAAAACCCTTACAACAATATAAACAACACACTTTATCCCCCATTAAAAATACATTAAATTCAATCTCAGAATTAAAATTTTAACAATAAACAGAGTTTAAAAACAATAAGTATTCTGGAGCAAAGTCAAAATAAAAATGTCTGACAGGGGGAGATCAAAATAGGTGAATAGTTTATTCCGGATAAGGTCGCTGGAAGAGATCCGTCTTGATGGCTTTTTTAAAGCCATCTAAGGGGGGTTGCAGACAGCAAGATATAGTGCAAAATGAGCCCACTTTTAGGGTTAGGGTTAGGGTTAGGGAATCATGGGAACTGTATTTTTTTGTGGCACCAGAGCTCTCTGACAGAGAAGGCTCAATGTCTCAGAAAAAAAAAAACAATTCCCATGATTCCCTAGCACTAACACTAACCCTAAAAGTGGACTCAATTTGCACTATTTCTGGCAGTCTGCAACCCTGCTAAGTTGGTTATCTGATGGATCTCTTCCGGCAAGGCATTCCAGAATCTGGGAGCGGTGGCAGAGAATGTCTTCTGGGAGGTCGCCGCCAACTTAGTTCTCATTTGTTGAAGCAGCTTCCTCCCAGAGGACCTAAGGGCACAGTCATCTGTGGTCATTATTTTTTGTTTTTGTAGTAGGGCCAGCATGGTGTAGTGGTTTTAGCATTGTACTATGAGTCTGCATACCAGGGTTCAAATCTCCACTCAGCCATGAAAACCTTGGGTGACCTTGAGCAAGTCATATTCTCTCAGCCTCAGAGGAAAGCAAAGGCAAATCTCCTCAGAACAAATCTTGCTAAGAAAACCCAATGACAGGTTTGCCTTAGGGTCACTACAAGTTGGAAACAATTTGAAGACACACCAATACCACCACAACAATAATTAACATTTTCTTCCTTAACTTTTACAGTTTCTTCCTTAACTTTCCTCAGTACTTGTTCCCAATCCCCATTATTTTCTACTAGCAATGTAGTGTTATCTGCATATTTTAAATTGTTGCTGTGCCTTTCCCCATTTTTCACACCTCCTTCCTCTTAGTACAATCCTATTTTCCATACATTTTATATTTCTACTCTTTTCTACCTTCTCCTTTGGTCTCCAGCAGTGGCTCCTAAGTTTTGTTCCTCCTGGTGTTTTTGTCCTTCAACTCCCAGGAACCCAGCCAGATTGGCTAAAAGTCAGATACTCTGGGAACTGAAGCCCAAAACATCTGGAGGAGCAAAGTCTGGCAACCACTAGTTTGCAGTGTAAAGTAGTCATATAATACCAAGGTGATTCCTCAGATTGGTATGAAGACAGTTAGGCACAGAGAACTGGAAGACAAGGATGCATGCACTTCAACATCTTTCTATCAGCACACACCAAGTCCCTAAGCAATAACTTTAAAAGGATTCCTAAACGGGCACATCTGGTACAGTCATCAGTAGGGAAAGAGCAAATATCTTTTGATTGACACAACCATTGCAAGGCAGCTTCTAAAATTAACCTTGAGCTGCTCCCTGTGCTGCATTTCTCTGAAATCAGATTTTCCAAGGGTTGTTATCTTATCTGTGACTTAGTGGAAAAGTCACATCTGTTTCGCCTGAAAGCAGAATACTACTGATGGCTCTTCACAATCTGAAATTGCCTGTGCATTTCTATAGATAAAAGACTCTTCCTTAGAATTGAAGGCAAACATCTGGCCAGTTTATTTTTAGCTGTGTCTCATCTTGAGGGGTAACCATACATAACAATGCATACCTGGAAGCCATTTAATTCTTTTGTTGCATTGAACCATTTTGCACCATGATGCCCCTGGAGAAAAACTAAAGAACAACTAACCTTTTGGTGTACATGCTTGCTTTCTTATCAGACAGTTGCATTCTGTTTTCACAAGTCTCTGTCTTCATTGTCCATTAAAGACCTAAACCTATTTTTAGCCCCAAATAGAGTTGTCGTATTGAATCAATGTAACTTATATGAATTTTGACTTAATCAAGTTCCCATGGATTCAATGAATTTGTTCTAGGTGGAACTCACAGGTTGTTTTAGATCAAGATAGGAATGATAGGGTGCAGTTTGCCTATTAAGCAAAGAGAACCAGCATGGTATGACTGGAAGACACACAACAACATTAAGCCAGTGGCTTAATGCCAGTGACAAACCTATATTGTTTTTAAGAGTCTGATATATCTACTTTTTTTCTACAAAGATTTATAGACTTTTACCTCTGAATTCTGGCTTTAGGAAACTTCTGAAAGTTTTGGCTTCTATCTTTGAGGTAAGAGAATTTGGAACCATTTTCTGCTCCAAGTGCTTTAAGAATCAAATAGTGAAAAGCTGAAAGCAAAATTTAGAGATTAAGGACAAAAATAAATTATTACAAGGATTCAACCTGTATCTCTGTTTGGGTGGGCATTTACATTACTAATTGAAGGCCTAAATACCATGAAGGCACTAGATCTAATCTTGGAAGATAAACAGGATCAGCTCTAGTTAGAACTGGATGGAAAACCACCAAAGAATACCCCAGGTGCTATAGGCTATATTTCAGAGGAAGGCAATGGCAAACCACCTCTAAATATTCCTTGACTAGGAAAACTATGAAAGTCATGGGGTCACCATAAGTCAACAGGTGACTTGAAGCCCCCCCCCCCTCACACACACACTGACAATGAATTCAACATAGCACATTTAAGTATATAAAGCTCCTCCTTCTAACACTTAGAAGAGAATATGTAGCTAGTCTGTCTTTTTCTCCTTAATAGATATTTTGCAATAAGGAAAAGGGTGATGGAGAAATTGATAGGAAAACATGGGGAGAGGAATAATGTTATCACTAAATGATGCCCCATAAAATCCAATGAACAATGTATGGTCAATGGTTTGATAAAAGTCTTCTCTCTTGACTGCATGGTTTGTCAAGAGGCCTTGTTCTACCAAATTAACAAAGACTGAGTGATTGACTTTAGTACTCTCCATACCTCAAAAACAGAATACTGGCAGCAGTGAGTTAAATCCAGAATTATTCAGCTTGTTCTATTGGCCAAAGACTGGAAGAAATCAGCCAGTCCTTATGATAAACAGGCAAAGAGAGAGAGAGAAGGCTTCTTCAGTCACTAAGCATATTTTCCACAATGTCTGAAAGAATCTGTGCACATGCAAACTAAAAATCCCCACCTTGCATGTAAGAAATTGCCTGGTGAGCTGTGTGCTGGTGAGGACAGCTGGACAATTCCATTGCTCCACCATCCACCCATTTATTTTCCAGCTATGAGGAAGGTAAACTAATGGCAAAGAGAGAATAGATTATTTCATTTCTCTTTGATTAGTCGACTAGATACTCTTTGAAAATACTTCTTTAAAAAAACCCACTAGTTTGCTAAGAGATAACAGTTTGTATTTCTATGCTGGCTGAAAAAGATGAATCTATCCTTCCTCCATGGCCATCACCTATTTATTTGAATCATATTCTGTTTTTCTCCCACATGAGACCCAAAGCAAGTACATCATGGAAATAAAGGCTTAACAAGCTAGTAAAAATGTTTGCAGGCTAGTATTTTTGTGGGATTATTTAGAAAGTTAATGTAAAGTGTACATTGTACACATAGACTCCATGTTCACAAACCCAGACATTTCCAAGATTTCTGACTATGTGGACAGAACTGACATGTGTACAGTATTAGTATAATTAATCACTTTCATAAATTATGCTGATTAGATGCAAGAAACAGGAATAAAGGCAAGGGGTGCAATCCATCTTTTCCTTCTTTGCCTACAGCAGTGGATATGTAGCTCTCCAAATGCTGTTGGACTGTAACTCCTATCAGCCCTACTCAGCATGGTCAATGGTGAAGAATATGGTAGTAGCTATTGGTGGGTCCCATGTCAGTGCAGTAGTAATTTTGCTTTGAGCTTTAAGTTTAAAGAAGCCAAAATAGATTAATTACCTTGGATAATTCCTTGGAATAAAACCCAGAGTAGCCTCATTCTCCCACTGACCTAGGAGCCATCAGCTGCCCCTAGAGGATGGGAGTTACAGTCCAAAGACATCTGAACAGCCACATGCTGCTCATTCCCACTCTCATCATAACAATGGCAGCTTGAATTTCTCAGATTAAGCCTTAATAGTCTGAATTTACCTTTCTCCTGATCCCTTTGGAAATCTGAATTTTCAGAAAAGTTCACATAACTCCTTTGTGCACTCTCAGACTCAGAGGTGATATTACCTGGATGTGGATGATCAAAATAAGGAGAGCAGTCACAAATTAACCCGTTCAGAGCACTGAACTATTACCTTTTGGACTACAGCTCCTAGAATTTCCCAACCAACATGGCTACTTGCAACATTGATCAGAGATCTTAGGATAACAAACAACAACAACAACAACAACAACAACAAACACTTTTCCAAACTCTGAAACAGTTGAGGCTTCTAAACTTGTCTGAAAGGGGGTTTATACATTATGATTGCCATTCCATTCATGACATCCCATATTTTGGGAGTGTTTGGGTTCAAGCCACATTTGCTGTGTTGAGGGTAGATCCAATGAATTCAATGAAGTCAATGAATTCAATAAGAAATGGTCTGACTCTTTATAAAACTGTTTCCAATTGCCTACTCATTTTATATAACACTATTACATTTATGACCATGTTATTCCCTGCATTCTTTTACCATGCTAGATCTCAAAATCAGATACCCCTAAGAGTCACAGTATTTAAAGTAAGCTGTTTATGTTTACATTTCAAATCTTCTTATTAGGTGATGACCTTAAATATTTTTGATCCGACATGGAGAAAAGTAATCTTCCGATCTGTCCTGTATTTAAATTGAATGGCAAATATTCGAAGCAACTTGTGTAAGTCTCAGATGCTAGATTCTAATGCAAAGCTTAATGCAGGCACAGAAAAATACTTTTTGCACACTGATGCTTTTTCATTTCTTTTCTTTTCTGAAATAATCCAATGCATCTTGAATGTTATAACCTTCAAAACTGGTCTGAGACAATGCAAAGGGTGTTTGTGTATTCTTGTCTGTTTCCATTGCACCAGTAAAACTCATCAGATCCTGAGATTGACAGGTGTTGCTCAAGCACAACTGTGCATATATAAACTTAAACAATATGAAGAGTTATAAATATTTAGCCAGTGCCAAAAACTTATAGTGGTTATACATCTGCTATAGTATGAGGTGGTAAACATAGTTTAGAATATTCAAATGGGAATTGTATTTTTGCATACTCTCTTATGCAGGGAAAGTCTTTTTTCACATTCTGCCTATCATAAAATTTTGCATTTCATTAACCATACATACTGACAACAAATTCATCCTCTATGGATCTTTATCAGAATAGACATCAGATTCAGACAAGGCCTAAAGTCTATACCAAATTGGGCCCTATAGATCAAATGTCCGAGCCTGATTTCTCCTGGAATTACCAGGACCAAAGCTGGACCACATCTGATGTTTTATGTGGGCTTTGTGCTTTGGAAAGGCAGAGAAAAAAACACCCTCATTTTTGTGGGGGGAGGGGATTTCTTTTAAAAATACACAGAATAGAAAAGAGGAAGAAAAGAAGGAATGTTTTCTAGAAAGTGACAGGTTTACCTTCTAATCCTAAAGCAACTTTTAATGGGAGTTTTCCAAGCATGATACTTTGTAGAATAAAATGTGACATTCATAAAAATATAATTCCATTTTCCTTCATCTTTGCTGTAGAGAGAAAGAGAAACCAGCCATTTAGTAATGTGTTTAGTAATTTAGTAATTCCCCATGGATGATTTGTTGCTGGTTATTCCCTGGTTATTCCTGGGATAAGCCCTTTTTAATCGTGATGTTGTGTGAAAATCTTTACCACAATTGCATGACCTTCATGGGATAATGACTCTTTTAAAAAACTTGATTTTCCCAGTGTGATAAAGTCTCCACTTTCCTGAGGACACATCTACAATGTGTGCTTCATACTTCAATAGCAATAGCAATAGCAAGTACATTTCTATACCGCTTATCAATGAACTAGCATTCCCTAAGCAGTTTATAATGTGTAAGCCAATTGCCCCCAACAAGCTGGATACTCATTTTACTGACCTACAAAAGGATGGAAGGCTGAGTGGACTTTGGAGCCCTGCCTAAGATCAAACTCACAACTTTGTGGCTGCAGTACTTCATAAAAATTGTGTTCAAAATTCAAGGGAAGTAAATAATAGTGTCCCATGAAAAAAAAATGGATCCCCCTTCCAAATAAACCACTGTATCAGTCATGGGGCATCTCTGTATAATGTGTCATTTTCAAAACAATGGTTGAAAAAGAAGCTGGAAGAATAAACATGCGACTTTTTCTTCTTCTCCTTTGGTGAGGAGGGATACTCCCCAAATGTAAAGGTTGCTCTGGCACAAAATTCCCTACATCCATTTGTTTGAAACCTGTTAGCCTTATGTCTTTCAGAAGAGGCAGTTATGCCTACAAATTCATTCAGTTCTCCAAAGAAGTGCAACAACAACAACAACAACAACAAAATGGCAGTTCCACCTTTTTTAATAAATAGAGACACATAGCCCCAGTCTCTTGTGCCTAGTTGTCTATAATCTTGCAAGTTTATTGTCTTTAAAAGGAGATAAAAAGGTAAAAGTATTTCCCATTGACAAGGTTGTCAAGTTGTGTCCAACTGTAGGGGGCAGGGCTCATCTCCGTTACCAAGCTGAAGAGCCAATGTTGTCAGAGACTACTCTGTGATCATGTGGCACAGAACGCTGTTTACCTTCCACTGAGAAGTGGTTCTTATTTATCTACTTGCATTTCCATGCTTTTGAACTGCTAGGTTGGCAGAACTAGTGATGGGAGCTCACCCCATCGTGCAGTACCCAGGCCTCGAACTGCTAACCTGCCAATCTTGTGATCAACAGAGTCTGTATCTTAACGACTTGAGTCAATGCATCCCTTTGCATAAAAGGGGATACTGTGTCCATAAATTTCTTCTGACAATATTATTTTTGAATTGGTAATCAGATTTCAGAATCTGTATCTTGATTCTGGCTTGGGCCTCAGGTCAAAGCAGGCTCGCTCTAAGTCCCAGCCAAGGCAGGGCATTTTTCAAAAGCCGTGAATAAGGGTGCATAGAGATCTTGTGGCTGGTGCAATATCCTAATCTTTGTACAGTGAGCTCAACACCATCAAAGCAAAAGAAGGAAGCATTGTCATCTTTTGGAGAACCCCCAGAGTTTCAGAAATGCAAAAAGGGAGGAAAACCTGGAGAAGGAAACATACCTCAGAACAGCCCAGTGGTTATAACTCTCGATGGAGAGACTAGAAAGCCAGAAAGGAGCAAGGAGGAATGGAATATCCTCACAAAAACCTGGCTGTTTGGAGTACTGTAAGAAAGCTCTCTATACTATGAATGTTGTTGCAGGTCCCCCATATTAATAGTATATTCAGCAACAGCTTAAACCCTTTAGCAAGAGATCCTGTGCTCAAGAGTTCTTTCTTTTCTACATACTGTCAATGTTTATTGGTAGGAAAACTGTCACTTCCATTTTTAAAAAAACAAGGTGCACCTGAGCAAAACAGGATATTTTTTTCAGTGCTTATAAATCTAACCTGCAAAGACAAAGACTAATTTGAAAAAGCAAATGAAAAAAGCTGAGCAGATGGAGGGGAAAAGCCAACTTACCCCTAGGGTTGCCTGATTCACAGGGAGAACCCACTGACCAACACCAGCTACCACAATGGGCTTAACACTGATGGGGAATCTACACTGCACCCCTCCTGCTGCAAGGACAAACTCACCAATATGGAGCATTTACAGCTACAAGCCATGCCATACTGTTAAATTTTTTGGTGTTCCACTACAAATGCATATGCACAAGTACATGGACATTCCACCAGCAGTCAACAATCACCTCCCTTACCTTCCCCAGCTGCCAGCTCACTGGACCAGCTATGCACCTGGCTGCTTGATCACATGATTGATCAGCTGTCCATATGGCATTCTGGTGTGCCCGGTGATACATTGGCACAGCATGATCATACAGCCCACCCCCAAATATATACCCATTCTTCCCCTTTCTCCCATGGCTAGCCAATTTGTTAACATTTTTATTAAATTCATTGTATTATTAGTATTGTATTGTTTTTATATTGTTAGTATTTGTAATGTTTTCATTTCACTTCATGGGGCATGCAATGGATCAATAGTGCAGCTGACCACTTGTGTGATCAATTCATGGATGGGCTGTCAGGGATGATGGGAGTTGTAGCTCTTCACCTCTGGCTCTAACTCACCACCTTGTTATGCAGCAGAGCTGACCAGCTTTGATCAGTGGTTGATGCTTCTTTCCCAAGCAGCAGAGTTTCAGAGAATAGGCTGAAGACCCTGACAAACTCTCCAAGCCTTCTCACTCTTCCTCTGAGATGTCTCCAAACTTCTCCAGGATTCCTCTGGCTCTTGTATCTTCCCTCAAGACACCAGACAACTCAGTAGTCTTATATAAAAGATCTACTTTATTCTACTATATAAATAAATACTATATGCCCTACAAATCACAATCTCTACACTTCACAATATCTCCAAAACTACTCCACAATGTACATTAGCAAACATTGCAATTTATAGCCATTGTTAGACACCACCCACCAGTCAGTTTCCACCCAGTGGGTGTGTACATACATCTTGATTGGTTTACATGGATCATCCCATACTTAAGACCAACCCAAGTATTTCATCATTTTACCTTGACTACTTAATGAATCTCAGGTGTTTGCAATCTATAACAGGTGTTTTCAATATACACTCTATAACTTTGTCCTTGGCTCTCAAGGCTTCCAAATAACATTATCCTTTTCACCTGTGTAGCTTCATGATTGTTCCTGCTTAGTCACTGTGACTATCACATACACATTTTATTTCTATTACTGTAAGTCCCATGTTGCATTTTCCTTAACAATCCCCTCCGAAATAAAATATTGTATGTGTCTTATAATGTCATTCCAACCATCTGTGTCAGTCTTTCATGTTTTTCCGCCGTCAATGCTTTTGTGAACAAATCTGCTATGTTGTGTTGTGTTTCTATATATCTCAGTTCTATTTCACCCTTCTGAACCATGTCTCGCACATTTTGATATCTTACTCCAACATATTTTGTTCTGTTCTTCAAATTTTCAGCTTCAGCCATTGCTATGCATGACTGTGAATCTTCCAGAATTTCTACTGGTATCTTGTAACTTTCGTTTAAATCATTTAACAATTGCTCAACCCACTGTACCTCATTCACTATCTCATTTAAAGCTGCGAATTCTGCTTCCGTCGTACTTATCACTACATTTGTTTGTTTCCTACTTCTCCAGACTATTGGACTTTCACTGTACTTGATTATTATTCCTGTAACTGACTTCTTGTCTCCTAATTCTGATGCAAAAGAACTGTCTACATAGCAATCTAAATCTGAATGACTGTTTCTAATTATCAATTTCTTATCTAGAGTTCCTTTCAAATATCTCAATAAGTGTTTTACTGCTGTCCAGTCTTCAATTTTTGGATCATTAACTCTTCTGGACAATACATTTACAGCATACGAAATGTCTGGTCTGGTGTGGCAAGATATGAATTGTAAAGATCCTATTATGCTCCTGAATAAAGTCTTGTCTTCAAAATCTCTAGTTGTTTTTTCAGCTACAAAACCAGTTGTCATTGGAGCTCTTACTATTTTAGCATTTTGTAATCCACACTTTTCAATCAAATTTTCAATTTTCTTTCTCTGACTTAACAAACAATGTCCTTCTTCTGTCCACTCAACACCAATACCTAAATAAGACTTTAATAAACCTAGATCTTTTAAGACAAACTTTTCAGACAATTCTCTTTTTACTGATTCAATTTCCTGTTTTGACTTTGCTGCCACGCATAAATCGTCTACATAAATCACTAACACTTTGTCTCCTTTTGTATAGACACAAGCATCTGCAATGCTCCTTTTGTATCCTAGTTTAGCTAACTCTTCATTAATGCACAAATTCCATGCTCTGGCACTTTGTTTTAATCCATACAATGCTTTTTTCAATTTATAAACTTTCTGATTACTATTTTCTTCAAAACCTTGTGGCTGCTCCATAAATATCTCTTCATCTAAACTAGCATTCAAGTAGGGTGTTTCAAAGTCAAAATGCTCTACAACTAAACTTCTTTTTGCTGCTACAGCCAGAACCATTCTCAGACTTTCTGGCTTTGCAGTTGGAGAATATGTCTTATCATAGTTCTCATACTGCTGTTGTGCAAAACCCTTAGCTACTAACCTAGCTTTATACTTAATACTTCCATCTGGCATTTCTTTCTTTTTGTATACCCACTTACAACCAATTACTTTCTTGTCCTTGGGTCTATCAACGACTTCAAAAACATCTTTATTTACCAGACAACCAAACTCATCATCCATTGCATCAATCCATCTTTCCTGTTCTTCTCTAGACAAACTTTCCAACTCTTCAAAACTTTCAGGCTCTTCCACTGCTAAACAAGCTCTTGCATTTGTCACAACAAACCTATCTGGAGGCTTTCTAACTCTGTGACTACGTCTGGGAATAAACTCTGCTGATCTGCCCTCTTTCATCCTCACTTTCTGTACTGGAAGTTGTAGTTCTATGACTAAATCTCTTGTCTTCAGTCATTCTAGTAGTAATGGGTCTAGATTGTGTCTCATTATCAGAAGAACTATCACTGCTGCTAGTAGATGCTTCTGGCTTAACTGAAACCCCTCCGTTTCCTGAAGTTGGTTCAGTTTGTGTTTCTGGCTCATTTGAACTTCCTAACCTCAAGAAAACTTCCTTATTGGCATGCAATTTGTCCCAACCGGCATGTCTCTCGAAATTTGCAGACCTAGAATACTGCACTTCCCTTCCACCTAAATGAAACTTGTAGCTATTTCCAGAATAACCCAAAAACCTAAGCCTTCTACTTTTGGGTTCTCCTTTCTTCCTGAAACAAGCTGGTATGTAAACATAAGCAAATTGTCCAAAGACTCTCAAATATTTGTAATTTGGCACTCTCCCATACAATACCCTGTAGGGAATGTCTTCAATTTCAGAATGATACAGTCTGTTACTAATATGTACTGCTGTCAAAGTTGCTTCTGCCCAGAAACTATCTTTTACCTCTGCATCTGCCATCAAACAAGCAGTTATCCTTTTTATATCTTGTATTCTTTTCTCCGCTAAACCATCTTCGTTAGGACAAGCGGGATTAGTAGTTTCATGCCTTATTCCTACCTTTTGAAACCAATTAAACAATTGATTACTTAGAAACTCTCCTCCCCGGTCAGTAACAATGGTGCCTACTCTAATATCAAATTGTCTTTCCACCATTCTCACCCATGCTTTTAAACTTTGCCCAGCGTCAGATTTGTTTTTCAATATTCTTACAAAAGCAAACCTTGTATACCTATCAACAATTACCAGAAAATATTTGCTTCCCCCTAAAGATAAACAATTAGCTTGGGCCACGTCTGCATGTACAAACTGAAATGGTCTTTGAGCAATTCTTTTGGTTTTCTTGGCTACTGGAAAAGCTCGAACCTTTACCTGATTACATACAGTACAATCTAAGTGATTTTTGCGTTCAGCAACTTTTAAATCTGGACACATACTGATTAACTTCTTTAAACATTTGAAACTAGCATGGCCAAATTTCCTGTGTAGTTCATGTATACAGTCTTTGTGAATTGGACTATTGTCTATGTTATTAGCATTTTCAACACTGTAGCTATCAATATTGTCCTCCAAATAGTAAAGTTTATCCTTTTTCAAGCCTATGCCTCGCAATTCCCCATTCAGTTTTATCTTACACATGTTCTTTTCAAAAATGACTGTGTAGTCTCTGTCTGTTAATCTACTCACTGATAACAAATTATTTTCTAACTCCTTTATATGTAACACATCATTAAAGTTTTCTTTTAGCCCTGGAATGAAAACTGTACCCATTTGATTTACAGTGCTGAGCTCTTTCCCATCAGCTAAAACTACAGTATTTACATTAGCTGATTTTCTATTACTTATCAAATTAATATTGTTACACATTGAAGATGATGCTCCTGAGTCAATCAACCATTTACAATTAGTATTTTGTTTTTCCTTAATCATGGTTGCAGACCCCTTTTTGTTACCACTATCCTTCAAAAATGGAGGTTTGGACTGCTTTTGATACTGCCACGGCTGCCATCTGCTCTCTCCTTGCTTGCTTCTCTCAGCAGCAAATTGTTTACAATGTCTCTGTAGATGACCAGTCTTTTTACAATAAAAACACCTCCGTTGCTCCCTTGTAAAAGCTGCTTCTTCCTGCTTTCGTAGATCAGGTGTCGTTTGTTGTTTTGGCACAGTCCTCAAACTTGCTGAGTCATGCTCAGACTTTCTTCTCAAGTTCTCTTCCAATATTCTGGCAACAATTAAGTCTCTGTTCAGCTCAGCTTCTGGCAAATTTTGCAAGCTATTTGTAATGTTGTCCCAAGAAGGATCTAGCGATTCCAGCAAAATATAACACTGCTGCTCTTTGCTAATTTCCACTCCTCTCAGTTCAGCTTGCACAAATAAATCTTGCATTATTTTTAAGTGTTCTATCACACACTGTCCTTTCGTCATCTTTTGTCTGTAAATTCTTTTAGACCAAAGCATTTTTGCAAACGCAGTTGAAGGTGTGTGTAATCTCTGTAAAGTATCCCACACATCCTTGGCGGACACTTTATCTCTTACATCGTTAATCAAGTCTTCTTCTAGCATGAGACAAAGACATGCTTTTGCTTTAGCGTCTCTTTCTCGAGCGGCTGCATTAGCATCAGCTGCCAGCCCTGTTTCAACTGTAGACCACAGAGACTCCTTTATGAGTAGAGATTGGGCATATATTTTCCAGGTAGAGTAGTTGTTTCTATTTAATTTACTAAACTTTAGTATCTCCATCTTAATTTGTGCAGTGACTCAATTTGACACAGTCCCTCTGAGTATGCACAGCAGACAAAACACAAAATGATTTACTCACAAGGCTCCACAAAACTTTCTTCCACTCTCTGGACCTTTCAGCTTCTGTGGATGCTGGTTGCTCTAGTATCTGGGCCCATAACCCTTGTCAGGGATGATGGGAGTTGTAGCTCTTCACCTCTGGCTCTAACTCACCACCTTGTTATGCAGCAGAGCTGACCAGCTTTGATCAGTGGTTGATGCTTCTTTCCCAAGCAGCAGAGTTTCAGAGAATAGGCTGAAGACCCTGACAAACTCTCCAAGCCTTCTCACTCTTCTTCTGAGATGTCTCCAAACTTCTCCAGGATTCCTCTGGCTCTTGTATCTTCCCTCAAGACACCAGACAACTCAGTAGTCTTATATAAAAGATCTACTTTATTCTACTATATACATAAATACTATATGCCCTACAAATCACAATCTCTACACTTCACAATATCTCCAAAACTACTCCACAATGTACATTGGCAAACATTGCAATTTATAGCCATTGTTAGACACCACCCACCAGTCAGTTTCCACCCAGTGGGTGTGTACATACATCTTGATTGGTTTACATGGATCATCCCATACTTAAGACCAACCCAAGTATTTCATCATTTTACCTTGACTACTTAATGAATCTCAGGTGTTTGCAATCTATAACAGGTGTTTTCAATATACACTCTATAACTTTGTCCTTGGCTCTCAAGGCTTCCAAATTACATTATCCTTTTCACCTGTGTAGCTTCATGATTGTTCCTGCTTAGTCACTGTGACTATCACATACACATTTTATTTCTATTACTGTAAGTCCCATGTTGCATTTTCCTTAACATGGGCACAAAAAAAATATGGCCAGCAATGGCATCTGTGGCTCATCTGCCCTAGGGTACCAGCTATTGACCACTTTCATCAGTCACCTGGCCCCTCTCCTCATTTTCTAGCTTGAACCAGAGCAAGCAAGGGGTTATTTTGCACTGGTGTTTAACCACAAAGTGTGGCTTGGTTCCAGTTTCTTACCATTTTGCCTACATATGTTGTTTGAACAGATTTCAAAATGGGACAAAGCCGTCTATTTTCATTTGGGTGGACAACCCCAAAGACTCTTCAAAAGTCCCTTTGGATTTTTCTTTTTTATTAATCAGATGCTTCAGTTGATAATGAAACTTCCCCACCCTCAAAAAAGAGTTAAAAATACAAATAACTTTCCCATTTATCTTCTCAAAACTGTTTAGCTTCTCAAAACTGTTCCAAGGGAGGAAAATCCCCAGAGTTTCACAAATCAATGAGCATTAATGTAACATAACCCAAGAGAAGACACCTCTCAGCTAAGACAGCAGGCAGCTGCTTATGTTTAAATTAAAACATAAAGGTCTTGGATGAGTCTCTTTCATTTTCTGTTTCACCACTTTTTTCCCAGAGATTGAAAACCATGTATCTATCAAAGTATGAGCACAAGTGGAATGTTTGTCTTAATAAAAGGCATTTACCAGACACACTTCCTTAGCTTTCAGAGGGGAAGACAAATTGTGAGCAGATCCGGGTTGATAGATTCTGTGTTTGCTTTAGAGGATTTTTCTTTTTTGAAGATTTAGAGATATTAGCCATAGCACCACTACTTTTAACATGTTAGCAAGAATAACAAGCTGAAACGTTCATGAGCCAGCACACTAACCCAGGATTCTACTGTTATAGACCTCCTCATTGGTTGAATCCATCTTTGTTATGTGTGTGCACCCTACTTTTGAGTGATGACAAGTCTTATTTTATTAGAATGGGGTGAACAATAGGGTCCTTTACAATTATACTGTAATAGCCCTATGATTCCACTTAACTCCCATGGCTGCATCTAATGGAATCCTTGGGGTTTGTGGTTTGGGGAGGCACTAAACCTCTCTGGTAGAGAATCCTAATACCTCCCCTTAAGCTGCAAATCCTAGGATTCCACAGAATGGAACCATGGCAATTAAAGTAGAATCATGACACTGTAATTGTGTGTGTGGAAGGGGTCTCAGTTCCAGGAGTTATTTTGATTCCTTGCTTGGAAATTTTCACATTGTACACTAACAATATATAATCAGATTGTTCCCCTCCTCCAAATGCTGTAAGTCAGGGGTAGGCAACCTTTCCCCTTTAAGGGCCAAGGGACTTCAGCTCCCAGAAGCCTCAGCCATGTTGGCCAATAGTCCCATGTTGGCCAATAGCTCTTGGGATTCTGGGAGCTGAAGTCCCTCAGCCCTTAAAGGGGAAAGGTTGCCTACCCCTGCTGTAAGTGATAGGATGTTCACAAAAAATAAATAAATACTGGCATACTCAATCCAGTCAGGGCCAAAACCAAATTAAAGCAGAATAGATAAATGGGAACATAAGAAAACTATCTCACTGAGGTTTTTGGTTTGTTTGTTTTAAAAACACACACAAAAACCTAAGTTTCCAAATGCTATTGAAACAGAGCCCTGGTCTTGAAAAGGAAAAGAAGAAAATAAGGCACTCTTTCAGCAAAGCACGATTCAGAGTGCTACCTTAGAGGAAAATTACCACTCTTAGAGGCTTCCGGGAGTGTATTTCTCCTTGTATTGACCATATCTTTCCCCACCCCCAGAAGTGGCAATTGTAACAAGGGATGAGTCTGGCTCTAGGTCCAAAAAATTGTTGGGATGCTCTAGGCAGCTTATACACTGTGGGGGGTTGCAGACTGCCAGAAATAGTGTGAATTCAGTCCACTTTTAGGGTTAGGGTTAGTGCTAGGGAATCATGGGAACTGTTATTTTTCTGAGACATTGAGCCTTCTCTGTCAGACAACTCTGATGCCACAATAAAATACAGTTCCCATGGTTCCCTAACTCTAACCCTAACCCTAAAAGTGGACTGAATTCACACTATTTCTGGCAGTCTGCAACCCCTCTGTGTGCTGCCCCCCCCCAACATACAATTTTAAAAGGAGATCCCTGAAGATCAATGGTATTTTTGTATTGTAAGCCTTTTTTAAACAAACATGGATACACCCAGATATCAATTAAAACTGAAGAATGTTTTTATATGATCCATCCATTGTGGGTGTGGGAAGGAGGGGATGGGATTTGAATTGATTTTATTTGTTCTCATGTTTTGAAATGTTGTACGCTGCTCCGATTGTCTGGCAGAGGGGCGGGATATAAATAAAAATTATTATTATTATTATTATTATTATTATTATTATTTAACTTTTGTTATTATCCATTGCTTTAAATGTCTTTTGCTTTAACTTAGATTATAAATTGCCTTGGGCCCCATATTTGGAAAAGGATGGGATAGAAATAAGTAACAACACACACACACACACAACTACACAGGGGATGAGCATATAATAAAGGTTCACAGTATTAATAGCACAAGAGAGTCTTGTTTCTTATTTCTAGGGGAACATATAGTGCCACCAAGATTCCTGTAGCCGACTTTCTTTCTCCTTTCCTGATCCTATTCCAGAAAAAACTAATTTCCTGGTATACATATATATTTGGAAATAGATCATATGTTCCCCTTCTACCGAGGGGAAGATGGAAGATGAGTCATCTGCACCCACTACTTACATCTTCTTAGTCCAGTCTAGTTTCCATTGAAACATACCACCATATTATAACTTGCTATCAACTGTGCTTTATTGTGTCCTAAGGGTATTGTCTCAAGGTGTCCAGAGCAATTGCTTTCCTTAAAAGAAACCTAGCTATCAAGAATTGCAGTGTTGGATGGTTCCTGACTCTCTTTAAGATCTAAGGAACTGGCTGTAAAGGGTCCTTAAAAGATCATTCTGATTAACATAAAGCCTCTAGCAATATTAAACTTCTGTTGTGGCACGTTCTCATGCAGTTCCACAGAAACTATATTTATCTTGATGCAATTGCATATGATCAGGTCCTGTCTATGAATAACAGAACCAATGGCAAAGCACACAATGTGGATCTTTTTAAAATATAGTCAGCCCTGTACCTTCTGGTGTGATACCAATTGCATGGAAAAGATCCAGGTACTTTGACTCACATACATAGTTGTGTTGTTCCTTAGGTGCATGATATCACATCATCATATCCTTCAACATTTTGCAGATAAAAACCAAGACATGCACCAAGAATGCCTTCCTGCAATATTGATCTTATCTTAAGAAATTAGAGGGGGAGAAATCCATGTCTCTGTGAGAAAGAGTGATTGTGCAAGCACTTGGTATACAGTTTTTGATACGCTGCAATTCAAAGGGGATCTCCTTTAGGAGGAGCCAGTATGATGTTGTGGTTTGAGCATTGGACTATGACTCTGGAAATCTGGGTTTAATTCCCACTGGAGTATAAAAACCCACTGGGTGACCTTGGGCAAATCACACTTAACCTCAGAGGATGACAATGGCAAACTCATCTGAAGAAACTTGGTTCACCTTAGGGTCGCCATCAGTCAAAAGTGATTTGGAGACACACAACAACAACAACAACAACAAAAACTCCTTATAGAAAGCCACTCCTAATTAGCAGGACGCTCTTTCTTTCTTTTGATTTTTATAAGGTGGGTTTATTCATTTTGCCTACATCAAGAAGCAACTTGAAGTCACACAATACAGCATATTCTGTTCTAAAGCCAATGAAGGCTTCAGCAGTTTGCTTTTCCCTGAACATGTTGAGTGGAGCAAAACTCCGCTTCCTCATCTCCTCTTCTTCCTAATGAGTTAAATTGAGTATGAGCTACTTTTGTACTCCAAAAAGCAAAAAGCAGTTTGCAGCAAGTGAAGGAATCTGAGGACAAAGAGAGAAAGTGGGAGAAGGAGAGAGAAACCAAGATATTTTAAAAAGAGCTGAGAAAGTAAGAATGACAGAGGATTAACCAGGGCATCCCATACAAACCAGGAGAGATGGAGATTATACATCATATAAAACCAGTTCTCATGTAGCTCCATCTGAAGCATTAAAGCAAAGCAGCTTATTTATATACCGCTTCATATCACGCTATGGGATGTCTAAGCGGTTTACAACTGTGAGCTGATTGCCCCCCAACAATCTGGGTACTCATTTTAGTGACCTCGGAAGGATGCAGGCCTGAGTCGAGCCTCAGCCCTGGCTGGTATTGAACTCGCAACCTTGTGGTCTATGAGTGAGTGGCTGCAGTACAGGCATTTAACCACTGCGCCACCAGGGCTGTTTAAAGGCATCTCTGATAGGCCAGTGAAAACATTACACAAAGTCAAAACCATCTGTCTTCACAGTAAATAGAAGCTATGTGCCTCAAATAATATACTGCTGGTTTCCTCTTATAATAGTGCAGTGACATCAGAAGTCCTCTTGCCAGGCACATAGGAGGGACCTTTATACAAGAGTCTTTTTGACTGGTCACCTCAAACATGCCCTTATTTGGCAACACAGCTATATCATTAGACAGACTTAGGCTGCATCTACACTGCAAAATTACTGCCAGCCCTCCTTAGCTACATATCCTTTATTCAGGGAATTCAAGCATTCATGACTTGAAAATATTCCAAAAAATATAAAATCCAAAAAGCAAACCTTGATTTTGCCATTTTATATATGGGACACCATTTCACTTTCCCATTGTATTTAATGGGACTTGAGCATGCATGGATTTTGGTATCCAAAGGGAACACTGGAACTAAACCCCAGCAGATACCAAGAACCTACTGAAATGCCATTTGACACCACTTTAACTGCCATGGTTCAATGTTATGGAATTCTGGGATTTGTCTTGTGGGATATTTGACCTTCTCTGTCAGAGAGCTCTGGTGCCCCAACAAATTACAAATCCTAGGATTCCATAAGATGAAGCCATGCCAGTTAACTTCTAAATGCCATTCTGGTCATAGAGCTGAGGATGAAGCCATCAGGCATCAAATTGTTTTGGGCAAGCTCTGGATACACCGTTCAAGGGGGTGCAGGGGGAACTAATATACTTATGAGCTGCCTTCTCTCCCTGTAGACAAACATTAGACCCTTTGGTACATCTGGCTCAAGCTTACAAAATGAAATACATAACTCTCTAGGTGCAGAAAAACATGCAAGGTAAGAAATGATAGCATATGTTAGCTTCTAATTTTCCAGAGTTCAGATATTTTGACCTAGAATTCTCATCAGCTTTTGGCAATATGTTCAGTGTTAGGAAAAGTTGTAGAGAAAACCTGCATGGATACAGCTGACTTAAAGTCTGAAACAAGGAGCATGCTTACTAATCAATTTAATTTTTTAAAAGCAAGTAGTAGAGGGAAACTTCTGACTATATTTTCTAAGCTGCACATATTACTCTGACCACTATAATTTTCATCATGTGATTTTTGAAAAATAGTATCAATAGGACTGAGAGATTAGTTTGGGTATAAAACTCTGGTCTGGCAAGACCTTGTTGACAAGGATTCAGATTTAACTACATATAAGAGCTGTTTTTGAAAGTTGTCAGACCCATAGGCACCTTATGTGATACCAATTAAGGGAATGGAATCTTTTAAAGTGCATATAGAAAGCCAGAGGGAAAGAGTGAAGAGCAAGAAAATAGAACTAGCATGATTGTTCTGACAAAAAGTGGGACAGAGGTATGATGCCTTGACCTCTGGAGACAATGCCCAACATTAAAGTAGCAAATACATAAATGTTTTCCTCCTCCCCAAAATCTGTCACAGTTGGAATATAAGTCAGCTCTGATTAATTCAGTATATTTTAGAACAGCACTAAGTTACTACCTGACTTGTAGACCACTAGAGTATTATTAAGTATTCATTGGATAGCCATGATGGCTGAATTGCAAAGCAGTTAAAGAGGAGTCAAGTTGTGTCAAGAAATATTGTGTTGGGGTGAACAACTGTGCATCGCTAATAAGAAGGAAATGTCTTACCTCACCTTAGAGTGACCATAAGTTGGAAACAACTTGAAAGCACACAACAACAACAACAACAATGATACCTTATGTATAACACCATATATATGTAGGGATACCACAGCAGAAATAATTTTAAATGAAATATGTTTATCGAAAGTGGGGAAGTCAATGATCTTGCATTCTGACCTGTGCTGAGTGTAGGTAGTCTGCTCAGTTTGTTATCCAGAATCTAAGGGCCTTTGCAGACTGCTAGAAATAGTGCAAATTGAGTCCACTTTAAGGGTTAGGGTTAGGGAATCATGGGAACTGTATTTTATTGTGGCACCAGAGCTCTCTGACAGAGAAGGCTCAATGTCTCAGAAAAAAAACAATTCCCATGATTCCCTAGCACTAACCCTAACCCTTAAAGTGGACTCAATTTGCACTATTTCTGGCAGTCTGCAAAGGCCCTCTGTGCTGAAGACTTCAGTGCCTGTAGTTCTCTCTTTAACTCAAACTTTTTTGTAGTGCTGTACCCTTTCCTCTTGGATGACAACCCTAGTGCTGCCTTGCCAATTTGTTGTTACTATTCTACTGAAAATTTAAAACAACCAACCTTGGTCACTGCTCCTTTTGTACCTGGTCACATTTGGGGCAGCAACTGAGCAGCAACTGACAAGCCTCTGTCAGTGAGAGGCTTGTCAGCCACTGTTCAACTTGATGCTTGGTCTTTGCTCACTTTGCACGCAGTCACTCTCAGAGCATCAACCAAGCATCTAACTGAGCAGTGACTGAAAAGCCTCTCACCGATTCTGCCCTTGTGGCAAAGGCCAGTGTGAGCAAGAAGCTTCTTGGTCACTGCTCAGCCAGCTGCTCAGTTGCTGCTCCCAAAGTGACCAGGTGCAAAGGGAGAAAGCTTCTTGGCAGCAAGGAAGGAGAGGGGCACAGCCTGTATGTGTATAGTGAGTTTACAAAGGCCACATGTTCTGAATTAGAGACTGATGTAGAGAAGGAAGGGGAGTTATTTTAACTACAGGAGCTGCTCCAAATATTCCTTCCCCTCCTTCGAGACATGTCTTCCCCACACAGCTTCAAGTGTTTCCTCCCCACACACAAACACTGCTTCTTCTGCTACCTATTCTTTCAACCTGTCTGATAAAAGAAAGCATGATCAGGTTGGAGTGCAGCTCCAGCTTGTCAGCCAAGCCCTGGCAAAGCTCACAAAGCTTAACCAGGGTTTCAAATCAAAAGCTCTTTTTTGCTATCACTTCTTCCCACTGCCAAATGCTCTAATTCCTTGCTCCTGTCAGTCAGTCTGTTTGTCCCAAAATAGTGCCACTCCAAGCCAAAGAAATGATGTCCTGTACCCATACCTTACAAGAGCTTTCCACCACTACTAGTGAAAGATGCGAGTGGAAGATGACACCACATGAAGTGAGGCTTTGTGGTGGTTTTAAGTGACCCTGAAAAGAGGTTTCGTGCAACCCTCATCCCAACCATAGTCCTAAAGGGCATTGGTTCCCCTCGTCTTTCTTAAGCACCAATATTTTAACCAAAGGCCCCCTGCTGTCTCCTTTTTCTCTCATCACCCCCCCCAGCACCACCTTGGAATCACCGCTTTAACTGGCCTTGAACTAAATAGCCCTTCAAATAAGCAGCTGCTGTCTGTAAAGTAGAACACAGGAGCTGTGCTTGTAGATTTTACTTTTTGAACTACAAGTCCCAGTAACTCTCACCCAGAATGGCCACTGGGCACCCTAGCTGTGGATTCTGGGAGCTGTAGTCCAAACAGTAAGTTTTCCAAGGCCAACACCACTGCAACAGTGATTGCAGCAATAAACAGTGTAGGTTTGTCAGATTCTGTGTTTTATAATAGAAGTATTTTTCCTTGTTTAATTTGTGCAGTGTAAGCTGAGGGAGCTTTGTACAAGGGCATCAAGAAATAATTTAGAGCAATAGAACCAATCTGGGCACTTCGGGGACAAGAATGAGCTGGAATGAGCTGCTCTGCATAAAGGCTAAATTGGGAAGCATCATTAAAAATAAACGTTAAATTGAGTGAAGAGCTCCACAGTGGAATAATTTTCCAGTTAACACAGCAAGAGTATAGGGCATACAATCACACACAGCAAGAAGTGCACAAATCCACTATGGGGGAAACCAGAGGCTTGAAATAAACAAGGTGATATTCCCTTCTTTTCAGAATTTGCCTTGTGATCAGGGAGGATATTTACTTGATTGAAAAATCTGGAGATTATAGAATTCAAAAGGAATGAATATAGGACACTTTGCAGGATGCTGTAGGGATTGGTACTCAGGAAGAAACTATTAATTCTGACAAGGATCAGGGAGCAAGAGAGCTGCAAAGTAATGTTAAAGTAGAAAATTGGACATATTGTTGTAGAATTTCTCCCTAGGTCTAGAAGCACTTTAAGATAACTTTATTACTGTGTTCTGCAGCTGGGAGCAGAGAAAAGCAACAGAACCAGATGCAGGAGGATGGTGGGTGTGGGAGTACACAGCACTCATTTATGGCAACATGAAGCAATAATTTTTGCAAAAGCTATGAGCAATTTGTGTTTGAATGAGCAACTTAGCAGGGTGATATATGTCTTTTCTAGGTCTTAGATGTGATATTTTTAGTTGGAAAATTCTGAAGACAACCATGTCCCTCCTCCGTCCCCCAATTCCAGCTATCCAGATATGTACACTAAAGCAGGCATCCTTGTACATAGCTGGTGTGGGTGGAAATGCACATCATTTTTCATGTGAGCAACAATAATCTGGATGAATCTTTGGCTATTTTTTTCCATGTCCCGGTTCTCCAAATTGTGAGGATTTCCATGGAAATTGCACTTACCTTTGTTTGTTTGTTTTATTACAGATTTTATTAAAGTTAAAAAAGACGAATACCAAACAAGCATAATGGAAAACATTAATTTACATACATCCCTTACATTCTATACTACTTATGTCCACACACATTGTTCAATCTTAATAAAATGATTTCCTATCCCTCACCCTTTGTGTAGTTGCTCTAATTTTTTGACTTTCCTATTTTCAGATTTATTAATATTCTACAAATAAGTGTGTATTACCTATATTAAATTTCATTACATTTTTATAGTGCTTACTTTACTATAAGGAAAAGGTAAAGGTATTCCCTGTTGACAAGGTTGTTAAGTTGTGTCCGACCATAGGGGGTGGTGCTCATCTAGGTTACTAAACCGAAGAGCCAGTGTTGTCAGAGACTATTCTGTGATCACGTGGCCAGCATGATTGCACAAAACGCTGTTTACCTTTCCACCGAAGTGGTACCTATTTATCTACTTGCATTTGCATCCTTTCAAACTGCTAGGTTGGCAGAAGCTGGGACTAGTGATGGGAGCTCACCCCTTTACGCAGCACCTGGGCCTCGAACTGCCAACCTGCCGATCTTGCAATCAACAGTCAACATCCTAACCACTTGAGCCACCAAGTTCCTTTACTATATATTACTAGAATTATAATACTTTAGTATATAATAGTAAAATTATTATTCTGTTTTTTTTCTGTTATATAATTTTTTCTTCTATATCATCTTTTTCAATTTAATTTCTACTGTTTTATATATACCATTAACATATATGATTGATTATAAAACATAATCTTAATTAACAGAGGTATATTCACCCTTGCTCTCTTTTCTCTTTTATTCTCTTAAACCAATTACCCCTATTTCCCCCCGATGTTGTTTAATATACATATATAGTGGGGACCAGTCCCTTTCAAATTTATCCACAGATTCATTCCTTAGTAGACATGTCAATTTATCAACCTCCATAAATTCATATGGCTTAAATATCCAATCATTCATATTTGGTGTTATCATGTGCTTTCAATTTTCTTACGAAGACTGTTCTAGCCACAATTGTTGGGTAAAATATCAGTTTTCCATAGTTTCTCTCTAGATCTTCATTGGCTATCCCCAGAGGGTAGAGTGCTGGATCTATCTTAAATTCCACACTCAATCTCTTTTTAACCTCTGTAAGGATTTGGTTACATTTTTTTCTTAGTTTTCTTACATTCCCGCACATGTGGTATAGGGCACTTTTTTTTCCTGGACAATGCCAGCAGTCTGCCTTTAGGTTTTTATACATTTTAGAGATTTTTTTCTGGTGATAGATACCACCTATATTGAATTTTGAAGTAGTTTTCTTTTACATTATAACTAATAATGTGTTTAATGTCTTTATCGCACCACTTTTTAAATCGACTTACTTCTCCCAATTTCAATTTTAATTCAGGTGGCATCCTGATGTTATCAAAAGGATTTTGCCACCGAATCTGCCACCTGAATACAGGCCAGGTCCATCCCCGTTCACAGGGATGCTCTGGTGGCCATTTTCTTAAGCCGGGAGTTTTCCAGCTTCGAAAAGAGGCGCACTGAGCACCTCTGTGAGTGGGAATAGACCTGGGCTGTATTCGGGTGGCAGATTCAGTGGCAAAATCCTTCTGATAACATCAGTATGCTGCCTGAATTAAAATTTTAATCAGAAGAGGCAAGTCAATTTCAAAAGTGGTGCGATAGTCTCCTTATTCTAACTTTCCATGTTTTTTTCCCATTCCTCCAACATAATTGGTCTACCAATATCTTGGACCCATCTCACCATATAGTTCTTAACTACTTCATACTCCATTTCTATGTTCATCAAATATTTATATAATTTAGAGATTAGATACTGCTTATAATTTAATAGCAATTACCTAAATTCAGAATCTTTCATTTCAAATAAATATAGTTTTTTGTCAATTTTAAATTTTTCCACAATCTGTCAAATTTTTCCACAATTTTTCCACAAAAACCAGTTACATTGGAGGTCTTCTGTCAGTTCTTCACCATTGTCCATAATAATCAACTGTTCATATGTCACCCAGATACCATCTTTAATTTGTTCTCTTTCAAATACCTCCATTTTGGTATTTTTTCTTACTAATTGATGTTTATACCTCAGCCATACTTTTAGAAGTGATTTCCTTATATAGTAGTTATTAAAGTTACTATTTAGTTTGATTTTATCATATATCATGTAGGCATGCCAGCCAAATTTAATTTCTGGGCCTTCCAATTGTAATAATCTTTTGTTCCAGGCATAACTCTTGTCATCCTGGTTTTGATACTCTTTCGAAGGAGCTTGCTAGAGGCTTGTGGGTGTTTATTGACAAATATTCAGCATGTGTTGAGCATATAGGATCATAAGTGTCCTCATGGGTCATCAAGTCTAACTCCCTGCTTAATAGAACTCTAAAGCTTCTGCAGCAAGTAGCACTCCAGCCTTTTTCTGAAGATGTCCAGAGAAGGAGACTCCATCACTTCTCTAGACAATTGGTTCCATTATCAAACACTCTTATTTTTAAGAAGTCCCTTCTAATGTTCAATCAAAATCTACTGTCCTGTAAGTTAAAACCATTAGACTTGCACTTGCCCTCTGTGGCAGCAGAGAACAGACCTTCTACCTCCTCTCTGCAACAGCTCTTGAGGTATTTAAAGAGTGCAATCATGTCAACCGTCAGTCTTCTCTTCACCAAGCTGAACATGCCCACCTCCTTCAATCTTTCCCCATATGGTTTGTTCTCCATAACTCTTATCATCCTTATTACCCTCCTCTGAACCTGCTTCAGTTTGTCTATATCCTTTTTAAAATGAGGTGCCCAGAACTGAACTCATTATCCCAGAAGAAGCCTGACCAGCACAGAATAAGTGGGACTATTACTTCCCTTGACTTGGAAACTATGGGCCTTTACAGACTGCAGAAATAGTGCAGCTTGGGGCCACTTTAACTGTCCTGGCTCAGTGTTAGGGAATCATGGGAGGCAGCCCCACTCCTCAGCCCCAATCCACTCTGTGAGTGGCCCTCAAGCCTCTTCCGTTGCAGCGTTTCTGGACACTGTGATGGAAGGATGTCATCAGAGCGCCTGCCGTGTACAATGGCGGGCACTCCGATGACATCCTCAGGAAGGGGTTGGGGTGTCTGGCTGCCCCTCCCTTTCCTGGCTTGAAGACGGCACTTTGCACCATCTGCAAAGTCCCAAAGCTTGCTTGTTTGAGGCTAGTTGGGTTCAGAGCAGAGAAGCAGACTCAGTGGTACCTTCAACAATTGAAGAACTTTAGCTTAGTGATGGAAGGTGTCATTTGCATAGAAAAGCTCCTGGGGGAAATCTCTCCATCTCCTGTTGTCTGAAATACTGGAACACCACGGTCAAATCCAGTGAGCAAAAAGTAAATGTTTTCACTCTTGCAGTAAAAGCCTGAGTAAATGGTTGGTCCACTATAACCTACTCTGATGGCCAAAACAATCCTGTATCTAGATCAAGGGTGGGCTAAATGTGGTCCCCAGGGACATTGCTTAGGCCCTGGGGCTCAATGTTTTAAAAATTGATTAATTAATTAATTAATGCAAAACAAACAAACTAGCAAATTGCTCCAAAATGCCCCCAAACAGACTCTAGAGGTGTGTGGAAAATATTTCTACCATGTTTAGTCAAAAATAAGTTTAGGAATAAATATATAAATTGCCCCCAAATACCCAAAATCTAGGGCTTGGGGTGCATTTATACCATCTCTCTCTCTGTGTCTCTTTCTCTCTCTCTGTCTCTTTCTCTTTCTCTCTCTCTCTCTCTCTCTCTCTCTCTCATAGAGGGCAAATTAAAGACACTAAAAAGTGACTTCTACTCATTTCCTGTTTTTCTAAAAAGGACTATCTCAGGCTTAAAATGGTCCAGGGAGGCCCAAAATACTTCACCGGAGGGCATATGGGATAAAAATTATAGAGTTTTTTGCACTAGGAGTTGCAGTAGATCTTGCCCTCCAAGATCTCCTAGGGGGCTAATATCCCCTAACTTTCCCTAGTCGCCCACCCGTGATCTAAATGAATCAATAAACCAGATCAATATTAAGTCAGTTTGCATTTATTTCTGTTCCTCCAGTCCAATTTTCCATAGTAAATTGTAATAGTAAATATTTGGTGTTTATGCTGTAGTGTTTTTATTTCCAATGTTATCAACTACCCTTGAAAACTAGGTGGGTTTTATATAAATGCTATTCATAAATGAATATATAAACAGAGTTACTAGGACATATTTGATGTGCGCCGATGTTTCCACCCACATTTAGTATCCCTAATAAGTTTTTCTTCTACTTCTGTAGACAGAGGAATTGCAAGCTAGAAAAAGACAAGTATCCCTCTAGACTTTCTTTATCAAGTGCCTTTTCCCATTACACAGTGATACCACAAAGATGCCACTCAGTTGTGTCCTATGGAATCTAGGGGATTGCAGTTTGTTGGTGCACTAGAGCTCTCTGGCTGATAATTATAAATGTCCTTCCCTAAACTACAATTCCCAGGATTCCATAGGATCTCACTATGGTAGTTGAGGTGGAATCATAGCACTGCAGTTGTACTGTGTGCAAGAATCTTGTAATGGGGGCAATTGCAAGTGGTTGCATTGCCATATCATTACCATCTCAAAGATCTTCATGCTATTTGCATTCACTTACCTTTTGCACTTCAAATAGCACAAAGACCTTTGAGATGGTAATAATATGTCACATATCACAAAGTGATGGTTTTCCTTTCCTTTATAACAGCTGTACTGATATGCTGGAGAGACCAAAATGCTTTGTGATGAACAAAACTACATGGCTCTATCAACAATAAGAGTATTCCTAGTTCTACATGACTCTATTGAAACAGGCCTTCATTCTGAACTGACCAGGGCAAGGAACATGCAATTAGGTGTACTTTTTTCATTAAGTAATGTGTATTTCAAGAGTTTTAATTGTTTATAAATTCCTTCTTCTAAAGTAGCATTTTATTTGGATTAATGGTTTAATACTCTTTCAAACTTTTGTACTCTGGATTTTTTAGTTGCTCATTTGTTTAACCCATATTGTAAGCTGCTTTGAGTCCCATTTGAGAGAAAAGTGGTATCTAAAGCACATAAATAGATAAATATTGCAGAATATTGGCCAATTGGAAAAAGAGAGGAAAACGCTAATGTAAATCTTTATGAGCCACCCAGATATGAGAGGGTTTATTGCAACATTACAGAAAGAATGGGCAAAACAGTACTGAACAGTGGAATGGTATTGAAAGGAAAGGAGATAGCCCAGTGTTGTTAGAGGCTCCTGAACTATATAGAAAGTCTCCCATAAAAGTGAGAAAATCATAAGTTTGTTTTATTATATTGTCACCATTTGTTGTCACTTATCTAGCAGAGAATGGTCTCTGAGAAAGAAATGTGCCAGTGCTTTACCAGAGTGGAAACAGAGGCTCAGTGGCCTTCAGTTGTTCAAGGTCATGGAATCTGCTGGCAAAACCCATGATGATAATAAAAGGATGATCTTAAAGGAGTCAATTAGTGAGAAATAATGTGGTCAAAGAAAGAAGCATTTAGGGCTCTCTGGTACTTTGTCTAATTACAGATGGAATAGAGGTTGTTCAATTTGGAGATAAATTTAGAATAATGAGCCTTGAAGGCTGGGATATCTGCTAATTGGAAAGATGCTACTGCCTGCTGACTAGGAAAAAGAAGGGACTTTAAATTTATAGAATCCCAGGAGACTGCTCTGTCTCAGAGAATATAAGATATTTTGCAGACACAACAGTCTTTCTTCCTGGTCATACCTGTTGTAGACTCTAACAACAACTTTATTAAAGAAACTGATGCAACTATAAAATTTATGGGGGAAAACCTTAATGCTGACATTAAGTATCAAATATCTTAAAGGGAGAATGCTTTTTTTTTAAAAAAAAAGATGCTTCTGGGATAATATTGGCCACTTGGAAGCCAAAAACAAAAAACAAAAACTGCCCTACTATAGGGCAAAGATGGAGAACCTGTGGCCTTCTTGTTGATGAGCTCCAGTGCCCATCAGTACCAGCCTACCAGCATGGCCAATGTTCAGAGGTGAAGGGAACTGTTGTCAAAGATCTGAGGGCCCATGAAATACCCTTCAACTGTCCTGATTTGGCACATTCCCAATTAATCCTCAGTCATCTCATTTGTTCAGCTTCTCTTCTCCATGAATTTTCTTCCTTTGGCTCGGCTTATTTCAGTTGCTGCAAACACAGTTTAAAGTGCAAAAGTAGTTTGCACTCAATTCATTCAACAAGGAGAGAGAAAAAGAGGCAGAATATTTCCTTTCCCCGTAGACTCAGAGGAAAAATGGAAATTGTGGCAGCCTCTCCTAGGTGGAGTATTCTTCCTCTTTAATAACATTTGCCATCTTGACCACCCTCTGATGTTGCCTAGCCACATATGTCCTGTTTTTAATCTATGACATGTTATAGAGTATGCCTTGAGTTACCCACCTCTGCACTACAGTGTTCATCAGCCATATCTTACTCTCTTTAACCCAACCATTCAAAAGACAGGGTGGCATCAGGAAAAAAATGCACTGATGAGAAACCAAGCATTAAAAAAGATTTATTCAATTCAAGGGAAAGGTAATCCCTTGGAATTAGACATAGCCTAAAAATACTCTAGTCCCCGAATCACCTGAATATTCCAGGAAATGCTTGCAAGAATAGTTGACAGCTTCACTGCTGTGCAGAAAATAATTTTATTATTACTTATTTATACAGTACTATTAACGTGCATTGTGGCTTACATAATTGATCCTCCATTCCTTGCAGTTACAAGCTAAAATTAGACAAGAGGGGGAAGATGAGAAGAATAAAAGGAAGAGAAGACTTTTACCCGGGAGGGGGGGGGGCAGGAATCATTGTCACTAAATGTAAAAATTAAAGTCTTTGAACTCATCTTTAAGAGCTGAGACATTGTCTATTTTAGCACTCTATTTTATAGTTTTATATCCACCTTACATCAATTGTCTTGGAAAAACTGTGGGGGAGCAGTAGGAACATTCAAATGTTCTGTGTAATTAAGCTGAAATCTCCCAGATGGACATACTTTTTACCAAGGGATGCTGTGTTTCTCCCATCAAATTTCATCAACCAAGTGAAGCGAACTGTTAACTGAAGATGCTCATTTTCAATCAAATGCATAATCTTTTGTCAGGGTCACAGACAGCAAATGTTCTTACTTTTTAAAAATATATATCTAAAAATTTATTTATAAGTATAGGAACTGATGAGAACTGCAGTCTGAAAACCTCAGGAGTGCAGATACTCCCCACCTTTCCTGCAGGAGTCCAGCTAGTTTGATAGTGAGTATGTCTGCACGGGCCAAATGAGGTGGTTTCCTGTTGTCCTCATGGTGATCTGCCTACATGACACAGGGCCAAATTCCTGATTTGAGTAAAGACTATCTTCATGATGTAAGGCCAATTCTGCGCCAAATCTACATCATAGCAGCCTTACAACAGTTTAAAATAACTCATCTTTTGTTCCGTAATCCCCCAGCTATGTGATTGATATTGGGTATCTCATTTCTGATACCAGAGGAAGCAACTTGTGCCAGTGGTGCCAGCACTGAACAACACAGTGGGACACATGTATAGACAGCTCAAACATCACCTGCCATTGATATGGAATGCAAAGATAATGGGGCAAACTGGGAGCATCTCCGAATATTCTGGATAATGTAGATGAGTCCAGTGATGGTGGTTTCTTAAAAGGATTGCACCTTCCATCCTTTTTACCAGTGGTGGAACTTCTATTGTTATGAGAGTGGAGCTGACAGATGGCTGGCTCTACCAAGATACGAGTGAGGATGTTCCCAAGTCAAATGTTGACTTTTCCACACAGTTTGGCAATAAAAAATTTCTTGCCCAATCCCACACAACTCATCACAATTGCAGAGAGCAAAAGTCTTTGCTGGATTTCAGATTTTATTTTATTTGGATTTTGGAATATTTGCATACAAATGAGATATCTTGAATATGGAATCCAAGTCTAAACATAAAATTCATTTGTTTTTTATACACCTTATACACATAGACTGAAGGTAGTTTTATGCATAATATTTTTAACAATTTTGTGCATGAAACAAAAGTTTTGTTTGCTGAACCATCAGAAAGCAAAGGTCTCGCCTATTCAGCCACCCATGAAAAAAGTTTTGGATTTTGGAACATTTTGGAAATTAGATTTTTGGTGCAAGGATACTCAACCTGTGTAATCATCATCATCATCATTATCATCCCACTTCCCCTTCCCCTAAACTGGGGCTCAAAGAGGCTTACAAATTAAAAGAACTAAAACAATTTAAAACATACAAAAAGAGAACATTACAATTGAATTAACCTATTTACAGTAGTAAAAAAAATATTCAGTAAAAGAACAACATGCAATTTAAAAAATTAAAAAGTGCTTTAAAACAGTTCAGTTAAAACAATACTCTCTGTTTTAAAAGCCTGCCTGGATAAAAAGGTTTTGGCCTGGCAATATAAGGTTTCAGAGTCTAAGGACAGCCACCAAGTACAATCACAATAATAATCCTATGTTCCACCTCAACTGCCTTGGCAACATTGTATGGAATCCTGGAGCTTGTAGTTTGGTGATGCTCCAAAGCTCTCTGGCTGGGAATTTTAAATACCCCTCCCTATCCTGCGATTCCTAGGATTCCATAGGATGTTGCCATTGGCAGTTAAAGTGGAATATAGCCCTATAATTGTGTGGTGTGAATGTCTTAGCTCAAACCCACTGCTCCCCTTTCTTCAAAGTCCCCAATGTCCACTTGGAACAAAAGTTGTAACTATGCACACCAATAGTTGACAATGGGTGCAACCATTTTCCAGTATGTTTTCTGGTGCAAAAACTTTTACTTATATGTTACCCAACTTCTATAATTTTGTTTTGTCTTGTTTTTTAAATGGGAGATTGAAGGAAAGTTCTTGCACTGGATTCCATGAAGAGAAAGCTATGGAATATAATTGTTTCTCTTCCCCAGATTCTGATGTGTTTTCTCGGTATGTAGTATTTTTTCACATTCTAATCATGGCTCGTATTTCATATTCCCTTTAGGTATTCACAAAATCTCTCTCCCCCACTCTCTCTTTTGAAGTACAAAATATTCTCTTCAGCATATGTGCCAGTGTCACTGTAATTTGTATTAAATTAACATCAGGTATTTCTGAAATTCAAATGAAGCTCTTTCAGACAGACTTTAAACTGGGTACAAAACGCATCATGCTCAGACTCAAGCAACAAGCATGGGGTCATCCAAAGGAAAAAGAAATGTGTTTCTCCTAAATCACAAAGTTCATTAGACAAGCTAAAACAGTAAGAGGTCAGAGTACTGAAACTTTCTAATTTCCTTTAAGTGACAATATGCTCATATATATGCAGGATTTTAATTTAACAGCTCAGTAGTAGTAGTTGAGAACCTGAAGTATTTAATAATAGATCAGAGTGCCTGTGATGTTCCAATATCTGATAGCAAAAAATCAAATAGGAGTAAGTTCAAAATATGCATGTCTGTTGCACTATTTGAAATCATGTTTCATCTATGAAAGGCCTTTGCCCCTGCCTCTAAGACAATAATGATTCCTTGGATTGCCATGCACTGTTCATATATCTAGAACTATGGGGGGGGGGGGGGGTAACTTAAACACAGAAGACAGCCTGTAACAGCTAAAAACTCCAGTTCATTACATAGTAAAATGTACCATTAGAGCAGATAATCACTTCTTCTATATAAAGAACTACAGTAGCATAGTGACAGAGATTGTGATGGGTGAAACAAAAGATAAGTGATTCGGCTCACTAGGCAGTCTTTGTTACAGTTTTAGCATACCCACCTTCCATAAGAGGAATAATAAGACCACCCTACTTTTCAGGATTGTTTTCGGGATTATTGAAATAACATGTGTTGAATGCTCTGAAATTAAGAATTAGAACCAGTTTACTTGTCAAACCATCTTCTCCTGACCCATCTTGTACAGATCTGCACCAGCTAGAATACTCTGGGATGCTCCTTGGGTATTCTGACCCCAGAACTGCCCCAAATTCTCCCCATTGCCTCCACACTCCACAGTGATGCCATGCACTGTCTACACACACATCTGCCACTGGTGTGAGTCACAGCATCTGAGGTCAAAAACAATACACACAGCATCAATCACATGGATAGGCCCCTTGTTGTGACCTCAGAGAGAGTGACTCACACCAGTGGCAGCACTGATGTGTGGCACAGCAGGACATGTATGTAATTGCCCAGCATCATTCCAGAGTGCTCCGGATTTTCTTGGAGAATCCAGCAAAAGGTAAGACTTTTTAATCTGGTTTAAGGGAGGGATGGCCCAAATTCAATGCAGAATTGACTTCACATCATGAAGACAGTCTCCAGTCAAACTGGGGTTTTGGCCCTGCATTGTGAAGACAGGGCATAGTGGAGGGCATGTGGACACCACTTTAGTTGTAACCATGCCACTTGCAATGACCATTCCTAGTATTTGGCAGAGTGACGCAGATGCATTCAACAGAAGGGTGGGTGGGAATTGTAATGGTAATGCTCATTATCATCTGGTGGAAGACAAAAATGTCTGCTCCAGGCAGCCTGGCGAAATAGTGGTTAAATGGCAGTACTGCAGCCACAAGATTGTGAGTTCGATCCCAGAGGGCTCTAGGTTGACTCAGCCTTCTATCCTTTCATAGATTGGTAAAATGAGCACCCAGCTTGTTGCAGCCAATTGGCTTACAGGTTGTAAACCACTTAGAGAGTGCTTAAGTCACTATGAACCAGTATAGAAATATAAGTGCTATTGTTATTGCTACTCCTTCAATCTATCCTACTACCATAACTGGCCATGGATGATTTTGTTCCATCAAAGTAACACTGAACTGCTGTTCTAGATGTGGAATTGGAGAATGAGCCATGCTATTCTGGCCTTTTCCTCAGGCAGCAAGAATTCTTCAGCTGCCTCTGCATCTTGTCCACTTAAGATCTATGCAGAAAGCTCTTTTTCACCAGCTGAGAAGAGCCATGTTTAGAACATTTAACACACATGAACCAGGCTTTTGTGTGGCCTCAACTGCATTAGACAAGCTTTTATTCTATTTTATTTTATTTTAGTCTGGTTTCATTGTTCAACTGTGACATTTTACTTTTTAATGTGGGATGGTTGTTTCTGACTTTTAAAAAACAATTCAGGGCCTTTACAGACTGCCATAAATAATGCAGTTTGAGTCCACTTTAACTGTCCTGGCTCAGTGCTAGGGAATCATGGGAACTGTATTTTTTTCTGGGACATTAAGCCTTCTGTGCCAGAGAGCTCTGGTGCCACAGTAAACTACAGTTCCTATGATTCCTTAGCACTGATTCAGGACAGTTAAAGTGGCCTCAGGCTGCATTATTTATGGCAGTCTGCAAAGGCCCTCAGTCTTTTAAAATAAAGCACTGTGCTATGTTGTATTTTTCCTGGGGAAGATGAGGACAGACCTATTCCAAAATATTTTTTTAAATGCTACATCTCTATGGAATATGTATTTGGTTTTGTTCCTGTTGTACTGATAAAAGGGGGCAGAAGGAGGCTATGTTAGGAAGATTACTCTTCTTTTTTAAGAGCATTTGGTCTTTTGAATCTCCTCAGCTGTGCTATAGTGGATTCCACTATTTTTCTGGGCTGCTATATTTGCTCTTGTTGTTTATTAGTTATCAAAATGGCTTCAATTTATGGTGACCTGTGAATGAGACCTCCAAGGGCCCTGGTCATCTATAGCCCTATTCAGGCCTTGCAAACTGAGGACTATGGCTTCCTTGATTGAATTAACCCATCTATAAAGTTGTTTTCAGTTTTCTACACAATGGGGGAGGAAATCCATTCAATAATAGCTTGCCATCTCTGTGCAAATTGTTGGCTCATTTTAAATCAAACAAGGGAAAACTGTTAATCATCAGCAGAATTATGTTTTTATCAACTCAGATTGAGTCTATACAAAATACAAACAAATTTAAACCCTGATATATACTGGTAAATGTCCAAATGACTAGTGTTATATACTGGTAAATACTGACTAAATGACTAGTATTATATATTGGTAAATATTGGCAAACTGAGACTGTCACTTTGGCCATATCATGAGAAGCCAGGACTTGCTAGAAAATATAATAATGCTTGGTAAGTAGAAGGCAGTAGGAAAAGAGGTAGACACATTCCAGATGGAATCAAGGAATCTATGGCCCAGATCAAGGAATCCATGGCGCTGAATTTGCAAGACTTGAGAAGGGCTGTTGGAGGTCTCTCATTCATGGGATCACCCTAAGTCAAAGTCAACTTGATGGCAGTTAAAAACAACAAAATATATTCTTTAGACTACATTGTCACCAAAGCAGGTAAGACCCACTCTTTCAAAAGATGAGTAGAATAAGCTCCATATAGCCATTTGTAGCTGCTCAGAGGTCATGGATAACATCAACAATTCTATTGGGACCAACAGTATCTGCAGGGAAAGTTAAAGGTTAGTGTGGCTGGTGAAAAGTTAACATTGGACTAAAGAAGAAAATGAAAGAATCAGAGTCAAGATGTCTGAGGAATGAAATCCTGAATTTCTATGAGTTAAGAGGTAAGGAAGCTAACCAACCTGAGACTGAAGTACAGGTACTTGTAAGAAAACATACAGAGGGAATAAAAATGTGAGAGTGGAAAAAACAGAAAAGAGTTGTGTCAGGGCAAATGAGAAAATTTGGTACAATTTAGGTACAAGAGTCTATGTGCTGTTGCACTGGGCAACAGGGACAGGTTGAGGACCCAGCCACACTGCAGAAATAATCTGGTTTGACACCACTTTAACTGCCAGGGCTCAGTGTTATGGAATTCTGGGAATGGTAGTTTGTGGTGGCACCAGAGCAGAGCTCTGAGTTAACTAAATGCATAGCAGAGTGATCCCACCACAAACTACCATTCCCAGAATTCCATAGCATTGAGCCCTGGCAGTTAGTGATGTCAAACCAGATTATTTCTGCAGTGCAGATGCAGATGCAGCAGACCCTCCAAGTGTCCCAATTTGGCAGAACATCAATCCATTCATAACTTTATTTATATTCTTCCTTTCTCCCTGGCTGGGATTCCACTTTTTCATATGCTTTCAAACTGCCTCACTTTCTCTCTCTTCCTCCCACTTTCTCCCTTTGTCCTCAGCTGACATCATTTGCTGCAGACTGAGTTCAAAATACAAAAATATGCATTTAGTTAACTCAAGAAAGAGAAGAAGAGAGAAGGTGAGGAATCTAGTCCCAGAAGGCTCAGGCAAGAGCAAACTGCTGGAGCCTCTCCTAGTTTATCCATTCTGCCTCAACAATGCCTTTTGCCATCTTGACCATACTTTGATTGCTAGTCCACACATTTCCCAGTTTTCATCTGTGAAATATTGGAGGGTATGAAGACTTCTAACTAAAAGAACAGGATTCACAAGTGAAAAAATATATATAAGGGATTAAGGAAAATCTGATGTTTTGGTAACAGCTGTAATTCTAGGGTAATGGTGGGTGAATCCTGTTTAAAAGTAAATGTTCTGAATTTTTATTTTGTTTTCTGTTATCCACCCATAAGCTGATATCTCATGTAATAACTAGGTACCCCCACATCCCAAAATTGCCCTGTTTGGCCTGTGTTTTTCCTCTTCCTCTATGTAGTGCAGACGTGCAAGACTCAGAGCTCTCTGGAAGCAAAAAAGGCAAGACTGTGACTATCAGGAGATCCCTATAACTTACCATACCTTGCAGCATTTCATAGATGAAAACTGGGACACATGCATCCAAGCGGTATCAGAGTGTTGCCAAGATGGCAAAAGCACAAAAACCAGGAAAAGCTGCAGCAGTTTGCTTTTATCTAAGCCTACTGGGAAGGGCAAGACTCCTACTGAGTTAATTCAGTGCAAACTACTTTTGCACTTTGAATTTATTTTGCAGCAAGTGAAATAAGCTGAGGACAAAGGGGGGAAATGGGAGGAGGAGATAGCCACAGGGATTTTTTAAAAGCAGCTAAGAAAGTGGGATGATGGTATAAATAGTAATTGTCCCTGTCTCATTGAGACAGTTGGAGAGCACATGACATACTTTAAAGAGGACAGTTCTCTGTTTGAAAGGTTGCCAGAAGCCATTCTCTATTTGAATGGGTGTCCAACTTAATTTATAGATGAGAAATGAATTAGGAAGGGAGAGTATGGTAGCCTATTTCCCCCTGCTATTGTAGGATTACACCAATTTGTAGGATTAGCATCCCCATCTCTGACAAGTTTTTGCACTTGTTCCTGGATTCAATCCATAGTATAATTGGGAGTGAACCTAAGCCTTATGCATAAAGAAGACCCTGTCAAGACCATGTTGCACCTTGGTCTGGAAAATGACATGGATGTGGCCACTGAAAGGAACTGGAGCAATGGTAACAGTTCAAGTGGTAGGTGCATGAGTTTGCATTTGGAAAGCTGTGCATCATGAGAAGTCTGATTCAACATGCACAGTGGGTGAGACCAGCCAGGTATGCATCATGGGAGGCCTGATGCAACAGTCCTGATGCAACAGGCACTGGGATGAAACCAGTCAAGTTTCATTAGTGCATGGCTGTCACATGTTCCCAGGAAGACCACCTATATATGGGAGAGAATCAGAATCTCCGTTGTTGGTTAGTTGTGGTTGGTGGCTGGCAGAACACTTTGTTGGTCTGTATAGCTGTGAGTATTCAAGACCGATGTCTGATACTCTATGTATCTTTGTAAATATTTGCAACAAAGATTAAAGCCCCCACTGAGTGAAGTCTCGCTGTCCAGCAATTCATTTCTCCAAGCTGAAAGCAGCTGCCTGTGTGTGGGAGGATTTTTCCTGTGCTGTCTGGAGCAAGACTTTTCACAGAAGACCATCTTTTGGGCATTCCTGCCTACGTGCATCTACTCTCTGTGTGTGTATGCTAGATCCCGCCTGTCTGTATACCCCAACACAGCCTACATATATCTTGGAAGAGAGAGGGCACTGCAAAGAAAGAGGAGTGTCATACCTATTCTTCAGTTTGATGGATTGTTTCTATTTTAGTAAACTGAACAATCATTGACTGTTGCCTTCCATGCTTAAAAATACACACACACATACATACATACATACATACAGGTTTGTAAAACTGAAATTACTGTGTTGTATGCAGTGTCACTGACATAAATTCCAACTCCTTATGGAAGTAAAGTTACCAAGGGCTACACCTCTTTATGCCTAGCTACTTTATATATTTATTTTTGCCTCATAGGTGGAATGAATGGATGAACTGAACATAATTTAACAGGTTAGAATGGATAAATTCAAAAGGAAATTATTCATATTTCTCTGGCATTAAATTCCATTTAAGCTTATAAGCCACCTATATGTTTATATTCATGGAGATGAATTTAGTTGTAAAGTGACTAATGGTACCAAAAAATTCTCTGACATCAGTTTCTTTTCGAATTGAACTCAGAGCTGTGGAAATGTCCCATTTGTATGCTCTTCTGGGAAGCTGAACATTTAGTTTAACAAGAAAATGATATTTTTCACATGTGAGCAGATCTGTCAGTTTTATTCTCATAGAGCTTATCTGTTTCCCATTAGCATTCTCATTTCATCTTTGCTGTGCATCAGACTGCAAGATAGTTTCCCTTCCTACATGCAATGTTGTATTTATTTATTTATTCTGCACACTTAAAAACTGCACACTTTTAATGTGTTTTTGTACACTTCGTTTCACAGCTTAAAATATGTTTGTGTGCGTGCACCTTTTGAATTATTATTATTATTATTATTATTATTAGTGTTCTGCTCTTTTCCCAAAACTGGGACTCAGAGCAGCTTCACAATATTAAAAAAACAATACAATTAAAAACATAGGAAAGAGGTGCATTAAAAAGGAATTAAAATAATAATAATAATAATAATAATAATAATAATAATAATAATAATAATGTTTTATTTATAACCCGTCCCTCTGGTCGGCATACAACAGATTAAAAATACAATAAGTAAAACATTCCATCATCCCACCCCTAACCCTCCCACCCCTTAAAACAGGATTAAACTATCACAGAATTAAAATCAAGTTCACTGATAAAATACTATAAAACCAGATTGGCATACATATCAAAACGGTGGGAGGGGTAAGTAGCAGATCACCTCCAAATTAGCCGGGCGGTTATTCCGGGAAGGTCCGCCAGAAGATATCCGTCTTTACTGCCTTTTTAAAGGCAGCAAGAGTGGTAATAAGACACATCTCATCCGGCAGGCCATTCCACAGTCTGGGAGCGGTCGCAGAGAAGGCCCTCTGGGAGGTCTGCGAAAGCCTGGTCTTTATCGGTTGCAGCAGATTCCTCCCAGAGGACTGGAGTGCATGGGGGGGATCATACGGGGAGAGGCGGTCCCTAAGATAAGATGGACCCAAGCCATGTAGGGCTTTAAAGGTTAAAACCAACACCTTGTACTGTGCCCAGAAACTATTTGGCAGCCAGTGGAGGGATTTAAGCACCGGTGTTATGTGTTCCCTCCTAGATGATCCAGTAATTAACCTAGCTGCCATATTTTGAACCAGTTGCAGTTTCTGGGTTAGGCACGAGGGTAGCCCCATGTAGAGTGCATTGCAGTAATCCAGATGTGAGGTTACCAGAGCATGTACCAGTTTCCAGATCCCTCATATCCAGATAAGGGTGCAGTTGGCATATCAGCCGAAGCTGATAACAGGCACTCCTGACCACCGCATTCACCTGACTAGTCATGTGAAGCGATGGGTCTAGGAGTACCCCCAAACTGCGAACACAGTCCTTAGAGGATAGTGTGACTCCATCCAGGACTGGAGACTGTATTCCCAAATCTGATTTCGGGCCCGTGACTGTCAGTATCTCCATTTTGTCTGGATTTAGTTTCAGTCTGTTTTTCCTCATCCAATCCATT